>CM064567.1:25746721-26316721 GCA_032716605.1 Paralithodes platypus | reverse complement strand
TTATTATTATTATTATTATTTTTTTATTTTTTTTGTAGTTTCCTCCCTAGATCTCCATCAAGCTTGAACAAATATCTGCAAGACCCGCCTTTGAGATGAGCTTGTAAATTTTTTTGGTAGTTCCTCTTATATTACAGGCTCGCTATCGGTCGCCAGGAAAAAGTTGATACCAAAATGGCACGTATAGTCTTACAATTGACAAATACATGGGGCAAAAAGATCTTAAAATCATCAAATTAAAGGGGTTTTGCAAAAGGGAGAAGAAAGTCCAGCAAACCCCCACCTTACAGATAACACACTGATGCTCTTCAGTTCACTAAAAGACTACTACCCAACATAACCTAAACAAAAGCCCCAGGACTTTGTTCCTCCCTTTAAATCTGCACACAAGGTTGGAATTTATGAGGTGATGCGTAACTTTGGTTAGCTTTTGATCAGCCGAATGGTGAGTGGGAAGTGAAATGAGAGGGATGAGTTGGAAGGGAGATGATAGGGATGACTGGGAAGTGAGATGAGAGGGATGAGTGGGAAGTGAGATGAGAGGGATGAGTGGGAAGTGAGATGAGAGGGATAAGTGGGAAGTGAGATGAGATGGATGAGTGGGAAGTGAGATGAGAGGGATGAGTTGGAAGTGAGATGATATAGGGATGAATGGGAAGTGAGATGAGAGGGATGAATGGGAAGTGAAATGAGAGGGATGAGTGGGAAGGGAGATGATAGGGATGAGTGGGAAGTGAGATGATAGGGATGAGTGGGAAGTGAGATGAGAGGGATGAGTGGGAAGTGAGGTGAGAGGGATGAGTGGGAAGTTAAATATGAGGGATGAGTGGGAAGTGAGATGATAGGGATGAGTGGGAAGTGAGATGATAGGGATGAGTGGGAAGTGAGATGATAGGGATGAGTGGGAAGTGAGATGATAGGGATGAGTGGGAAGTGAGATGATAGGGATGAGTGGGAAGTGAGATGATAGGGATGAGTGGGAAGTGAGGTGAGAGGGATGAGTGGGAAGTGAGCTGAGAGGGATGAGTGGGAAGTAAAATGATAGGGATGAGTGGGAAGTTAAATGAGAGGGATGAGTGGGAAGTGAGATGATAGGGATGAGTGGGAAGTGAGATGATAGGGATGAGTGGGAAGTGAATGAGAGGGATGAGTGGGAAGTGAGATGATAGGGATGAGTGGGAAGTAAAATTATAGGGATGAGTGGGAAGTTAAATGAGAGGGATGAGTGGGAAGTGAGATGATAGGGATGAGTGGGAAGTGAGATGATAAGGATGAGTGGGAAGTGAGATGAGAGGGATGAGTGGGAAATGAGATGATAGGGATGAGTGGGAAGTGAGATAATAGGGATGAGTGGGAAGTGGGATTATAGGGATGAGTGGGAAGTGAGATTATAGGGATGAGTGGGAAGTGAGATGAGTGGGAAGTGAGATGAGAGGGCTGAGTGGGAAATGAGATGATAGGGATGAGTGGGAAGTGAGATTATAGGGATGAGTGGGAAGTGAGATAATAGCGATGAGTTGGAAGTGAGATGAGATGAATGAGTGGGACGTGAGATGAGAGGGATGAGTGGGAAGTGAGATAATAGCGATGAGTGGGATGTGAGTTGAGACGAATGAGTGGGAAGTGAGATGATAGGGATGAGTGGGAAGTGAGATAATAGCGATGAGTGGGAAGTGAGATGAGACGAATGAGTGGGAAGTGAGATGAGAGGGATGAGTGGGAATGAGAAGCTAGAGAAGATTTGGAAATGAGATGCTAAGAAGGCAAAATTTGTCGACTAAAGGTAGCTTAGTATTCAGTCAATAATGTGTAAAGGTGGTAAATAGTTGAAGGTGGGTTGTGAAACTTTGGAAATCAATAGGCATGGGCTTCATTATGGGTATATAAGACAATAAAAATGTCCATGGGTCCAAAAATAATGAATAAGGAGATGCAATTTAGTCACAGATAACTTTGAAAATTAAGAGCCATGGGCTTTAATGATCGCAACTGTACATTAAATCGATTAGGTTTTGGTAAGGATTGTAGAACCTATGTGGGGATTGGAACCTTGAACTATTATATTTGACATTACATTCTCTTTGCTTAGGCTGTTCTTTATTACTTATTATCATAGTCCCTCAATGTTTGAGTGTTTTTTGTTCTTATATTCGTGTTTCCCCTCACTGTATTTCATTCTTTCTCTCAACTAGCGCATTTCCTCCGGCATCCTCTCTCTCTCTCTCTTCACAGAAGAAGTTATCGATCATACCCCTGAAAATAACACCTCAATTCATGTGATAGGAGATTTCACCATCAGTGTTAGCGAAGTACAAAGCAAATTGATTAATTTAAATGTAAATAAGACCCGGGGACCCGACATGCTCCACCCGAAGATAATTAAGAATATTAAGGACGAGATATCAAAACCCCTGACACAGCTATTTAACTTATCATTACTACAGGGGATTGTACCGAGTGATTGGAAAGATGCAACAATACACCAATATACGAGAAGGGTAGCAAGGCCAAGGCAAGTAATTACAGACCAATTAGTCTAACTTCAATTATAGGAAAAATCATGGAAAAAATCCTTAGAGATAAGATAGTAGATTACCTCGAATCAAACAACCTAATCAAAAATAGTCAACACGGCTTTAGATCAAATAAGCCATGCCTAACAAATTTGATTGAATTTTATAACAAACTATTCACATATAACAACATGACGAAATCACTAGATATAATCTTCTTGGACTTTCAAAAAGCTTTCGACAAGGTGCCACACCGGAAACTAATGGCTAAACTGGAGAGGATAGGTATCAAAGGTAAAATTAATTCTTGGATAAAAAATTGGCTGACAGACAGAAGACAGAGAGTGGTGATAAATGGAGTGGAATCCGAGTGGGAGCCTGTCACTAGTGGAGTTCCACAGGGTTCGGTCCTTGGACCGGTCCTGTTTCTCATTTACATTAACGATATTGATGTAGGGGTAAACAACACCATTTCCAAATTCGCCGACGATACAAAGATAGGAAATACAGTCCAGACCGAAGAAGATAGAAATGCATTGCAGTCTGATTTAAACAAGATATCAGAGTGGTCTGAAAAATGGCAGATGCCCTTCAATGTCGATAAATGTCAGGTGCTGCAGGTTGGTAGCAGAAATATGAAATACAAATACGAAATTAATGGCAAACAAATAAAAATCACAACGCTAGTAAAAGACCTATGGGTACTAATATCTGAAAACTTAAAAACTTCCGACAAATGTATAGCAGCTGGAAATAAGGCAAACAGAGCATTGGGCTTTATTAAACGAAAATTTACATATAAACATGAGAACGTAATAGTGCCACTGTTCAAAAGTATGGTGAGGTCCCACCTTGAATATGGTGTGCAGTTCTGGTCACCTTATCTGATCAAGGACATTGTAAGACTCAGTCAGTGCAGCGTAGAGCGACAAAGATGATACCCTCATTAAGAAATAAATCATAATATGAAGAAAGACTTAAACGATTGAACCTGTTCTCATTAAAAAAGAGGAGGTTGAGGGGTCAACTTATTGAGTGCTTTAAGATACTAAAAGGCTTCAACAAAGTAGATATAAATGCACTATTCACATAAACAATAATACTCAAACTCACGGAAATGGAATGAAATTAAAAACCAAAAAGGCAAACCTAGATGTCACAAAGAGTTTCTTCACCTACAGTGTGGTGACAGAGTGGAAGAAACTACCAGGGAGAGTGGTGGAGAGTGACACAATAAACGTTTTCAAGGGAAGGCTTGACCTCGATCTAGAGGGGGCTGGGGTGATATGAGAAAAAAATAAAAAATAAAAAATATATATATATGTATATGTATGTATATGTATATAATATGTATATGTGCCATATAGATGTGTGTATGTGTATGCATATGTGTATGTGTATGTATATGTATACTGTATATGTGTATGCATACTGTATGTATGTGTGTATATGTATGTGTATGTATGTGTATATGTGTATACATGTATATATATTATGTATATGTATGTATGTGTGTGTATACTGTATATATGTGTGTATATGTGCTTGTATATGTATATGTATGTATAATTGTATATGTATGTATAATTGTATATGTATGTATGTATATGTGTATGTATATGTACAGTATATGTATGTATATGTATATGTATGGGTATATGTGTATATATGTATATATATATATATATATATATATATATATATATATATAGTTTGTAAGGCCAGACTGCCTAGTAAGGACCTTGAGGTCTGTGTGGTCTGTGTATCTATGGAGTTCTATGTAGCTCTCTCTCTCTTTCCACACGTGCTTCAGCTTGGAGGTAAAGAAGAAGACAAGAGTGAAGGAAACAAAATATTACTCCAAAAAAGAGGCGGACAACGAGCGCGGGGTGAGAGAGATAAAAAAATACGAAACGCAAGAGAGGAAAGAGAGAAAAAAAAAAAGAGAGCTTAATTTAATTGAAGGAAGCATAATAACCTCCTGTGAACCAGCACACCCGGGTTGAAATCTGAGTAATCTCCCGTATAATTGAAATTGATCATGTGCCTCGTTTGGACCCATTGTGGGTTTACACATTATCGCTTCCTCAGACACTCATCCTCAGGGGGAGCACCAAAGCGCAAGGGTCACATTCCCCTGGTCTTTAATTGGGACTTTCGACCTTAGCGGATCTGGTCTTCGCGTGTCCGTTTTGCCCTGGGGACTCCTCGTAGCATCGGGGTAATTTATTATTTCAAGAATTGGATGCGAGAAGAAGAGCCATTTCTTATTTCATTTGCTCGACCCCCCTCCCCCACATGTATACCTCTCCCCCCCCTGCCTACCTTCCCTACCCTTCCCCCACAAGTATCCCTCTCCCCCTCCCCAACATGTATACCTCTCCCCCCCCTGCCTACCTTCCCTACCCTTCCCCACAAGTATCCCTCTCCCCCTCCCCCACATGTATACCTCTCCCCCCTGCCTACCTTCCCTACCCTTCCCCCACAAGTATCCCTCTCCCCCTCCCCCACATGTATACCTCTCCCCCCCCTGCCTACCTTCCCTACCCTTCCCCACAAGTATCCCTCCCCCTCCCCAACATGTATACCTCTCCCCCCCCTGCCTACCTTCCCTACCCTTCCCCCACAAGTATACCTCTCCCCCTCCCCCACATGTATACCTCTCCCCACCCTGCCTACCTTCCCTACCCTTCCCCCACAAGTATCCCTCTCCCCCTCCCCCACATGTATACCTCTCCCCCCCCTGCCTACCTTCCCTACCCTTCCCCCACAAGTATCCCTCTCCCCCTCCCGCACATGTATACCTCTCCCCCCCCTGCCTACCTTCCCTACCCTTCCCCCACAAGTATCCCTCTCCCCCTCCCCAACATGTATACCTCTCCCCCCTGCCTACCTTTCCTCCCCCCCTCCCCCACACGTATACCTCTCCCCCCTACCTACCTTCCCTCCCCCACTTTCCACACTTATACCTCTCCCCCTACCTACCTTCCCTACCTCCCTCCCCCACACGTATACCTCTCCCCCCTACCTACCTTCCCTACCCCCCTCCCCACACGTATACCTCTCCCCCCTACCTACCTTCCCTCCCCCCCTGCCTACCTTCCCTCCCCCACACGTATACCTCTCCCCCCTACCTACCTTCCCTCCCCCCCTGCCTACCTTCCCTCCCCCACACGTATACCTCTCCCCCCCCCCCCCCCCCCCCTCCGCCACACGTATACCTCTCCCCCATGCCTACCAACCCCTCTACCACACGTATACCTCTCCCCCCTGCCTACCTCCCCTCCCCCCCTTTCCCACACGTATACCTCTCCCCCCTGCCTACCTCCCCTCCCCCCCTTTCCCACACGTATACCTCTCCCCCCTGCCTACCTCCCCTCCCCCCCTTTCCCACACGTATACCTCTCCCCCCTGCCGACCATCCCTCCCCCCCTCCCCCACACGTATACCTCTCCCCCCTCTCTACCTCCCCTCCCCCCCTTTCCCACACGTATACCTCTCCCCCCTTCCTACCTCCCTTCCCCCCCTTTCCCACACGTATACCTCTCCCCCCTGCCTACCTTCCCTCCCCCCCTCCCCCACACGTATACCTCTCCCCCCTGTCTACCTCCCCTCCCCCACACGTATACCTCTCCCCTCTGCCTACCTTCCCGAGCCCCCACCCCTTCCCCCACCCGTACCTCTCCTCCTTCCCTATCTTCTCAGTTTATTGGTTACTTTTTCCTCTGCATGCGGGGGTTGATATTATCCTGTGGTGTGGTTTTGTAGGAGGGAGAGGTAGAGGTAAGGGGTGCTGGGAAGGGAAGGGAGGAGCAGTGGGAGCTGGGAGGGGTTGAAAGGGTACGAGATTGAATGATGTCCGTAACTTAGTATAAAGTACAGGTAATAATTATAGGGCCTTAAATACGAGTTGCTAAATATACCTGTATATATATTTACTGTATACAGTATATATATATATATATATATATATATATATATATATATATATATATATATATATATATATATATATATATATATATATATATCTACAGTATATATATATATATATATATATATATATATATATATATATATATATATATAGTATATATATGAGTGTACAGTACAGTTGGCAGATATATTACAAATGGGATGAATTTGTAGGAATGCGGAAATAAACTTGATAAGAAGGAAGAGGGACAGCAAGAGGAAATTATGCTTACTGATATTATACAACAGTCAATTCATCAGAGGTAGGCCAGACATCGTAACCCCTAACCTCTGTAACTCAAAAAGGGCTAGAGTAAATGGGCTGTACATTTCCACACACATTCCAAGACGGACTCTTCCCAAGACATATTAATTCGATCTCTCTAGTCGTTATTGAGTTACAGAGGTTGTAGTAAAGAATGTTGGCCAACTTA
This sequence comes from Paralithodes platypus, assembly GCA_032716605.1. Classification (NCBI taxonomy): domain Eukaryota; kingdom Metazoa; phylum Arthropoda; class Malacostraca; order Decapoda; family Lithodidae; genus Paralithodes; species Paralithodes platypus. Next base: position 26,309,799 of record CM064567.1, on the reverse strand, counting down.
AAATGAATGGACTATAGTGCAATGAAATAAATCCACTTTAAAATAGATAAAAACAAAAAAACAAAAACATTTCCTTTATGTACCGTGACACATAAATAATATTCTTGCCAATAACACTATCTGGTCCAACGTCTTGTGTGTTATTATGATATTGTTTAATACTTTTTTTAGAATTTGCTTGTTTTTGACATTTTTGAGCAAAGTGTTTTAGTTTGTCCCCTAACTAACAAATACGCCATCTTAGACTTTCTTCAAACAAGAAAATTGCCCAGCCAGATCCCCCTTCAAGCTAAATTTGTACATTTGTACATTTGTGCGAGCTCTCGCTCGCCCAGAAAAAAGTGACACCTGAATGGGGTGAAGTGTCTAATTATTGCCAAACAAATGCAGTGAGTCAGGGGAGGTCCAAAAAGACCACCTTCGGAACAAATTGGGTTAATATATAATTGCATTAAGCTTACAAAAGTGATATGATAGTACAATTTGTAATTGAAATATATATTCCCCCCCCCCCCAATACACACACACGCACACTTTTTTACCAGAGGGCCTTCCAAAGAAGATTAATATCCTCTAAGGTTAGCCTGAATATATTGAGAACAGTGTAATATTAATGAATGGCTTCACCTTCATGAACAAAACCAGTTTATTCAATATGTGTTCACTTTTGTTGAGCATATATAAATGTTGCAGCATACCATGATGCATTAATTAATGTAAATCTAGCTATGTTGATCCTATTCCATTAGATCCTACTTACACCTTTCATAAGCATAGTGTTTGTACTATTTAATTCTTGCTAACGCTAACCGATTTCATACAGCATCAGACGGTTCTCTAGCGATCAAAGGAGTAAACTCGATCTCAATTAACTCTTTGATTTCCGAAAACCCTTTTTAAGTTTATTCAAATCGTCCATAGCTACCAGAACTAAAGTATACATTGCACCATGGCTTACTAAAAGTGTTACGTTAAATAAATGTTTGAAAGCGATTGTTCACCCCTTCAGCACGATGACATAACTTTCATCATATTCTGGTGATCATTAGACGACGTGCTTTAGCTTATAATCTACCTCTAGGATTTAAAGGGATAAATACGATCTCAAGATACCTTCCGAATAATACAAGTCCTTCTTAAACCGCATAAATTCGTCTAACTGTAACCAGATTCAAAGGAGAAGAGGCGTCATCGTTCTGAAGGGGTTAAGCAAACCTTTGAAAGAAGCTAGAGTAAAGTATAAAATTGCGTCATCAGATCGAAAGGGTTAAAGCAATGATAGCTGTGGTGGAGCTGACAGTATTAAAGGGGAGATGGTTGATGTTTCTGGCCCCCTCCTCCCTCCTGCTTAGCCCCATTAGTTTTCAGATCTTATGACGTTCAGCCCATTAGTTAGGCAATTGTAAGACCTTTCAACTCATTTCGTTGTCAATATTAAGACCTTTCGTGCCATTTAGTTGTCGATTTTTTTCCTGGCGAGTGATAGCAAGCCTGTAATTTAGGTGGAAACAACCTTTGGCTGGGACAATTTTCTACCGACAAATGTACACATTTATCTAGAAGGGGGATCTTGGGGATGTTTTTTTAAAGCTTAATGGATGTCTAGGGAGGAAACTAAAGAAATATATATATATATATAATTATACACAATAAATAAATCGACCAATAAATACACTCTTCCTCCCTTAACCAATTCACTACCGGTGACATCTTTTCATTTACATTCTGGTAACTATTAGACGACTTTAATCAGCTTTGTAAGGACGTCTACCCAGTAAAAGGCTTCATACTATCTCAATTATTCTTTTTAGCTATCATACATCCCTCCTAAGCTTCATAACATCGTCTAAATGTAGCTAAAATCAAATTTAACAGATGTCACCGGTAAAAAAACGGGTTAACAGTAACATGGCAGCTGAGGTAGGCCAGTTAACCCCTTCAGCGCGATGACGCTATTTTACCTTTGATTATGGCAAAGCTAGATGATTTTATGCAGTTTTAGAAGGACCTATGTTATTCAGAGGATTTATTGAGACTGGATTTACCCCTTCCAATACGAGAGATCATATATAAGCAAAATAAAATCGTCTACTGGTATCAAAATATGGTGAACATTGCGTGATCGTGTTGAAGGGTTACAAACTTATGTTACTTAACTACTGTACCTTCAGCCTAGTGTCTGATACCAGTGCAAAGGTTCCCGGAAAACTCACTGGATAAAGGTTGACCCCAGAATATTGACGATACAGTTTCATGTCAGTGTTAACCCTTTCACCACCATTACGTAATGTTCATCATATTCTGGTTACCATTAGAAGATTTTCCTTAGTTTTTAATCTACCTATACGACTAAAATGGGTAAATACGATCTAAATAAACCCTCTTACTACCATAGGTCCTTCTTAAGCTGCTTATAATCATCTACTTTTAGCCAAAATCAAAGGGAAACGAGCGTCATGATGCTGAAGGAGTTTAAGGAACCGAGCAGGAAAGGAGAAGATAAAATAATATTCATTAGATACTTGGGGGAGATTAAATTTAAGGAAGTAAAAATAATGGAGAGGGAACGGCGAGCTGAGCGATAAGATATACGAGGAAGGAGAGCAAACATAATATGAGGGGAAATAAATGAATAATAAAAACGATAAAGGTGAATGTAAAGAGAAAGAGAAGAAGAAAAACAAATTAAGAGAGGGGAAGAAGAATGAGATATTGATAGGTACGATTTATGTGTGTGCGTGTGTGTGTGTGTGTGTGTGTGTGTGAGAGAGAGAGGAGAGAGAGAGAGAGTGATAACAAAGAAAAGGTTACTCGTACACAATTCACGAGAGCCTTTATGTCACTAACCCACACGAGACCAGTTCGCAGATTTACCACAGACATCATTGGTTGGATTCACAAGTTTTTTACACACTAAGACAAACGTGATGGCCTTAAGGAGGGGTGGGGGTTCACCCCATTGCTTTGTCAATAATATGACCTTTCGTGCCACGTAGGTGTCTATATTTTTCCTGGCGAGCAATTGCGTAATTTTAGAGGAAGCAGTCCTCAAGTCCAACTTATAGGCCGGGAAATTTTTCTACCGAAAAATTTACAAATTTATCTTGATGGGGGTTATTGAGTGTGTGTGTGTGTGTGTGTGTGTGTGTCTGTTTTTTTTTGTTTTTTGTTTTTTTTTAAAGCTCGATGGAGGTCTAGCGAGAAAACTAAATATAAATAGACCACAATGTATACCGTACCCCCTTAATAGACCACAATGTATACCGTACCCCCTTAATAGACCACAATGTATACCGTACCCCCTTAAAGCGTCGACTTATTCATTATTTTCTTAGTTTCCTCCCTAGACCTCCACCAAGCTTAAACAAACATCCCCAAGATCCTTTTCTAGAAAAATTTGTACATTTGTTGGTAGCAAAATATCCCAGCCGAAGGCTGGTTCCTCCTAAGTTACAGGGTCGCTATTGCTTGCCAGGAAATAATCGCCACCTAAATGGCACGAAAGGTGTTTATACTGACAACGAAATGAGACGAAAAGACTTAAAATAGACAAAATGATGGACCGACCGTCTTAACATCTGACAACTTATAGAGCTAAACATAAGGGAGAAGGGGGGCCAGAAATATCAACCTTCTCCCCTTGAGGCCACCATTAATGCCTCAGAGTGTACAGTCGCGGTCATTAATGCTGGTACAGTACATATATGTTCCGAGCTGTTAGTGATTGAATGGAAGCTTCGTATTAATTCTTTATCAGATATTTGTATTTTGGGAATTTCTTTAACCCCTTCTGTACCGGCAACGTCTTTTTTATTTTAGTCTAGCTATATATAGATGATTTTGGGCAATTTTCGAATGAACTGTGATATTAAAAAGGGGTAAGCAGATAGTTCGAATCCTGTTAATTTCTGGAGACCCTTTTGAAACTGAATATAATCGTCTAATAGTAGCCAAAATACAGCTCAAAGGACGGAACGGCTACTGGACGGGTTAAATTGTTTGCGGTTTCCAAATGTATGATAATTACTGACTCTGTCTGTACAACCTGGACCCTATCGTAACGCGATACCGGCCATCGTCCGCCATATTGGAGCCACTGGTGTCATTAACCCATTCACTACCGGTCACGTCCCTTGCTTCCTATTCCGGCAGTTATGAGCTGATTTTATTCAGTTTAGAAAGAACGTCACCCAAGCAATAGGCTACAGACTATCTCAATTACCCCTTTTAGCCACCATATAACCTTCCCAAGCGTCATAAAATCGTCTAAATGTAGCTGAAATCATATAAAAAAGACGTCACCGGTACTGACAGGGTCAACTTCTTTTTACACACAAATATATCCATGCCCATTAATTACGTTCAGCAATACTGGTACTTTGGTCGTTTGAACTAATTTTACATGATCCAAAAATAAATATCAGCCAATTGTTTAACAAATTGTCTAAAAAAAAAAAAAAAATCTACAATGACCCAGAGTGATAATCGATATCATTTGAGAGAAATAATTATGCTAAATATAATATAACTATCGAGGTATAATTTGTCAATGAATATCACTATCATTTAGTAACCTTCTAGTTTGGTTTGTGGGCAAAATTAAAATCCCTTTAATTTAATTCATTCAGTACCAGTGACGTTCTTTTGGTTACATTCCGGCAACTGTTAGACGATTATATTCAGCTTAGGAAGGATCTGTGCTAGCTAAAAGAATGAATTAAGATAGTTTCTAGCCTTTTAATGGTTAGAGGTCCTTCCTAAGCTTAATAATATTATCTAAATATTGCAAGAATATAACGAAAGGGACGTCGCCGGTACTGAATGGGTTAATGGTACAGTCGAAGTCTGGAATTTCTTTTCACTATTTGGTTGAACAGTTACATGATTCAGAAATGAAAAATTATAATAAATTTAAGGGGGTAGCTAGTGCTTGGTTTTTGGCCTATATATTTATGTATTAATTTATTTTTGAGTTTCCTCGCAAGACCTCCATCAAGGTTAAAAAAAAAAACCCTAGACTCCCTTTCAAGATAAATTTGTACATTTTTCGGCAGAAATTTTTTCCGGCCGAAGGCCGGTTCCTTCTAAAATTAGAGGGTTGCAATCGCTCGCCAGGAAAAAAAATCGACACGTAAAGGGCACGAAAGGTTTGAATATTGACAACAAAATTAGGCGAAAGGTCTCAAAATCGCCAATCTAACGGAACGAACGTCTTAAAACCTCAAAACAAATATGCTAAACATGAGGGAGAAGGGAGTCCAGAAAATGCGAGTAGTACCCCCTTAATAATAACATTGATCACTCAGTTGCTTGATAATTGCTTCACCGAAAATAGTGCACAAAGAATAAAATGGCCGATCTCTCTTACTGCAGACCCTCGACCTTGACCCAACCTTCCCGAGCCCACTCATAGTCCGGGAGCAAAGGCCGCAAATTGTGTCTAGATAAAATCAACCTCATCCATACCATTGTGACTGAAATTTGTAAAGTTATATAGAAAGAGTATAATTTTTAGACATATAATGCACAAATCGTAACTTCGAAATGTATTGTATTTAATAGATATATGGGAAAAACGATTTTGAATATTTTATTTACCCCTCAAAAATGTTCTTTGATTTAAATTCCTAATTACTTGTGAATTTTGCGTTTTGTATTACAGTTTTGTAGATAATATTTTAGCATAACTAATTAGTTACATTTGAAGACGCTATTTTGAATGTTTTAAAATATTAGTTAAATTAAATATAGAAGAAAACGGTTTGTTATTACTTATTATGGGTGACTGAAGCAGTATAATTGTAGCGTCCTGGCTCCAATCTGCAAGGCAGGTAGCGTATAATAAAGGTCTGCTGTATTTATTACCCTTCCTACTATTGCTGAGCGGTCCAATCTGCAAGGCAGGTAGTGTAAGAAAGGACCCCTTTGTTTAGTACCCTTCAGTACCCGACTTGGGTGCGGAGCGGTACTAACCTGCTACTACTGAATGGTACATACTGAATGCCATACGTGCTGAGGTGTCCTTAAGCCACTCACGTGGTTTACGGACAGCTCCGCACATATGGCTGTGCTTCATCTGGAGTTTTCATAGCCAAAACAGTGGTAACACAATTATTTAATTTTCACAAAGTTATTTGAATATAGGTTAATTGTAAACTACAAGACAATTGTTATGATACACAGTTTATTTGGTCAAAAATGGCAGTACTGTAAAAATCATATAATGTAGAAATTAGAATTGTTACGAATTAAAAGGGAAGACGAATTTGCTCAAATGGCAACAGTCTAAAAAATAACATTTTGTATGTGAATTCCCCCATATATTTAGTTAAGGTACATATATTTCGAACTTGTATATTTTTCTAATTAGTAATTTGAAACAATTTTTTACCTACACTTACATGGACGACGGAAATTAACAATTTGGTAGGGTTGCTCCCGGACTATCATGACCTCCCGCGACACACCTTTGACCCGAGACCATTGCCTGGATACAAGCAAAACATTTCAGCCATTTCCCGACTTTCCGACTGTAGTAATCCTGAATTGACCGTATACAAGGCAAAGCGCAATCCAAATTATTTCATTGCGCTGACATAGAATATCGTGGACCCCTCATAATTTTCAAGACATAACTATATCTATGGACAGTTATTTTGTATTTTGTGAATGCATTATATATTTATAATTCATAATGCCATGTATTTATATAATTTAATAACAAACATATTACTGTAAATTCGTAAACTAACTCAAAGGGATATAATTGCATTATATTAACACATAAGACGTCCACAAACTTTTATGAGTGTTTATGCGGTCACAAACTCTCATACAATTTGAAAACTAAAACTGATGAAACGAGAATCTGAAATGCATTTGCATTGCATTGCACAAGGAATTCAATTCAGCCCTAGATTACTTGGAATTAGGCCAGATGGTATTAACGACCGCGACTGTACGTTTAGGAAAGAATTGGTTTTGTTTATACAAACAATCATCGACAGCCAGACTACTTAATGTTTCTGTCAGAAAAAAATATTAAAAGTTTAGCAAAAAGAGGGTGTCGCTGCCATATTTTGTCTTGAACTTCTCGTAACTGTAAATATGTGGGTTCTCAACTTTCTTAACGAGAATTTCACCACTGGCAAAAAGTTCCGCGGACCAATATATGTTCCCATGTTTGTCTCTCTACTCCTGGTAATATATGTTCCCATGTTTGTCTCTCTACTCCTGGTAATATATGTTCCCATGTTTGTCTCTCTACTCCTGGTAATATATGTTCCCATGTTTGTCTCTCTACTCCTGGTAATATATGTTCCCATGTTTGTCTCTCTACTCCTGGTAATATTGTTCCCATGTTTGTCTCTCTACTCCTGGTAATATATGTTCCCATGTTTGTCTCTCTACTCCTGGTAATATATGTTCCCATGTTTGTCTCTCTACTCCTGGTAATATATGTTCCCATGTTTGTCTCTCTACTCCTGGTAATATATGTTCCCATGTTTGTCTCTCTACTCCTGGTAATATATGTTCCCATGTTTGTCTCTCTACTCCTGGTAATATATATGTCCCATGTTTGTCTCTCTACTCCTGGTAATATATGTTCCCATGTTTGTCTCTCTACTCCTGGTAATATATGTTCCCATGTTTGTCTCTCTACTCTGGTAATATATGTTCCCATGTTTGTCTCTCTACTCCTGGTATATATGTTCCCATGTTTGTCTCTCTACTCCTGGTAATATATGTTCCCATGTTTGTCTCTCTACTCCTGGTAATATATGTTCCCATGTTTGTCTCTCTACTCCTGGTAATATATGTTCCCATGTTTGTCTCTCTACTCCTGGTAATATATGTTCCCATGTTTGTCTCTCTACTCTGGTTAATATATGTTCCCATGTTTGTCTCTCTACTCCTGGTAATATATGTCCATGTTTGTCTCTCTACTCCTGGTAATATATGTTCCCATGTTTGTCTCTCTACTCCTGGTAATATATGTTCCCATGTTTGTCTCTCTACTCCTGGTAATATATGTTCCCATGTTTGTCTCTCTACTCCTGGTAATATATGTTCCCATATGTTTGTCTCTCTACTCCTGGTAATATATGTTCCCATGTTTGTCTCTCTACTCCTGGTAATATATGTTCCCATGTTTGTCTCTCTACTCCTGGTAATATATGTTCCCATGTTTGTCTCTCTACTCCTGGTAATATATGTTCCCATGTTTGTCTCTCTACTCCTGGTAATATATGTTCCCATGTTTGTCTCTCTACTCCTGGTAATATATGTTCCCATGTTTGTCTCTCTACTCCTGGTAATATATGTTCCCATGTTTGTCTCTCTACTCCTGGTAATATATGTTCCCATGTTTGTCTCTCTACTCCTGGTAATATATGTTCCCATGTTTGTCTCTCTACTCCTGGTAATATATGTTCCCATGTTTGTCTCTCTACTCCTGGTAATATATGTTCCCATGTTGTCTCTCTACTCCTGGTAATATATGTTCCCATGTTTGTCTCTCTACTCCTGGTAATATATGTTCCCATGTTTGTCTCTCTACTCCTGGTAATATATGTTCCCATGTTTGTCTCTCTACTCCTGGTAATATATGTTCCCATGTTTGTCTCTCTACTCCTGGTAATATATGTTCCCATGTTTGTCTCTCTACTCCTGGTAATATATGTTCCCATGTGTGTCTCTCTACTCCTGGTAATATATGTTCCCATGTTTGTCTCTCTACTCCTGGTAATATATGTTCCCATGTTTGTCTCTCTACTCCTGGTAATATATGTTCCCATGTTTGTCTCTCTACTCCTGGTAATATATGTTCCCATGTTTGTCTCTCTACTCCTGGTAATATGTTCCCATGTTTGTCTCTCTACTCCTGGTAATATGTGTTCCCATGTTTGTCTCTCTACTCCTGGTAATATATGTTCCCATGTTTGTCTCTCTACTCCTGGTAATATATGTTCCCATGTTTGTCTCTCTACTCCTGGTAATATATGTTCCCATGTTTGTCTCTCTACTCCTGGTAATATATGTTCCCATGTTTGTCTCTCTACTCCTGGTAATATATGTTCCCATGTTTGTCTCTACTCCTGGTAATATATGTTCCCATGTTTGTCTTTCTACTCCTGGTAATATATGTTCCCATGTTTGTCTCTCTACTCCTGGTAATATATGTTCCCATGTTTGTCTCTCTACTCCTGGTAATATATGTTCCCATGTTTGTCTCTCTACTCCTGGTAATATATGTTCCCATGTTTGTCTCTCTACTCCTGGTAATATATGTTCCCATGTTTGTCTCTCTACTCCTGGTAATATATGTTCCCATGTTTGTCTCTCTACTCCTGGTAATATATGTTCCCATGTTTGTCTCTCTACTCCTGGTAATATATGTTCCCATGTTTGTCTCTCTACTCCTGGTAATATATGTTCCCATGTTTGTCTCTCTACTCCTGGTATTATATGTTCCCATGTTTGTCTCTCTACTCCTGGTAATATATGTTCCCATGTTTGTCTCTCTACTCCTGGTAATATATGTTCCCATGTTTGTCTCTCTACTCCTGGTAATATATGTTCCCATGTTTGTCTCTCTACTCCTGGTAATATATGTTCCCATGTTTGTCTCTCTACTCCTGGTAATATATGTTCCCATGTTTGTCTCTCTACTCCTGGTAATATATGTTCCCATGTTTGTCTCTCTACTCCTGGTAATATATGTTCCCATGTTTGTCTCTCTACTCCTGGTAATATATGTTCCCATGTTTGTCTCTCTACTCCTGGTAATATATGTTCCCATGTTTGTCTCTCTACTCCTGGTAATATATGTTCCCATGTTTGTCTCTCTACTCCTGGTAATATATGTTCCCATGTTTGTCTCTCTACTCCTGGTAATATATGTTCCCATGTTTGTCTCTCTACTCCTGGTAATATATGTTCCCATGTTTGTCTCTCTACTCCTGGTAATATATGTTCCCATGTTTGTCTCTCTACTCCTGGTAATATATGTTCCCATGTTTGTCTCTCTACTCCTGGTAATAATTTTTCGGCCAGGCTTGCATATAATTATACTTTTCCTCGGATTTTCCCCCTAATTCCTCGTTATTGTAAGTTCCTTTAATTATTGTCTATCTACCTATTTATGTACATAGTCTTATATTTATTCTACTGCTTATACTACTGATAATAATCAATTGTTATATATATATATATATATATATACTGTATATATATGTTTTTTTTTCTCACTTAACCCTTTCACTCATTTATGACGCAGAGGTTGCCAGATTAGCAATAAGAAATAGAGTTCTCTCACTCTTATAATTACCTCTCCAAAATTAGTTTTCTGCCCCCAGCTAACTCAAAGACAACTCCAGAGGTTGAAGTAACTAAACTAAAGGTTTCTAAATACCCCTGATGGTAACAAAGGCTTTAAAGTATCCCCAATAGGCTCAAAGTCGCGTCATATGTCGGAGAGGGTTAAATGCAGTTGTCTGATACTGACAGCAAACCCTTCTCTGTATCCTCATACTATGTCTATCCTCAGTTTCAAGCCAAAAGTGGATGTTGCGTCTATGTACGCAACAATCTTGCTTTCTCTCGTGTTCCCAACTTATATTCTTCTGAATTCTCAACTCTCTGGCAAAAGCTTTCTTGCCACTCTCAAACAAAATATTTTTGGCTGTTTATCTCTCCCCTAATTCTACTGACTATACAAAATTCTTTGATTATCTAACTTCTAAAGTGGAACACATTCTATCCATCTCTCCTTTCGCAGAAACCTTTCTCGATTTGCCATAAGTCTATCCTCTTGAAAATCCATTCTCGAACAATACTACAATACCATACTGATGAGATCAACAAGCACTCACTCACTTACTTACCCACCAACACCCACACCACACCGCCCACACACCCTACACAGATACTTATCAAACTCATAAACACCCACTCACCCATAACACACTCAGTCACACACACACACACACGCCATATTTAACTAATTCAAACACTTACACCCACACTCGCAAACACGACCAAACGAAACCCACAACACAGCACAATGAACCAATCCTGCCTTCAAATTAAACCTTAACACACTCAACACAATAAAAACATATAGAGGTACACGCAAACACCGACCCCCCCCCCCCCCCCCTCCCCCCGACCCCCTCTTCTATTCTACAGCACCACAAGCCGTCTATTGGGTCGTAAGGCCAATTATTTTTTACAGTATCCGTCATGATGTGTACAGTTCTCAGCATATATAAGGTAACACCAATTCAAACCATTAACAAGGGCCTGGAGGTTTCGAAAAGAGGCTCCAGTCCTGACGCTATTGTTTACTTAAAGTGTGCTGGCTTAATAATCCAGAAGTGTTGATAGCCTCTGAAGTCCTATTTTAACTATCAATTAAACCATTAAACCTTTAAAGCTAAGTTATGAAGCATCTGGGCTATAATAAAGTATTTTGTGTCTCGTTAGCGTTCGATACTCATTCAAATGCTCTTGACTGTACAATACAGTCAAGAACATAACAGGCGATCCACCCATTTGAATCTGCATTGAACACAAACTAGACTAACAATGCATTATTATAGCCCAGATGAAGAACTTGGCTTAAAGGTTCACATATTAGAACTAATTGCTGAGAACGGAACTTACAGCTCCAGAAAATTAGGCGGTCTATACTGTCTCGGACCGAACTACACCTTCTTATTAATTGTTTACTAGATATTTGCATTTAGGAGGTTCGTTCAATCGGTTAGAAGGCTCAAAATATATCAGAATCATTAACCGCGACTAAGCGTAATATTACTATGCGTACTTGGAGCAAAGGGTACTCATACTTTGAGTCTAATTAGTTTATATCCACTAGTTTGAACACAGTAACCGGTAACTAAATATTCATGCACATCGTTTTTGTCACATTCACTCAAAAATCAATCTCAATGATTGCATTTGAAAGAAGAGAACCAATCGTGGTTAGGAAATCAATGTGCCCATGTATCGAGTATTGTTCGCATGTGTGGGGAGGTTCCACCCATACCGCACTTCTCGAAAGGGCAGAGTCAAAAGTATTTCTCCTCATCAACTTACTTCCTCTTAATGATTCTGAAGTGACGGGATTGGTGAAAGAGGGGTTAAAGGACAGTTGCAGAATTGCTAGTCTGCAAGTGAACAAGAAAAAGAAGCAAGGACAGCAGGGACGACAAAGAACAAAACATATACCCGAGCACCCCCTTTCTTCAGGAGTTTCTCATTCTCTATGGGACAGGGCATCACCCAAGCATATAACGCAGTTACCCCAAGGAAAGGGAAATTCGGGAAACCAATCACAGCCCTGGTTTCAAACCATGCCCACCAATCACCAGACAGCATTTCCTCAGTCCCCGGATCTACAGTATAATGAAACTATGCTTATGCAAGTAGAACATCAACGGCCAGAAGTCTACAGGTATAAATGGACTTGCAGGAGGGCGAGTTATGACGAACCTGGAGATATCATAACCCTCGCGGAAGAAAAACTAATAGGCGAGCTACAATAAAGTTTATCTAGGAGTTTGGATTATGGAATAATCCATATTAGTAAGATTGCTCAATTATTAGGCTAAGTAACTAGTACCTAAGTCATAAATAAACTACCTATTATACATGTACCAATATAAACAGCCATTATGTATGTCTACGATAAGTATTAATCCTCACATCTCGATCACAACATATTCACAATATCCCTATTGCGTTGAACTCATGCAAGTGAGAGGCAAGAATTAAGTCCAACATAACCTCAAAGAATGAGTGAGAATGTCGGTTGAGCAGCCACACCGAGCAGAGCTACATATCCTCCTCTCTTCACCACCACCAACACCATGCCCTCAGTAACCTCTAACATCGTTACTGGTACGGTAAATTGGTTTAATGTGAAGCAGGGATATGGCTTCATTAACAGAGATGATAATGGAGCCGATATATTCGCCCACAGACGCCGAATCTCCACCCCAAACCAACAGCATGGAGTGCCCTCTCTCGGTGATGGAGAAAGGGTAACTTTCACCATCATGAAGGGAAACAAAGGAGAAGAAGCCAGCAACATCAGGGGAATAAATGGAGCAAATGTAAAGGGCTCCAGACACGCCTGGGGGAGGAGAAAGGAAGAGGAAAAAAGGAAGATTGACTACTCACCAGCAGGCTATGGCCAGCCACCCGGTGACAGATCAGTAGTGTTACGACTGGGGTTCAAATATATCAGGGCTCTTATTCATTGGACTAGTAATGGCATAAATACTACAACGGAAAGCGCTAGCTCCAACCTCCGATGTATATTCCCAGTGAACAAAGAACACAAATACTCTACAGAGTTCTATATGCAATAATAGGCTATCAAACTCTCAATAAATGTGCGTGTACTCTAGGCTTAATGTTATGTGAAAACAGCCTATTACTACCTATAACCGAAGGTGCTTGGTTATGGTATGCAAAGTAAGGTGGTAAGAGAAGTTACAGCTTACGTTACTTTAATCAATAAATGTCAGGCACTCCTGCATGAAAGAAAGTGCACTAAAGTCCTTCAACACTAACAAGGAATCTTCTTTAAATGTTAGATGCTATAAAGATGCTCGTATCGGAAATGGAACCCAAAATGGCAGGCAGCGGAACAATGCTCGTGCAGGCTATGCACACAAAAAGGCAGAATATATAATGCCGTCGGAGCCAAGAATATCCTAAACACAACAACAATAATAATAATCGCCACGACAATGCAGTATTCCTATCAACAAAAAGAGCCTAAGTCGTTTGTGTCTCAATACATCAAACTAGGCTGCGAAATGCTTGTGTAATCATAAACGGGTATGCATAAAAAGAGTAATTAGGTTAATATACTTAATGTCTACTATGATTGATAAAGTCTAGCTAGAGTCAATGATACGAGATACTGGTGCGCATGGCATGCCGCATAGCCTAGTGCAAATCTCAAGTCTGTGCGTCAAATATTGCGTTATAATGAAGGGTAGCTCTCTTGAGAAACCTTAATACCGAAGTATTAAGCGTTCTCCTGGCGTACCTCAAAGACAAACAATCGAGACTAGAACAGTGCAGAATGGTATAGGCAAAAAGCCCTCATTCGTGCATGCTCTATTCTCAATGGCACACAGACTAGAATTTACTCAATCAACTCCAGTTCTCAGGTATGTCGTGCCGCTTTTAACTGAAGCCAGCACTCATAGGAAACAATACCTATAATATCAGACTCCTAGTCTAGCATTATCTAATCCAGCAGAACACTAATAACTAAAGGAAGCAGTACTAAACAATATAAATGCCAACCAATGCTTCGTGATCCACTTATCTTAACAACTAACATACATAGGCTATATCAGACCTTAACACACAATACAACTGGCCAGCATGAAGCTGATTTTGCAGAGTTAACCAGAGGGGGTATAATATTAATAAAAGGTGGTGAAGGATATGGAAAATGAGAGAGATAGGCAGAGGAAAAGATTCTCAGGTACGGAGCGGCGACAGATAGCAAGGGAAAAAAGATGGGTGTGTTCTAGAAACCAGATCTGAGGGAGAGAGTGGCGAGGAACTGTATATATACTGGCACTAGCTCGAGCCGCGTGGGAAAACAGCGGTTACAAGTCATCTAACCACTAGCAAAGCTTACAGCATGGTAAGGGCCTCTCTCCACCAACCCCCACGAGGCAGCCAGCCGTGACGTCATCGAGCGGGACAAAAAACACTGCGCGCCCCCTCTCACTCTGTTCTACTCCCTCTCTCTCTCCCAGATCCTATCATTACTAGTTAATGATAAAACATATACTTTACAATTAAATATATAAAGCCTTGACATGGGTGAAAACAAAAAGCCTTTCTGGACTGCCATTGACACAAGCTTTCATATGAAATAAAGCACACTCTAATACATAAACTGTAGCCCCATCCACTGCCCTGGCGATCCTAGCGAGTCACTGTAGGACAAGCCATGCGGTTCTAACGGAGTGGTTAACGTCACACACCCCCCCAAGATTTTTCTCAGAGGCCCCAAGGCTCACAAATATCTGATGGTTAGAACCCATGCTATATCTCCACTTCCCATCACCCAGCGGCAGTAAAATATCTGGTACAGTTCTTCAACAAAATATTTTTCAAAATTATAACCCTCCCCAACACCATAGGTTAAATTATATGTAGTTATGCTCCTCAAGAGCGAGCTTCTCTAGCCCAGTATTCTGAGAGGAGTGCAACTCAGAATTACTGCTATAACATACTAAAAAAATTCAACTATCAAAGAAAGAGTTTTTATTTGATTTTTATGTTTATAATTTGTTTATTTCGGCTGCACTATAGGGGCAAGCCTAGTTTTTTCTTCTATACCAAACGCTCAACTCCTGCTTTACGACCCAATACGCTGGGCTACAACCGCGAGCCAACAAGCACCAAGCGCAAAATACTATTCAAACTAAAGCAGGAGGCTACCCGTGTGTCAATCTACCCTGGATCATATACCCTTGAACGACCATCTGCAACCACGTTGTCACAACCGGCAATATGGCGTATGTCCAGGTTATATACCAATAACCTTAGTGACCACCTGGTCAGCCTCATATTCCGATTGTGAAACTGGTCCAAGAACTTGAGAGGGTGATGATCTGGGTAAACTACATCGACCGGACCATAGGCTGGAACATAGACCTTGAAATGCCCCAGCGCAAGCACAACCGCCAGCAGCTCCTCCTCGACAACAGAGCAGCTCCCCTGGGCCGAATTGTACTTCTCCGAGCAGAAACTAACAGGATGCTCCAGCCCATCATCGTCCTTTTCCACAAGGACGGCACCAGCCCCCACACCACTAGCCTCCGTTGCTAGTTGGAAAGGTAGGCTAAAGTCAGGGGCCCTGAGGATCGGGTGAGTGCACAACAGGTGTTTTACTTCCCTAAACACCTTCTCACACTCAGGTGCCCATTTGAACTTCTTATCCTTCCAGTTATCTTCCACCTGAGCTTGACTGTCCCGTTCTACTTCTCCACCTTGACTGCTAAACGTCATCACAGGCACAGTGAGAGGCTCAGGGGGGTGCCTCCCATACTCCTTCACGGGATTATCATGACATAACTGATTGCGCTTCCGTCTGTCTGGAGTGGCTACCAAGTAAACCAGGTCCGATAGCTCCTCCACCACCCTATAAGGACCAGCGTACTTCGCGGATAAGGGGTGACTTACAAGGGGCAGTAGAATCAACACCTCCTGACCCACGTGAAACTCCCTGAGTTCAACCTTGAGGTCGTACCTGTCCTTCATAAGGGCCTGAGAGCTAGTCAAATTACGGCCAGCCAACTCCAGACTGCGCAACATCCGTTCTCGACTGTTGAGGACACACTTGAGCATAGAACAAGGTTTTTCTGCGCCCTCCCATACTTCTTCAACCATATGGAGAGGCCCTCTGACACGGTGGCCAAAGACGAGCTCATTAGGGCTGAATCCCAAACTCTCCCCAGGTACCTCCCACACAGCAAACAAAACACATGGCAGGCCAAGATCCCAATCCCTCCCACTCTCAAAGCAACAACAACGAAGCACAGATTTCAAGGCTGAGTGCCATCGCTCTAACACACCCTGGCTCTCCGGATGATATGCAGATGACACAACCCCAACAATCCCATGCTGCGGCATTGCTTGTACAAAGAGGCTAGAAGTGAAGTTGGGTCCCCGGACTGACTGAATCCCCTGCGGGTAACCATACCGGGAAAAATACACTAGCAAGCTTCGGACCACCGTTTTCGCCGACCCATTTCTCATAGTGTACGCGTCAGGGTACCTTGTTGCTACATCTCCCGACTGTGCATCACTGTCCTCCTTCAACTCTTTCGTCTTTTTAAGCCCATCCTCTGCCTTTTCCACAACAGTTACTGAGTCTTCTTCAGACTCGATATTTGGTTCTAATACTGAGTCCCCGAGAAGGTCCGTTGATACTAAACTCTCAACCGCATCAACTTCCAACCCCTTCTCGGTACCCTTCCTCCGCTGATCTAAAGATTGTTGACCAGAATGTGACTCCCTGGATGCAGAATCTCCGGTGACAACACACTCCATAGGCTGCCCCGGACACTTCCCAACCCACTCCTGCTCCTCCCTACTCACGTCGGCCGGCTTCTCGGCAACGACCAAGGGTGGAGCCTCAAAAGTAGGTCCCGCAAAGTCGTTGCCGAGAAGGAGGTCGACGCCCCCAACAGGTAACTTCTCCACAATTCCTACATCCAGGTCTCGAGTCACACCATCAACTTCCACCTTCATTCTTACAAGCGGGTATGACCTTGTCGCATTAACTCCCTGAACCACAACCACCCGCGCCGTATTGACAGGTTTACCAGTGAAATTTCTCAACAGTGTTTGCGATGCCCCAGTGTCACGCAAAATTCTCACCTCATGTCTTCTACCCCCCCACTCCACACAACCGAGTCCCCTGTGGTCACTAAAGGCATCACGGACAGGGAATAAGCCTTCCGGATCCTTCTGCAATGGCAGTGTATTTACCTCGGAAGAAATGCCTCTAACAAACTCCGATGTCCTCTTGAACACTCCAATGCCGTGAGCAAAAGACACGGCTGCCGGAGGAGGTCGACTAGGGCACTCATTTGCCTTATGACCCTCCTGGTGGCAACTAAAACACATCAATTTTGGTTTCGGCTTATACTGTGATGTAAAAGGCCCCTGACTTTTCACATACGGTGTGGTGTAAGGTTTGGATTCAGTTTTAGTTTCATGGCTCTTCTGTTTAAATGTGTCATTGTTACGGGGAGGGGGAGGATAACGGTCCTTAGCACTTACATCGTACTTCTGTGAGGACCCGCAACCCCGAATCAACGACAGCCGTCGATCAGCCATTTCTGCTGCTTCGACTAGAGTTCTTGGGTTTTTCTCCTTTAAGTTCAAAGTTAGATCACCGCCCGTGCTCTTAAAGAACTGCTCCAACATCATTAACTGCTTAATTTCATCAAATGTTGTGACCTTCTCAGATCGGAGCCAGTTCCCCATAGCATCGGACAAGTCCCGGGCGTGTTCCAAAAAGGTGCTATCTCTTCCCTTAGTTACACCCCGGAACTTCAAACGGTACGTTTCTGGTTGCAGTTCGTAAGCCCTCAGGACAGCCTCCTTGAGATCCTCGTACACAATACATAACTCCAAAGGTAACGCATCATAGGCTTTAAGACCCTTGCCTATTAATCTAGAGGATACAAGTGCTGCCCATTTATTCTCTGGCCACTGGTGTTCCTGGCACTTCTTCTCAAAGCGTGTGAAAAATTCTGTTACACCACTCTCATCAAACACCGGAACCAGTTTCAATAAGTGCGAGAGAGATTGATCATGAGCACGGTTACCAGCCCCAAGTCGCTGTCCCGTTGTCTCTACTCGCGACTTCTCTACGTCCCTGTCGGCACAGTACTTAGTCGACTCAGCTTGGATTTTTGCTAGCTCTATTTGCTGCTCACCTGCCCTTTGTTGCTGTTGAATCTTAGCTAATTCGAGCTGATACAATAATTCTGGAGTTAACCCTGGAGGAAATGAAGGTGCTACAATGTTTGAAATTACCGGTGGTCCCCCCAGGGGCAACCCACCCTGCCAGTCACCACCCAACTGCGGAAGCGTACCCGGGGTCGGCAAACTACTGGGATGGCTGGGAGTCGAGTGTAGGGGAAGCATGGCCGAAGGGCTCTGAGCACTCAACCCATCTCGCTCACCAGTCACTCTGCCCAGTACACACGTTATCAAGTTATCCTTTGTCATGCTGCTAGTAACCGCATGACCGATAGCTGTGGCCAGGCATTGAAGACCGTACCGATCCATACCCTCCAACCGCTCGGCAGGAACAGGCCATTGCAAAAATATCCTAGCATCCTCCTCACAGTTCACCCGATTAACCCTTTCATCATGCTGCTGTTCCTCAGTCTCGAAATTACGTACTGTGTCTCCATTCTCCTCTGATCCGGTATAAGACATGATGCTCACAACAATTTTTTCACCACAATATTCAGAAAAGAAGTACCCCAAACTCTTATACCTCAATATACACACAAAAATTCTCGGAAATACTCAAGGGCTATACTATGTTGCAAAAAAATATATTCTTGCTGATCCCCACAAAATATTCTCCAAAACAACAAATGTTCCCTGCTAATAAATGTAGGTTCACCAAATCCTAGGTAAGGTCGCCATTTGTTACGACTGGGGTTCAAATATATCAGGGCTCTTATTCATTGGACTAGTAATGGCATAAATGCTACAACGGAAAGCGCTAGCTCCAACCTCCGATGTATATTCCCAGTGAACAAAGAACACAAATACTCTACAGAGTTCTATATGCAATAATAGGCTATCAAACTCTCAATAAATGTGCGTGTACTCTAGGCTTAATGTTATGTGAAAACAGCCTACTACTACCTATAATCGAAGGTGCTTGGTTATGGTATGCAAAGTAAGGTGGTAAGAGAAGTTACAGCTTACGTTACTTTAATCAATAAATGTCAGGCACTCCTGCATGAAAGAAAGTGCACTAAAGTCCTTCAACACTAACACGGAATCTTCTTTAAATGTTAGATGCTATAAAGATGCTCGTATCGGAAATGGAACCCAAAAAGGCAGGCAGCGGAACAATGCTCGTGCAGGCTATGCACACAAAAAGGCAGAATATATAATGCCGTCGGAGCCAAGAATATCCTAAACACAACAACAATAATAATAATCGCCACGACAATGCAGTATTCCTATCAACAAAAAGAGCCTAAGTCGTTTGTGTCTCAATACATCAAACTAGGGTGCAAAATGCTTGTGTAATCATAAACGGGTATGCATAAAAAGAGTAATTAGGTTAATATACTTAATGTCTACTATGATTGATAAAGTCTAGCTAGAGTCAATGATACGAGATACTGGTGCGCATGGCATGCCGCATAGCCTAGTGCAAATCTCAAGTCTGTGCGTCAAATATTACGTTATAATGAAGGGTAGCTCTCTTGAGAAACCTTAATACCGAAGTATTAAGCGTTCTCCTGGCGTACCTCAAAGACAAACAATCGAGACTAGAACAGTGCAGAATGGTATAGGCAAAAAGCCCTCATTCGTGCATGCTCTATTCTCAATGGCACACAGACTAGAATTTACTCAATCAACTCCAGTTCTCAGGTATGTCGTGCCGCTTTTAACTGAAGCCAGCACTCATAGGAAACAATACCTATAATATCAGACTCCTAGTCTAGCATTATCTAATCCAGCAGAACACTAATAACTAAAGCAATACTAAACAATATAAATGCCAACCAATGCTTCGTGATCCACTTATCTTAACAACTAACATACACAGGCTATATCAGACCTTAACACACAATACAACTGGCCAGCATTAAGCTGATTTTGCAGAGTTAACCAGAGGGGGTATAATATTAATAAAAGGTGGTGAAGGATATGGAAAATGAGAGAGATAGGCAGAGGAAAAGATTCTCAGGTACGGAGTGGGGACAGATAGCAAGGGAAAAAAGATGGGTGTGTTCTAGAAACCAGATCTGAGGGAGAGAGTGGCGAGGAACTGTATATATACTCGCACTAGCTCGAGCCGCGTGGGAAAACAGCGGTTACAAGTCATCTAACCACTAGCAAAGCTTACAGCATGGTAAGGGCCTCTCTCCACCAACCCCCGCGAGGCAGCCAGCCGTGACGTCATCGAGCGGGACAAAAAACACTGCACGCCCCCTCTCACTCTGTTCTACTCCCTCTCTCTCTCCCAGATCCTATCATTACTAGGTAATGATAAAACATATACTTTACAATTAAATATATAAAGCCTTGACATGGGTGAAAACAAAAAGCCTTTCTGGACTGCCCATGACACAAGCTTTCATATGAAATAAAGCACACTCTAATACATAAACTGTAGCCCCATCCACTGCCCTGGCGATCCTAGCGAGTCACTGTAGGACAAGCCATGCGGTTCTAACGGAGTGGTTAACGTCACAGTAGTAATTCAGATCGTGGTCACCATAGCCATAGCTGTAGCTGGTGGGGACCATAATCTCCTCAAGGAGTACCTCTCAAACCTCCTGAAGGCTAACAACCTTCCCTCCATAACTATCCCAGTGCTACAACCCCAAATACGGGTCTGGCCCCTTGAGCTAACACCTACACAAGCTCTGAGGAAACCAAGAAGTCACCCAAAACCACCCCTGGACCTGCCAAAACCACTGCACAAAACCAAGGAAGAAGAAACCAAACCTTCAAAGCCCCAGTCACCACCAACAACCACCACTGTGGCCGAGAAGAAGAAGAAGCTATCAACGACACCATACATCGAAATCTTCCACCAACAAGAAGAGAAAGAAAGCAACCCTGAAGAGGACAAGACTCCAGCACCACCAATGGAGGTCGAGGAAACCAACCCACCTGCAGAGCCTCCTTCACCTCCTTCAAAACCAAAAAAAGGTGCCTCCATGCCCCTCATTGAAATCGAACCAGTGAGACAGGTAGAGAAGAAACCAGACACCCCCAAGACCCCTCACCAATTGTTCTTGGATATCTGCCTACCACACCTGAATAAGGACCACAACATGACTATGAGTTATGCTTACGAGGAGTGCGTCCCACCTGAATACAACGGATTCCTGAGCTACTGCATGTTAGACTGGAAGAAGGAAGGCTGCAATTGCTATTTTCATACAAAAGGCAAATACAACTACATCGAATGCAGCCTAACAGTGAAGCAAGCTCTGAAGCAAGGCTTCCCGGACCTCCCGAGGAAGTAATATCACCACCACCACCCATCACCCTCACCAACACCTCATCACCAGTGGGCTATTAGTACGGGACTTCCAGTCGGGCCGGGAGGATAAATATATGGCCTTAAATTCCCTACCCGTACAATAGCCCGCAGTTCCAGCCGTCCAGCTCTCGGCCCACTGCCTCCCTGGTCGGGTCCAGCCGTCTTCGTAGTAACGCCGATCTCCCAAACACTGAAAACCCTCAGGCAGCTCCAGTTAAGCCTGGACACCTTTTTCTCCTGCTAAAATTCACTTCATCCAACTAATTCTTGTCCTATCCCCACTTCCCCCTAACCCCCTGTCACTACTCAATTTATTATTATTGAGAATGTCATTCTGAGTTGAGCAGCCACACCGAGCAGAGCTATATATTCTCCTCTCTTCACCACCACCACAATGCCTCCCGCAACTTCCACACTCGTTGCCGGCACTGTAAAGTGGTTTAATGTGAAGAAGGGCTTTGGATTTATCACCAGGGACGACAACAGCACTGATATTTTTGTACACCACAAAAATATTAAGAAAAACAACCCCAGGAAGTCTGTACCCTCTCTAGGTGATGGAGAGAGGGTAGAATTCCACACCAAAACAGGGGCAAGAGGTCCTGAGGCCACTCTGGTCACAGGACCCAGGGGCAAAACAGTCAAGGGCTCACATCATGCCCGAGACTTGAAGGAGAGGCAGGGTATTATGAAAAAGGTTGACAGACTAAAGAACATGGACCTGCCTAGTGATATATCAATTAAGATCGATATTATCATCAGGACGGCCGTGGCTCTTGCTGGAGGAAACAACTCCCTCCTCCAGCAATACCTACCTGCCCTCTTTCAGGCCAACAATCTCCCAGGTATTCTTGTACCAGGAGGGTTGTTGGACAATGCCCAGAGGGGTCCTGTCAGACAGAGACCTACTCCACAGAGGTGCTTGACCATCAAAGCGCCTCTAAACAGAAAAAACTGTCCCCCTGAACCTGAAGCAGAAATCCCAGAAGCTGATCCTGTAGAAGCTACTGGAGGAGCTGCTGAAGAAACCAACTCAACTCCGACACCTGCAGCAGAAGAAGAAGAGGCGATGGAGGAGACCCCTGCAGTCAACACCAACCCACCTGCAGAGCCTCCTTCACCTCCTTCAAAACCAAAAAAAGGTGCCTCCATGCCCCTCATTGAAATCGAACCAGTGAGACAGGTAGAGGAGAAGAAACCAGACACCCCCAAGACCCCTCACCAATTGTTCTTGGATATCTGCCTACCACACCTGTCTAAGGACCACAACATGACAATGAGTTATGCTTACAATGACTGTGTCCCACCTGACTACAACGGATTCCTGAGCTACTGCATGTTAGACTGGAAGAAGGAAGATTGCAATTGCTATTTTCACACAAAAGGCAAATACAACTACATCGAATGCAGCCTAACAGTGAAGCAAGCTCTGAAGCAAGGGTTCCCGGACCTCCCGAGGAAGTAATATCACCACCACCACCCATCATCCTCACCAACACCTCATCACCAGCGGGCTATTAGTACGGGACTCCCAGTCGGGCCGGGAGGATAAATATATGGCCTTAAATTCCCTACCCGTACAATAGCCCACAGTTCCAGCCGCCCAGCTCTCGACCCACTGCCTCCCTGGTCGGGTCCAGCCGTCTTCGTAGTAACACCGATCTCCCAAACACTGAAAACCCTCAGGCAGCTCCAGTTAAGCCTGGACACCTTTTTCTCCTGCTAAAATTCACTTCATCCAACTAATTCTTCTCCTATCCCCACTTCCCCCTAACCCCCTGTCACTACTCAATTTGACTTGATCTGAGAATGTATGCAAACATTCAATGAGGTAATGCCCCTAACTCTGTAAAGAACGGGACATCCATCAGCAGTAGAGACTTGCCTAGCCTTCCCCCTGCCCTGAGAGTGTGCTGAAGTACCTGCTGAAGTCTGGACCCTGAAGTCCTGATTGTAGACACCGTTCATCCTGAAGTGCTGCTCCACTGCCCTACGATCCACGTCAGCCAGACTTGCTCTCTACCCTCCCAAATTACCCTAAGTGTCTCTGAATATCTTATGTTGTGATTATTGTTGTAAAGGTATAGGTAAGATTTGTGATTATTATAGTGCTACGATTCTATATAGATCTGTGTCCAAGATCCTTATTCATTGCGTATGTGTTAACCCTTCTGAATCTTATTCTAATTCATGTGTAGATCTGTGCCTAAGATCTAGTGTTCATTTTGCTTCGTAACTCTTCTATAACGTTATGTGCATACGTTACATACTCGTGTTAATTAATTCACCTAGCCATGTACTCACAGATTTTCCTTGTATATGTTATTCTTTTATGTATGTTACAAGTTGAGGACGAAGTGTATTTCGTGTACTGATTCCCTTCCTAATAATAACCTGTTACCTAGAACCTATGCTCAATTTCACATTTGATTTATCTCAGTCCCCCCTCATTGAGAAGTTTTATTATTAATTATTGATATATATTTGCTTCCCGAGATCCTAATTTTACGGTCGTTTACTTAAGCGTTATTGTAATTATTATATGAACTATTATTGATGCTCATTTGATTACTGATGTGTATAATTCCGATTCTTCTCGTCTAGGAATTCTAGCCTTGCATAGAGTCTGTTATCTAATTATTCATCATTCGAATACACCGCTTATTAGGTGAATTCTTCATAAGACTGCTAACTCGTTCAGATATCTTGTTTATACCATTATGAGTATTTCATTAAGTACAACTTTGTCGTGTACGCTCCTTTCTTTATAATTAACATTTTGTTTAATTATTTTTTACGCTAATCATATTTAAGCGTTTCTAGGACATCTGTTAACTATGTTAGTTTTGTTAATCAGACTTTGTCTTTAATTACGATTAATAGATATTCATCTATAGTTCATTCATAACCGTAAAGTAAATAGTAAATCTGAATTCCTCGTCCCGAGTTGTTATTATTACATACAATCGATTGAAGAATATATATTTCAGATTATAAATTACATAATTCAAGCTAAGTAGATATTGAATTGTAAAAATAATTCATTAGTGCATTGCCATTAAATTAATTGCATTACCTCAGATACTAAGTTTGTAGTCACACAAACAAGAATTATATTTTCCAACATCGCAGTAACTTGTATGACCTGAGAAGCTACCTGGTCAAAGGTCTCACTAGCCGTGAGTCTACCTAGCTCGCGCGCGCGCCCTCACTCCGTGAACATTACTCGAATCAGCCACCCATGTAATTGTCTTTTAACTCTCAATTCATTTATACTCTCCAACTTAGAGAGTTTTATAATATTTGGTTTATTGAAGAATAGTTAACGTTAGACACTTGACTCGCATCATTATTATTATAAAGGTTGATGGTATAGGTCACGTGTTCATTATTTTTGATTGCATATTTCTTATACTACATTTTACCACTTTATGTTTATACTTTGTGTTATTAATTGAATGATCGATTATCCTTGATCTAATTCAATACATGCATTACTTACTGTTGACCATAATAATTAAGTAATGAGTCAAAGATACTTCTATAACCCCATGCCGCTGAATAAATTTATATGTATAATTTACATGTGTGTTGTTACTGAGTTATGTAGTACCTAGTTGAATACTGATTGTGAGATTAAGAACGTCTTCGGTGTGTCCCTGTTAGGAATATTTACGGTCTATAAGTCCATAGTTAGATTTTAGTAAAGACTATATCACGAATTATAAATATTATAACCCGACATAACAGATTCCTTACGATGTTTTTCGTCACCTAGGCCTAATGTTGGTGTAGATATGTATGCAGAAGGACATTGGTGTTTCCTTGTGATGCTATATTGTTGCGAGGCATGGGTACTCAGCAGTATAATTGGAGACACACATTAATAACATATATATTTGCAGACTAATGGGCTACCTTTGATATGACCACAATTATCAAATCAGCATCTACTTTCTTAAATCGTGACTGCCAACTTGAGCTATATGGGCATGTGGTTTGTCGACATGAAGTTGTCCCTGTTGATGTGGTGGTTGTGACGGGTGACAAACCAAGGTGGAGGAGCCCGCGAGGATGAACCCATGATTAATGCCGGAGGTAATTCGAGCGATCAAGACGAATACTATTTACAACGAAACAAATTACAGTCGAAAACCTCGCCCAGGATGACCTCCTTGAGTAGATTATGAGAGTCAATGCATAGACTCCCATTGATTGATGAGAGTCTTACGAGTGTACAACTATTTATATATATATTGTTCTGCACTCACAAGGTATACCGTATGGTGCCAAAGAATCAAATTTAGTAAGTGTTCCTTACAAAAGCCACCCCTCAGCGCCCGGCCAAGAGGCATGAACCCTCCTCTTTTCAGCCTTATTGGATGGAATTTAGTTTGTCAACAAGGGGCGGCGGTGTTGAATGGTGGGCGGGGGGAAGGGGGCATTGAGGCGTGTGGCAGGGCAAACACCCACACAACACCACCACCACCACCACCACTACCACTACCAACACTCGCTCCCACTCTCTCTCTCTCTCTCTCTCTCTCTATTATCACGTCTACCAGAGAGCCCTTTCTGTTGACCCTATTATGATTTAACTCTTTCAGTACCGGTGAAGTCTTTATTGTTTTAGCTACATTTAGACGATTTTATGAAGCTTAAGGAGGATTATATGGTAGCTAAAAGGATGAACTGAGACAGTTTGCAGCCCTTTGATTAGAAGACGTCCTTCCAAAGTTGAATACACTCGTCTAATAGTTGCCAGAATATAATGAAAAGGACGTCACCGGTACTGAATGGGTTAAGATCTATAATTTTCTTTCCCGTTTAACATATTCCCGTTATGAGAGTCATATGTTAACCCCTTCAGCACCATGACGCCTTTTTAACTTTAATTCTGGCTAACATTAGACGTTTTATGCAGTTTAAGAACGACCTATATTACTAGGAGAGTTTATTGAAATTGTATTTACCCATTTGAGTCGCATAGGTTCATTACAAACTAAAGAAAATCGTCTAATGGTAACCAGAATATGATGACAATTACGTAATGGTGGTGAAAGTATTAACCCCTCACTGTACTTCTCTCAATGCTCTTACCTGTGTGCCGTTCATTCTATAGTAAACTCATCTAATGGACACACATTTTGAGGACCACTTTCTCCTAACTCCATTTGGTGGTGGGGGTGGCGGGGGTCCACAAACCCTGCTTTGCTCCATTAGTTTGGAGATTTAAAGAAATTTCACCCCATTAATTTGGCGATAACAAGATGCTTCGCTCCCTTCAGATGTCGATTTGTTTCTGGGTGAGCTATAGCGAGCCTGTAAGGTAGAAGAAATCGGATTTCGTCCGGGAAATTTTTTCTATAAAGAAAATTAACAAATTCGGCTTGAAGGGGATATGTGTGGGTATTTTATAGTTTGAAGGCATATTTGTTAGCCTAGGGGACAAACTATAATACATTGTTTGGAAATGGCAAAATGAAGCAAAATCCTCAAAAAATATTGAACAAAATATCACGATAATCCACGACCAGTCGCACCAGAGAGTGTTAAGCCTTATAATATTTGACGGGTATTTCTCCAAGCGCTAAATGATATTCTTCTGTTTAACCCCTTCACCACGATGGCATAACTTTCAACTTATTCTCATTACCATTAGACGATTTTCTTTAGCTTATAATCTACCTTTAAGACTCAAGGGGTAAATACTATTTCAGTGATCCTTCTGAATAACATAGGTCCTTCTTAAACAACATAACAATAGTTCAACTATAGCCAGAATGTAAGGTCAAATATGGTGCCATCGTGCTAAAGGAGATTTGTATATATTTGTTTTATGTAGAGTACTATGGAGAACGGTCACATGCAACACATTATTGACGTCAGATTTAGCCTACCTATTTAGCTCTCTGTGGGTCCGGGAGTCATACAGCAAAACCAATGTCACACGAGCGCTTTTTCCGGAAATTTTCGAGGAGCATTCTTGTATTTTCAAGGGGGAGGTAATTTTTTTTTCTGGACCCCATTCTTCCTCAAGTTTAACACCCTTATTTTTGTTTAGATAATAAGACGTTCGCCCCATTAGTTTGTCGATTATAAGACCTGTCGCAGCATTTATTTATCAATATAAAGACCTTTTGTGCTATTTAGGTATCGAGTTTTTCCTGGCGAGCGATAGCGAGCCTGTAATTTTGGAAAAACCGGCCTTTGTCCGCAACATTTTTCTACGGAAAAATGTACATATATATCTTTATTAAGCTTGCATGAGGTCTAGGAAGGAAACTAAAACAATAAAATATATATTATTAAGTAAAATAATAAATAAACCCTACCCCCTTAAACAAATTGTTTCGTTCGTAGCACCGTTAGTGGCCGAAGCACACATGTGAGTAGAGTCAGGGCAATAGATAACAAAGCCCTGTGGTTCCTGCGCAGGAACCTAAGAAGGTGCAACGCAGGCATCAACATTTTAGCTTTTAAAACACTAGTTCGACCACACATCGAATACTGCAACACCGCCTGGGATTCGCACACTCACAACAACATTAATAAATTAGAAGTGATACATCATAAAGCGGCAAGATGGATCAGACGTGATTACAGACACACTACATCAGTCACTTTGCTTAA
This sequence comes from Paralithodes platypus, assembly GCA_032716605.1. Classification (NCBI taxonomy): domain Eukaryota; kingdom Metazoa; phylum Arthropoda; class Malacostraca; order Decapoda; family Lithodidae; genus Paralithodes; species Paralithodes platypus. The sequence goes on along the minus strand of CM064567.1, from coordinate 26,281,352 downwards.
ACAAGACATTAAATTAGACACACTTGCAACAAGAAGATAAATATATAGACAACAAATGCTATATCAAATCACAAACAATCTAGTAGACATAGACAAAGACTTATTTACACCCTAAAAATATATGATCCACAAGAGGCAGCCACAGCCGAAAATAGCACACATACCAGGCAAGCACCGACATATACCACACATACCAGGCAAGCACCGACATATACCACACATACCAGGCAGCACCGACATATACCACACATACCAGGCAGCACCGACATATACCACACATACCAGGCAGCACCGACATATACCACACATACCAGGCAGCACCGACATATACCACACATACCAGGCAAGCACCGACATATACCACACATACCAGGCAAGCACCGACATATACCACACATACCAGGCAAGCACCGACATATACCACACATACCAGGCAAGCACCGACATATACCACACATACCAGGCAAGCACCGACATATACCACACATACCAGGCAAGCACCGACATATTTGGGTACTAATTTTTTCACAGCAGCATCCAAGAGTGGAATCACCTTCCATCTCATATAGTATAACAGTCCCACTCTTGATAGTATGAAAGCTAGGATCACCAAACATTGTTCTGCTTATCCTCACCCTCATCCTTCCCGTAACTCCCCACACAACCCCCGCATATCAAGCTGCCCGTGTGAAGCCCTCTGAGGGTTCACAAGCTAAAGCTATATAAGCTAAAAGCTAAAGCTAAAGCTATAAACAAAACAAAAATCGCAGAGTTGGGTAAGCCGTTTTCATTTTGAGCAAAATGAGACTCCTACTGTATATATATAATATTTTAGTTTTCTGTCTAGACCTCCATCAAGCTTAATAAAACATCCTCAAGATCCTTCTTCTAGATAAATTTGTACATTTATTCGGTAAAAAAAAATCCCGACCTTCAACCGGGTTCCTACTAAATTACAGGCTCCCTATTGCTCGCCAGAAGAAAATCGACACTTAAATGGCACGAAACGTCTAAATATTGACAAAGAAAGAAGGTGAAAGGTCTTATAATCGCCAAACTAACGAGCTGAACGTCTTAAAATCTGAAAACTGATTGGGCTAAACATGAGGGAGAAGGGGGTCCAGGAAAAGCAACCATCCCCAGTTAAGTCTTTTCCCCTTTCCCTTCATTATCAATTCTGCGTTAGCAGAATGGTATCAACCCCCCGCATACCAGACCAAAGTTAATCAGCTTGTCTGTCGTTCTGTCTGTCCAATATCTCCTCCTATAATTATATATACAGTATATATGCTTACAAAATTATTATATATGAATTCAGACGGTCCTCGCGGATGTCAGTCAAAAAAGGAAATGTATTTTACTCAAATGTTAAGGTCAATCATAAAGGTCTAAGTTAAAGATACATTTTTCAACTTTTGAACTACTTATTCAGTTTTCAACAAATTCAAAATACTAGGTGCTATACTGTATATATGGCAAATACACCGATCAACTTTCAGCTAATTATTCCTAAGGTCAAAGGTCAAGGTCGAAGGTCAAAACCATATTTTTAATAATACTTCTAAACTAATAGATTATCGCCAAACATTGCAGGGATATATTAGATACCCATACAAAGGTCAGCAAGTACAAAACTAAAATATTACTAGGTCAAATTCATCGATCAAGATTAAATGTTAAGGTCAATATATTAACTTATTTGTGGTTTATTCAAACTTCACCAAATTCACTGAAACAGTTGACCTTGGCATATAACTGATACTTGCAAATTACCAGACAATGTTTTCAAAAGTCAAGATAAAGGTCAAAGGTTAATTACAAATATATTCACAATTTCTCCTAAGCTAATCTTTAATTTTTCATCAAAATGTCCTTACATACTTGATTTATCAATGCAATAATCAGGCAATAAAAACATATATTTCCTCATAGAAGTCAAGATCAAAGTTCAGTTATCAGAATTGGTGTAAATATAATTTGAATTTCATCAATATCCCTCTCCTAGATGTTGTTTATATAAAAATGTTATTGAACACATACCATATATGCATTTCAAATTTCAAGGTCGAAGGTCAAGGAAAATGTTCAAACCATATTTATTAGTATTAATTCTAAACTAAAGGATAGATTTGGGCCAAACGTTGCAGAAATATATTATATATATATATATATATATATATACAGTTATATATATATATATATATATATATATATATATATATATATATATATATATATATATATATATATATATATTCAGTATATATATATATATATATATATATATATATATATATATATATATATATATATATATATATATATATATATATATATATATATTCAAAGGTCAGCAAGTACAAAACTAAAATATTACTAAAATGTCAGAGTCATAAATCATGGTCGAATGGTAAGGTCAATACATAACTTCTGTGAGGTTTATTCAAATTTTCCAAATTTGCTGAAATGGTTGACCTTGGTATAAAAACAACAACTGCATATTAGCATACACATTCTGTAAAGGTCAGGATTAAGGTCAAAGTTCAAATCCAATCATATTCATATTTTCTCCAAAGCTAACCAATAACTGTACATAAAAATGTACATGCATATTACATTTGTCAATGAAATTATCATGCAATAAAATAGGGTTTCTTCTCTTAAAGGTCAAGGTCACAGGTCAAGGTTAAAGTTCAAGTATTAAAACTGGTGGTAACAATATTTTGAACTTCATCAATATTGCTCCTCTAGATGTTGCTTATATATAAATTTGACTGAATACATACTACATGTATATATAATATTTCAAGGTCAAAGGTCAGGAAAAAGGTCAGAAACATAATTATTTCAATTTCTCCTAAACTGACATCAATTCTCACTAAGCGTGATAAATATACCCAGAAAGTGTACGCAGAAGTTAATAAATAATACAATATCTCTATATAATCGAAGTTCAAAGTCAAGTTTCAAGGTCAATACATTAACTATTTTATTATTAGTTCAAATTTCACCAAATTCGCTGAAGTGGTTGGCCTTTACATGCAAATTACAATAGTAATTATTAACACTAAAAGACAAAAAGGTTAATATAAAGGTCAAAGGTAAATTCCAACTATTATTATATGTTCCCGCAAAGTTCAATTATTACAGATTTTTATATATCAAATGTCATCAAACTTGTTGTCTTAATTTTAATATATATATATATATACTGTATATATATATATATATATATATATATATATATATATATATATATATATATACATATATATATATATATATATATATATATATATATATATATATATATACAGTATATATATGTGAGGTGTGGCAGAGTGGTCTTACCACTGGACTGGTAATCCAATGGACCCAGGTTCGAATCCCAATATGTCAATGGGAAGATATTATTGGGATGGAATTTGTGTTGTACCTAGTTTCAGTGCATTACCACAGCACACTGAAATACCCAAAAAAATACCCTTATTGATCCCTGATTAAATAGTATTGTATGAATAGTCCCATATTCAAAATATGTTACAGGGGGGCAATGCCTAGTGAGTTAATTGCTCAATAGGTGGCGTTCGGCGAGTGAGGGTCCGAGTCTGAGGGACGAGACGGTGAAGCATAGAGGCGAAGCAGCTTCAGAGATGGAGTTGCTTCGAGCTGTGAATAGGTGCTTCACATGTCTCAATCCCTAGACTGGAACAAGACCTCACGGGCCTCACCGTGTTCAGCGGTAGAGTGTGCAGGCTCTCAGCCTATGCCCGAGAGGGAGTAGTTGGAATATAGAAAAAAAAAAAATAAAAAAAAAAAATATATACCGGTATATATATATATATATATATATATATATATATATATATATACTGTATACAGTATCTGTATATATTGTGTTTTTGAAGAAGAAGAAGAAGACGAAGACAAATCATATCAAAACTAAAGGTTAAGCTCTAATGTCAAAGGGAAAGGTTAAAGTTAGATTGTTTTGTATTGTTTTCCTTAACTGACGGATAAACGCAAATCAATTTACAGCTCTACCGGTATTTAATTGCATTTGTACTTAAAGGTCAGAGATGCATTACATTTAATATTTCGGGTTGAGCATCCTAGGTTCGAGTCCTTGGAGTGCCACATGTATTTGTTCATTTAATTAATTGAGTTTAGAAGTAAAGCTGGTTGGTGAAAACATATGAATATATCAGAGGTCAAGGTCAATCTGAAGGTCGTGATTTTGTCTATTTATTCAATTTTCAAAATAGGTGCAAGCCATTTTTCAGATTTTTTTTTTTTTTTTTATAAAATCGAAGCATAAAATAAATTATATTATTAGGTTAATAATTTCTCCCTAGGTAACTGATAGATTGATGCACAATCTACACAATGTTGGAATATTTTGTTAAATGCCTTTAGCAGTCAATCGTGAAGAGAAAAACTCCAATTTGTAGAATTGGTTATGTTTTCTTTCCAAAATGCAAAAACGGTCTTCTACTTTAGTATTATTATTAGGCTATCTAGAACAACGACGACAGACAGCCACCCCACCATCCTGCTCTAATGTTTACTGCGGGGTGGATCCTTCCTGTCTGTTATTAGGCTATCTAGAACAACGACGACAGACAGCCACCCCTCCATCATGCTCTAATGTTTACTGCGGGTGGATCCTTCCTGTCTATTGTTAGGCTATCTAGAACAACGACGACAGACAGCCACCCCTCCATCCTGCTCTAATGTTTACTGCGGGGTGGATCCTTCCTGTCTATTAGGCTATCTAGAACAACGACGACAGACAGCCACCCCTCCATCATGCTCTAATGTTTACTGCGTGGTGGATCCTTCCTGTCTATTATTAGGCTATCTAGAACAACGACGACAGACAGCCACCCCTCCATCCTGCTCTAATGTTTACTGCGGGGTGGATCCTTCCTGTCTATTAGGCTATCTAGAACAACGACGACAGACAGCCACCCCTCCATCCTGCTCTAATGTTTACTGCGGGGTGGATCCTTCCTGTCTATTATTAGGCTATCTAGAACAACGACGACAGACAGCCACCCCTCCATCCTGCTCTAATGTTTACTGCAGGGTGGATCCTTCCTGTCTATTATTAGGCTATCTAGAACAACGACGACAGACAGCCACCCCTCCATCCTGCTCTAATGTTTACTGCGGGGTGGATCCTTCCTGTCTATTATTAGGCTATCCAGAACAACGACGACATACAGCCACCCCTCCATCCTGCTCTAATGTTTACTGCGTGGTGGATCCTTCCTGTCTATTAGGCTATCTAGAACAACGACGACAGACAGCCACCCCTCCATCCTGCTCTAATGTTTACTGCATGGTGGATCCTTCCTGTCTATTAGGCTATCTAGAACAACGACGACAGACAGCCATCCCTCCATCCTGCTCTAATGTTTACTGCGGGGTGGATCCTTCCTGTCTATTCGGCTATCTAGAACAACGAAGACAGACAGCCACCCCTCCATCCTGCTCTAATGTTTACTGCGGGGTGGATCCTTCCTGTCTATTATTAGGCTATCTAGAACAACGACGACAGACAGCCACCCCTCCATCCTGCTCTAATGTTTACTGCGTGGTGGATCCTTCCTGTCTATTAGGCTATCTAGAACAACGACGACAGACAGCCACCCCTCCATCCTGCTCTAATGTTTACTGCGTGGTGGATCCTTCCTGTCTATTAGGCTATCTAGAACAACGACGACAGACAGCCACCCCTCCATCCTGCTCTAATGTTTACTGCGGGGTGGATCCTTCCTGTCTATTAGGCTATCTAGAACAACGACGACAGACAGCCACCCCTCCATCCTGCTCTAATGTTTACTGCGGGGTGGATCCTTCCTGTCTATTATTAGGCTATCTAGAACAACGACGACAGACAGCCACCCCTCCATCCTGCTCTAATGTTTACTGCGGGTGGATCCTTCCTGTCTATTATTAGGCTATCTAGAACAACGACGACAGACAGCCACCCCTCCATCCTGCTCTAATGTTTACTGCGGGTGGATCCTTCCTGTCTGTTATTAGGCTATCTAGAACAACGACGACAGACAGCCACCCCTCCATCCTGCTCTAATGTTTACTGCGGGGTGGATCCTTCCTGTCTATTATTAGGCTATCTAGAACAACGACGACAGACAGCCACCCCTCCATCCTGCTCTAATGTTTACTGCGGGTGGATCCTTCCTGTCTATTAGGCTATCTAGAACAACGACGACAGACAGCCATCCCTCCATCCTGCTCTAATGTTTACTGCGGGTGGATCCTTCCTGTCTATTATTAGGCTATCTAGAACAACGACGACAGACAGCCATCCCTCCATCCTGCTCTAATGTTTACTGCGGGTGGATCCTTCCTGTCTATTATTAGGCTATCTAGAACAACGACGACAGACAGCCATCCCTCCATCCTGCTCTAATGTTTACTGCGGGTGGATCCTTCCTGTCTATTCTGGAGACTATTAGACAATATTATTCAGCTTAGGAAGGATCTGTGGTAGTTCAAAGGATTAGTTGAGAAAGTCTGGCGTCTTTTCATTGTTAGAGGTCCTTTCTAAGATGAAGACAATCACCTAATAGTTGCCAGGATAGAATGAAGAAAACGCCATCGGTACTGCACGGGTTAATTTGACAATCTCCCCCGAACTGGAAGAGCTTTTAAGGGGAAGTTATGGTATTTGTTTCTGGACGCCCTTCTGCCTCGTATTTAGCCCCATTAGTTTTGTAACGGTCAACCGATTAGTTTAGTGATTTTAAGACCTTTCACTCCGTTCTTTGCAAATATAGAGACCTTTAGTGACACTTAGTTGTCAATCTTACCCCGGCGAGCGATAGCGAGCCTGTAATTTCGGAGGAACCGGCCAAAAAATGTACTAACTGATCTCGATGACTCCGGGGTCTTGGGGTTGTTTTATATATATTTATTTATTTTATTTATTTATTTATTTATTGTAATGTTTTCTATTGTTACTGTTATTAATTAGTTCACTCCTGGTCTCGCTCCCGAATACCTTTTGTTTGCCGCTGTAACCCCTTCACCACCATAACTCCTTTTTACCTTTGATTTTGACTAACATTAGATGATTTTATGCAGTTTAAGAAGGACCTATGGTACTACGAGGGTTTATTGAGATCGTATTTACCCATTTGAGGCGTATAGGTAGATTACAAATTAAAACAAATCGTCTAATGATAAACAGAATATGATGACAATTACATATTGGTGGTGAAGGAGATAACCCTTTCAGTATGCAATGGTGTCTTTTATGGAGCTTAGGAAGGATCCCTGGGAATCAAAGATGTACACATGATCTCATTTAACCTTTGGCTATTACAGGTCCTTCTCAAACTGAATAATATCGCCTAATGTTAGCCAGAATGCAGTGAGAGAGTACGTCCCGGTATACGGAAAGGGGTAAGTACGGAATGCAGTGAGAGAGTACGTCCCGGTATACGGAAAGGGGTAAGTACGGAATTATTATGAGGCTGGGAATAATATCAAGGGGAGGTTTTTTATTTGTTTGCTTATTTAATTGTTAAGTTATTTTATATTTTTGTTTCCTCCCTAGACATACTTCAAGCATCAAAGATTGCCCCCAAGGCCCTCCTTCGAGACAAATTTGAGCATTTCTCGGCAGAAAAATTACTCGGCCATAGGCCGATATTGCAGGCTCACTATCACTCGCCAGAAAAAAAAATCGACACCTTAATGGTATGAAACGTCTTGACATCGCCAAACTAATGGGACAAATGTCTTAAAATCTCAAAGCCAATGGGGTTAAGCATAAGCGAGAAAGGGATCCAGAAAACTCACCCTTAAACCACCTTACTCGTAATCTACCTCCTAAACAAACATCAACACTCCCTGCCCTTCCCTCTCTCTCTCTCTCTCTCTCTCCACCCTGATGAACACCGCTTTTTGTTTTCACTCGCTTAATATTCATGATACTTTTTTTTTCCCCTTTTGAGCCGAATTTATGAGCGGGAAGTTCCATCGATACGGACGCATGACAGCCAATCTCTTTTTCGAATTACAATGCCCTATATCAAGCAGATCCCGGGCGCGGCTCATAAACCTGTACCGGCGTATCAAGTTTTCTAAATGCAAATTGGCTGGTGTGCGTTATGGCCGCGTAAAAATAAGCCCGAAGAGAGGGAGAGGTGCGCGCGATTAGAGACCCCAATAGTAACGGAGATCTCCTGACTTTTGCCGTACGGGTGCCACCGGGGTCATTAGGCTCTCTTAACGCTCAAATATACCCATAGCCATCTTCAAACTTCAGCGATACTGGTACGGGACACATACTTTGGTCTTCGGCTCTACATTCTACACGATCATAAATATATGGTATCCTCCCACTGTGATATAATTACGGCACCAAAATGGCCTCCCCAGAAACAGGTGGTCGGTCTCTCGTAGCCAAGGGTCTCTACCGGCGCGAGAGAGGAGGTATTGCCGGACACTGATAGCCGGTTCAATGAAGACTGACGGCCGGTTACTGCGGCCGTCAATGCTTCCGGCCCGACCATTAGTGTCCGGAGCCGTAACGGGAACCGGCAGCCACCACCAGTTTTTCCACCCCCTTTGCGAATGGTTTGGGGGCGGGTTGTGAGATTGCTAGGTGCAACCCAACTTGAACCATTTGAACACTCTAATACACAAATCATCGCACTTTCTGACTTTTAAAACTGCATAAATTAACCCTTATATCTATCTATCTAATGCCAAGCCCCGTAATCCCCGAGAGGGGGTGGACGCGAATGAATCACCTTCATAATGCTTTCATATGCCTAGGGAACTCCTTCGATTATCTACCTTGTTCTATTCTCGGAGGAAGGTCACTTACGCCCAAGCGCCCACACCTTTAAGGTGTCACACACGCGATTTGTACGGGCAAATGTAGTTTTGCAGCTCCTGAATTTAAGGTATAAGAATGATACAACTTAACATAATCTACCTTCGATCTAGTTTCCGATTCCAGTGCGAAATAGCCTCAAAATAGTACAAAACTCAATGTTTCCATCTATCTACCCGTCCGAGGAGAAATTTGTTCATCAAAAAATGCAGAAAATGCGCTCGTGTGACACCACCTTCAACAGCATATAATAGGTGAAGAATGAAAAAGAAGATTCTGGCATTCCGAGGTAGCTTCCAAAATGACTGCTACCTGTCCCAGAATGTACAGATGACCTGAGTCGTAACTGTCAAGTCATTACAAGAAAACCATTTTATCTAATGTCATTATAATTTCCCCATTTGGTTAACCCTTTCAAGATCCGATTACGCATTTCTTACCTGTTGTCTGGCTATCATCAGACGATTTTATTCAGAAGGTTAAGTGAGACAGTCTTCACTCTTATAATGCCCACAGATCCTTATCAAGCTGTATAAAATCGCCTAATGATAGCCAGAATATACTGTCAAAACATGTCATAATCTTGAAATGATTAAGTATCAACGTGACAGTGAATGTCCTTCCCTTGCCCACATAAATACAGTAGGTACCCACCCTGTAAGGCTAGGCATGGAGGATATTATAGTAGGGTTCATTAACGAGCTGAGTTGGCTGTGCAGTAATCAAGTATTTGTTTTTGGACACCTTCTCCCTCATGCTTAGCTCCATTATTTTTGACGTTTTTATAAATGCTTACCCCATATGTTTCACGATTTTAAGCCCTTTCGCCCCAATTGTTTTGTCAATTTTAAAACCTTTCGTGCCATTTAGGTGCGCGATAGGAGAGCGATAGTGAGCCTGCAATTTGGGAGGAACCGGCCTTTGGCCGGGATATATTTCTACCGAAAAACGTACAAATGTATCTCGAAGGGGCTTCTTGATGGGGGTCTAGGGAGTAAAATATGAAAATTTCCCTTAATTCAAATTCATAATTCACGGTTTTAAAGCAGATTCTCATTAGCCAATCATGCTAAATTGACTTTCGTACATAAAATCATGGAGTGGATGCCAATTTATGCGGGCAACTGTACAGACATGGGCAAGAATATCTATACATTACTTGGAGAAACAATTACGATACATTATCGAAATATTTTGAAAACTTGATTGTACCACATTTGTAGAATTTACAGTATTATCTAATGAAAGTTTACTGTCTATATCCTGTTCCAAATAAGTAAGCCCAAACTCTTGAACAGTAACCTCTATAACTCACAAACGACTAGCGTAATCTAACTAATATTAACTATTAAATAAGTAAGCCAAAACTCTTGAACAGTAACCTCTATAACTCACAAACGACTAGCGTAATCCAACTAATATTAACTATTAAATAAGTAAGCCCAAACTCTTGAACAGTAACCTCTATAACTCACAAACGACTAGCGTAATCCAACTAATGTTAACTATTAAATAAGTAAGCCCAAACTCTTGAACAGTAACCTCTATAACTCACAAACGACTAGCGTAATCCAACTAATATTAACTATTAAATAAGTAAGCCCAAACTCTTGAACAGTAACCTCTATAACTCACAAACGACTAGCGTAATCCAACTAATATTAACTCTTAAATAAGTAAGCCCAAACTCTTGAACAGTAACCTCTATAACTCACAAACGACTAGCGTAATCCAACTAATGTTAACTATTAAATAAGTAAGCCCAAACTCTTGAACAGTAACCTCTATAACTCACAAACGACTAGCGTAATCCAACTAATATTAACTATTAAATAAGTAAGCCCAAACTCTTGAACAGTAACCTCTATAACTCACAAACGACTAGCGTAATCCAACTAATATTAACTATTAAATAAGTAAGCCCAAACTCTTGAACAGTAACCTCTATAACTCACAAACGACTAGCGTAATCCAACTAATATTAACTATTAAATAAGTAAGCCCAAACTCTTGAACAGTAACCTCTATAACTCACAAACGACTAGCGTTATCTAACTAATATTAACTATTAAATAAGTAAGCCAAAACTCTTGAACAGTAACCTCTATAACTCACAAACGACTAGCGTAATCCAACTAATATTAACTATTAAATAAGTAAGCCCAAACTCTTGAACAGTAACCTCTATAACTCACAAACGACTAGCGTAATCCAACTAATGTTAACTATTAAATAAGTAAGCCCAAACTCTTGAACAGTAACCTCTATAACTCACAAACGACTAGCGTAATCCAACTAATATTAACTATTAAATAAGTAAGCCCAAACTCTTGAACAGTAACCTCTATAACTCACAAACGACTAGCGTAATCCAACTAATATTAACTATTAAATAAGTAAGCCCAAACTCTTGAACAGTAACCTCTATAACTCACAAACGACTAGCGTAATCCAACTAATGTTAACTATTAAATAAGTAAGCCCAAACTCTTGAACAGTAACCTCTATAACTCACAAACGACTAGCGTAATCCAACTAATATTAACTATTAAATAAGTAAGCCCAAACTCTTGAACAGTAACCTCTATAACTCACAAACGACTAGCGTAATCCAACTAATATTAACTATTAAATAAGTAAGCCCAAACTCTTGAACAGTAACCTCTATAACTCACAAACGACTAGCGTAATCCAACTAATATTAACTATTAAATAAGTAAGCCCAAACTCTTGAACAGTAACCTCTATAACTCACAAACGACTAGCGTAATCCAACTAATATTAACTATTAAATAAGTAAGCCCAAACTCTTGAACAGTAACCTCTATAACTCACAAACGACTAGCGTAATCCATCTAATATTAACTATTTGAGAAGGGTCAGCCAGGAAATAGGTGTGGTCATTTATAGTCCATTTCATCTAGCCCTTTTTAAATTACAGAGGTACACGATTTCTGGTCCACCTCTTTGGAACAGGGTATAGTGTACATCACGAGGTGGAGTTTAACCACTTCACCATACTAGAAGGCTTTTCTTTGGTCATTATTAGACGATTTTAGTAAGCTTAGAGAGTATTTTTGGGAGTCAGAGGGGTAATTGAGGTAGATTTAACCTCTCTGATTGCTCGAGGTCCTGGTTACTTGCAACGCCTCCAAGATTCAATTTCTGCCTCTATCTCTCCATCACATTCTTCTACAAGACTGTCAACTATTCTTCAACATTACATAAATCAACCCTAAATCTTCACTCAATATTCTTGGTGTATCTTTTTCATCCGGCCTTTCTTGGAAAGATCATATTACCACTCTTGCTAAAACAGCTTCCAAAAATTAGGTGTGCTCAATCGTCATTGTGGGTTCTTCACCCCCGTACAGCTTCTTGCTCTGTATCGGGGCACAGTGCGCCCCGGTATTGAGTATTGTTCACATGTGTGGGGAGGTTCCACCCATACCGCACTTCTCGAAAGAGTTTAACCCGAAGCATTTCGTTTCATCAACTAATTTCCTCTTACTAGTTCCCTACAATCTCTTTTTACACGCCGCAATGTTGCATCGCTTTCACTCTATTATCGCTATTACAACAATCAGTGTTCTTCAGAGCTCTCTCAGTGCACACCCTCTCCCTTGCGGCGAGTGCGAGGCACCAGCCTTTCAACACAGTCTCACTCTTATTCTATCCAGCTCTCCAACTCTAGAATTGACTGATTTTCTCAGTCTTTCTTCTACTCAACAAGTGAACCCTGGAACTCTCTCCCTCATTCAATCGTTCCCTCATCTTATGAATTAAACTGCTTTAAACTTCTTGTGTCCAGGAATTTAGACCCCAACGTCCCTTGAATTCGGCCCTGTCACTCTTTCGGCTTTGGAGGAGACACTCGTTACAGGCAACCTGCCTTTTGTCTCCTTCATACACATACACAAAATATGTATATAAAAAACATAAACAAATAAATAAAATCTTCCCTTATGTATTCATGACAACGATAGTAGATATGGCTTCACCGCATCTCCGCTGATTGATTCCCTACATCTATATATGAACATTACCATGTTCTTTAGTTTCACAGATTTACTCCATTGGTATAGATATGGAGCGGGTTAGATACAGCAAGTTAGATTAGAGTAGGTTAGGCTAGGATAACTATGTCCTGTTCATTATAGGTAGGCCAGAAATCTAGACTTCAACCTCTTGTTACTCAAAGACGTCTAGAGTAATCAAGGTAAAATTTCTACCATTTGGGAAGAGGCAGTAAGGGAAGTGATATCGATATTATACTGTACAGCCCACTTGCTCTAGCCCTTGTTGAGATACAGAGGTTATGGTTTGCGATTTTTGGCCTACCTATATTGAAGGAACTATAAAGTTCATTTATTACTATTAGGCCACAGATTGTGACCCCTAATCTCTGTACATAAAAAACGGGCTAAAGCAAATGGGCTGTACATCTCCACACCTATTCCCTGGCTGCCTCTTCCCAAATGGTACAAATATTAGTTCAATTATTCTAGTAGTTTTTTAGTTATAGAGGTTAGTAGTTAAGATTTTGGGCCTAATTATAAAGAACATACTTTAATATGAAGGCGAGATTATGAGGTTAGCATTTTGTAATAAGGTTTGCAGGAGGTAAGACCATCTAGTCTCATGGATAGTATGAATTGATGTGTTATAGTAGTTAACCCCTTCAGTACTTTATTCTGACTACTATTAGACGATTTTATTTAGTTTAAAAAGGGCCTCCAGCAATTAACAGGCTTAGAACTACCTCACTTAACTATTTTTGCTACCACAGATCCTTCTTAAACTACACAAGATGGTTTAAATATAGCTAGAATAAAATTAAAAATACTTCACCTGTACAGTAGGGTTAAATACTTCACCTGTACAGTAGGGTTAAATACTTCACCTGTACAGTAGGGTTAAATACTTCACCTGTACAGTAGGGTTAAATACTTCACCTGTACAGTAGGGTTAAATACTTCACCTGTACAGTAGGGTTAAATACTTCACCTGTACAGTAGGGTTAAATACATCTGACTCTCCAGATATTGTGTCCCAGTTGCACATCTTGTCAACTGTACGATTGGTAAGAACTCAGTTGCAGAAAATAACCTCGCGACGGGGGCGAATGTGTTGATGATGGTAACAGGTCCTCCTTGTCGCCCGTGCTGAGATGGTTACGGCAACGCTTAGCTGTCCGTCGGTGAGGGTTATTGGTGTGTTTGTTTGTTGTGTGTTGATGAGAATGGCTGTGTTTGTCTGTTAATGTGTTGATGATTATGGCTGAGTTTGTCTGTTATGTGTTGATGAGAATGGCTGTGTTTGTCTGTTAATGTGTTGATGATTATGGCTGTGTTTGTCTGTTGTGTGTTGATGAGAATGGCTGTGTTTGTCTGTTAATGTGTTGATGATTATGGCTGTGTTTGTCTGTTGTGCGTTGATGAGAATGGCTGTGTTTGTCTGTTAATGTGTTGATGATTATGGCTGTGTTTGTCTGTTGTGCGTTGATGAGAATGGCTGTGTTTGTCTGTTGTGTGTTGATAAGAATGGCTGTGTTTGTCTGTTAATGTGTTGATGATTATTGGTGTCTGTTATGTGTTGATGATTATTGGTGTGTTTGTCTGTTTTGTGTTTGATGATTATGGCTGTAATTGTCTGTTATGTGTTGATGATTATTGGTGTATTTGTCTGTTATGTGTTGATGATAATTGGTGTATTTGTCTGTTACGTGTTGATGATTATGGCTGTAATTGTCTGTTATGTGTTGATGATTATTGGTGTATTTGTCTGTTATGTGTTGATGATTATGGCTGTATTTGTCTGTTATGTGTTGATGATTATTGGTGTATTTGTCTGTTATGTGTTGATGATTATTGGTGTATTTGTCTGTTATGTGTTGATGATTATGGCTGTATTTGTCTGTTATGTGTTGTGATTATGGCTGTATTTGTCTGCTATGTGTTGATGATTATGGCTGTATTTGTCTGTTATGTGTTGATGATTATGGCTGTAATTGTCTGTTATGTGTTGATGATTATGGCTGTAATTGTCTGTTATGTGTTGATGATTATGGCTGTATTTGTCTGTTATGTGTTGATGATTATGGCTGTAATTGTCTGTTATGTGTTGATGATTATTGGTGTATTTGTCTGTTATGTGTTGATGATTATGGCTGTATTTGTCTGTTATGTGTTGATGATTATTGGTGTATTTGTCTGTTATGTGTTGATGATTATGGCTGTATTTGTCAGTTATGTGTTGATGATTATTGGTGTATTTGTCTGTTATGTGTTGATGATTATTGGTGTATTTGTCTGTTATGTGTTGTGATTATGGCTGTATTTGTCTGTTATGTGTTGATGATTATGGCTGTATTTGTCAGTTATGTGTTGTGATTATGGCTGTAATTTTCTGTTATGTGTTGATGATTATGGCTATAATTGTCTGTTATGTGTTGTGATTATGGCTGTATTTGTCTGTTATGTGCTGTGATTATGGCTGTAATTGTCTGTTATGTGTTGTGATTATGGCTGTAATTGTCTGTTATGTGTTGTGATTATGGCTGTATTTGTCTGTTATGTGTTGTGATTATGGCTGTAATTGTCTGTTATGTGTTGTGATTATGGCTGTATTTGTCTGTTATGTGTTGTGATTATGGCTGTAATTGTCTGTTATGTGTTGTGATTATGGCTGTAATTGTCTGTTATGTGTTGTGATTATGGCTGTATTTGTCTGTTATGTGTTGTGATTATGGCTGTAATTGTCATGTGTTGATTAGTAATTGTCTGTACCAAAATTCATTGCTCGAAATGTGTAACAAACAAAATTATTCCACAATAATAAAACAAATTTCCTAATAACCTCCTAGACGTCGGATTAAATAGAGTTAACATTGTTCCCTTGACCGAGACAGCCAGTTGCATGTACAAAACAAGACCCTTGCCTTTCTGTCTTGGACTATAGGAGGCTTTCAACACTATCTGGTCCGACGTCTTGGGGGTCATAGGTTATTTTACTTGCTTTTGTCATTGTCGAGCAATACATTTTAGTTTGTCCCCTATATAGTGCCTAGGGGACACATTACAATATATCGCTCAGGCTAACAAAATCGCTTTCCCAGACTTCCCTCAAACAAAACATGTGCCCATACATACCCCTTACATGCTAAATTTGCACATTATTCGATAGCAAAATGTCTCGGCCGAAGGACAGGTTGTTGTTGTTGTTGTTGTTGCTGTTCCCCAAGCTGCCTGGCCGAACAGCCCCAAGGCCCCGAACAAGGCCAAGGCCATAACCGAGCGCCCCCACAGAACCCTCCCTGCCGACCACAATAAAGCCTGGGTGACCGAAGCCACTCCATGGCGGGGAGCTGGGGAGGGTGACGAAACGCCCGGGAAACCAAAGCCCCACCCAGGGCCCTGTGCCCCTCAGCAATTATGAAGAGAAAGTTGAGGGGCAAAGGAAAAATGTGACGCTTTGGCTTCCAATCTTGGTAGATCTTGATCCACGGAAGAGACGCCGTCACTTGAGATCTAGAAAATATATAAGTAAAAGGAACAGTCAGAGTAAGCTATGGGTATGGCAGAGATCGCTCAGTTCTCACTCTGATAGACCAGCCCATCACCACATGACTAGAACCCAATCCTCTCAGCAACAGCTAGGAAAGGCCCTAGAAAGCCGCCTTTGGCGGGGGGATAGCTCCCCTATTTCAACCCCTTTCGGGGTTGGGCACCCGCTACCGGTACCGAAGGACAGGTTCTTCAAGTTACTGGCGCACTATCGCTCGCCCAGAAATAAAAATATCGACACCTGAATGCGGTGAAGCGTCTTATTATCACCAAACTAATGAGGTGAATCGTCTTTAGATCTCCAAACTAATGAACCGAAACAGCGCTTTCGTTAAACGCTTGGGTTCGATACCGATTCAATGTATGGCATACTGAAATAAAACAATATTACTTAATATATATCAGAGCCTGGATTTGCAAAGCCAATCTATAAGTAAAAACAACCTTAACCCCTTCAGCTCAATGTCACCACTTTGTACCATTTATTTTGGCTAATATGTTATGCAATTTAAGAAGGACCTATGTTATGAGATGGTTTGTCGAGATCGCGTTTACCGCTTTGAGTTCGAGAGGCAGATTATATGCTAAAGAAAATTGTCTGTTGGTAAAAAGAATATGATTAAAATTGCCTCATTGTGCTAAAAGGGTTAAGGGAAGGGTTTCTGGACCCCCTTTCTCCCTCAGTTTTAGCCATATTATCTTTGATTTGTTTAGACGTTCTCCCTATTAGTGGTTTTAAAACCTTTAGCGCCATTTAGATGTTGATTATTTCCTGGCGAGCGATAGCAAGCCTGCAATTTAGGAGGAATTGTCTTTCGGCCAGGTTATTTTTCTACTGAAAAAAAAAAATATCTCGTCTTCCATATTTAGTACCATTAATTTTAAGACCTTTAGACATTTGCCCCATTAGTGTGGTGATGTTAAGACCTTTCGTGCCATTTAGGTGTTGATGTTATTCATGGTGAGCGATAGCAAGCCTGTGTTTTAGGAGAAACCGACCTTCGCCTGGGGTATTCTCTACTGCAAAATGCACACATTTATCTCGAAGGGGGGTTTGGGGATTTGGTTTAAAGCTCGATGGAGTTTTAAAGAGGAAACAAAAACAAGAACAGAAGAAAAGAAAGACATACATAGATAAATAGACAAATAACTAAAACCCTCCCCTTAACACCACACCTAACAATGATACCAAACCAGTGTAACCCCCCCCCCCCCCTCCTACCCCCACTCATCCCAAACCTTAACCCTCGTAAAATACCGCAGTCCCCCCCCCCCATCATTAGTCCTACTTTATTCCCCCCGCGGTCGTATGTTGGGTGACTCGCTGCCCCCCACGACCCCCCCCCCCCCCCCCCCCCCGCCTCCCCATCCCTCCCCCTCATTACATAGACACCCAGCAAATATTTTCAGAAGAGGGATGGTGGGGTGGATGATAATTGGGGCTGGGGAGGGGGAGGTAAACTAGGAGGGGGTCGTTTTGTCAAGGTGTGTGAGTAGAGACCCTATACTAACAGAGACCAGCCAACCTCCGCCATCTTGGTGCCACTGGTGGTATTTTCCTCTCTTTACACTCGTATATCTCCATTGCCATGATCAACATTTGGCAATACTGGTAAGGGATATATAGTTTGGTATTTAGGTATGCATTCTACATGATAGACAAATAAATAAACAAATACATAAATCAAAACATAAATAAATCCCTGTTTTTTTTATAATTGTAGCACGAAAATGCCGTACAAAGATAAATATGGCCACTCTCTCTCACTACAGAATCTCTAGTGTGTGAGAGGACGGGTGATCGTGGCCAACTATAGTCTATTCACAATAATTAGGGCAGATATCTTAACTAATAACCACTGTAACTCATAAAGGGCTAGAACAAATGGACTGTAAATTTCCACACCTTTTTTCCCCGGCTACCTCTTCCCAAATGGTAGAAATATTAGCTCGAGAATACTATCCTAATAATAATGAATGGACTATAGTGCTGTGGTAGTGTGTGTTCTGATTTGGAAAACAAAGGAAACGTTAGGGGGTTTACTCTAGGGTGCGCTTGGCTGCGGCGCTCATCTTCCCCTCATTGACCTTTAGAGCCTGTGGTGGGTAAGGTGAGTTATCCCGTCTAGAACATGGTATTTATATTATTTAGGTTACCCGGATAGGTCGTCACAAAGGTCCACTAACTCAAGCTTCCTTTGTACTTCTAGGTGGACAGAGGCATCGAGTGTTACGACAATTGCTTAAATAATGACCTACTACTCAGGAATCGAGCCTTGGTCCTCTCAGCTGTGAACTAAACGTGCCAAACAATACGTTATAGGACACCCGAATTGGAAATAGGTAATACATACTGTAAATAAAACAAATAATAATTACTACCTACTACTATGACTACTACTACTCACCCATTCTAATATTAGCACATAGACCTTTCTTACAAAATCTATCTATCTATCTATTGCCAGACGCCTTACTCCCCTTAACCCCTTCTGTACCGGTGACGTCTTTTTTTATTTTATTGTCATTATATCTAGAAGATTTTGTGCAGTTTGAGAAGGATTTGTGGTAGTAAAAGGGGTAAATTGAGATAGTTCGAAGCCCGTTAATTGCTGGAGATCTGCTAGAAAATGAATACAATCGTCCAATAGTAGCCAGAATAAAGTTAAAAGGACGTCACCGGTACAGAAGGGGTTAATGAGGGTGGCCATACCAAATAATTAGCGGTAAATAACCATGGTGTATTGTATGCCCAATTGACCACTGAGAGTTTCGGCCTATGAGGAAGTTGGAACTGTAGACATCGATATTTAGCAGAATTGCCAGGTACAATACAGTTGTATTAGATTTATAAATACTTCAAACCATTATCGACTTCCTATCTATTCATCGGAAGCTTACATTGTTATTGCCTTTTTATTTAACCCTTTCAAAATATGATGACACTTTTCTTTTCTGTTTTCTGGCTATTATTAGATGATGTTTTTCAGATTAGGAAGGGCATATGGAATTGAAATACTAACCCTTTTAATTCTCACCGATCCTCCCTAAGTTGTATAACATCGTTTAATGATAGCCAGAAAAAAATGGCAAAACGCGGTATAATCGTCAGAGGGTTAACATTTATGTTAACGGCTCCAACTTCCTTTTAGCCTGAAACTCGCCAGTGGTCAATTGTATTTACCTTCCAAACTGCAGGTCACGATCAGATGTATAAATTTGGCTTATATTTAATATTATATTTTTGTTAATGGACCAATGTTTACTTCATGGCCCAAAGTTTACTTTATGGCCCAATGTTTACTTCATGGCCCAATGTTTACTCTAGGGCCCAATGTTTACTTTATGACCCAATGTTTACTTCATGGCCCAATGTTTACTTTATGGCCCAATGTTTACTTCATGACCCAATGTTTACTTCATGGCCCAATGTTTACTTTATGGCCCAATGTTTACTTCATGGCCCAATGTTTACTTTATGGCCCAATGTTTACTTTATGGCCCAATGTTTTCTTTATGGCCCAATGTTTACTTTATTGCCCAATATTTACTTTATGGCCCAATGTTTACTTTATGGCCCAATGTTTACTTTATGGCCCAATGTTTACTTTATTGCCCAATATTTACTTTATGGCCCAATGTTTACTTTATGGCCCAATGTTTAATTTATGGCCCAATGTTTACTTTATGGCCCAATTTTTAGTTTGGCATAGTTACAGACAAATTATGTCCTAAATATGTGGGTGAGTCTTGAGTCATTCCTAAGGGCACTTCACACATACACAAAAGCCGTTGTGCGAAGGCACGGATAAGTGATCGCGTCGCAATCGTCTAGGTAATCGTTGTACTCGCAGTGGGATCGTGTGCGAGGCTAGCGGCATCGCAGCAGCATCTGCGCGCTTCGTCTATAGAGAAAAAATTGATACTTCACACATACACGAAAACCGTCATGCGAAGGCACGATTAAGCGATCGCGTCGCAATCGTCTAGGCAATCTTGGAACTCGCAGTGGCATCATGTGCGAGGCTAGCGTCATCGCAGTAAAATATGCGCGCGTTGTTTACCGGCCAGAACATTTCAAATCTGGCAAAATATGAGCACGACGTCCGTGGGCCAAAAAACGTCTCGTTGTCATCGCAGCACCTTCGCATTGCATTCACATTCTATGTTGCAATGCAATCGCATCGCCATCGCTATGATTCGACTCCTGATGATAAATGAGAACATATTATGAATTAGATATGTACAGTACAGGTATGTTTAAACCATCGTGGCTCTCATGACGGTTTTCGTGTATGTGTGAAGTACCCTTTATGCATTTATTCTTAAGGGGGAAGGGTTTATTTTTTAGTTTATCTATTTATTTATTTGCTCCTTTAGTTTGTTCCCTAGATCTCCATCAAGTTTAAATAAAAAATCTCAATATCCCCCATCGAAATAGCTTTGTAAATGTTTTGGTAGAAAAACGTCTCGGCTGAAGGTTGGTTCCTCCAAAATTTCAAGCTCGCTTTCGCTCGCCAGAAAAACATCGATACCTAAATGGCATGAAAGGTCGTGATATTGATAAAAAAAATGGGACGAAAGTTCATAAAGTTGACAAACTAATGGGGCGAATGTCTTAAAATGTCAAAACTAATGAGGCTAAAGGCATGAGGAAGAAAGGGGTCCAGTAAAAGCAACTTAAGTATAGACGAGGTAGATTAATACACATAGTACACGACTAATGGTGGATGTGGGAGGGGGGGGGGGGGGGGCGCTATAGCTATAGTCAGTCAGTCAGTCAGCCAAGCCCTCACTCACTTAAAGGAGTAGAGAGGATCAGCAATAAAAGGCTTACTGATCCATCCTTAGCGGGAGTATATTCTGGAGGTGGGATTCCCAGGCCCAACCCGCCACAAATGTGACGGGCGATGGGGTCGCAACATCCCTACAGACTAATGGTGAATATGGGGGGGGGGGGGGGGGGGGGGTAGCTATGGAGTTAACAGACATAGTACACAGTCTAATGGTGTGTGAGGGAGGGGGGGGGGGGGGGGGGAGGGGCAGCTATGGAGTTAACAGACATCGTACACAGACTAATGGTGTATGTGGGAGGGAGGGGGGCTATGGTGTTAACAGACATAGTACACAGACTAATGGTGTATGTGGGAAGAGGGGGTAGCTATGGAGCTAACAGACATAGTACACAGACAAATGGTGGATGTGTGTGTGTGTGGGGGGGGGGAGCTATGGATTTAACAGACATAGTACACAGACTAATGGTGTATGTGGGAGGAGGGGAGGGGGGTAGCTATGGATTTAACAGACATAGTACACAGACTAATGGTGTACGTGGGAGGAGGGGAGGGTGGTAGCTATGGAGTTAACAGACATAGTACACAGACTAATGGTGGATGAGGGAGGAGGGGAGGGGGGTAGCTATGGAGTTAACAGACAGTACACAGACTAATGGTGTATGTGGGAGGAGGGGAGGGGGTTGGCTATGGAGTTAACAGACAGTACACAGACTAATGGTGTATGTGGGAGGAGGGGAAGGGGGTAGCTATGGAGTTAACAGACATAGTACACAGACTAATGGTGGATGAGGAAGGGGGGGTAGCTATGGAGTTAACAGACATAGTACACATACTAATGGTGGATGAGGGAGGGGGAGGGGGGGGGGGGAGCTATGGAGTTAAGGGGGCAGGTGTTGCATATTATATACATATTTATTTTAATTTTAGTTTCCTCCTTAGGCCTCCATTAAGCTTTAAAAAAAACGTCCTCAAGAACCCCAAACGAGATTCATTTGTATATTTTGTGGCAGAAAAATTTCCCGGCCAAAGGCCGGTTCCTGCAAAATTTCAGGCTCGCTAACGCTCGCTAGGAATATATTCTACACATAAATGGCACAAAAGGTATTATTAATGATAAAGAAATGGGGCCAATGGTCTTAAAATTGACAAACTAATAGGGCGAACGTCTTAAAATCTCAAAACTAATGGGGCTAAACGTGAGGGAAAAGGGAGTCCATAAAAAGCAACTACCTCCCCCTTAACAGACCTATTAAACAGACCAATGGTGGGTGTGTGATGTTAGGGCAGGTATGGAGTTAAATGATGCGGTAGGTGGCCATTGTTTACCAGAGGTTATAGAACAGTTACACTCACTTTACTGCTGGGGGAGAGACAGGGACATATGGACGCTATATAACACACATACACAAACAAACATACACACACACACACACACACACACACACACACACAGACGCGCCTAAACGGACCTATACATACTACATAATATGGTCATACGCAAATGCTACTACATACACACACACATACACACTTTAAATACTTAAAAACACAAACACACACACAATAATGATTTAGTATTGTACCACGCACACGCACAATACTGATTTAGTATTGTACCACGCACACGCACAATAATGATTTAGTATTGTAACACACACACGCACAATAATGATTTAGTATTGTACCACACACACGCACAATAATGATTTAGTATTGTACCACACACACGCACAATAATGATTTAGTATTGTACCACACACACGCACAATAATGATTTAGTATTGTACCACACACACGCACAATAATGATTTAGTATTGTACCACACACACGCACAATAATGATTTAGTATTGTACCACACACACGCACAATAATGATTTAGTATTGTACCACACGAACGCACACGCACACACACAATACTGATTTAGTATTGTACCACATGAACGCACAGGCACACACACAATAATGATTTAGTATTGTACCACACACACGCACAATAATGATGTAGTATTGTACCACACACACGCACAATACTGATTTAGTATTGTACCACACGAACGCACACGCACACACACAATAATGATTTAGTATTGTACCACACGCACGCACGCACACCCACACACACACACAATAATGCTTTAGTATTGCACCACACGAACGCACCCGCACATTCTCTATGCGTTGTATAATCTTCCCGGCCGCAAACCAAAGAAGCCGCACCAAAGCGGCCGCACTCTAAAGGCGACTGAGAACACTTGGGAGTTGCAGTCTATAAAGAAGTTGGAGCCGTAAGCATTACTATAAAACAGAAATGCAATAATTGTATAGGTTTCTGATTGGTACAAAGTATGTTGAATTAGGTTTCATTACTTTCAAAAGTACTTTACACATGTATTTAACTGGTGATACTGCTGAACATCGATCTCTACAGCTCCAACTTCCTTATAGAACGAAACTCGCAAGTGTTTTGCTTGCCAGGACGATTAATGGCCCTTCTTGTATATACAGTATGTATATTATACTCAGGCACATACCCCATAGCTGTGGGTACCCGACTCGAGACAGAGCCCAAACAGAAGCAACATTTAAAGTTCCAATTTTAAATTCCGGAACCACTTTCGCGTTCCCTTACCCATTTCTCTCTATCGTTTAGTAGGTGAATTTTACAAGGGGAGGAGGATACCTAGCCCCATGCCTCCGAAATAGGAAAAGTAGTACAGGAAAAGAGACAGACAGAAACGGATAAGGTTGGGTAGAGGATGCCAAACCTCACTCTGGACAGGACCAGCCCTCACGGACCTTTCTTAGCTAAGCGTTAATTAAGTTAGCTAAGGTTTGGTAAGGTAGGATTAGGTAAGGTTAAGGGGGGGGGGGGGGTTTCTGGACCCCTTCTCCCTCATGCTTAGACCTATTAATATTGAGACTTTAAGACGTTCGCCTAATAGTTTGGCTATTTTAAGAGACCTTTCGCCCCATTTGTTTGTTATTTTTAAGTAATTTCGTGCCATTTAAATATAGATTTCTTCCTGGCGAGTGATATATAGCTATCTATCTATCTATCTATCTATTGCCGGACGCCATACTCCCCTTAAAGAGGGTGGCCATGCACAGAAGGCATTCAAGTGGACCTAATCCCTGTAAGAGGGACAACCCGAGCCAGTTTACTGAAGGACTTACAGGATTGACCACTCAATTTAGGATCTGCCCGACTCCGAGGCCCTCTGTGTATCTTCTTAGCACTATTTTTCTACAGTGGTGCTCGGCTAGTCCATCCACTAACCTGCCTTACCCTTAGGTAAGCAGTACGGATTTGTATCAGGTTTACTCCCCTAAACAGGTTGCCAACCAAGGCTGACGAGTCCCATCCACCCGGATTTTTATAAGGTTGTCTCCCCTAGATGGGTTGCCGACCAAGGCTAACGAGTCCCATCCACCCGGACCTACCTACCTATGCACAAAATGCACACATTTATCTCGAAGTGGGGTATTGGGTGTATTTCTCAAAACTTGATAACAAAATTAAATAACAAAGTAAATAACTCCGTCTCAGCATAATACTAATGCACAAATTTCATAATTAGTGTGACATTCAATTACAAACTCCATAATAGGTGAATATTGAAGATGGCGACATGGCAATTTTATCATCACCTCAAAACGAACAGACTACTGTATATGATCCCTTGACAACTGTCTATAATGATACTATACACTCACACTCGACCATAGATACGCACACTTATTATTGCTGCTGTTGCTCTCTCTCTCTCTCTCTCTCTCTCTCTGAACCACTTTCACTCTCACTGCAAGGTGATGCATGTCGGGCAAGGAAACCCCAAGTCGTGCTACTCGCTATTGAGAATGCCCCTGGAAGTGATTGACTTAAAACAGTATTTTTTGCTTAGGCTATCACCCCTGGCGGCCTATTTCTGTGTATTTCATAAACATTTATTTTCAGTTAGGCTATCACTGCATATTTAAAAGTAAATAAAAATAAATACAAATAAATAGGCTATCACCCCTGGTGGGCCTATTAAAGTAAGTGAAGCGACCTGAAGCGAGTGAAGTGTTTTTAAAGTGAATGAAGTGTTTTAAAGTGAGCGAAGTGCTCTGAAGAGAGTGACCGTCACCATGCCTCGCACCTGTACGAACTGCGCCGGTAGGTTTTTGTGCTTCCATGTTTGCTACTGCCGATCTACAAGTCTGCCGACTCTGCCAGCAACGAGAGGATTTGACAGCAAAATTGGATGAAACCCACAACAAGATCAACAACCTCACCATGAAGCTGGAATCACTCCAAGAGTTTGTAACACTCAATGTTGGAGTACCACCAACTTCAATTGTCACCACTTCAACTCCAGCTGCCACCACTGCCCCAATGTCAACTGCCAACAAACCAACGCCTGCAGTAGCCACTTCAGCAGATGCTTCTGATGACCCTGAGCCGACATCAAACCAGGACAGCCGCCCAGTTTACCTTAGTCCCTCCCCCACTCCTCGTGCAAGAAGCCTGCTAACACCAACAGTGCCATCCCCTCGCCCCCTTTCTAACCACTCCTCTCCCCGACCTGTACGCATAGTCTCGCCACCACAGGTTTCCGGATTTACACCAGTGAGGAACAGTGCACGGCCAACGCAGATAAGGTCTCATCTACCAGTCACAATGTCAAACAAATTCGAGATCTTGATAGAGATGAAAAGTGAACCAGAAGAGACTAAGCTCGTCGGGGATTCCATCCTACAAGGAAAGGTCGTAGAGTTCTGCGACAGAGTCCCAAATCGATGAAAGAGATTTTGCATCCCAGCAGCTGTACTGGACGACATTGTGGAAGCCTTCGAAGATAACACAAAGTATGCAAACGAAAATACCCTTTTTGTCATCCATGCAGGTTCAAATGACGTCATGCGCACTAGATCCGAAGAGCCGATGGAGAAATATTGCAAGATGATCCAGCACTACAAAAGCAAGTCAAGGAATATCATCATCTCAGGCATTCTCCCCAAGATCGATGCACCTGACAAATTCTATGACAAGGCCTTCAGCACAAACAGCCAACTAAAATCTGTGTGTCTTGAAGGAAGGAGTTGAATTCATCAATCTCTCGGATAATTTCTATAACCAGACCACTCTGTTCCGCAAGGATGGCACTCATCTAAACCCTGTTGGTTCAGCACGCATGGGTCGTCTCCTACACGAGAAGCAGTCCGCAGCCATGGATAAAAAAACGCCATTCGAGAAGAAGCAACCGCAGCGACATAAATCATCCAACGCCAAACAAAAATCAGATGCAACCGAGGGCCGCCAGCGATGAGGACCGAGGACAGTGAGGACCGAGGACAGCCATGAACGTATACGTAGATTCAACCAGAATTTTTTTTTTGATTAACCCTTCTTTAGCGGCCTATGCGGTTTATTTATATGTACCGCCCAGCGGGGTGTTTTTAGCCAAAATAGGGCTGTTTACGTGATCATTTTCATGCCTAAATAAGACCCAGAACGTAAAACAAGTATCTATCCCTGAAAGGGCATAAACAGAGCTTTCGAATGACACCATAACAATCCTTTTATGATGGCTAGTTTTCTTGCAATAACCGTGCAACGCGAGTGCAAAAAGCATGTAATTAGCCACTTTCCCGATACAATTCCGTATATAGCGAGTGAGAGAGGGAGGAGGGAGTTGAGATTCGTGTCAGTAGGTTCGCCGCGGTGGTCTGGAGCAGTCATACGCTCACTAGTCTCCTGCCACCACTTGTCTCTCTCTCTCAGCAACGTTACGTGCTGAAATTGCCACTCGACCTATGTCGAGCGCCGCCACATAGTCCAGCTTTATTAAATACGACTTATGTGGTGAGCCGCTTTTTAAGGGTTAAAGAGCGTTCCGTGAATTCTAAATTCACAACTTTAAAGGTATTCTATGCATACACAATACATTTTCAGATTTAGAGAAACTAGTGTTTGCAGAACATGATGACGTGATTGGCATAACAAAATCTTGGCTCAATACAGAAGACAGAGACGTTTTTAGCAGAGTATTAATTTCCCGGTTATGTAATGTTTGAGAAATGCCGAATAAATAATAATAGAGGTGGTGTTTTACTTTTTATCAAAGAAAGTCTTAACCCGACCCTTTTGTCAAAACCTCAAATTGTGAACATCGACACATCCTCTGTGCAAATAAAGAATAATAAAGGTACAAAAATAATATTTGCATTACTATACAGACCTCCAGCTCAATCATTGCAAAGTTGCAAACTGACCGAGAAATTTATGAACAAATTGCAGATGTAAGTAACTCACAAGATACCCTAATTTTTGGCAATTTTAATTTACCTGTGACTAAGTGGGGCGATACTCTATTACTTCACACTCCGGACATGACTTGTATGCAAACTTGCAAGAGAGTTTGCTCCATCAATTTGTTCGATCGCCGACCCGTGGTAATAACATTCTTGGCCTTGTATTTTCAACAAAAGAAGAATTAATAGAGAATTTGAAAGTTGGTGAAGAATTCAGTAACAGGGACCATCGTACGATAGCTTTCAAATTAAAGTTTACAAGTAACTAACCAAATAGCAGCATCGAGAAAGTCCTAATTTCAAGTAATAATAAGTACATCTTGGGAATTATTTGCAACCGCTTATCTAAAAGCAGTGCAAGATTGCATACCATCAAAAATATGGCGTACAGGCTATAATGATAAGCCCAAATGGTGGAATAAAGATATTTCAGATTGTTTGCTTGCTAAAATGATTGCTAATGATAGATTAAAGTCCTCACAAAATGACGAAGAACGAGTGAAATTTGTAGAACTACGACGCAAAGCCAAAAATTTACCTATCACTCCTCCACATGTGGCCAAACAGAAGACCTCAGTGATATCCCTACAGCATCGCCGATTCAGATTGATAATTCTGATGTTCTAAGCAATATCACCACTACAGAGAGAGAAATAATGAAATGTTTAGATAAACTCAAGGTAAATAAATCGCCTGGACCTGATACAATCTCACCTAGAGTTCTAAAGGAAGATAAGGATGAGCTCTCCAAACCAATAACATTGCTGCTAACACAGACTAATGGTGGATTTAGGAGGAGGGGGGGGGGGGGGTAGCTATAGAGTTAACAGACATAGTACACAGACTAATGGTGTATGTGAGAGGAGGGGAGGGGGGTAGCTATGGTGTTAACAGACATAGTACACAGACTAAGGGTGGATTTGGGAGGAGGGGGGTAGCTATGGAGATAACATACACAGTACACAGACTAATGGTGTATGTGGGAGGAGGGGAGGGGGGTAGCTATGGTGTTAACAGACATAGTACACAGACTAATGGTGGATGAGGGAGGGGGGGGGGAGCTATGGAGTTAACAGACATAGTACACAGACAAATGGTGGATGAGGGAGGGGGATGGGGGGGGGGGGGGAAGCTATGGAGTTAAGGGGGCAGGTGTTGCATATTATATACATATTTATTTTAATTTTAGTTTCCTCCTTAGGCCTCCATTAAGCTTTAAAAAAACAAGGCCTCAAGAACCCCAAACGAGATTCATTTGTATATTTTGTGGCAGAAAAATTTCCCGGCCAAAGGCCGGTTCCTGCAAAATTTCAGGCTCGCTATCGCTCGCTAGGAATATATTCTACACATAAATGGCACTAAACGTATTATTAATGATACAGAAATGGGGCCAATGTTCTTAAAATTGACAAACTAATAGGGCGAACGTCTTAAAATCTCAAAACTAATGGGGCTAAACGTGAGGGAAAAGGGAGTCCATAAAAAGCAACTACCTCCCCCTTAACAGACCTATTAAACAGACCAATGGTGGGTGTGTGATGTTAGGGCAGGTATGGAGTTAAATGATGCGGTAGGTGGCCATTGTTTACCAGAGGTTATAGAACAGTTACACTCACTTTACTGCTGGGGGAGAGACAGGGACATATGGACGCTATATAACACACATACACAAACAAACATACACACACACACACACACACACACACACACAGACGCGCCTAAACGGACCTATACATACTACATAATATGGTCATACGCAAATGCTACTACATACACACACACACATACACACTTTAATTACTTAAAAACACAAACACACACACAATAATGATTTAGTATTGTACCACGCACACGCACAATACTGATTTAGTATTGTACCACGCACACGCACAATAATGATTTAGTATTGTACCACACACACGCACAATAATGATTTAGTATTGTACCACACACACGCACAATAATGATTTAGTATTGTACCACACACACACACAATAATGATTTAGTATTGTACCACACACACGCACAATAATGATTTAGTATTGTACCACACACACGAACAATACCGATTTAGTATTGTACCACACACACGCACAATAATGATTTAGTATTGTACCACACACACGCACAATAATGATTAAGTATTGTACCACACACACACGCACAATAATGATTTAGTATTGTACCACACGAACGCACACACACACACACAATAATGATTTAGTATTGTACCACACGAACGCACACGCACACACACAATAATGATTTAGTATTGTACCACACGAACGCACACGCACACACACAATACTGATTTAGTATTGTACCACACGAACGCACACGCACACACACAATAATGATTTAGTATTGTACCACACACACGCACAATAATGATTTAGTATTGTACCACACACACGCACAATACTGATTTAGTATTGTACCACACGAACTCACACACACAATAATGATTTAGTATTGTACCACACGCACGCACGCACACGCACACACACACACAATAATGCTTTAGTATTGCACCACACGAACGCACCCGCACATTCTCTATACGTTGTATAATCTTCCCGGCCGCAAACCAAAGAAGCCGCACCAAAGCGGCCGCACTCTAAAGGCGACTGAGAACATTTGGGAGTTGCAGTCTATAAAGAAGTTGGAGCCGTAAGCATTACTATAAAACAGAAATGCAATAATAGTATAGGTTTCTGATTGGTACAAAGTATGTTGAATTAGGTTTCATTACTTTCAAAAGTACTTTACACATGTATTTAACTGGTGATACTGCTGAACATCGACCTCTACAGCTCCAACTTCCTTATAGAACGAAACTCGCAAGTGTTTTGCTTGCCAGGACGATTATGGGCCCTTCTTGTATATACAGTATGTATATTATACTCAGGCACATACCCCATAGCTGTGGGTACCCTACTCGAGACAGAGCCCGAACAGAAGCAACATTTAAAGTTCCAATTTTAAATTCCGGAACCACTTTCGCGTTCCCTTACCCATTTCTCTCTATCGTTTAGTAGGTGAATTTTACAAGGGGAGGAGGATACCTAGCCCCCTGCCTCCGAAATAAGAAAAGTAGTACAGGAAAAGAGACAGACAGGAACGGATAAGGTTGGGTAGAGGATGCCAAACCTCACTCTGGACAGGACCAGCCCTCACGGACCTTTCTTAGCTAAGCGTTAATTAAGTTAGCTAAGGTTTGGTAAGGTAGGATTAGGTAAGGTTAAGGGGGGGGGGTTTCTGGACCCCTTCTCCCTCATGCTTAGACCTATTAATATTGAGACTTTAAGACGTTCGCCTAATAGTTTGGCTATTTTAAGAGACCTTTCGCCCCATTTGTTTGTTATTTTTAAGTAATTTCGTGCCATTTAAGTATAGATTTCTTCCTGGCGAGTGATATATAGCTATCTATCTATCTATCTATCTATTGCCGGACGCCTTACTCCCCTTAACCCGTGGAGCCCCGGCTAGTTTTGTAATGTTTGCGCACCAGAACCCAGCCGGTTTTCAAAAAATTGTTTTATTCCAGAAACAATAGCGAATGGCTTAGGAATGAAGGAAACACCACGAAAAACCGCTCAAAAAGCTTAACAAATGGTCCTACAGAGCCCCCGAAAACGGATTTTACAAGAGTAAAAAATTGAAGGCAATTATCCCAAAAAAACAGGTTATTGCTCGCTCGCGCGCACGCACGTGGACTTTGAGAGTTTCAATCATCGGCACGGTTGCGTGGGATACGTACACAGTTCCCATACAAATCTGAGCCCTCTTGAGTGGCTACACCTGAGGTTACGGTCGGCGCAATTAGGGTGACGCGTCAGGCGCGTCTCTGGGGCTGTGCGTTAAATACATCGCCGACGCGTCAGACGCGTCGCTGGGGCTGTACGGGTTAAAGAGGGTGGCCATGCACAGAAGGCATTCAAGTGGACCTAATCCCTGTAAGAGGGACAACCTGAGCCAGTTTACTGAAGGACTTACAGGATTGACCACTCAATTTAGGATCTGCCCGACTCCGAGGCCCTCTGTGTATCTTCTTAGCACTATTTTTCTACAGTGGTGCTCGGCTAGTCCATCCACTAACCTGCCTTACCCTTAGGTAAGCAGTACGGATTTGTATCAGGTTTACTCCCCTAGACAGGTTGCCAACTAAGGTTGACGAGTCCCATCCACCTGGATTTTTATAAGGTTGTCTCCCCTAGATTGGTTGCCGACCAAGGCTAACGAGTCCCATCCACCCGGACCTACCTACCTATGCACAAAATGCACACATTTATCTCGAAGTGGGGTATTGGGTGTATTTCTCAAAACTTGATAACAAAATAAAATAACAAATTAAATAACTCCGTCTCTGCATAATACTAATGCACAAATTTCATAATTAGTGTGACATTCAATTACAAACTCCATAATAGGTGAATATTGAAGATGGCGACATGGCAATTTTATCATCACCTCAAAACGAACAGACTACTGTATATGATCCCTTGACAACTGTCTATAATGATAATATACACTCACACTCGACCATAGATACGCACACTTATTATTGCTGCTGTTGCTCTCTCTCTCTCTCTCTCTCTCTCTGAACCACTTTCACTCTCACTGCAAGGTGATGCATGTCGGGCAAGGAAACCCCAAGTCGTGCTACTCGCTATTGAGAATGCCCCTGGAAGTGATTGACTTAAAACAGTATTTTTTGCTTAGGCTATCACCCCTGGCGGCCTATTTCTGTGTATTTCATAAACATTTATTTTCAGTTAGGCTATCACTGCATATTTAAAAGTAAATAAAAATAAATACAAATAAATAGGCTATCACCCCTGGTGGGCCTATTAAAGTAAGTGAAGCGACCTGAAGCGAGTGAAGTGTTTTTAAAGTGAATGAAGTGTTTTAAAGTGAGCGAAGTGCTCTGAAGAGAGTGACCGTCACCATGCCTCGCACCTGTACGAACTGCGCCGGTAGGTTTTTGTGCTTCCATGTTTGCTACTGCCGATCTACAAGTCTGCCGACTCTGCCAGCAACGAGAGGATTTGACAGCAAAATTGGATGAAACCCACAACAAGATCAACAACCTCACCATGAAGCTGGAATCACTCCAAGAGTTTGTAACACTCAATGTTGGAGTACCACCAACTTCAATTGTCACCACTTCAACTCCAGCCGCCACCACTGCCCCAATGTCAACTGCCAACAAACCAACGCCTGCAGTAGCCACTTCAGCAGATGCTTCTGATGACTCTGAGCCGACATCAAACCAGGACAGCCGCCCAGTTTACCTTAGTCCCTCCCCCACTCCTCGTGCAAGAAGCCTGCTAACACCAACAGTGCCAACCCCTCGCCCCCTTTCTGACCACTCCTCTCCCCGACCTGTACGCATAGTCTCGCCACCACAGGTTTCCGGATTTACACCAGTGAGGAACAGTGCACGGCCAACGCAGATAAGGTCTCATCTACCAGTCACAATGTCAAACAAATTTGAGATCTTGATAGAGATGAAAAGTGAACCAGAAGAGACTAAGCTCGTCGGGGATTCCATCCTACAAGGAAAGGTCGTAGAGTTCTGCGACAGAGTCCCAAATCGATGAAAGAGACTTTGCATCCCAGCAGCTGTACTGGACGACATTGTGGAAGCCTTCGAAGATAACACAAAGTATGCAAACGAAAATACCCTTTTTGTCATCCATGCAGGTTCAAATGACGTCATGCGCACTAGATCCGAAGAGCCGATGGAGAAATATTGCAAGATGATCCAGCACTACAAAAGCAAGTCAAGGAATATCATCATCTCAGGCATTCTCCCCAAGATCGATGCACCTGACAAATTCTATGACAAGGCCTTCAGTACAAACAGCCAACTAAAATCTGTGTGTCTTGAAGGAAGGAGTTGAATTCATCAATCTCTCGGATAATTTCTATAAGCAGACCACTCTGTTCCGCAAGGATGGCACTCATCTAAACCCTGTTGGTTCAGCACGCATGGGTCGTCTCCTACACGAAGCAGTCCGCAGCCATGGAAAAAAAAACGCCATTCGAGAAGAAGCAACCGCAGCGACATAAATCATCCAACGCCAAGCAAAAATCAGAGGCAACCGAGGGCTGCCAGCGATGAGGACCGAGGACAGTGAGGACCGAGGACAGCCATGAACGTAAACGTAGATTCAACCAGAACAAAAATTTTGATTAAAGAGCGTTCCGTGAATTCTAAATTCACAACTTTAAAGGTATTCTATGCATACACAATACATTTTCAGATTTAGAGAAACTAGTGTTTGCAGAACATGATGACGTGATTGGCATAACAAAATCTTTGCTCAATACAGAAGACAGAGACGTTTTTAGCAGAGTATTAATTTCCCGGTTATGTAATGTTTGAGAAAAGCCGAATAAATAATAATAGAGGTGGTGTTTTACTTTTTATCAAAGAAAGTCTTAACCCGACCCTTTTGTCAAAACCTCAAATTGTGAACATCGACACATCCTTTGTGCAAATAAAGAATAATAAAGGTACAAAAATAATATTTGCATTACTATACAGACCTCCAGCTCAATCATTGCAAAGTTGCAAACTGACCGAGAAATTTATGAACAAATTGCAGATGTAAGTAACTCACAAGATACCCTAATTTTTGGCGATTTTAAATTACCTGTGACTAAGTGGGGCGATACTCTATTACGTCACACTCCGGACATGACTTGTATGCAAACTTGCAAGAGAGTTTGCTCCATCAATTTGTTCGATCGCCGACCCGTGGTAATAACATTCTTGGCCTTGTATTTTCAACAAAAGAAGAATTAATAGAGAATTTGAAAGTTGGTGAAGAATTCAGTAACAGCGACCATCGTACAATAGCTTTCAAATTAAAGTTTACAAGTAACTAACCAAATAGCAGCATCGAGAAAGTCCTAATTTCATGTAATAATAAGTACATCTTGGGAATTATTTGCAACCGCTTATCTAAAAGCAGTGCAAGATTGCATACCATCAAAAATATGGCGTACAGGCTATAATGATAAGCCCAAATGGTGGAATAAAGATATTTCAGATTGTTTGCTTGCTAAAATGATTGCTAATGATAGATTAAAGTCCTCACAAAATGACGAAGAACGAGTTAAATTTGTAGAACTACGACGCAGAGCCAAAAATTTACCTATCACTCCTCCACATGTGGCCAAACAGAAGGCCTCAGTGATATCCCTACAGCATCGCCGATTCAGATTGATAATTCTGATGTTCTAAGCAATATCACCACTACAGAGAGAGAAATAATGAAATGTTTAGATAAACTCAAGGTAAATAAATTGCCTGGACCTGATACAATCTCACCTAGAGTTCTAAAGGAAGATAAGGATGAGCTCTCCAAACCAATAACATTGCTGCTAACACAGACTAATGGTGGATTTAGGAGGAGGGGGGGGGGGGTAGCTATAGAGTTAACAGACATAGTACACAGACTAATGGTGTATGTGGGAGGAGGGGAGGGGGGTAGCTATGGAGTTAACAGACATAGTACACAGACTAATGGTGTATGTGGGAGGAGGGTAGGGGGGTAGCTATGGTGTTAACAGACATAGTACACAGACTAATGGTGGATGAGGGAGGGGGGGGGGGGGCGCTATGGAGTTAAGGGGGCAGGTGTTGCTTATTATTTACATATTTATTTTAATTTTAGTTTCCTCCTTAGGCCTCCATTAAGCTTTAAAAAAAAAGGCCTGAAGAACCCCAAACGAGATTAATTTCTTTATTTTGTCGCAGAAAAATGTCCCGGCCAAAGGCCGGTTCCTGCAAAATTTAAGGCTCGCTATCGCTCGCTAGGAATATATTCTACACATAAATGGCACTAAACGTATTATTAATGATACAGAAATGGGGCCAATGGTCTTAAAATTGACAAACTAATAGGGCGAACGTCTTAAAATCTCAAAACTAATGGGGCTAAACGTGAGGGAAAAGGGAGTCCATAAAAAGCAACTATCTCCCCCTTAACAGACCTAGTAAACAGACCAATGGTGGGTGTGTGATGTTAGGGCAGGTATGGAGTTAAATGATGCGGTAGGTGGCCATTGTTTACCAGAGGTTATAGAACAGTTACACTCACTTTATTGCTGGGGGAGAGACAGGGACATATGGACGCTATATAACACACATACACAAACAAACATACACACACACACACAGACGCGCCTAATCGGACCTACAGTATACATACTACATAATATGGTCATACGCAAATGCTACTACATACACACACACACATACACACTTTAACCCTTAATTAGCGGCGAGCAACATAAGTCGAGTTAAAAAAAGCTGGACTATGTGGCGGCGCTCGACATAACTCGAGTGGCAATTTCAGCACGTAATGTGGCTGAGAGAGAGAGACAAGTGGTGGCAGGAGACTAGCGAGCGTATGACTGCTCCAGACCACCGCGGCGAACCTACTGACACAAATCTCAGCTCCCTCCTCCCTCTCTCACTCGCTACATACTCAATTATGTACTGAAAGTACCGAATTACCTGCTTTTTGCACTCGCGTTGCACGGTTATTGCAAGAAAACTATCCATCATACAAGGATCGTTATGGTGTCATTCGAAAGCTCTGTTTATGCCCTTTCAGGGATAGGTACTTGTTTTACGTTCTGGGTCTTATTTAGGCATGAAAATGATCACGTAAACAGCCCTATTTTGGCTAAAAACACCCCGCTGTGCGGTACACATAAATAAACCGCATAGGCCGCTCGTAAGGTGTTAATTACTAAAAACACAAACACACACACAATAATGATTTAGTATTGTACCACACACACGCACAATAATGATTTAGTATTGTACCACACACACGCACAATAATGATTTAGTATTGTACCACACACACGCACAATAATGATTTAGTATTGTACCACACACACACACAATAATGATTTAGTATTGTACCACACACACGCACAATAATGATTTAGTATTGTACCACACACGCACAATAATGATTTAGTATTGTACCACACACACGCACAATAATGATTTAGTATTGTACCACACACACACACAATAATGATTTAGTATTGTACCACACACACGCACAATAATGATTTAGTATTGTACCACACACACGCACAATAATGATTTAGTATTGTACCACACACACGCACAATAATGATTTAGTTTTGTACCACACACACGCACAATAATGATTTAGTATTGTACCACACACACGCACAATAATGATTTAGTATTGTACCACACACACGCACAATAATGATTTAGTATTGTACCACACACATGCACAATAATGATTTAGTATTGTACCACACACACGCACAATAATGATTTAGTATTGTACCACACACACGCACAATAATGATTTAGTATTGTACCACACACACGCACAATAATGATTTAGTATTGTACCACACACACGCACAATAATGATTTAGTATTGTACCACACACACGCACAATAATGATTTAGTATTGTACCACACACACGCACAATAATGATTTAGTATTGTACCACACACACGCACAATAATGATTTAGTATTGTACCACACACACTCACAATAATGATTTAGTATTGTACCACACACACACACAATAATGATTTAGTATTGTACCACACACACGCACAATAATGATTTAGTATTGTACCACACACACGCACAATAATGATTTAGTATTGTACCACACACACGCACAATAATGATTTAGTATTGTACCACACACACGCACAATAATGATTTAGTATTGTACCACACACACGCACAATAATGATTTAGTATTGTACCACACGAACGCACACGCACAATAATGATTTAGTATTGTACCACACGAACGCACACGCACACACACAATAATGATTTATTATTGTACCACACGAACGCACACGCACACACACAATACTGATTTAGTATTGTACCACACGAACGCACACGCACACACACAATAATGATTTAGTATTGTACCACACACACGCACAATAATGATTTAGTATTGTACCACCCACACGCACAATACTGATTTAGTATTGTACCACACGAACGCACACGCACACACACAATAATGATTTAGTATTGTACCACACGCACGCACGCACACCCACACACACACACAATAATGCTTTAGTATTGCACCACACGAACGCACCCGCACATTCTCTATAGGTTGTATAATCTTCCCGGCCGCAAACCAAAGAAGCCGCACCAAAGCGGCCGCACTCTAAAGGCGATTGAGAACACTTGGGAGTTGCAGTCTATAAAGAAGTTGGAGCCGTAAGCATTACTATAAAACAGAAATGAAATAATAGTATAGGTTTCTGATTGGTACAAAGTATGTTGAATTAGGTTTCATTACTTTCAAAAGTACTTTACACATGTATTTAACTGGTGATACTGCTGAACATCGATCTCTACAGCTCCAACTTCCTTATAGAACGAAACTCGCAAGTGTTTTGCTTGCCAGGACGATTATGGGCCCTTCTTGTATATACAGTATGTATATACTCAGGCACATACCCCATAGCTGTGGGTACCCTACTCGAGACAGAGCCCGAACAGAAGCAACATTTAAAGTTCCAATTTTAAATTCCGGAACCACTTTCGCGTTCCCTTACCCATTTCTCTCTATCGTTTAGTAGGTGAATTTTACAAGGGGAGGAGGATACCTAGCCCCCTGCCTCCGAAATAGGAAAAGTAGTACAGGAAAAGAGACAGACAGAAACGGATAAGGTTGGGTAGAGGATGCCAAACCTAACTCTGGACAGGACCAGCCCTCACGGACCTTTCTTAGCTAAGCGTTAATTAAGTTAGCTAAGGTTTGGTAAGGTAGGATTAGGTAAGGTTAAGGGGGGGGGGGTTTCTGGACCCCTTCTCCCTCATGCTTAGACCTATTAATGTTGAGACTTTAAGACGTTCCCCTAATAGTTTGGCTATTTTAAGAGACCTTTCGCCCCATTTGTTTGTTATTTTTAAGAAATTTCTTGCCATTTAAGTATAGATTTGTTCCTGGCGAGTGATATATAGCTATCTATCTATCTATCTATATATTGCCGGACGCCTTACTCACCTTAAAGAGGGTGGCCATGCACAGAAGGCATTCAAGTGTACCTAATCCCTGTAAGAAGGACAACCCGAGCCAGTTTACTGAAGGACTTACAAGATTGACCACTCAATTTAGGATCTGCCCGACTCCGAGGCCCTCTGTGTATCTTCTTAGCACTATTTTTCTACAGTGGTGCTCGGCTAGTCCATCCACTAACCTGCCTTACCCTTAGGTAAGCAGTACGGATTTGTATCAGGTTTACTCCCCTAGACAGGTTGCCAACCAAGGCTGACGAGTCCCATCCACCTGGATTTTTATAAGGTTGTCTCCCCTAGATGGGTTACCGACCAAGGCTAACGAATCCCATCCACCCGGACCTACCTACCTATGCACAAAATGCACACATTTATCTCGAAGTGGGGTATTGGGTGTATTTCTCAAAACTTGATAACAAAATAAAATAACAAAGTAAATAACTCCGTCTCTGCATAATACTAATGCACAAATTTCATAATTAGTGTGACATTCAATTACAAACTCCATAATAGGTGAATATTGAAGATGGCGATATGGAAATGTTATCATCACCTCAAAACGAACAGACTACTGTATATGATCCCTTGACAACTGTCTATAATGATACTATACAATCACACTCGACCATAGATACGCACACTTATTATTGCTGCTGTTGCTCTCTCTCTCTCTCTCTCTCTCTCTCTCTCTCTCTCTCTCTCTCTCTCTCTCTGAACCACTTTCACTCTCACTGCAAGGTGATGCATGTCGGGCAAGCAAACCCCAAGTCGTGCTACTCGCTATTGAGAATGCCCCTGGAAGTGATTGACTTAAAACAGTATTCGGGTGTTCTGATTAGCAGTGATATAAAGTTGCAAAGCAATGCATTGAAGTAAGAATGCTCAGAAATTATTGGTCTATATTAAGAGGTAATTTAAGAGTATAAATATGGAAATAGTCCTCACAATTTACGCCGCTTTGATACAGCCTCTCCTGGAGTATGCTGTTCAATGCTGGTCTCCAGCATTCAGGAAAGATATAGTGCGACTAGAAAGGGTTCAGGGTTTTAAAGCTTATTCCATGGATTAGAAGACTGGGGTATGAAGACCAGTTGAAAGCTCTTAATCTCCTTTAGTTGGAAACATGCAGACTACGAGGTCAGCTTATTGAAGTTTTTATAATACTTATTGGGTTTGACAATGTGGATTATAGCAAAATATTTAGCCTTAACCCGTGGAGCCCCGGCTAGTTTTGTAATGTTTGCGCACCAGAACCCGGCCGGTTTTCAAAAAATGGTTTTATTCCAGAAACAATAGAGAATGGGTTAGGAATGAAGGAAAAACCACGAAAAACCGCTCAAAAAGCTTAAAAAATGGTCCTACAGAGCCCCCGAAAACGGATTTTATAAGAGTAAAAAATTGAAGGCAATTATCCCAAAAAACAGGTTTTTGCGCGCTCGCGCGCACGCACGTGGACTTTGAGAGTTTTCAACCATCGGCACGGTTGCGTGGGATACGTACACAGTTCCCATACAAATCTGAGCCCTCTTGAGTGGCTACACCTGAGGTTACGGTCGGCGCAATTAGGGTGACGTGCCAGGCGCGTCTCTGGGGCTGTGCGTTACATACATCGCCGACGCGTCAGGCGCGTCGCTGGGGCTGTTCGGGTTAACATGAATACAACACGCAACCATGGCTGAAAGTTAAAACTGAATAGGTTCAGCACTAGTAATTGTGGACACTTTTGTTCACATAATATTAAGATTTGTGCTACCTGGAAGCTGTAAACAGTTCTTCAGTAGAACAGTTCAAGAAGAGAGTATATATTACTTTGCACACTCTGTAATGAGTGTAATGCACTACACAATCTCTCTCTTTCCACCTCACACACAAGCACACACACACACACGCACATACACACACAAGGGGGAGGTGTGGTTTAATGGTCTTGCCACTGGACTGGTAATCCAATGGACCCGGGTTCGAATCCCGATATGTCAATGGTAAGATATTATTGGGATGGAATTTGTGCTATACCTAGTACCAGTGCAATACCACAAATCTCACCGAAACGCCAAATAAATACCCTGATTAAATAGCACTGTATGAATATTCCCATATTCAAAATATGCTACAGGGTGACAATGGCTAGGGAGTTCATTGCTCAATAGGTGGCGTTCTGAGAGTGAGGGTCTGAGTCTAGGAGATGAGACAGTGAAGCACTGGAGCGAGGCAGCTTCAGATATGGGGCTGCTTCGAGTCGTGAGTAAGCAACTAAGCCCCATGCATCCTGCGAAGGCAAGATGGCAGGGGCTGGTTGCAGCTAAAAGTGCTTCACATGTCTCACCCGCTAGGCTGGAACGAGAGCTCACCGTCCATAAGGGTTGAATGTACAGGCTCTCAGTCTATGCCCGAGAGGGAGTAGTTTGAATATAGAAGAACAAAAAAATTAGAAAAAAAAACACACACACACCGTTCAAATACTGTATAATACACCTACATGAAAGCAAAGGCTTTATGTATACCGATATTCCCACCCCACCCCTCTCTGTCTCCCTCATAATTTATCTATCACACACACTCACATACAAACACAAAGCTATATACTTGTATTCTTACACTCTTGCTTACTCACACTCTCACTATCTCTTGTGTGCAGTTACACTATATTTTTATATAATCTCTATTTGGTGAATTGTATATTTAGTAACATATTCTATTATATATATATATATATATATATATATATATATATATATATATATATATATTTATATATATTTATATATATATATATATATATATATATACGGTATATATATATATATATATATATATATATATATATATATATATATATATGTATATATATGTATATATATGTATATACAGTATATATATATATATATATATATATATATATATATATATATATATATATATATATATACTGTATATGTATATATATATATATATATATTTTTTTAGGCTAGATTATCACACCTAGTAGCCAATTTCTGCGTTTTTGTTTTTTTTTCCAGTTAGGGTATCACCCATGGTAGCCTATTTCTGCGTATTTCAATTTCAATGCGTACATTTTCGGTTAGGCTATCACCGCTGGTGGCCTATTTCTGCGTATTATATATATATATATTTTTTTGCTTAG
This sequence comes from Paralithodes platypus, assembly GCA_032716605.1. Lineage (NCBI taxonomy): Eukaryota > Metazoa > Arthropoda > Malacostraca > Decapoda > Lithodidae > Paralithodes > Paralithodes platypus. The sequence continues at coordinate 26,239,586 of CM064567.1, read as the reverse complement.
GCTATCACCCCTGGCGGCCTATTTCTGTGTATTTCATAAACATTTATTTTCAGATAGGCTATCACTGCGTATTTAAAAGTAAATAAAAATAAATAAAAAATAAATATAAAATAAATACAAATAAAATATTAAAACTTGTTTTATTTCGGTTAGGTTATCGCCCCTGGAGGCCTATTTCTGCGTATTTCATTTTTTTTTTTTTTGCGGTTAGGCTATCACCCCTGATAACTTATTTCTGCATATTTCAACAGTTTTGTTTTCGGTTAGGCTATCACCCCTGGTTGGCCTATTAAAGTAAGTGAAGCGACCTGAAGCGAGTGAAGTGTTTTTAAAGTGAATGAAGTGTTTTAAAGTGAGCGAAGTGCTCTGAAGAGAGTGACCGTCACCATGCCTCGCACCTGTACGAACTGCGCCGGTAGGTTTTTGTGCTTCCATGTTTGCTACTGCCGATCTACAAGTCTGCCGACTCTGCCAGCAACGAGAGGATTTGACAGCAAAATTGGATGAAGGCCACAACAAGATCAACAACCTCACCATGAAGCTGGAATCACTCCAAGAGTTTGTAACACTCAATGTTGGAGTACCACCAACTTCAACTCCAGCTGCCACCACTGCCCCAATGTCAACTGCCAACAAACCAACGCCTGCAGTAGCCACTTCAGCAGATGCTTCTGATGAACCTGAGCCCACATCAAACCAGGACAGCCGCCCAGTTTACCTTAGTCCCTCCCCAACTCCTCGTGCAAGAAGCCTGCTAACACCAACAGTGCCAACCCCTTACCCCCTTTCAAACCACTCCTCTCCCCGACCTGTACGCATAGTCTCGCCACCACAGGTTTCCGGATTTACACCAGTGAGGAACAGTGCACGGCCAACGCAGATAAGGTCTCATCTACCAGTCACAATGTCAAACAGATTCGAGATCTTGATAGAGATGAAAGGTGAACCAGAAGAGACTAAGCTCGTCGGGGATTCCATCCTACAAGATAAGGTCGTAGAGTTCTGCGACAGAGTCCCAAATCGATGAAAGAGATTTTGCATCCCAGGAGCTGTACTGGACGACATTGTGGAAGCCTTCGAAGATAACACGAAGTATGCAAACGAAAATACCCTTTTTGTCATCCATGCAGGTTCAAATGACGTCATGCGCACTAGATCCGAAGAGCCGATGGAGAAATATTGCAAGATGATCCAGCACTACAAAAGCAAGTCAAGGAATATCATCATCTCAGGCATTCTCCCCAAGATCGATGCACCTGACAAATTCTATGACAAGGCCTTCAGCACAAACAGCCAACTAAAATCTGTGTGTCTTGAAGGAAGGAGTTGAATTCATCAATCACTGGGATAATTTCTATAACCAGACCACTCTGTTCCGCAAGGATGGCACTCATCTAAACCCTGTTGGGTCAGCACGCATGGGTCGTCTCCTACACGAAGCAGTCCGCAGCCATGGATAAAAAAACGCCATTCGAGAAAAAGCAACCGCAGCGACATAAATCATCCAACGCCAAGCAAAAATCAGAGGCAACCGAGGGCCGCCAGCGATGAGGACCGAGGACAGTGAGGACAGAGGACAGCCATGAACGTAAACGTAGATTCAACCAGAACAAAATTTTTGATTAAAGAGCGTTCCGTGAATTCTAAATTCACAACTTTAAAGGTATTCTATGCATACACAATACATTTTCAGATTTAGAGAAACTAGTGTTTGCAGAACATGATGACGTGATTGGCATAACAAAATCTTGGCTCAATACAGAAGACAGAGACTTTTTAGCAGAGTATTAACTTCCCGGTTATGTAATGTTTGAGAAAAGCCGAATAAATAATAATAGAGGTGGTGTTTTACTTTTTATCAAAGAAAGTCTTAACCCGACCCTTTTGTCAAAACCTCAAATTGTGAACATCGACACATCCTTTGTGCAAATAAAAAATAATAAAGGTACAAAAATAATATTTGCATTACTATACAGACCTCCAGCTCAATCATTGCAAAGTTGCAAACTGACCGAGAAATTTATGAACAAATTGCAGATGTAAGTAACTCGCAAGACACCCTAATTTATGGCGATTTTAATTTACTTGTGACCAAGTGGGGCGATACTCTATTACTTCACACTCCGGACATGAATTGTATGCAAACTTGCAAGAGAGTTTACTCCATCAATTTGTTCGATCGCCGACCCGTGGTAATAACATTTTTGGCCTTGTATTTTCAACAAAAGAAGAATTAATAGAGAATTTGAAAGTTGGTGAAGAATTCAGTAACAGCGACCATCGTACGATAGCTTTCAAATTAAAGTTTACAAGTAACGAACCAAATAGCAGCATCGAGAAAGTCCTAATTTCAAGTAATAATAAGTACATCTTGGGAATTATTTGCAACCGCTTATCTAAAAGCAGTGCAAGATTGCATACCATCGAAAATATGGCGTACAGGCTATAATGATAAGCCCAAATGGTGGAATAAAGATATTTCAGATTGTTTGCTTGCTAAAATGATTGCTATTGATAGATTAAAGTCCTCACAAAATGACGAAGAACGAGTGAAATTTGTAGAACTACGACGCAAAGCCAAAAATTTACCTATCACTCCTCCACATGTGTCCAAACAGAAGACCTCAGTGATATCCCTACAGCATCGCCGATTCAGATTGATAATTCTAATGTTCTAAGCAATATCACCACTACAGAGAGAGAAATAATGAAATGTTTAGATAAACTCAAGGTAAATAAATCGCCTGGACCTGATACAAACTCACCTAGAGTTCTAAAGGAAGATAAGGATGAGCTCTCCAAACCAATAACATTGCTATTCAATAAATCCTTGCAGTCTGGAACTATGACTGATCAGTGGAATGTAGCCAACGTAACACCGATATTCAAAAATGGCAGCAAATCCCTACCCAGTAACTATCGTCCAATTAGCCTAACAACCTCAGTTGTATGTAAAATGTTAGAAACACTCATAAGAGATAGACTCGTAAATCACTTAGAGGAAAATAACATACATAAAGATACTCAACACGGCTTTCGTAACAAACGTTCCTGCTTAACCCAAAAACGGCGAGGGGGGGGGTATTGAACTAGCTCCCAATGGGCGAGCATATTGGCTCCATTCAGGCCTATAATCGTCATTTTACGATAAATATCGTTATTACTTATTCATATGAGCCTATTTTACCTTCACTATGAAGATAGTAACCTGTAACAACAATAAAACAAGTGAAAATATAATTTTTCCGGTCAAAATCGCGAATATAGATGGACCAGCCCATTCATGAATTATGGAGAAAATTGAGGCAAACCCTCCCTCCACGAGGGCTTAAGCCACACTGAGCCTACTCATACACACACTCGGTCATGTAACACACCCGCTAGGCACGTAAGCACATGCTCCACACAGTTTGCTAATGTTAGCACAAAAATATACCAACGAATTAGGGAATAACAGGGAAAATTGGTGATAATTGAAGGGGGAAGGGAAAGGGAGGAAGGAGGGGATGTGGATGAGGTATAGGGAAAAAAAAAAAAAAAAAAAAATGTTTAGTGCTACTGGGGCTGTTTAAATGTTTTTTTAGGCCTCCCTCTTAAGAGCTTTGCGCCGTCGCCCAGTAAAACCTCTTAAGAGCTTTGCAGCCGTTTATGGGTTAACAAGACTTATTCCACGATATCCTCAACCTCTATGATGAGAGTAAAGCTGTAACTAATATATACCTTGATTTTCAAAAAGCCTTTGACAAAGTTCCCCACAAAGATTTACTGCTAAAGCTAAAAGTGCATGGAATACAAGACGGTGTGTTGAAATGGATAGAAAATTGGCTCAGCGACAGAAAGCAAATAGTAGTCATAAATGGTAGGGCATCTAAATGGACCAATGTAAGTAGCGGTATGCCCCAGGGATCGGTACTAGGATCAACTCTCTTTCTAATTTACATCAATGACATAGATGTGGCACTCACCTGTACAATCTCAAAGTTTGCTGACGATACAAAAATTGCAAATAGCGTACTCTCAAAAGAACAAGTTGACGAAATGCAACACAATCTAGATAAGTTGTCATGTTGGGCCCAAATTTGGCAAATGAGTTTCAATGCGGATAAATGTAAAGTACTACATATCAGATACTAAAATAAAAAAGCAAACTATTCGATGAATGGCACTGAGCTTAAGAGTGTAGACAGAGAAACCGAGCTGGGAGTAACAATATATAGTAACCTAAAACCCAGCCAACAATGTACAGAAGATGTTAAGAAGGCAAACACAATAATTGGCTTTATAAGCAGGTCATTTGAGCATAAATCCAAAGAAGTTATCCTAACTCTTTACAATTCCTTAGTCCGCCCTCTTCTGGAATACTGCGTTCAATCCTGGAGCCCTTATTATCAAAAAGATATAGACAAGCTACAACGACTTCAACGTAGATTTACCAAAATGATACCTTGCCTAAAGAACAAACCATATGAGGAGCGTCTTAGAGATTAAATCTATTTCTTTTAACCCAGCGCAGATTAAGAGGCGACTAAATTCAAGTGTTCAAAATCATCAAAGGCATCGACAATATGAACTGTAGTAGGTACTTCACTATCGACCAATCTAATTACACACAGGGAAACGGTGCAAAATTATTGGTATTTGTTTTAACTCCCACGAATCTAAGAATGTCTTCTTCAATCGAGTTGTCAACTTGTGGAAAAGCTATCCCCGAGACGTTTTATACTGCAGCACCGTTGATTCTTTTAAACTTCGCCTAGACAAATATCTTGCATCAAACCCGCGACTGACTGCGTTTGTAAAATAATAACTTTATGTTATTCCCCCCTCAGATTCATCAAGGATTATTGCGTATATACAGTATATTACTAAGACGTTACTCTCTTTTTCCCAGATATACGAAAGATCACTTATAACTGTGTTATGTTACCAACCCATCTGTCCTCTACTAACTTCCTAATCCTGCCACGGACATTAGTTCCAGGGCAGTAGTTCCCTTTCCAATGTTCCCTTATCCACTCTCAAACACTGTTTGGACACTTGATCCTCAGTGTTTTGGAGGGCTAACAGCCTAGAGGGGGTTCCTTTGTACTCCTTTATACTCTCTCTCTCTCCCTCACACACACACACACTCTCTCTCTCTCTCTCTCTCTCACACACACATACACACACTTCCATATACGCCATAATACATCGCCATGAAAGTAAAGGCCCTCCCGTTTGCCTATATTTCTGACTCTATTGGGGGGTCCTGTGATGGAGAGAGAGAGAGAGAGAGAGAGAGAGAGAGAGAGAGAGAGAGAGAGAGAGAGAGAGAGAGAGAGAGAGAGAGAGAGAGAGAGAGAATCCGAATCGGAATCATAATTTTGTTTCCATTTTATAATGGTTGTTCTCTGGTACTATATAGTACATTGCATATCATACGAATGTACTGTATGTAGTCAATTCAAAATAGATCTACTATTTCATGAAAAAATAAAAGAATCATGTTAAACTTACAAGCTATATTGCCTTTCAACAGTTGTTTTTTAAAAGGGATTAAATTCGTAGTATCCTTTATGTTAACTGGGAGACTGTTCCAGAACTTAGGAGCAGCAACAAAGAGGGACCTGTCCCTATGACATGTGTTAGTTTTAGGAACATAGAGATGCTGTTTTTGTCGGGTGTTAACTTCTGACTGTAGGGAGTGAAGAGAGCCAACTTGATATTTGCTTGTTTACAATAATTCCTATAACAATAATTCCAAGATCAAACCTATAATTTTTTTTTATTTTTTGCCATTTAAGTTCCCTCAGATATGGAGTAATAAGGTATTATTTAGTGGCACCACCAATTGCAACGTTTGCAGCAAAGTGTTGTAGCTTCTGCACACGATTAAGTTGTGTTAAGCTTGTTGAACCCCACATTGTTAGGCCGTAGTTTATTATACTTAGAACTAGTGACTGAATTACTATAATCCTGTTTTCTTTACTAAAATTATCCTTATTGCGGTTAATATACATTAAAGTACTAACAACGTTTCTATTAATTTAACTAATGTGTGAATCAAACAGCATATAATTATCAAAGTGTACACCTAGATTCTTCACAGAGTGACTCGGAACAATTTGTGTACCGTCAATCTGCAGTCGAGTGTCACCAGGGATCTGAGATAGAAGTCCACGGGTTCCAACGACCATACGTTGCGTTTTATTTATATTTAACATTAGTCCATTACTATGAAAATATATCTTTGCTCTAGTAAGGGTTTCTTCGTATCTGTGAATTAGATCTTGTATATCTTCAACATTGCCTGGGTGGATAAACTGTGTATCATCAGCGTATTGTATGATTTGACAGTAAGTAATAGATTGCACTAGGTCGTTTACATATATAATAAATATAATTAATCGGACCAAGGACCGATCCCTGTGGAACTCCGTACGAAGTTTCAAGGTTTTTTAGAGGTTATATTACCAACATGTAGGCTACAGCTTGAGTTCTTTTAAATATATAACTTCGAAATCAGATAGTGGGTACTTTTAGCTTCACTAACTTGTTAATGAGAGAGAGAGAGAGAGAGAGAGAGAGAGAGAGAGAGAGAGAGAGAGAGAGAGAGGGGGGGGGGGGGAGGGAGTGGGGCTGACAGAGCAAGGGGAGCGAGAGAGAAAATATATACCAATGTAGAATCCATTTAGCACACCCCGGGATAAAAGTAGATTTAATTTTTACACGACCAGGATGAAAAGAATCTGCTCGTAATTCTTTAGGTTTGCGGATTTACTGTTTGCTCTCTCTCTCTCTCTCTCTCTCTCTCTCTCTCTCTCTCTCTCTATCAATCTACCCATCTATCTATCTTATAAATATGTACTGTACCAGTATCTGTTTAATATCTACATTCTTGTCTATGTATCCATTCATTTATCTCCCTCCTTTGTCTATTTACCTATTTTTCGATGCATCTATTCTCTCTCTCTCTCTCTCTCTCTTTACATTTACATACACATTGCTTGACAACAACATTAGTACACGGTTGAAACAGAAAACAGTTGTGTAAGCTCCTAATATTTTGCTATTAAAGCTTGTTACTTTATAAACAATGATATGGTTTAGGGATGGGAAGAACAATGTCCCCAATATATCCTGACATATTCCGGCATATTCTGACGAATGCCGACATATTAAGACATATTCCGGCATATTTTGACACAATCCGACATATTCTGACACAATCCGACATATTCTGACATATTCCGACATATTTTTGACTCATGTTGACTTATCCGGACATATTCAGACACATTTTGACGGTGCGATTATACTTTAGTAGCGTTCACTTTACAGGTACCACCACGGACTCATTAGAGAGATTGTATTTGTTTAGGTTTCCACGCATCCATCATCAAGCAACACCCTATTCTGGTCTGCCGATAGTAATGGAAACAATCTAATACAGTTTTTATGTGGTTTTCGACGAGACTATAACGGCGCGTTGGCTCGAACTTTGACAGTTCACCTCCTCTTCCGATCGTTGGGGTGTTTACATGACGCTTGAGATTAGTTACGTTTGCTGTTGGTATTTACCTCCTGCTGGCAATATATATGACGATGACAGGAAATCTAGGAGGGTGAGGCGCCCCTTCAACACATATTGTATCCCGCGGTCTAAATTTTAGTTCAACCGCCAAATTAGATGCGCGAAGTATCCTCGTAATGTAAACTAAGGCCGCGTCATATAGAACTCGAATCCACCAGAACCCACTGGAATCGAACTTTTCACCGGAATTGATGAGAATTACGCGGCCTTAATCGAGTGTGACTTCAGAGTAGAATGCGACCCATGAATGACCGGAATGTAACTCGAACGTAACTCGATGGACTCGAATGTAACCCAAATATGAGTCGATGTTAACCAGTAAGTGACTCGAAGGAAACCGGATGTGGAGAGAAGACTATTCGATCCCAAGTCGAATGCAATTCGAATGACCATAATGAGACCGGAATGTCAGTATATCATGACCAGAATTACATGAAGTTAAGTCGAACGTAAGTGGAACTAAGTTGAACGTAACTCGAACGTAAGTGGAACGTGACTCGAATAGGCAGAAGGTGACTCGATGAGGAACCTTTGAGTATATAAAGGGAGGATTGGTTCACAGGCACACCATTAGTATGTGGACATAAATGTTAAGTTATCTGTTCAATACCTTTGCATTAAAATTTACCCAGGTCATGTAATTTATTTTATTCAAGTTAATTGGTTCATAAATGTGCAATTTATATGATATTACTATCATGTTTGCATGTGACCTAAAAGTGTCCACATAAATTTTTATTCCAATGACATATACCACACTACACTCGATGGCATTTTATAAGTTTCCAAGTCTTTTCATAGATCTCTTGTAGACATAATTGCTATGACATGTACCATACACAATTTGAACCCAATTTTATAAGTGTCAAAAGATTTCTAAGTTCTCTCTTCAATATAATTGCAATGCCATATAATTTTTTGTAAGTATCGAAAATATTAAACTTCTCTGTTGAATATACCTGCAACGCCATATAGGCCACGCAATTTAAGCCCAATTTTCTAAGTGTGTGGACATAAATGTCAAGTTCTCTGTTCAATACCTTTGCATTAACATATACCCATGTCATGTCTTTCCTTTGATTCAAGTTAAATTGTTCATAATCTTCTATTTATAAGATATTGGTATCATGTTTGCATCTTACCTACTCGATCACATATTTCTACTTATATACGTATATATATACCTTCTAGTTACCTTCTAGTTGGATTCCACTTGTATTCTAGTACTTCTAGTCATGTTCGAGTCGACATCCAGTGTACACTCGATACATCAAGCAAGTATGCAGTCATCTACCAGTCATATTCTAGTCGGCATCCAGTTGTATTCTTCTTAAGGCCGCGTCATACAGAACTCGAATCCACCAGAACCCACTGGAATCGAACTTTTCACCGGAATTGACGAGAATTACGCGGCCTTATTCGAGTGTGACTTCAGAGTAGAATGCGATCCGTCAATGACCGGAATGTAACTCGAACGTAACTCGATGGACTCGAATGTAACCCAAATATGAGTCGATGTTAACCAGTAAGTGACTCGAAGGAAATCGGATGTGGAAAGAAGACTATTCGATCCCAAGTCGAATGCAACTCGAATGACCAGAATGAGACCGGAATGTCAGTATATCATGTCCAGAATTACATGAAGTTAAGTCGAACGTAAGTGGAACTAAGTTGAACGTAACTCGAACGTAAGTGGAACGTGACTCGAATAGGCAGAAGGTGACTCGATGAGGAACCTTTGAGTATATAAAGGGAGGATTGGTTCACAGGCACACCAGTAGTAACAGGGCACTCACCACGGCAACATAAGCACTTTCAATCACATACATACATACACGTACACGAGGGGAGGGGGGGGGGGGGGGGGAGATAGGGTTTTTCTGGACCCCCTTTTCCCTCATGTTTAGCCCCATTAGTTTTAGAGATGTTATGACGTTCATTCCATTAGTTTGGCGGTTATAACAAAAATTGCCCTATTTCTTTGTTAATATTAAGACCTTTCGTGCCATTTAGGCATAGGTTTATTTCCTGGCGAGCGATAGCGAGCCTGTAACTTTAGGAGGAACTGGCCATCGGCTGGGACACTTCTACCGAAAAATTTACAAATTAATCTCGAATTGAGTGTGTTTTTTAAGCTTTGATGGATGTCTAGCGAAGAAAGTAAAAACAAAAAAATATATATAGGCTAAATAAAAAATAGGCCAAAAAGTAACCCTACCCCCTTAACTCACACAGCTGGGGTGAAGGAAGAACACTTTTCATTGGTAGACACAACTGAGGGGAAGCCGGAGTTAAGGTGTGGAGAGTTAGATGAGTAAGTTTGATTCCAGGTACTACTTGAAATACAATGGCCTCGTATAGGGCCGATTATATATTTTATTTTATTTATTATTATTATTATTATTTTTTCTCAATCCGTTATATATTTGGGGCCGCACCTAGTCGAGTTATATTCTGGTTGTATTCCAGTTACCTTCTAGTTGGATTCCACTTGTATTCTAGTACTTCTAGTCATGTTCGAGTCGACATCCAGTGTACACTCGATACATCAAGCAAGTATGCAGTCATCTACCAGTCATATTCTAGTCAGCATCCAGTTGTATTCTTCTTAATTCGAGTTATATTCAACTCTCATTCCATTACATTCAATTTTAAAGTGGAATAATCAACTTGTCATCCAGTTGACTTCCGGTCATTACCGAGTGGCATCGAGTTACATTCAAGTAATTCGAGTCGGCATCGACTATAAAAATTACATCAGAACATGACCAGAATAGGTAGAATGCGACTGCAATGCGACTCGAATGCGACCAGAATAAGACTAGAATGTAACTCGATAATTTTTAACGGTTTTTTCACTCGATAAATCATAGAAAGTTAACGCATGCACTAACTTTTTGCTCACTCACTCGATCAATCGAGTGACGACTAGAACATCACTCGAAACACAAGAATAGACAAGAATCTAACCAGAACACGTACAAGAATAGACCAGAATGGGGAAGAAGTGGCTAAAATTTGAATTTTTTAATTCATTCCGGTGGGTTCTGGTGGATTCGAGTTCTGTATGACGCGGCCTTTAAGAGATCGACAATACTCCCTAGTAAGTCCGTGGTGGTACCTGTAAAGTGCGCGCTACTAAAGTCAAATCGCACCCATTTTGATATATTCCGACACATTTGCCCTATTTCTTAGTCACCATGAACAACACTGGGTCAACTACTACCCAGCCAAGTTCAAACCATAATACAGTCATGGTCAGGAATACTTGAACACCTCCTGGAGTGGAAGCCTGGGAAGGTGGTTTTGTTAGCCTTGGGGGCAAACTAAAAATACATCGCTCGAACATGGCAAGAGCACGCAAAATCCGCAATAATAAATTAGCTAAATATCATACTAACCCCCTAGACGTCAGACCAGAGAGTGTTAGTCAGCTTGCTATGATCGTTTTGCGTAATATTAACGACACTTTTTCCGTCCATGTTAACCCATTTATAATGCAATTATTGAATATGTTCCTGAATTAAATTCTAATTAAAAAAGCTTTCAAAAAATGTGTTCATATTAGCCCTATTTGGGCGGAGGGGGATCTTTTGGGGCTATTTGGATATTTTAAGACGTTTCACCCCATTAGTTTAGCGATACTAATATACTGCACACCAAATAGGTGTCGATTTATTTCGGGGCGAGCGATAGCGAGTCTAACTTAGAATAAATCGTCCTTTAACCATGAAATTTTTCTATCGAAAAATGTACTCATTTAGCTTGAAAGGGGTTTGTGTGGGATACCTTTTTTGTTCTCTTGTTTTAGCTTGAAGGAAGTCTGGGCAGGCGTTGTGTTACCCTAAGGGGCACACAAAGGAAGTCTGGGCAGGCGTTGTGTTACCCTAAGTGGCACACAAAGGAAGTCTGGGCAGGCGTTGTGTTACCCTAAGTGGCACACAAAGGAAGTCTGGGCAGGCGTTGTGTTACCCTAAGTGGCACACAAAGGAAGTCTGGGCAGGCGTTGTGTTACCCTAAGTGGCACACAAAGGAAGTCTGGGCAGGCGTTGTGTTACCCTAAGTGGCACACAAAGGAAGTCTGGGCAGGCGTTGTGTTACCCTAAGTGGCACACAAAGGAAGTCTGGGCAGGCGTTGTGTTACCCTAAGGGGCACACAAAGGAAGTCTGGGCAGGCGTTGTGTTACCCTAAGGGGCACACAAAGGAAGTCTGGGCAGGCGTTGTGTTACCCTAAGGGGCACACAAATTACGTTGCTTGAAAATGGCAGAAACCTCAAAATAAAAACTAAACCAAATATCCCAATATCTCCCAAGACGTCGCACCAGCATGTGTTAAGGGGGGTCACCGGCTTTTTTTTATCTTTCTATCCGTTTTTCTCTTTCCCTGGCTTGTATCCATTCTGCCCAATTCAGCTAACTGTTTTAAGGCGCTAAACCCCATCCAGGTGTCGATTTCTTCCTGGTGAGCGATAGCGAGCCAGCATTATGTGAGAAATCCGGCTTCGCTGGAGACATTTTTCTATTGAAAAATGTACAAATTTAGCTTGCTGTCAAAACAAAAATATAAGTATATATATATGCTGGCTCGCCACCGCTCGCCAGGAAAATATTGCCACCTGGATGGGGATAAACGTCTTAAAACAGTAGGCTGAATGGGGCCGAATGGATACAAGCCAAAGAGAGAGGGAGAGAAAGATAAAAACAGCGAGGTGGGCTCCCTTGACACGTGTAGGCCACCAGTTGGTTGTGGGATATGTTCATTCACACACAAATACAACCTATTTTTAGAACAATAATACAGCTTTCGTAATGATTTAGTCAACAAACAAACAACAAAAACAAATACATATATCGTACTATATAAGCATTTCATAGTCGAATTTAAAAATGTATATCCAAACCGACCTCTAAATTATAAAACAAACTGTGTATGCAAAACTCTTTATATATTTTGTTTTGGTTCAGATAACTTTGATATATTCTAAAGGTGGTGTCATACGAGCGGATATGCTGGCAATCTTCTACGAGCGAGTGTTTCTTTATGCTCGTAGTATTGTGAAGCTCTTTCGCTTTATAATTAATCGGAAACTAGATCGAAGGTAGATTATGTTAAGGGGGGTGACCTGTTTTTGTTCTGTCCTTTTCTATCTTTCTCTGGCTTGTATCCATTTGGCCCCATTCAGCCTACTGTTTTAAGACGTTTATCTCCATCCAGGTGTCAATTTTTTACTGGTGAGCGGTAGCGAGCCAGCATATTTTTTATTTTTGTTTGACAGCAGGCTAAATTTGTACATTTTTCGATAGAAAAATTTCTCCGGCGAAGCCGGCACTTACTGTATATGTTGATGCTGGCAGTCTACAATTGTTATGGCACTTACTGTATATGTTGATGCTGGCAGTCTTATGGCACTTACTGTATATGTTGATGCTGGCAGTCTACAATTGTTATGGCACTTACTGTATATGTTGATGCTGGCAGTCTACAATTGTTATGGCACTTACTGTATATGTTGATGCTGGCAGTCTACAATTGTTATGGCACTTACTGTATATGTTGATGCTGGCAGTCTACAATTGTTATGGCACTTACTGTATATGTTGATGCTGGCAGTCTACAATTGTTATGGCACTTACTGTATATGTTGATGCTGGCAGTCTACAATTGTTATGGCACTTACTGTATATGTTGATGCTGGCAGTCTACAATTGTTATGGCACTTACTGTATATGTTGATGCTGGCAGTCTACAATTGTTATGGCACTTACTGTATATGTTGATGCTGGCAGTCTACAATTGTTATGGCACTTACTGTATATGTTGACGCTGGCATTCTACAATTGTTATGGCACTTACTGTATATGTTGATGCTGCCAGTCTACAATTGTTATGGCACTTACTGTATATGTTGATGCTGGCAGTCTACAATTGTTATGGCACTTACTGTATATGTTGATGCTGCCAGTCTACAATTGTTATGGCACTTACTGTATATGTTGATGCTGCCAGTCTACAATTGTTATGGCACTTACTGTATATGTTGATGCTGCCAGTCTACAATTGTTATGGCACTTACTGTATATGTTGATGCTGCCAGTCTACAATTGTTATGGCACTTACTGTATATGTTGATGCTGCCAGTCTACAATTGTTATGGCACTTACTGTATATGTTGATGCTGGCAGTCTACAATTGTTATGGCACTTACTGTATATGTTGATGCTGGCAGTCTACAATTGTTATGGCACTTACTGTATATGTTGATGCTGGCAGTCTACAATTGTTATGGCACTTACTGTATATGTTGATGCTGGCAGTCTACAATTGTTATGGCACTTACTGTATATGTTGATGCTGCCAGTCTACAATTGTTATGGCACTTACTGTATATGTTGATGCTGGCAGTCTACAATTGTTATGGCACTTACTGTATATGTTGATGCTGGCAGTCTACAATTGTTATGGCACTTACTGTATATGTTGATGCTGCCAGTCTACAATTGTTATGGCACTTACTGTATATGTTGATGCTGCCAGTCTACAATTGTTATGGCACTTACTGTATATGTTGATGCTGGCAGTCTACAATTGTTATGGCACTTACTGTATATGTTGATGCTGGCAGTCTACAATTGTTATGGCACTTACTGTATATGTTGATGCTGGCAGTCTACAATTGTTATGGCACTTACTGTATATGTTGATGCTGCCAGTCTACAATTGTTATGGCACTTACTGTATATGTTGATGCTGGCAGTCTACAATTGTTATGGCACTTACTGTATATGTTGATGCTGGCAGTCTACAATTGTTATGGCACTTACTGTATATGTTGATGCTGGCAGTCTACAATTGTTATGGCACTTACTGTATATGTTGATGCTGGCAGTCTACAATTGTTATGGCACTTACTGTATATGTTGATGCTGGCAGTCTACAATTGTTATGGCACTTACTGTATATGTTGATGCTGGCAGTCTACAATTGTTATGGCACTTACTGTATATGTTGATGCTGCCAGTCTACAATTGTTATGGCACTTACTGTATATGTTGATGCTGGCAGTCTACAATTGTTATGGCACTTACTGTATATGTTGATGCTGGCAGTCTACAATTGTTATGGCACTTACTGTATATGTTGATGCTGCCAGTCTACAATTGTTATGGCACTTACTGTATATGTTGATGCTGGCAGTCTACAATTGTTATGGCACTTACTGTATATGTTGATGCTGGCAGTCTACAATTGTTATGGCACTTACTGTATATGTTGATGCTGGCAATCTACAATTGTTATGGCACTTACTGTATATGTTGATGCTGGCAGTCTACAATTGTTATGGCACTTACTGTATATGTTGATGCTGGCAGTCTACAATTGTTATGGCACTTACTGTATATGTTGATGCTGGCAGTCTACAATTGTTATGGCACTTACTGTATATGTTGATGCTGCCAGTCTACAATTGTTATGGCACTTACTGTATATGTTGATGCTGGCAGTCTACAATTGTTATGGCACTTACTGTATATGTTGATGCTGCCAGTCTACAATTGTTATGGCACTTACTGTATATGTTGATGCTGGCAGTCTACAATTGTTATGGCACTTACTGTATATGTTGATGCTGCCAGTCTACAATTGTTATGGCACTTACTGTATATGTTGATGCTGCCAGTCTACAATTGTTATGGCACTTACTGTATATGTTGATGCTGGCAGTCTACAATTGTTATGGCACTTACTGTATATGTTGATGCTGCCAGTCTACAATTGTTATGGCACTTACTGTATATGTTGATGCTGCCAGTCTACAATTGTTATGGCACTTACTGTATATGTTGATGCTGCCAGTCTACAATTGTTATGGCACTTACTGTATATGTTGATGCTGGCAGTCTACAATTGTGACGGCACTTACTGTATATGTTGATGCTGGCAATCTACAATTGTTATGGCTTATTGTTGTTGATGCTGCCAGTCTACAATTGCCAGGCACTTACTGTATAGCTGCAGTCTACAATTGACGGCACTGTATATGTTGATGCTGCCACTCTACAATTGTGGGTTGATGTGTTGTAAGCTGGCCGAACAGCCCGGTAAGCCAAGATGCCCCACCAAGGGCCCTGTGCCCAAATCAGCAATTATGAAGAAAGTTGAGGGGCAAAGCTTTAGCTTCCAATCTTGGTAGATTGGGAGGTCAATCCACGGAAGAGACGCCGTCACTTGAGATCTAGAAAATATATAAGTAAAAGGAACAGTCAGAGTAAGCTATGGGTATGGCAGAGATCGCTCAGGTCTCACTCTGATAGACCAGCCCATCGCCAGTTGTTATGGCACTTACTGTATATGTTGATGCTGGCAGTCTACAATTGTTATGGCACTTACTGTATATGTTGATGCTGCCAGTCTACAATTGTTATGGCACTTACTGTATATGTTGATGCTGGCAGTCTACAATTGTTATGGCACTTACTGTATATGTTGATGCTGGCAGTCTACAATTGTTATGGCACTTTCTGTATATGTTGATGCTGGCAGTCTACAATTGTTATGGCACTTACTGTATATATTGATGCTGGCAGTCTACAATTGTTATGGCACTTACTGTATATGTTGATGCTGCCAGTCTACAATTGTTATGGCACTTATTGTATATGTTGATGCTGCCAGTCTACAATTGTTATGGCACTTACTGTATAATTATGTTGATGCTGGCAGTCTACAATTGTTATGGCACTTACTGTATATGTTGATGCTGGCAGTCTACAATTGTTATGGCACTTACTGTATATGTTGATGCTGCCAGTCTACAATTGTTATGGCACTTACTGTATATGTTGATGCTGGCAATCTACAATTGTTATGGCACTTACTGTATATGTTGATGCTGGCAGTCTACAATTGTTATGGCACTTAGTGTATATGTTGATGCTGGCAGTCTACAATTGTTATGGCACTTACTGTATATGTTGATGCTGGCAGTCTACAATTGTTATGGCACTTACTGTATATGTTGATGCTGGCAGTCTACAATTGTTATGGCACTTACTGTATATGTTGATGCTGGCAGTCTACAATTGTTATGGCACTTACTGTATATGTTGATGCTGGCAGTCTACAATTGTTATGGCACTTACTGTATATGTTGATGCTGCCAGTCTACAATTGTTATGGCACTTACTGTATATGTTGATGCTGGCAGTCTACAATTGTTATGGCACTTACTGCATATGTTGATGCTGCCAGTCTACAATTGTTATGGCACCTACTGCATATGTTGATGCTGCCAGTCTATAATTGACTGTAAACACTGACGGGAGAATCGTTCGTGTGTCACCGCCTTAACCCATTCAGTACAGGTCACGTTCTTTTTGTTATATTCTGGCAACTATTAGAGGACTTTATTCAGCAATTGAAAGGCTACACACTCTCTCCTTTACCACTTTAGCTACCACAGATCCTTCCTAAGCCGAATAAAATCGTCTAATATGAAAAGGACGTCATCGGTGCTGAAGAGGTTAAGGGGTAAGGGTTTATTTATTGGTTGTTTATGTATTTATTTATTATTTTATAATTTTCTCCCAAGAACTCCATCAAGCTTAAAACACATTCCCAAGATCATCCTTCTAGATAAATTTGTACATTTTTCCGTAGAAAAATGTCCCGGCCCAAGGCCGATTCCTCCCACATTACAGGCTCACTATCGCTCGCCATGTACAAAATCGACACCTAAATGTCCTTGTGCGAGTGTGTGTGTGTGTGTGTGGGAGAGGGGGTGAGTGTTGTATATGCGTGTGATTGTGTGTGGCCATGTATGAGTGTATTTGTGTCCATGTGTGCATGTCTGTGTGTATGTATGTGTGTGTGTGTATGTGTGTGTGTATGTGGGTGTGTGTGTGTCCATGTGTATGTGTGTTTGTGTGTGTGTGTGTGTGTTTCATAGTTTGTGTTTAATCTCTTGTTTATTCGGCCTTTTGACTCCCAAGAGGATTATCCTAATTTGAGTACGTTAATGAATTGTTGTTGTCAAATTGAAAGGCCTGGTAAATTGTGTGTGTGTGTGTCTGTGAGAGAGATAGTGAGAGAGAGAGAGAGAGAGAGAGAGAGAGAGAGAGAGAGAGAGTTACACAGATACTCAGACCACACAGACCTTGCGGTCCCTACTAGGTGGTCCGGTCTTATTACAACTAAACAGGGATAGTAAAGTAGAAGGCGCTCTTCCCACCCTCCGCTCCGTTAGGCTAAAAAGCCGTACCGGAAAATAGGATGAAGTGTAACCTTATGGGTCAGGAAATGCCAACAAGGAAAGTTTTTCTAGAGTATAGAAAGAAATTAGTCTGAAAGGGAATTTACACTCACCTACTGATTCATTCACATTAATCCAATCTCCATCAGATAACCGTCCAATCTCTTCTTAAACATATGAATCGAATTACTATCGACCACCTCCCTTGGTAACCTGTTCCACTCTTTGATCACACTGTGTGTCAAAACAAGTTGTGTGACATCTTGGCATGCCTTCTTTCTATATAATTTCATTCCATTACCTCGGGTTACAGCTTTCTTATTAATCGTGAACAGTGCACTGATATCTACTCTGTCAAATCCTCTAAGTATCTTAAAACACTCGATAAGTTGGCCTCGTAACCTACATGGAGAGAGAGAGAGAGAGAGAGAGAGAGAGAGAGAGAGAGAGAGAGAGAGAGAGAGAGAGAGAGAGAGAGATTCGAGTAGAGAAAGAGAGAGAGAGAGAGAGTCGAGTAGAGAAAGAGAGAGAGGGAGAGAGTCGAGTAGAGAGAGAGGGAGAGACAGAGAGAAAAGAGAGCATAACAACAACACAACAAGAGAGAGAGAGAGAGAGAGAGGGGACTGGGGAGAGAGAAGAGACTCCAAGCGAGGGTCGGCCTTTAGTGTTGTGCAGGAGTTGTAAGAGGACACACGCTAGCCGCTCTAACTGGAGTGCCACCACGCCGCCGCCGAACCTACCCCTGTACTGTATATATTAAACACACACGTAATCGATCATTTTATAATTTTACACTTATTTCGCTCGGTATAACTCCTCTTCTGTATCATGATTTGCACAATTTAATTTATATTCGTACTTGAAATTTGCTTGATAATCTGGTTTGTATTCTCGCGTATGTTTTCGCATAGTAATTCACATCATGATTATAGGGTCGTTTCAATCTGCATAACTCTACCATATTCTGACACTGTTTGACTTATAGGTGTAATTTTATCTATTACACTGGCTGGTATACTCACTTATAATCTCAACTAGAAACTACTCGTTGATTTTTAGGGTACTGCTTTTCTATATCATAATCTCCTATATTATGTGATCTAATAATCTCCTATATTATGTGATCTAATAATCGTAGTAGTTATGATTGTATTTAATAATATGAGTTGTATTCTTACTTATAATGTTGCCTAGACACCTCATACTCATACGATTATCTTGGGTCACTTCGCTCAACATAACTATACCCTGTTTAAAATTAGTGCGCCAAAACTCTTGAACATTAACCTCTATAACTTACAAACGATCAGAGTAATCCAGCTAATATTTCTACCATTTAAGGAAGGGTTAGCCAGAGAATAGGTGTGGATATATACCACCCATTTGCTCTAGCCTTTTTTGATTTATAGAGGTTAGGGTTCACGGTTTCTGGCCTGCCTATGTGGAACAGGGTATAGTTCTCTGTATCATAAGCTTGCACAATTTCACGCATACACGTATTCGTAATCTTATTAGTAAAACAACTTATAATCTTTATAATTGTGGTTAGAGACTCAAATTCGTAAACTCACTCACTCTCATTCATTATCTTACTCTCATTTATTATCTTACTCTCATTTATTCCCTCATTCTATCATTCACTCTTACACTCACTCGCACTCACTCTCACTCATTCACTCGCTCGCTCGCACTCATTCACTCTTACTCACACCCACTCACTCACTCATTTCCTCACTGTCACTCATTCACTGTTACTCCGACTCACTCCCACACTCACGGAAACTCTAGGCATGTCACCCAAGCACTCTTATCGACGTCTTTCTATCCTGGCACCGATTTTGGCTACCACTATTCGATTTTACCTTCTATTGCGTGAGTTATATACGAATATTAACCCCTTCAACGCCGTTACGTAACTTTCATCATATTCTGGATACCATTCGACGATTTTCATAAGTTTGTAATCTACCAGTACGACTCAAATGGGTAAATACGATCTCAATAAACCCTCGTAGTAACATAAGTCCTTCTTAAACTGTATGTATAAAATCTTATAATTTTATCCAGAATCAGAAGATACAATATGCGTCAAGGTACTGAAGGGGTAAATTACAGTTGAGGATTATAAGGTGCATTAACAGTTTATCATGGCTATCATCAGGCAAGTATAAACAGTTTGGGAAGGATCTGCGGAAATGAAAAGGGTAAAGACTCGATCAACCCTCGGACTTCCTTACATATATACTTCCTAATCTGAATATTATCGTCTACTAATAGCCAAAAAACAGAAAATATATATATGCGTAATTGTATCATGAAAGGACTAAAACTTGATTGAAATAATCGACCCGAGTGACAGTTTTATCTGTAATTATCCGGACATCGCAAGGTAAAATCGGATATCGCCTAATTTAATCATATATCGCCAAATAAAATCGGATATCGCCTAATATAATCGGATATCGCCTAATATAATCGGATATCGCCTAATACAATCGAACATCATCTAATAAAAACGGACAATATCGCCAAATAAAAACGGATAATATCACCTACTAAAATCGGATAATATCGCCTAACAAAATCGAATATGGCCTAATGAAATCGGACAATATCGCTTAATAAGATCAGATAACATCGCCTAATAAAACTGCCGGAGAAGGGCACGTGTGAAGCCGCCTTAACTTGATTTGGTCTGACGTCTTGGGGGTTATTATGATACTTGGTTTAACTACTGTAGTATTGAGGATTTTACTTGCTTTTGCCATTTCCGAGCAACATACTTTGATTTGTCTCCTAGGCTTACATAACATATTCTCAAATTTCCTTGAACCTAAAAAAAAAATGCCAACTCAGAAAAATGTCCAGCCCGAAGGTTGATTTCTTATAAATTACGGGCTCGCTATCGTTCGCCCATGACAAATAAATCGACAGCTGAATGGGGTTAAGCGCCTCATTATCGCCAAACTAATGGAACGATGATGCCGAGGTCCAAAATGGTCTCCCTTGGTCCAAACAGGGTTAACGGATATTTTTTTCTTTCTAAACTTACTTTTTTTGCTGTACCCCCCCCCCCCCCCCCTTACCCACACCCACACAATCACACCCACACACACGGTTCATACCGGCCGCTTTGTCATTCCGGCCCCAGTGACTCCAACACCCCTTCACTTAGAGTTAACAGAATCATACCAACCACTATGCTGGATTTACTCTTTTGTGGCGGAAACTTGAGTCTCCTAGCAGCTGCCTTATCGCTACTTAATGGATAAATGTGAAACTACCGCTCTCCCTAGATCTCAATCAAGCTTAAAAAAACATATCCCCAAGATCTCCCTTCTACATAAATTTGTATTTTGTCGGTAGAAAAAATGTCCGGCCGAAAGCCGGTTTCTCCTAAATTACAGGCTCGCTATCGTTCGCCAAGACAAAAAATGACACCTAAAAGGTATGAAATATCTTAATATTGATAAAGAAGTGTGTCGAAAGGTCTCAAAATCGCCAAACTAATAGACCAGACGTCTTAAAATTTCATAACTAATAAGGCTAAACATGAGGGAGAGGGGCCAGAACCCCCCCGCCCCCTCCTTAATACCAAATACATTTTATTAACAATATATTTGGTTGCATTATCTTCATAGCTGAGTAACAAAGGTAGGGCCATGACAATTTATCGCCATCTGGATAAAATAAGACTGTTCGCTAGTAACTATACCCTCTATTGTCCTTACCATCATTATTCCTAAGCAATACAATAAACTGATTATTCCTAAGCAATACAATAAACTGATTTTCCCAGGCAATCTTCCACTCGACAAGTAACACTCTCCCTCAATCTATCATTCCCTCCTCCTACGTCTTAAACTGCTTAAAACAATAATAGATAATCCTAGCCAGTCTAACCATCTTAGCTCTTTCAAGATCCGATAACTAATTTTGTTTCTGTTGTCCGGCTATTATTAGAACGATTGTATACAGTTTAGGAAGGACCTGTGGGAATTATATTGATAAACGATATCTCAATTAACACTCCGACTTCGCTTCCTAATCTGAATAAAGTCTTTTTATTATAACCAGAAAAAAACAAAAAACAAAATGCGTCATCGGATCTTGAAAAGGTTAACTAGGGAAAGGCCGCGGTCACCAGGGCCAGCAGATACTAAAAAAACACTTACAGCGCTTTATCTTCCTACGACAGTCATATACTTTATGGCGCCTTATCTCCCTACGACAGTCATATACTTTATGGCGCCTTATCTCCCTACGACAGTCATATACTTTATGGCGCCTCATCTCCCTACGACAGTCATATACTTTATGGCGCCTCATCTCCCTACAACAGTCATATACTTTATGGCGCCTTATCTCCCTACGACAGTCATATACTTTATGGCGCCTTATCTCCCTACGACAGTCATATACTTTATGGCGCCTCATCTCCCTACGACAGTCATATACTTTATGGCGCCTCATCTCCCTACGACAGTCATATACTTTATGGCGCCTTATCTCCCTACGACAGTCATATACTTTATGGCGCCTCATCTCCCTACGACAGTCATATCCTTTTACGGCGCCTTATCTTCCTACGACAGTCATATCCTCTCATGGTGCCTTATTATCTCCATACGATAGTCATATCTCTTTGCGGCGCCTTATCTTCCTACGACAGTCATATCCCTTAACGGCGCCTTATCTCCCTACGACAGTCATATCCTATCATGGCGACTTATTATCTCCCTACGATAGTCATATTTCTTTACGGCGCCTTATCTCCCTACGACAGTCATACCCCTTTACGGCGCCTTATCTCCCTATGACAGTCATATCCTATCATGGCGACTTATTATCTCTCTACGATAGTCATATTCCTTTACGGCGCCTTATCTCCCTACGACAGTCATACCCCTTTACGGCGCCTTATCTCCCTACGACAGTTATATCCTTTACGGCGCCTTATCCCCGTACGACAGTCTTATCCTAAATACGGACATAGATATTCTAATGCTATTAAGGGGAGTTTTTGTCTTCCTAGACCCCCTTCTCCCTCATGTTTAATCCCATTAGCTTTGCGATTTTAAGACACTTGTCCCATTAGTTTGTTGATTGTAAGATCGTTCGTCCAATTTCTTTGTCAATATTAAGACTTTTTATGGCATTCAAGTGTCGATATATTTCCTGGCGACCAATAGCAAGCCTGTGATTTATGAGGAACCGCAGCCTTAGCTCTGACATTTTTCTACCGAAAAATGTAAAAATATATCGCCAAGGGGGATCTTGGGATGTTTTTTTTAAAGATTGATGGAGGTCTAGGGAAGAAACTAAAATATATAAATATATGAATATACATCTATATAAGCCCTACTCTCTTAATACTCCAAAGCAAGCCATCAGTAGGTATTACTAAAGTATATACACTCTAACAGAGTGTATATACTTTGGGTATTACAACATAATTTATGATAGTCCAGTTTCCTTACTATTAGGAAGCTATGACGTCGTGGACAAAGAATAAACTATTAATACATTGGTTTGTTGCGCCTCTCACCTCGCCTTAACCCCTTCTGGACCGGTGACGTATTCTTAAGCTTATTCTAGCTTCATTCATACTATTTTGTGCAGTTTAAGAAGGATCTGTGGTAGTAAAAATGGTTAAGTGAGATAGTTGGAAGCCTGTTAATTGCTGGAGGCCCTTTTAAAACTAATTAAAATAGTCTAATAGTAGCCAAGATATAGTGAAAAATACGTCGCCAGTACAGAAGGGGTTAACTTATGGCATCTTTGAATATCCGGCCCCTAGTCCTATACAATAGGCATATTAACCCATTCAGTACCGGTGACGTCTTTTTCATTATATTCCGGCAACTATTAGACGATTTTATTCAGCTTAGGAAGGACGTCTGCCAATCTAAAGACTACAGACTATTTTATAATATCCTTTTAGCTACCATATATCCCTCCTAAGTTTCTTAAAACCGTCTAATTGTAGCTGAAATGCATATCCAAAGACGTGATTGGTACGGGAAGGTTTATACCGCTCCTAACAACGCCCACACTCCACACTACACAACACTGAAGGGTATACAATACATTCCCGGACCACTCAACCAGTATATCCCAGCCAGTGCTACATGTATTACTAAGTCCAAACGAACTACTGTAGTCCTAATTAGCCTTATTCCAACAACCAAATCAAAGACCAAACACAAAGAAAAGTAGGCTAATTTCCTAGATTTCGGCAGTCTTAACTATTCGTGTTTGAAGCTACACAAGAATTTAAATTTACAAAAGTATTGCATTATATAGTGAATATATAAATACTACATCTATTATAAATGTATTATGTATGCACGTAAATGAAAGCTAACATGAGCCGAATTGTGTTCACTCGATCGAAAACTCGTCGATACAGAGTATTTCACAAACACATTTTGATGCAATTATAGATAGCACTCAGATAACCGTATATCGCTGTGCGACCACGATAACAATGATTAACTGTCGATTAAGGCTGCTTGGTTAAGAATTATAAATATTTATATGTTCATACCTCCTGTTGACGTTGCCGCATTCGTTTATTAACAACACGTAGAGGTTTCGTACCTCTGTATAAATATGCAAAATCATTAATTATTCTTTTACTTTAACTATACAATTATACATTGATTGTGAGAATTTTCATCGAATGAGTTACTAAAGGCAAATTAATCCTCACATTTCCAATTAATTTGCTTACAGCTAGAATTGTCAAACAAGCAGTGACAAAATTGCCTTTATGGCGCAATCTCCAAAATATCTGTGTTTGTACCTTTCTACTTAGTACCGCCACGGGATCCAGATGGCGTTAGGTGTAATTGGAATATGGCTAATTAATAGAACTTAAGAAAATGGGAGTCTGCAGAAAGCCGATTGGCCCACACAAGGCAGATCCCTAACCTAACGACCTAACCTAAGCTAACCTAACAACATTGGTTGAGATAGCACTGGTTGAGAGCTACTGGTTGGAATGGTCTACTGGTTGGGTTGTTCGGTCACCGTACAATAAAGGTATTGTGAATCAAGTTGGGTGTATTGATAGTGACTTACCTTGGATTATTTGATATACCTTTCTATATTCACATTAAGGGGAGGTATTGGATAGTTCTGAACCCCTTCTCCCTAATGCCTGGCCCCATTAGTTTTGAGATTTTAAGAAGTTCGTCCCATTAGTTTGGCGAATTTAAGACTTTTCGACCCATTTCTTTTTCAATAGTAAGACCTGTTGTGACATTTAGGTCACTATTTTTTCATGGCGAGAGATAGCGAGCCTTAATTTAGGATGGACCCATCTTCGATCAGGATTTTTTTCTACCGAAAAATATACAAATTAATATCAGAAAGGGATCATGTGGATATTTGCTTAAGCTTGATGGAGGTCTAGGGAGGTAGTATTTAGCAAACCAATACATTAATGCGTAAATAAATCACTAATCCCTCCCCCCGTCAATGGGTTTAGCACCACCAATATTCCACCTCTGGACCAATTATCACCAACACTTAAGGGCATACGGTTTATTGTTTTCTCTGTATATTTACGGTATATATTTATTTATCTAGATATATATATTTAGTTTCTTCGCTAGACCTCCTTAGAACTAAAAAAAAAAAAAAAATAAATCCCTAGACCCCCTTCCAGATAAATTTGTATATGTTTTGGCAGAAAAATGTCTCGGCCGGTTCCTCCTAAAATTACAGCCTCTCTAACGCTCGCCAGGAAAAATCGACACCTAAATGAAAAGCAAGGTCTAAATATTGTCAAGAAAATGGGGTGGAAGGTCCTAAAATCGCCAAACTAATGCAACGAATATCTTAAAATCTCCAAACTAATCGGGTTAAACATAAGGGAGAAGAGGGTCCAGAAAAAGCAACTACCTCCCTCTTCAGTACCGGTGACATACTTTTCATCATATGCTGACAAAATTAGAAGATTTTATTCAGTTTAGGAAGGACCTCTACCAATAAAAAAGGCTACAGACTGTCTCAATTAATCCTTATAGCAACCCGGTATCTTTCCTAAGCTTCATAAAATCAACTAAATGTACCTGATGTCAACACAAAAATACCTGACCGGTACTGAAAGGGTTAATTATCATCTTGTTGTGGTGTTTAAGGGGGCAGGGTTTATTTGTTCGTCTATTTATTTGTATATACTGTATATACTGTATATACAGTATATACTGTATATACTGTATATACTGTATATACAGTATATACAGTATATACAGTATATACTGTATATACTGTATATACTGTATATACAGTATATACTGTATATACAGTATACACTGTATATACAGTATATACTGTATATACAGTATATACAGTATATACTGTATATACAGTATACACTGTATATACTGTATATACTGTATATACAGTATATACAGTATATACAGTATATACTGTATATACTGTATATACAGTATATACAGTATATACAGTATATACAGTATATACAGTATATACTGTATATACAGTATACACTGTATATACAGTATATACTGTATATACAGTATATACTGTATATACTGTATATACTGTATATTTATGTTTTAGTTTCTTCGCTAGACCTCCATCAAACTTTAGAAGAAAACCCAAGACTCCTCCTTCGAGATGAATTTGTACATTTTTCGGTAGAAAATTGTCCCGGCTGCAGGCTGGTGTTCCTCCTAAAATTACAGGTTCGCTATCGCTTGCCAGGAAAGGTATAAATATTGACAAATAAATGGGGCGAAAGGTCTTAAAAATGCCAAAGTAATGGGGCCAACTTTAAGAGTCTCAAAACTAATGGGGAAAAACATAAAGGAGAAGGGGGTCCATAAAACATAAAGGAGAAGGGGGTCCATAAAACATAAAGGAGAAGGGGGTCCATAAAACATAAAGGAGAAGGGGGTCCATAAAACAAAGGAGAAGGGGTCCATAAAACATAAAGGAGAAGGGGGTCCATAAAACATAAGGAGAAGGGGGTCCATAAAACATAAAGGAGAAAGGGGTCCATAAAACATAAAGGAGAAGGGGGTCCATAAAACATAAAGGAGAAGGGGGTCCATAAAACATAAAGGAGAAGGGGGTCCATAAAACATAAAGGAGAAGGGGGTCCATAAAACATAAAGGAGAAGGGGGTCCATAAAATCCCTTTAATGAGGTTTAGCCTCACCGGTGCAGAAGTTTTCAAATAATCTCACAAATAGTTTTTTACAGATTTGTACAGTATATCTTTTTTAAATAATGTATATCTGTTTGTTTTAAGGATGTTTTTATCTGCATTTCTTCTAAATATCCTTCCTAAGCTGTTTACAATCGCTTAATTGAATGTATTGCCCAGAATCTCGCGGCTCTTACGTTAGTAGTGTTTATGGAGGTATTATATATATTTTATTTTGACTTGTGTATTATTATACAATAAATTATACTGAATATTTTGTTCGCTTCGTAGACCTTTATCAAGCTTAAAAAAACATAAACAAAACAAAACAAAAAACCGCACACACACACACTAGATCCCCCTTCGAGATAAATGTGTACATTTTTCGGCCGATCGGCTCCTACTCAATAACAGGCACGCTATCGCTCGCCAGGAAAAAAAATGACAAGAAAATGGCACGAAAGGTCTTACTTTTGACAATGGAATGAGACGAAAGGTCTTAAAATCACCAAACTAAGGAGGCAAACATCTCATAACTAATGGGGTTAAACATTGAGGACAAGGGGGTCTAGAAAAAAAACTACCCTTAAACAATGCATTCCCTTCGCAGCGCCGTTAATGAACGAAATAATATGAACAATGAAGATTATCTTTGAAATTGGGAATGCTAATCCGTGTACAGTTACCCACGTAAGTTCTATTCCTCGTCGTGATCTTATGTATTAAATATATAGTATGAAGGAATTGCAGGCGTTGTCACTTATAATTATAAGTTGACTACTCAGATTAATTAACCACTGCATAATAAATTACATACATTCGTAATTTGATCATGCGGATTATATTTCCATGTACATTACGATGGCGATATTAGTTTTTGTTCTAGCTAGCATGTGATGAATTTAAGGGGGGTCACCTGCTTTTTTTCTCTGTATATGATGACGGAGAGGAACATAATATATGCGGACAACTGTACTCTCTGTATATGATGACGGAGAGGAACATAATATATGCGGACAACTGTACTCTCTGTATATGATGACGGAGAGGAACATAATATATGCGGACAACTGTACTCTCTTTATATGATGACGGAGAGGAACATAATATATGCGGACAACTGTACTCTCTGTAAACAATACTTATTACCACTGCTTGTGTTAACCCTTTGAATATAATAGCGTATTTATAGTTTATTCTGGGTATCATTAAACTATTGTATATATACTTGGAAGGATCTGCGGGAAATAAAAGGGAAAAGATGATCTCCAATAACCCTCTGACTTCCAAATACTCTTCTTAATCTGAATACATAATGATAGCCAGAATAAACTGTCAAAATGCGTCATAATTGTCAGAGGGTTAAATTCGTTCGGTATCATGCGTTGTGAAGGGAATGATTTGCTTAACACCTTCAGGATCCAAGGAAGCAGTTTTTCATGCATTTATATTTTGTTATATTAAGCGATGTTATTCAGCTTATTAAGGGAGGTTTTCTGGATTCCCTCCTCCTTCATGTGGAGCCCCATAAGTTTTGAAATTTTAAGACATTTGGCTCAATAGTTTGGCGAGTTTTATACCTTTCGTGCCATTTAGGTGTCGATTTTTTCCGGGCGAGCGATAGCGAGCCTACGATTTAGGAGGAATCGACCCTCGGCAGTGTCCTTTTTTTAACGGAAAATGTAAATTTATCTTGATGGGGAGGATGGGAAGGCCTTGGGGGTATTTGTTTAAGGTTGATGGAGGTCTAGAGAGCGAATACAAAGAATACATAAACCAATAAATAAACACATAAATTCCCCTTAAGTACTTATGGGTGCTAGAAGGTTAGTTGAAAAACATTATTGTACTCCTTTCATTCCTATAGATCCTTCCTAAGCTACATAAAATAGGCAAATGTAAAACATAATATATTGTGAAATAGCGTGTGAGAACCTCATGGTGTTGTTAACATCTTGAGGATTATGACGCCTTAATACAGTTTAGTATGACTAACATAATACTCTGTTATACTCATACATACTCTTCTGCATACTCTTCTTCATGCTCACCATACTCTTCTTAATACTCATATACTATTCCTCATAATTATTCATCTTCTCTCATACTCATACATACTCTTCTACATACTCAACATACTCTTCCTCATCATCTTCTTCATGCTCCTCATACTCTTCTTCATACTCATACATGCTATTCCTCATATCTTCATGTTCTCTCATACTCATACATAATCTTTTGCATACTCAACATACGCTTCCTCGTACTCAACATAATCTTTGTCATACTTTTCCGTACGTTCGCTCATACCTTTCCATATACTCATATACACTCTTCCTCATACTATTCGTGTGACTTATACATACTTCGGAGATAGGTTTGTTCGTAGGGAAGCATAGTTTGAGGAGGAAAAGAAGAACGAGAGCTTTCACAAACAAAGTTGTCTCTATTGGCCTGATGTTTCGACATACAGTATGTCATCTTCAGTGGATCTAAAAAGTCAGAGAATTTCCTAGTTAGAAAAAAGTTTTGTTATGGACATTTTATTATGCATTTAACCTTGATTCCTTCTCAAAAAGGTATAATGGTTTAAAGTTACTCAAAGATAAAACCCTTTAAACTACACTTAGTAATGCTCTTAAACATCGCATGAAACCACATGGGTAAAATTAGCATAATGGAATCTTAAAACATAAAACAAACTCATTTCTAATTAGGAAAATCTTTGTGACTTTTTAGATCCACTGAAGCTGACATATAACTAGTATGTCGACACGTTTGGCCAATAGAGATGACTTTGTGAAAGCTCTCGTTCTTCTGTGTCCTCCTCTTACATACTTTTCGCATGCTCAAAATACTGTTTATCATACTCATGCATTCTTTTCTGCAATATCTCATACTCGTACATAATTTTCCTCATATATATTCCTCATAATTTGACATGTTCTTCTTCATACTAGTCATCATACTTTTACATGCTCTTTGTCATACTTCTCATACTATAAAATACTCTATTAATACTACTAGTTAATACTACTGAATGCGAACAATAAATACTTAAATACTCTTTACTTAAATACTCTTCCTCATACTCTTACATACTCCTCATACTCTTGAATACTATTCCTCATACTCTTAAATACTCTTCCTCATACTCTTACATACTCCTCATACTCTTGAATACTATTCCTCATACTCTTAAATACTCTTCCTCATACTCTTACATACTCCTCATACTCTTGAATACCATTCCTCATACTCTTAAATACTCTTCCTCATACTCTTACATACTCCTCATACTCTTGAATACTATTCCTCATACTCTTAAATACTCTTCCTCATACTCTCACATACTCCTCGTACTCTTAAATACTATTCCTCATACTCTTACATACTCCTCATACTCTTGAATACTATTCCTCATACTCTTAAATACTATTCCTCATACTCTTACATACTCCTCATACTCTTGAATACTATTCCTCATACTCTTGAATACTATTCCTCATACTCTTGAATACTATTCCTCATACTCTTGAATACTATTCCTCATACTCTTGAATACTATTCCTCATACTCTTGAATACTATTCCTTATACTCTTGAATACTATTCCTCATACTCTTGAATACTATTCCTCATACTCTTGAATACTATTCCTTATACTCTTGAATACTATTCCTCATACTCTTGAATACTATTCCTCATACTCTTGAATACTATTCCTTATACTCTTGAATACTATTCCTCATACTCTTGAATACTATTCCTCATACTCTTGAATACTATTCCTTATACTCTTGAATACTATTCCTCATACTCTTGCAAATTTTTGCTACTTTTTTCGCGTGCAACATAAATATATAATCACGCTCTGCTTCTCCCTCACTAAAACTCGCGTTTTCTACATTGTAATAACTGTGCTCTAATGTACAACAAATAGTCATATACCTAAAGAGTGTTTCAAAAGTTTAGGAGCACTAACCCCTTGAGGATTATGACACATTTTGAGAGTTTATTCTGGCTGGCTCCGTTGATAGCGTCCCTGCTTCCCATCCCAGCAGTCTCGCGTTCATTCCCCGCTCAGTTTGAACAGATTTTATGGGATATAGCTGGCGGTTACCGTCTCCCCTTGAGCAAGGGGGATGGGTAATGGTCTCTGGTTGATTAAAGATGGTCAAGCGCTTGTGAATCCTTGAAGTAGGAGATACGGGCGCAATATAAGTAACCAGACTATTATAAATATATATATATATATATTATTATGATTATTATTATAATTATTATAATTATTATTATTATTATTATTGTTATACAATCTTATACATTTAAGGAAGGATCTGTGAAATAGGATAAAGACTGGCCCAATTAACCCTCTGACTTGCATTCATCTTTCTGACTGAATAAAGTCCTTTAAAGATAGCCAGCATAAACTATCAAACTGCGTCATAATCCTCAAGTGGCTAATTTGAACACATACACGGTTGCAACACTTATTATGTGTATATGGTGTGCTACATTTGTGCACACAATTTTTGCAGTGTGCAGTCGGCCAAATAAGTGATGTCTCGGCACCAAGTATATTTTGATCAACAATTGGTATTTGCAATATATAAACGTAATTTATTAATTTCGCGTGCGGTATACAAAATGTGTTCCTACACTTACTTACCATATTCAACATCTGACAGATATTAATACAACACAGAGCAAACCAAACGTAATGACAGTGAGACATGACATATGAGCGCTACCGTACATCAAATGCTAACTTAACCCTTTCAAGATACGATAACGCATTGCTTTTCTGTGTTCTGGCTATTGTTTTATCGGTGCAATTTATATTAGGTAGGGTATATGGAAGTCAGAGGGATAACTGATACAGTCTTCACCATTTTCATTCCTATAGATCCTTACTAAGCTGCACAAAATCGTCTAATGATAGCCTGAATAAACTGACAAAATGCGGCATAATTTTGAAGGGGTTAATTTTCCTTATGATTGACCTAATAAACGTACTCATCCTTCCATTTACTGTACAGCCTCACGCCTCATTAACAATGGCAATACTATAGTCGTTCTCCGTAATGTAATAACTCTTGGAAATGTACATGCCTCTGGAGTTTTAAGGGAGCCCATCTCGCTGTTTTGTTTATCTTTCTCTCCTTCTCTCTTTGGCTTGTATCCATTCGGCCCCATTCAGCCTACTGTTTTAAGACGTTTACCCCCATCCAGGTGTCAATATTTTCCTGGCGAGCGGTAGTGAGCCAGCATATATATATTTTTGTTTTGACAGCAAGCTAAATTTGTAAAAATTTTCGATAGAAAAATTTCTCCGGCGAAGCCGGATTTCTCCATACAATGCTGGCTTGCTATCGCTCGCCAGGAAGTAATCGACACCTGGATGGGGATAAATGTCTTAAAACAGTTGGCTGAATGGGGCCGAATGGATACAAGCCAGGGGAAGAGAGAAAAGGAGAGAAAGACAAAAAAGCCGGTGACCCCCCTTAATATGAATATGTTTGGTAGCAAAGGTCCGTATGATAATTATGCTCCCTGTATCTCCTCAGTGTGTCAAAACATAAACACAGAATGAGCGAGATAAATACATTGTCAAAGGATAGAAGGGAATGGATCACGTGTGTAAGGTAGATGGCTTGAAATCGTTACACTTCTAAAACTAGACAAACTTGAAAGGTTTTCGACCTAGATGTTGTCATGAAGCAGACCTCCCGTATTTTTTTAGAACATGTAATGTGAAACCAATAATTTTGGGATCTGATGGAAGAATGGCTACTACTGTACATTGGGCAAGGGTCTATGTTTGTTGCTGGTTTGTTTTTGTGTCCTCCTTCAATCTTATCAATTTCTTCACCACTATATAAAACAGGAATTACAATGCGAACAAGGGACTGGAGTTCTCGAAAGGGGCTCCAGTCTTGACAATATTCTTGATTTATAGTACGGTGGCTTAATAATCCGGAAGAGTTGATAGCCTCTGAAGTCCTATTTTAACTAACTGGATGAATGGTTACTACATTGGGCAAACGTCTATTGTTATTGCTGGTTCATTATTGTCTTTAATATAATGCATGTGTTCATCCTCCCTTACTACTGTATAAAGCAAACAGGAATTGCAATGCAAAGGCAGAAACTGAGAATCAATGAAGCTGAACGATGATACTTCCCTTAGTTGTATTGTAGCCATCATTGGACGATAATACGTAACTTTGGAAGAATAGATGGGATTAAAATGGTTTACTCATTTCATTCTTAAAAGGCCATTCGTAATCTGAATTAAATCGTCTAATTTTATCCAGAATGAAATAATATCTCATTTTGAGAATGAAAACATCTAAATGAGTCAAATAAGCATATTTTGTTTCCATTAGTTCTCAAGTTAAGGATATAACCTGTGACAAAATTAGCAAAATCAACGCAAAACTAGAGGACTGCAACTCCAAGATTATCCTGCGCCTTCATTACCGGAAAACCTGCTTTCTGTGTGATTTTAATTTATGTATATTAAACAGAGCTAAACCTACCTGAGCTATCCATGGACATCGCTGAAATACATGTGGTTGAGGAAGACCACGTCATTTTATTTGAATGGCCATATTTCTTATTTAAAAGGACCAACTACAGTAGATCATATAATCCTTCTATCTATCTATCTATTGCCTGACGCCGCGATCCCCGAAGGGGTGGCCACGAACGAACCGCCCCCATGCACCTCTGTCCCCAGTCAGTCGACGCCCCTCCCCCCAACCAGCACCGCCTTCGTTCATGTAGTATAATCCTTAACTTAAACAAATGGGATGGATCTAATAATATGTTTTCTAAGACAAAACATAGACAAACATTTTGACGAGAAGGAGGTAATATGATAAGTCATAGAACAACTTGTTGACAAGGAGGTAGTTTGATTATATGAAGGAAGGAATAAAGCAAAATAATGGAAAGGGTTTGGTATCCCGGGAAACCATGTACAATTTTGGTTCAGGGGCGGACAACCACTAGAAACAAATTTACTAATTTTTCTCGTTTATTTTGTTCGTATGTGTATGTTTGTGTGTGTTTTTTTGTCCACATGGGCATTCTGTGGTACACAAACAATGTCTTTGAGGTCCGGATCTGGACCGCGGGCCGCCTAGAGTGTACACAATGTACAGTCGTGATCATCAATACTGGAACATAGCCTAATGATGATAATATGACAGGTAACCTAAACTATAGTCAGCATTATTTCACCTGAGGGCAAATTGAATCCTTTAGAAGCCAATTTCACGATACTGAATGGACAGATATAAAACTATTGTGTCTCTGCATCATCTTATTGCCAAGTTTTTATAACTCACAACCTATATCGTAACAAAAATCGTCGAAATAGCTGAGTTAGTTAAAATATTAATTTAACAATTATCAACCCTTTTGGATTATTAAACCAGCATATTGTAAGTAAAGAATAGCGACAGGACTGGAACCTATTTTCGAGAACTCCAGTTCCTTGAATAGCTGAGTAATTAAGAGGAAGATATCGCAATTTACCATCAGCTGGAAGAAAAAGAGAAAAAAGCAGACTTATGAATCCTAGTAAGGTGATCTTCGTGGCTCGAGCGAGTTTTCAAAATAGTTCGCCAGTGTGTCATATTTGTGCGTCCAAAAATATTCCATAAACTTTTGACAATGACTATCCCAATTCGTCACAGTCAACGCGTTCTAATATGCGCACGACAGTTATACAGTGTACAATCGGGGGTATTAAGTGTTGTCATTGATTCCAGTGGTTTTCGTTCAAAAAGTGTTATTGTTATCTTCATGGTTACTGGGAAAAGTGCTTATCCCTCAAAGTATTAGTCAGTATCCGCAACTTTGTGAAATATTTGACAACACTTATTAACCTCGATCGTACAAGGTCGTGCCACTTCACCTTAATTAAGGGAATATATATATATATATATATATATATATATATATACTGTATATATATATATATATATATATATATATATATATATACAGTATATACAGTATATATATATATATATACAGTATATACAGTATATATATACAGTATATACAGCATATATATATATATATATATATATATATATATATATACAGTATATACAGCATATATATATATATACAGTATAATAATTATACAGTATATATATTTATTTTTATTTTCATTTATTTATTTTTTATTGGAGGTAGTTTGCTCTGTGAACCTCCATCAACATTAAAAACAAAACAAAAATGCCACAGCCAAAGGTTGCGGTTCCTCCTAAATATAAATGGGGCGAAAGGTCTTAAAATTGCTAAGCTAATGGGCTGTACGTTTTATAATTTCAAAAGTAAGGGGGCTAAGCATGAGGGAGAAAGGGTCCAGAAAAAAAAAAAAAAATCTTGCATATCTCACGGACATAATTCACCTCATTCTCACGTATCCTACACAACTGTCTTGCGCATTCAACCAAATATTCCTAAGGATTTCACCTTGCAATCTCACGTACTTTCCATCATAACCTCGCATCTCTTGCATTACAACAGTCTCAAGGTCTCGCATAAGTTACCACATTTTCACACATTTTAGCAGCGTCTCACCCATTCAAGCTAATATTCTTATGCATTATGCCTTGCAATATTGCGCGTTCTACATCCTAATCTTGCATACCTCAGGTTTTCAAGTAATTTGCCTTATACTGACGTATTTTACAGTACATCAGTATTTCGCATTAACATATAATTAACACAATACTTATCGCATTATTCTCATTATTTTGGCTTGCATTATCATATACTGTATACCGCATTATCGTTCACCTGGTATAAACTTAAATCCTTTAGCAATTTTGTTGTCGATACTTAATGGAAAAACATGAATTATTGTGTCTCTGCATCACATTAACGCTATCTGGTCCGACCTCTTGTGGTTTAATGTAGTTCGTTTCATTATTATTGACAATTTTGTTTACTCTTCCAATTTTCAATCAATGTATATTAGTCTGTCTCCGAGGCTAACAAAACGCATTCCCAGACATCCTGCAAACTAAAAAGTGCTCACCCACACCCCCTTCAAACTAATTTGTACCGGCCGAAGGCCGAATTCTTTTACGTTACAGGCTCTCTATTGCTCGCCCAGAAAGCAATCGACGGTTGAATGGGGTGTAGCATCTATTATCACCAAACTAATTTGGTGAAACGTCTTAAAATTTCAAAACTGTTAAGCAAAATGGAAGAGGCCTAGAAAGACCTCCCTCGGACCAAATTGGCTTAATGTAAAAATGTCCTAAGTATCAACACATTTCCCTACAACATTATCGTACCAGCCGAGCAATCAAGATAAGAACATGGAAATTTACCGTCAGCTAAAAGAAGACCAAAAATATGACGGAAAAAAACCTGGTTATATCTGACTGTGACCTCATGTATCTCACCTCATTATTCTCCCTTATAGTCT
Source organism: Paralithodes platypus (assembly GCA_032716605.1). NCBI lineage: Eukaryota > Metazoa > Arthropoda > Malacostraca > Decapoda > Lithodidae > Paralithodes > Paralithodes platypus. The sequence continues at coordinate 26,203,116 of CM064567.1, read as the reverse complement.
TATTATTATTAGGACAGACATCTTGACCTTTACATCCTCTGCCACTCACAAAGGGCTAGAGCAAATGGGCTGTACATTTCCACATCTATACCCTGGCTGACTGTTCCCAAATGATAGAACTAGTAGCTGGACTTCTCTAGCCTTTATGACTGATAGAGGTTAGTGGTCAAGACATGTGGCCTAATAAAAGTGAATAGACTATAGTTTCCCAAATTCTATATTGAGAGTTTTTTATGGACCCCCTTCTCCCACATGTTTAGCATCATTAGTTTTGATATTTTATGACGTTTGCCCCATTGGCTTGGTGACATTTTGCCCCCATTTTTTAATTATCATTTTAAGACCTTTACTTAAATAGTTTTCTACCGATAAATGTACATATTTATCTCTTGCGAGTGTTGTATTAAAGCTTGATAGAGGGCTTGGGAGGAAATTAAAAAGGGGAGGTTTGTGTTTTCTGGACCCCCCGTCTCTCTCAAGTTTAGCCCCATTAGTTTGGCGATTATAAGACCTTTTGTGCAATTTAGAGATATTATCCTGGCTAGTGATAGCGAGCCTATAATTTAGGAGGAACCAGCCTTTGGCCGGAATATTTTCTACCGAATAAGGTACAAATAGGTCTCGAAGTCTTGGGGGTATTTTTAAAGCTTGATAGAAGATTATCAGGAAACACAAATAAATAAATAATTGAAATCATAAATTCATAAATACAAATAAATACAAATCTCCCTTTAGCTCATTTCAACAGAAACGGAATTGTTTAACTAATTTCAACATCAAATTTGGCTACAACTTCTCTCTACCTTATCGGTCATTTGGCTACAACTTCTCTCTACCTTATCGGTCATTTGGCTACAACTTCTCTCTACCTTATCGGTCATTTGGCTACAACTTCTCTCTACCTTATCGGTCATTTGGCTACAACTTCTCTCTACCTTATCGGTCATTTGGCTACAACTTCTCTCTACCTTATCGGTCATTTGGCTACAACTTCTCTCTACCTTATCGGTCATTTGGCTACAACTTATCTCTACCTTATCGGTCATTTGGCTACAACTTCTCTCTACCTTATCGGTCATTTGGCTACAACTTCTCTCTACCTTATCGGTCATTTGGCTACAACTTATCTCTACCTTATCGGTCATTTGGCTACAACTTCTCTCTACCTTATCGGTCATTTGGCTGCAGTTAGTTGATTTACAGTAGGGCACCGATTTTGGATATCGATTGTACCATATTTTAAGGGGCGTTATTGATCCCCTTCTCCCTCATCTTTTGCCCCATTAGTTTAGAAATTATTAGACATTCGCCACATTAGTTTGCCAATTTTAAATCATTTGGTGCCATTTAGGTGTAGATTTTGTCCTGACAAGTGGTAGGATAAACTGGCCTTCAGCAGGGTATTTTTTCTATCGAAAAATGCACACATTTATCTCTAAGGGGGATCTTGGAGGCATTATTATTAAGCTGTACACTAGCCATCAACGCCAATTACTACTGTAGTCCATTTGTTATAAGTAGAACACAAATCGTGACCTCTAACCGCTGTTACTCAAAATGGCTAGAAATCAAGCTTACAAAAATACCCCCAAGACTCCCCTTCGGGATATACTGCATTTGTGCATTTTTAGGTAGAAAACAATCTTTCTGACTTGAAGGCTCGCTTTCGCTAGCCAGGATAAATATTGCAGCCTAAATGGCATGGCAGGTCTTAACATCGCCAAGCAATGTCCTCAGCAGGGGGGAACATGATACCGTGGATAACAACGTGGTGAGGGAGGAGGATCTACATTTAAAAGTTGACGACATAGTATCATCGACTTTGGCGTCGTTAAACACCAACACAGACCAGGGGTCAGGATCAGGAGGCAGGACCACCAGGAAAGCAGCGGAGCAGTCCGAAGTAAACAAAGCAGTCATCGGAGAGGTTGTAGCAACGGTGGTGAAGGCTTTGCACCCGCTAATTATCGAGGCGGTGAATACAGCAGTCAAAGGTCTCGTTAACCGTTGCGAGAACACAGTGAAGAACATGAACAATTTGTCACTGAAACATAAATATGAAGAAGATAAATTAGAACAATACACGAGACGTGATAATGTGGTCATATTTAATTTGGAGGAAGATGAAAACGAAACTAATGATTTGTTGGAAGCCAAGATTATATCATTAGCCAGTGAAGCAGGTGTCGAAATGTGTTGTGATGATATTTCGGTCGCTCACAGGATCGGGAAACACCAGGAAGAAAAACACCGAGTCACAATAGTACGATTCACAAGGAGAAAGAAGAAAAATGAGCTGATGAGGAAGAAAAAGGAGCTGAAAACCAAGGGTAAAAAAGTGTTCATAAACGACGATATGACACAACTGAGAATGGCAATATTTAATATGGTGAAGGATCTGGACACTGTAAAATATGTAAACACACGAGATGGGAAAATCCTTGTAACAATGGAAGCAAAGCCAGATGAAATCAGTAAGCCAGTAATCAGAAAGCCAGTATTGGAATCACCAAATGATCTATGGAAAGTTGGTATCCGAGGAGTTGACCTAAACATGTTGAAGCTCGATCGTTTTGTGAGTGAATAGGCCGGGTATGGAGTACAACCGTCACAGGAAGGGAATGAGAAAGGTCGTAAGCTAATCAAGAAGTCAGTAAATCTTAAATTATTGCGAATTTTAGCTCTAAATGTGTGTGGAATTACGAGTAAACTTGACCTGCCTGAGTTCCGAGCGTTGTGTACCAGTAACGATATATTATGCTTCAGTGAAACGAAATGTGATGAGATAGACGTTATTAATGTTCAGGCTACGTTTAAAGAGTGGGGTTTCATTACTCATTTTTTAAATCGAAGAAAGGTAAAGAATAAATCTGGTGGAATAATATTGGGCGTGAAAGAAGAATTAAATATGCAACATAAACGTATTATTACCGGTAGTGAAGTTATATTACCAATACAAATTAATAGGCAATTTTTCAAAAGTGATACGGATATTATGTTGAGTGCACTATACATTCCGCCATTTAATTCTAAATATGCTAGGATTGCCCATTTTGATGAAATAGAAAACGTAATTCTTGATTTAGGCCAGGATGAAAATTATTCTATATTTTGCGGCGATTATAATGCACACACAGGAACAAAAACGGACTTGTGTGTTTTGGACGATACAGTATGTGATATTTCTGGTATCGATGAACAGATGGCTAGTACCCTAGATGCGTCCACACAAATGAGAGAGTTTAGCATACCTTTTCGTAGGTTTTCTGTGGATAATTGCCAAGATGGTGGTAGTTATGGTAGTAAATTGCTTCGAGTTTGTCAAAATAATTTCTTGTGTATTTTCAATGGGCGTTTTGGTTTAGATTATATGGTTGGAAAAGCAACAACTACGCAAAATTCCGTAATTGATTATATAATAGGCTCACCATATACGGTTAGTTTAATGTATACGTTTAGAGTTTGTGACTATATCCATTATTTTCGGACAAGCACTGCGCATTGGAGTTAATAATTAATATACCTGGAGTGACAACTCTAGGGAAAAATAAAATATGTAATGAGAATGTTAATAAGAGCGAAAGTATTGTACCGGGAAAGTGGATCAAAGAGCAAGCAGATGAATACCTTAGCAACATTGACAAGGATAAAATAAAATGGGTCATCGAACATGGTGATAACTTATCAGTTGATGAAGTAAATGAGAAGATACAATTAATCCTAATCAATCCGGCAATTCAGGTATTTCGAAAGACGAAAAGAGTGAATTATGTTAACAAAAGTAATAATAAAACTGATGTATGGTACAACAAAGAGTGTCGGGTGAAAAGGCAAGTTTATCATAGAGCAAAACATAGGTATAACAAAGTAAGTAATGATGAGACTAAATTATATATGGTAAACAAGAGTAAAGCATATAAAGCAGTGATCAAGAAGGCTCAGAAAAGAAAAAGAAAAACATTAGTAAAGAAAATCAGACAGGCTAAAACAAAAGACCCAAAATTGTATTGGAAGCTATTACAAGGCAATAAGAAAGAAGATATCCCAGTATTAATGAGTGAATTATATAATCATTTTAAACAGTTATCATCAACCAGTTTTGACAGTGACCGGGAACTGCCAGAGCCAGTCGCACCAGTGGCAGACACCAGTGAACTTAACAAGGATTTTAATGCTAAAGAGATAAGTGATTGTATTATGAAATTAAAAAACAACAAATCAGCGGGTATTGGTTTAATAGTTAATGAATACATAAAGAGTATATACTAAAGATATCATGCTGCCCCTCTATGTTAAGTTTTTTAATAAAGCTCTGCATAGTGAACAAATGCCTCACGATTGGTTAATTGGAGTAATTATTCCTATTTATAAAAATAAAGGAGATAGGAAAGATGCTAATAACTACAGAGGAAAAACCTTGTTGAGTTGCCTGGGGAAATTGTTTACTTCTGTATTAAATGATAGACTCTGTAAATGTTGTGAACACAATGATGTAATTAAGGAATTGCAAGCGGGTTTTCGACAGGGTTACTCAACAATGGATCACATTTTTCTGCTGAAAAGTCTAATAGATTATATGTGTTACAAGAAGAAAATATTATATTGTTTATTTGTAGACTATAGGAAGGCGTTTGATATGGAATGGAGAGGTGCGTTATGGTATAAAATGATCGGGCATGGAATATGTGGTAAAATCCTAAAGGTTATACAAAGTATGTACACAAATATAAAATCGTGTGTTGCGGTGGATGACGAGAAATCTGACTTTTTTTGTTAGCCTTAATGGTGTTAGACAGGGGGAACATTTGTCGCCATTGTTGTTTTCATTATTTTGTTAATGATTTAGAAACTAGTATGTTGAACGATAACAGTAAATATTTGGATCTAGACGATGAATACGTTAATAACATGTTAAGATTATTTGTATTTATGTACGCAGATGACACTATTATTTTGTCAAATAGTGTAGTTAATATGAAATGTGCCATGGCTGACTTGCAGACATATTGTGAAAAGTGGCAATTACAGATACATTGTACCAAGACTAATATTATCTATTTTGGAAATCGTAAATATATTCCAAACTGTGAATTTAAATTATTTAACGAGCGTATTGAAATTGTAGATTCGTACAAATATCTAGGTATCAATTTGTACTATAATGCTAACCTGAATAAATCACAATTAGAACTAATAAAACAAGCATCAAGGGCTATGTACAGTTTAGTAAGTAAAGGCAGGAGACTCGACCTTCCCATAGATATATTAATGGAACTGTTCTCTTCCATGGTTATTCCTATTGCTACATACGGATGTGAGGTTTGGGGATATAATATATCTAAAGATCTGGAAAAATTACATTTAATTTTTTTGAAAATGATAATGAACGTTAAATTAAGCACGTGTAATGCTGTCATATATGGGGAAACGGGTTCGTACCCTATCTATATCCTAATATACACACGAATGGTTGGATTTTGGTGTCGCATTCTCCAGGGTAAAACTAGCAAATTAAGCCATATATGGTATAATTGCATGTATAAAATTAACTGTGAAGATAGTTATGAATGGCCCTGGTTGAAGCAGATAACACATATTCTAAACACGTTTGGTTACAGTAATGTCTGGGACACTCAGAGTCGTGATATCAACCCGGTTTGGCTAGAGAAGGCAATCAATAGACGTCTCAGAGATCAGTGAATTCAAAAATGGTACAGCGAACTCACTGATAAAACTTCATGCTCAACTTATAAACTATACAAAGGTATATACGAATATGAAATGTATTTGTCGCTGAACAGGGAGACTCGTTGTAATATAATAAGATTTAGAACAAACAATAATAAATTACCAATTGTCACAGGTCGATATAATAACACCCAAAAGAAAACAAATAGGAAATGCACTATCTGTAATCTCAATGTCCTTGGTGATGAATATCATGCAGTGCTGGAATGCTCTAATGAAGAAGTTGTTAGGTATAGAAATAATATATTCCAAGGTATTATATAATTACACCAAACATGCATAAATTCTGTAAACTAGTAGGAGACAAAAAAACTAAAATACAATCAAATCTGTCTTTGTTCTTAAAACAAGTATTCTCGTTGTGTCGTTGAATGTTTTCAAGGGTCAATGGGGAATAACAGTTATAGGGAATTTGATGTGGATCTAAATTATTTTTGGTGTCTCAGTTTGTTTTCAATTATTGTATTTCTGTTAATTTACAATTTTTTTTCTCATGCTTAATTAGTATTAGTTTATATTGTAATCTGAGTGTTAATGAATATGCATAAAACAAGATATGGATGAAATTTTGCTCCATACTTTTTATGTAAAAGTCTGAGCTTAATAAATGTATTATTATTATTATTATTATTAAAATCTCAAAAGTAATGGGGCTAAACATGAGTAAGAAAGAATTCCCTTAAAAGCTGACTTGATAAGCTGCCAGACCAGTGTTGAGGATAAAAGTTGCCAGAATCCTCGCTGGTGTGATAGCCTTCTCCTTCCCCTTACAACAATATGTACAATGGTTTCTCTTTTCGTCTGCTCTCTAGTTATTATGCTCCCCTTCTCTCTCTCTCTCTCTCTCTCTCTCTCTCTCTCTCTCTCTATCTCTCGTTCTCCTTCTCCCCTCCCCATTTCTCTCTTTACTCTATTATCTCTCTCTCTCTCTCTCTCTCTCTCTCTCTCTCTCTCTCTCTCTCTCTCTCTCTCTCTCTCTCACACACACACACACACACACACACTACTAATGAATAACCCATCGCCCATCCGGATCTGCTTTTTCTCTCTCCCTCCCCCCCCCTCTCTCTCTATCTCTCTCCTTCCCCCCCGCTCTCTCTCTCTCTCTCTCTCTCTCTCTCTCTCTCTCTCTCTCTCTCTCTCTCTCTCTCTCATGCTTTATTCACCATTTCCGTAGGTACTCATATTTATCTGCCTCGATTTCACATTATCTAATATATATACAGTATTCACACAACTACTGAAAACAGTAGCCTTTTTAAGTTAACCCTAAGAAGATGATGTGACTCATTTATTTTCTGTTTTCTGGCTATCATTAGACAATTTCTTTAGATTTGGAAGGATATTTGTAGGTCAGAGGGTTAGTTGAGAGTCTTTAGCCTTTTAATTCCCACAGATCATTCCTAAGCTGTGCAACATAATCTAATGATAACCAGAATGGACTGTCAAAATGCATCATATTATTCAAAGATATCATAATAATAAATAATTAAAATATATAAATAACCAAATATATATATATATATATATATATATATATATATATATATATATATTATATATATATTATATATATATATATATATATATATATATATATTTCTATATATATAAATATATATATATATTTATATATATATAAATATATATATATATATATATATATATATATATATATATGATTACACAGTATATTCTAGACCCCCACAATTGTGATAGTTGGTTAGCCAATAATACAGGTTTTATGCCAAGCCTTTTCCAACTCACAACGATTTGTATAGTGTATAATAGCTATATTTGTATAGTGTATAATAGCTATATTTGTATAGTGTATAATAGCTATATTTGTATAGTGTATAATAGCTATATTTGTATAGTGTATAATAGCTATATTTGTATAGTGTATAATAGCTATATTTGATTAAGATTAGCATAAACCTCTCGGGAAGAAGCACACACACACACACACACACACACACACACACACACACACACACCATTACACCCGGCTCGTCATTATTTTCAACTGTGATTTCAATTGTAATGAGTGTTTGGTGATGGTGGGCCGAGGGTGATTTGAATGAACTTAATGAATAGCAATGATAATTGATAGTTGAACGCAGTATCTACAAAAAAGAAGGAGAAAGAAAGGGAAGAAAAGAATGAAAGAGCGAAAGAATGAAGGATAAATAGATAGATATATAGATATATAGATAGATAGATAGATAGATATTTATTAGGTAGACAGATAGAGACATATAGATACTTAGGAAGTTAGGTGTAAAGAGAGAGAGAGAGAGAGAGAGAGAGAGAGAGAGAGAGAGAGAGAGAGAGAGAGAGAGAGAGAGAGTAACGGGTGCGGTAGGACAGAATCTTTAAGTTCCCTACACATAATTTAGACTTGAAATATTCGCAATAGAGATTCACAATCCATTTACGAAGCAATCTATTTTATAGTATGTGTTTGTTGGTACAATCTATTTTATAGTATGTGTTTGTTGGTACAATCTATTTTATAGTATGTGTTTGTTGGTACAATCTATTTTATAGTATGTGTTTGTTGGTACAATCTATTTTATAGTATGTGTTTGTTGGTACAATCTATTTTTTTTTAACTGGCGAGATATTGGCTTGTTCCCATCTTATGGGGGTCACTGGCTTTTTTTTGTATCTTTCTCCCCTTTTCTCTCTTTCCCTGGCTTGTATCTATTCGGCTTCATTCAGCCAACTGTTTTAAGACGTTTATCCCCATCCAGGTCTCGATTTTTTCCGGGCGAGCGATAGCGAGCCAGCATTGTATGGAGATATCTGGCTTCGCCGGAGAAATTTTTCTATAGAAAAATGTACAAATTTAGCTTGCTATCAAAACCAAATTATATATATGCTGGCTCGCTACCACTCGCCAGGAAAATATTTACACCTGTATGGGGGTAAACGTCTTAAAACAGTAGGATGAATGGGGCCGAATGGATACAAGCCAGGGAAAGAGAGAAATGGGGAGAAAGATAAAACAAAAAAAACGGTAACAAATCTTTTAATGGTAGCCATAATATAACGAAAAACACATGATGTGCTGAAGGGCATTAAGAGGGCTCACCGGATTTTTCTATCTCTCTCTCCTTGTCTCTCTTTCCCTGGCTTGTATCCATTCGGCCCCATTCAGCCAACTGTTTAAAGTGTTATCCCCATCCAGGTGTCAATTTCTTCCTGGCGAGCGATAGCGAGCTTTTAAATTTGGGATGAATCGACCTTCAGCCGGGACATTATTCTACCGACAAATTTACACATTTATCTAGAAAGGGGATCTTGGGGGTTTATTTTTAAACTTAATGCAAGTCTAGGGAGGAAACAAAACAATATATAATAATTAAATAAATAAATCGACCAATATGTAAACACCTCCCCTTTGACACTTAGCAAATACGATGACGCATTTCTTTTCTGTTTTCTGGCTATTACAAGAAAACATATATTGAGTATATATATGGAAGGCAGAGGGTTAATTGAGATAGTGTTTACCCAGTTCATTGCCACACATCCTTCCAAAGCAGTATAAAACCGTCTAATGATAACCAGAATACACGGTCAGAATGCGGCTCACTCGTCAAAGGGTTACTGCTCTCTGTCTTGTTTATCAAGAGGAGGTGTTCCAGGATTTCTGACCGTGACTGTACATTCTAGGACATAATTCCTGGCTGATTGTTTTCGATGCTGTCGCAAACTCAATCAAATCTTCTCATCATTGTGTGTTTTTGTTTTGTTTTACTTAATATTTAAGTTTCGGATGTTCGTTTTGCTGATCAAGGGTTCATATTGAGCCAGAATTTGCGGCTTCTAGTGTACAGTTCTCAGCATCTATAAGGTTACACCAATTTGAATCTTTGAACCTTTAAAGCCAATTTTGGGAGCATACTTTGTTCAATGTCTCAACCTTAATACTGTAGGCTGTTCAGAAGCCTGTAGCTCATACAAGACGCCGAGATTATCGATTGACGCTTCGAGATGTTGGGTGCTTCATATGTGTTGCACTAAATGGTCACAGTGAAGCTTCAAGGTGTTCGTTGCTTCCTTTCTGCCACGCTAGATGACGACACCCTATTTATACACGTCACTTGATTTAGAGAGAGAGCAGCTATACGGTCGTTCACAGCATCTTCGAATATGGTCGGGCATCTTCTATGCTATGAATTGGTGACGATATAGGGGGTGTTTACTTGACGTGTCGGTGTAACCACAATATTTGTAGAACAGCAGGGACGATTAGATCACCTCAGAAAACCCCCTGACGTTTGGCGTGGACTCGATCTGAGGTCCAATTGGTCTACAGTCAGCCACGCTCTCCATCGATGTGTTGCGAATTATGCCCTTGACTGTACGTATTGCACTCAGTTCACTTCACAGAAAAACAACTTCACAACTTAATGCTCATAATATATTTCATTGAATAATTAAACGTTTTCTAAGCAGCGGGAAATGAGGAATGTACTCTTTTGTATACACCAAAACGTTTGCAATTGTGCGTACATAAGCCAGAGATATAGTTTATCAAGTTCATTATTTTCTCTAATCCTTCCGCAGCTCGAAACAAAATTACATAACTATTAATGAATAATTTAAATAGAAAAAACGTGCACACACACACACACACTTGCTCTTTCTCCCCATCCTCTCTCTCACACGCACACACACACACACACACACACACTTGCTCTTTCTCCCCATCCTCTCTCTCACACGCACACACACACACACACACACACACACTTGCTTTTTCTCCCTATCCTCTCTCTCACACTCAAACGCACACACATTCACACACTTGCTATTTCTCCCCCTCCTCTCTCTCACAATAACTTGCACTTACACACACACACTTGCTCTTTCTCCCCCTTCTCTCTCTCACACTCACTTGCACACACACACACACAGAGACACACACGCACCCACACACACACACACACGTACACTCACACCCAATATATATAACACTCTTTTCGCTCTACACATTTGAGTTTTGCCAGTTTACATTAATAACACTTGGGCAAGAGTCATACACAAATCTGCCTTTGATAGGACAAATGCATATATAAAACCTTGGCCATTACTTGATCCCCAAACATTAATGATTGCAGTTCTTTCAGCAGTTCACAGGTATAACACAATTAAGCAGAGTCAAACGCATAGTTTACCGCTTAGGCTTTCAGTTCTGTTAACGCACGCACACGCTTAGAGGACGTACATGGATGCACACATACACACACAAACACACACAAACACACACACACATGCACAAACTATTACACATAAACCCTGATATTAATTTACAAATATATATATACAGTATATATATATATATATATATATATATATATATATATATATATATATATATATATATATATATATATACATATATATATATATGTGTGTGTTTCTAATCTCTCAGTGGCTCACGTGTATTTGTGATATATATATATATATATTTATATATATTGTATATATATATACTGTATATATTATATATATATATATATATATATGTATAATTATATACTGTATACAGTATATACTGTATACATATCCGAGTGTACACAATTAATTCCTAGAAATGTACATATTTAAGGAGTTTTATTTGTGATATATTAGGAATGCCGAAAGCAGCATGCTCTTCTTCTTCTTTTGTATTTGATGGGTTGTTGGAATAAGGGTAATTGGGCGTTACATTTCAGTTAATAATGGTGTTGATAGTGAAATACGGCTTGACCTTTCCATAGACTTCTCTGGACCTGTTAGTCCTATGGTAGTCATTGGTATGTCAAATATGTGAGAGACGTAAACTAAAAATTGTACACCTGGAAAATGTTAGTGATATTTAACATATTATAGCGGACAAATACTCTTTGACAGATTATATTACATATGTAGTAATATATCTAGCTACATCATGTAATAAATACTCTTTGACAGATTATATTACATATGTAGTAATATATCTAGCTACATCATGTAATAAATACTCTTTGACAGATTATATTACATATGTAGTAATATATAGCTACATCATGTAATAAATACTCTTTGACAGATTATATTACATATGTAGTAATATATCTAGCTACATCATGTAATAAATACTCTTTGACAGATTATATTACATATGTAGTAATATATCTAGCTACATCATGTAATAAATACTCTTTGACAGATTATATTACATATGTAGTAATATATCTAGCTACATCATGTAATAAATACTCTTTGACAGATTATATTACATATGTAGTAATATATCTAGCTACATCATGTAATAAATACTCTTTGACAGATTATATTACATATGTAGTAATATATCTAGCTACATCATGTAATAAATAAGCATAATATCTGGAAGGTAAACGGTAACTGCCATAAAACACAATATAACCAGCTGTTACAAACAATAGTACCACCTCATCACTGTCTATAGTCAGTTTGTTTTCAATTAACGGTAAACTGAAATACTTAGCCACCGAATTATCGATATTGTATTACTAAAATGTGAAATTTGTGTCTCTAAGTCGTATAAATACCAAAGTTTCATAATAGCCGAGTAATAATTATATTAACAAGGTAATTTACCGTCAGGAATGGGGGGGGGGGGGTGAAACAAAAAGACAAACACAGAATATAGGGGGTGAACAAGACGAGGTGCCTCGGGTTTGTGTACTACATGGAGTGGATTTTTTTTCTTCTGGACTTCCCTTCTCCCTCATTTTCAGCTCCTTTTGTTTTGAGATTTTAAGACGTTAGCCCAGCTATTGGTTTGGTTATTTTAACCCTTTGAGTACCAGCGACGCGTGTTATCGTCTATTCTAGCTGTATTTAGACGATATTATGCAGCTTAGGAAGGATCTGTGGTAGTTAAAATGATTGGTTGAGATAGTTTGAATTCATAATATCGCTAGAGGTCCTTCCTAAGTTGAATAAAATCGTCTAATAGTTGCCAGAATATGATTAAAAGGACGTCCCTGGTACGGTATGGGTTAAGACCTTTTTTTTTTTTTTTTTTTTTTTTGTCAATTTTATGAATGTTCGTGCCATTTAGGTGTCAATTCTTTGCTGGCGAGCGATAGCGAGCTGCAATTTAAGTGGACTGGCCTTCGGCCGGGGCATTTTTCTGCCGAATAATGCATTTTTTTTTTTTTTTTTTTTTTTTAAGAGACAATGAATGGAGGAAGGAAAAACACAGATAAAACAAAAAGGTCCATGTGCCTAAAGGCATCCTCCATTCATAAAATGTTTACATATATGTTGAAGGGGGTTTTGGATGTATTTTTCATTTTTAAGATTGATGAAGGTCAAAGGAGCATACTTAAGGGGGGTCACCGACTTCTTTTTATCTTTCTCTCCTTTTCTCTCTTTCTCTGCCTTGTATCCATTAGGCCCCATTCAGCCAATGTTTGAAGACGTTTATCCCCATTCAGGTGTTGATTTCTTCCTGGCGAGCGATAGCGAGCCAGAATTGTATGGAGAAATCCGGCTTCGCCAGAGAAATATTTCTATCGAAAAATTTAAAAATTTAGCTTGCTATAAAAACAAAATATATATGCTAGCTCCTTACCGCTCGCCAGGAAAATTTTGACACCTGGATGGGGGTAAACATCTTAAAACAGTAGGCTGAATGGGGTCGAATGGATACAACCCAGAGAGAGAGAGAGTGAGAAAGAGAGAACAAACGAGGTGGGCTCCCTTAAAGCAAAACCTTCTCCCTTGAACAAAGACTTGGGGGGGGAAGGCGGAGGAGTCAGCCAATAATGAACATGATTTAATTGATTGTGCGAGAGGACCAAATAAAGGTAATGATTATGCTTCACCAATATTTACCCTTTCAAGATGTGATGACCCACTTCTTTTTTGCTTTCTGGCTATTATAAGATGATTTTATTCAGATTAGGGAGGGTATATCACAGTCAGAGGGTTGATTGGACTAGCCTTAACCCATTTAACTCCCACAGATTCTTCCTAAGCTGTATACGGTCCTCTAATGAGAGACAGAATAAACTTTTATAAATGCGTCATAATCTTGAAAGGGTTAATTTGGCCACTTGCGAGTTTCGGGTGTATAAGGAATGTTGGAGCCGTAGACGTCTATATTAACCCCTTCAGCACCATGACGCCTCTTTTACCTTTGATTCTGGTTAAAATTAAACGATTGTGTGCAGTTTAAGAAGGACATATGTTACTAAGAGGGTGTATTGAGATCCTATTTAACCATTTGAGTCGTAGAGGTAGATGACAAACTAAAGAAAATCGTCTAATGGTAACCAGAACAAAGTTAAAATTACGTCATGGTGGTGAAGGGGTTAAGGGGGGAATGGGCCGGTTTTCTGGACCACTTTCTCCCTCATGTTTAGTCCCATTAGTTTTCAGATGTTAAGATTTTTTCCCCATTAGTTAGTCGCTTTTAAGACCTTTCGCCCCATTTCTTCGTCAATATTTAGACCTTTCGTGCTATTAAGGTGTCAATTTTTTTCCCCTGGCGAACGATAGTGAGCCTATAATGTTGGAAGAACCGGACTTCGGCCGGGAAATGTTTCTAACGAAAAATTTACAAATTAATCTAGAAGGGGGATCTAATGGATGTTTTTTTTAATTTGATGGAGGTCTAGGGAGGAAACTAAAAACAATTAATACCTGCAGAAAACGCCCAAAGCGTGAATCATCCCCCCTTAAACAGACATACAGAAGGAACATTAGCTTTATTTTGGTATAAAGTTTGCTGAAATTGATCTTGAGTAATTATTTATGCACTAAAACCGTATTTTAGCTGAAAGCTCTGTTAAATATCGATGTCTATGAATCAAAGTTCCCTATCGCCCGAAACCCGCAAGTGGTCAATGTATACGTTATCGAGATATGGAAAGAGATTCACCCATGATCGTTGGACACACACACACACACACACACACACACACCCACACAGACGACTCTCAAAGTCTTACAACACAACTAATATCACGTTATAATAGATATTGTGGCAATGTTCATACACGTTGGATTTGGCCCCGACTCTATGTTTACTTCTACAAATTATCAGTGTCTACTATAACTTATCTCCATCCGATTGTTTCAAGACACCCGTGCTAATTTTTGTTTGTTTGTGCCTTCTCTCTCTCTCTCTCTCTCTCTCTCTCTCTCTCTCTCTCTCTCTCTCTCTCTCTCTCTCTCTCTCTCTCTCTTATAAACTGTTCCTGTCTCTAGTAGTATTAAGGCCGGACCACCTAGTAGGGAACGCAAGGTCTGTGTGGTATTTCTTTTAGAACGCATAATTGACGCATATTATAAAATGTAATACGTTCTGTAAAGATCGTTAAATTTGTGGAGATTACAAAATATATAATAATTTAAATATATGAGTTGCCCATGTGTTCTATTATGCACGCCTAACCCTTTGAGGACCATGACGCGTTTTGACAGTTCTTGGGGTTATCATTATACCTTTTATACAGCTTAGGAAAGATCTGTGGGGATTAAAATGGTAAAAACTATCTCAATAAACCCTCAGACTTACATGTACCCTTCTTAATCTAGACACACTCGTTTAATAATAGCCAGAATATGTCGTCAAAATGCCTCATAATCCTCAAGGGGTTAATTTAGATAGTGTATAGGTTGAATATCTTGCATGCTCTGAACATCTGTTCTCCTCTCTCCCCCTCCGCCCCTTAACTGACATGACCGTGGCTACTGTTTGTCCTGCCCTAATTAGTTACTGATTTTAAAACGTTTCGCACAATTACAGTAGTTTGGCAATCATAAGACGTAGGGGTGTGGAGGGCACCTTTTAGCTTGTAGGAGGTCTGATTTTGTATTTTATTTTATTTTATTTTTTGTCTAGGAAGCAAGCTAAACAATTGGTTGTAAAATAGCATAATCAATAAAAACAAACACTAATAATAAATATATAATCCCTCCTCAATTCCGTGAAAAATCCCCCCCCCCCCCTTTCCCCTCCGTTTCTTGACCATTATAACCGACAATAATCTTGGCTACTGTTGGTCTGTTCGTTCTTCACACCTTTAGTCTGAGTGAGAGGGGTCTGTTTGACCTTAGACATTTGCTGAATTTAAGACGTTTCACACCATCAGTTTTGCGATTAAAGGACGTTTTGTCCCATTATGTGTCATTTTTTGGCAAGCGAAAGTGAGCCTGTAAATTAAAAAAAAAAAAATGTGGTCGGGACATTTGTTCACTGTATAATGTACAAGTTTAGCTTGCAGAGGGGTTTGGGTGGCATCTGTTTAGCCTGAATGGGGTCTGGGAAGGGGTTACTTTATAGACTAAGGAATAATCTAAATATACATTGTTCGGCATTGGCAAAAACAGTCCAAATCAAGACAACTAACGTAAATACACTCCTTAACATCTTGAAAAGCTCCTCTTTTCTCTCTCTCTCTCTCTCTCTCTCTCTCTCTCTCTCTCTCACACAGACTCTCTCTCTCTCTCTCAATGACCGCGTCAACAGTATGTCCAGCTTCCCTTTGTCACCACGTTTGGTATTACACTCTTTTACAGTAAGAAAAGTCTGTTTCATCCCATTAGTTTGATGACTTTAAGACGTTTTGCATCATTAGTTTCGCGGTTACAAGAGGTTTTGCACCATTTGTTTCGCGCTTGTAAGACGTTTCGCCCCATCTATTTTTTTTTTATCCGGGTGAGCGATAGAGAGAAACTTAGAGAAATTGGGAAATTTTCTACCGAAAAATGTACGCATTTAGCTTCAAGGGAGGTGTGAAGGGTATTTTTACTTTTAGCTTTGAAGAGAGTCTGGCGAGAGCCTTTTTCTTTAGCCTAGGGAGCAAACAAAAACATAAATCAATCGAAAATAGCAAAAACAGTTAATAAAGAGAGAGAAAATATAGGAAAACTAAATAGAAAACTAAAATAAAAGTGTGTGTTGTGTGTTCCCCTGGTCTCTCTCAGCCATTATAACAGTCAGTGAGCGGGGCCCCTACTGTGTGTCCTTGGTCCTCACCTTTGACCTCCCCCCCCCCCCCCGCCTCGGTAGCCTCCACTGACGGTCACACAACGCTCGGGCTCTTACTCGTTACCTCTCCAGTAACGTCACATTGGTACTTATCTCTTAATTTATACATATATTTATTTATTTATTTAGTTTCTTCTCTAGACCAAGCTAAAACACCAAAAAAATACTCCCAAGAGTCCCATTCGAGATAAACTTGTATATTGTTTGGCAGGAAAATAACCCAGCCTAAGGCCGGTTCCTCCCAAATTAGAGGCTTGTTATTGCTTGCCAGGAAAAGATAGACACCTAAATGACACAGAAAGTCTTAAAATCGCCAAACTAATGGAGCGAACATCTTAAAATCTCAAAACTAGTGGGGTTAAACATGAGGGACAAGAGGGTACAGACAAAAAAAATCATACCTTAACCCTCTCAAGATTATGACGCATTGTGACAGTTTCTTCTGGCTATCATTAGAAGATTTTGCACAGTTTAGGAAAGATCTGTGGGAATTCTAAGAGTAAATACTATCATAATTAGCCTTCTGATTTTCATACATCCTCCCTAATCTGAATAAAACTGTCTGAATAGAATACACATAAACAAAATAAAATAAAAACAGGAGAATAAATGCAAAAGCGGATCTTGAAAGGGTTAATCAATATAAGGTTTAAGGGGGGATGGTTGGTCTTTCAGGCTCCCTTTCTCCCTCATGCTTAGCCCCATTAGTTTTCAGATTCTAAAACGGTCGGCACATTAAGTTGGCGATTTCAAGACTTTTCAGCCCACTTCTGTGTTGATATTAAGACCCTTTCGTGCCATTTAGGTGTCAATTTTATCCTGGCAAGCGATAGCGAGCCTGTAATATTAGGAAGAACCGGCTTTCAGCTAGATTATTTTTCTGCCGAAAAATTTACAAGGGGGGGGGGTTAAAATCGATGAAGTAATGGGATAAACGTCTTAAAAGTAATAGGGCTAAACATGAGGGAGAAGGGGGGCAGAAACACCAACCATCCCCAAATAAGGTCAAATATTTGTTTTGTTTTCGCTTCGTATCATCACACTATCAATCACCACCAGAACTAACATCATTACCACCACTATCACCATCATCAATAACATTGCCACCATAGCTACAACTATTATCGCTGGTATAATCATTATCACTGTCCCTCCATCATCACCAGATCGCTCTCACTATTATCCTCATTTCACCCCGACTATCACCGCATTACCAATATCACCATCCCCACTATCAACACTCTACCTTAGCTATTATCACCACCACTATTACCCCAACCACCTAGCATCATTAACACTATACCCTAACCACTACCATTATTCCCACCACCACTATCACCACCAACACTATACCCACCTCCCCTATCACCATCATCATCACTACCACCATTATCACCACCACTATTTCCACCATCACCATCATTACTATCGTCCCTATTTCCACTTTCACCACGAATGCAATACCCTCACCACTATTCCCACCACCACTATACCGTCACCACTATCACCATCATCATCACTACCACCACCATACACTGTCAAAACACGTCAAGGGGTTAAGGCACTTATGCTTCCTGGAGGACACTAATGTTATCATCCTACGTAACCTCACCTCCACATGGCTCCATTAACCCTCTCGGACTATAACAATGTTTATGTTTATATTATAGGTCAAATTCGACGATTGTATGCAGTTTCGATAGGACCTTTAGAAATCACATGGATACACACTTTTTATTAAGCATATTTAGGCTCTACTTATTTATTCAGAGAGGCCTTAAATGTGGCCCAGATTACAAGTATCCTTCTCTAGTACCTAGCTGCTAGTGTTTGTGTGTATGAGGTGTATGTGTGTATGGCATCTAGCTACGTGACCATGAGTTGGAGCGGGTGGTGGTGGATGGAATATGTTTCCAAATGAAGCCACTACTTCCAAGCTCCTCGGTGGCCAATTTGTTAACGTATTGGAGTGCTGCACTAGTGGCCTGGGTTCGAACCTTGGCTGGGTCATGTCACAACAATATTAAATTATGTTATATATTTTCATATTTTGGTCATCATTAGCTAATCTTAAACCTTTAGCATTATAGGACGCTTTTATCACTTCATTCTAGCTATCATTAGATGAGGAAGGATAGCTAGGAATTGAAGAGTTCAAAGCCAACTCGATTATGCTTCTGACTCCCACAGACCTATCCTAAGCTTTATAAAATATTTTGACGATAGCCAGAAGTAACTGCCAAAACGCGTCATAATCCTCGAGGGGTTAAGCAGATTAGGAAAGATCTCTATGTATCAAAGGGGCAACAACTATCTCAATTAGTCCTCTAACTTGCACAAATACTTCCTAAATTGAATAAAATCGTCACAATATAACCAGAATAAAGTAAAGAAACGCGTCACAGAGTTAAATGGAGGTATTTTTTCTGGACCACCTTCTGCCTCATGTTTAACACCATTAGTTGCGAGATTTTAAGACGTTTGCCCCATAAGTTTGTAGATTTATTAGACCTATCGCCCCATTTCTTTGTCAATATTAAGACCTTTCATGCCATTTGGGTGTCGAGTGTTTCTTGGCGAGCGATAGCAACCCTGTTGCCTTCGGACAGTTTTTCTACCGAAAAATGTATTTAGATATATCTTGAAGGGGTATCTTGGGGATGTTATTTATAAGCTTTACGTAGGAGGGAGGGGGTGGGGGGGGAGTAGGGTTGTGAGACCGTATCGAAATATAGGTAATTTAGGGGTATTTTTTTTTTATCTGGACCCCGTCCGCCTCATGTGCAGCCCCATTAGTTTTGAGATGCTTAGATGTTCGGTCCATTAGTTATTGTTATTTTAAGACCTTTCGCCCCCATTTTTTTGCCAATTTTAAGGACTTTACTGTCATTTAGGTGTCGATTTTGTCATGGCGAGAGAAAGAGCGAGCCTGCAATTTAGGAGGAACCGGCCTTCGACCGTGGCATTTTTGTACCGAAAAAATACACAAACTTATCTTGAAAGTTGGGGAGAGAGAGGGTGGGGGGTGGGGGGGGTGGATGGGAGGGAAGTCTTGGGTATATATTTGTTAAGCTTGATGGGGGTCTTGGGAGCAAACTATATAGTACACAAACATTCAACCTTATAACTGTTTCATTATAGCTAGGCCAAAAATCCCGAACTCAGCCTCTCAAAACTAAAAAAGAGACTTCAGTAATTTAGATAATAGCTCTACCATTTGGGAAGAGTCAACCAACAAATAGGTGTGGACAATTACAACCCATTTGCTTCAGCCTTTTTTGAGTTACAAAGGTTACGAGTCATGATTTCTGGTCTACTTATAACGAATGGACAATAGTGGCCCAATTAGTGATTATTATCCTATGTGTCACGTGTGTAGGTATCCAGTAATTATTGTTCCAAATAATGTATAGATGTTTTTTGCTATGACTACAGTTGACCACACAAGTTTTGTTCCTCGTCGTGAGCTTGTATGAAAGTAGAATAGTATGAATGTGAGTGTGGTTTCTTTTAATTATCAGTTGAATAATAAGATGAGTTAACAAGTACATACGAAACTATACTCGTAATTCAACCATAAGCATTATATTTCTTTGTATAAGATCACAGAGGGGAACAGGACTTTTGTGGGCAACTGTACACGTTTATTAATGCAAAGTGTTCAATAGATAAACTGCGGGGTGTTGGGCTGGGGGTATGCAGGCCAAGTGGAAAGTGTATTGTTACTAATTAATACTGGTAAAATACGATAAGAGCCATTTTTGTTGTATATTGTTGGAAATAGACGGCTTTATTAATCTTTTATTTAGCTCGTCTGGAAATAGCATATGACGAAAAAAGGTGTCCTATAATACTGAAAGGGATACTAAAATGTGTATATGGTGTAGGGGAAGTGTAACTGTATTGTTGGTAAAGTGTAACTGTCTTGTTGGTGAAGTGTAACTGTATTGTTGGTGAAGTGTAACTGTATTGTTGGTGAAGTGTAACTGTATTGTTGGTGAAGTGTAACTGTATTGTTGGTAAAGTGTAACTGTATTGTTGGTGAAGTGTAACTGTATTGTTGGTGAAGTGTAACTGTATTGTTGGTGAAGTGACACTGTATTGTTGGTGAAGTGTAACTGTATTGTTGGTAAAGTGTAACTGTATTGTTGGTAAAGTGTAACTGTATTGTAGCCTTTGTTGGTGAAGTGTTACTGTATTGTTGGTGAAGAAAATCTGAAATATACTGACGGGCAATATAATATGAATTTTATGATCATTTCTATTCACTGAATAATATAGGAAGTCAAAGTTGTTAAGAAGTTGCCTATTAGCTATCCAACATAAGACGCGTAGGTCAGAATATACATGATTTGTCAAATGTATAATGAACTGTAAGTTAAATATATCTAAAAAATACTACGTAATTAAAACATGAAATTATAATAATAGGCCTATATGTTATCTAGTATGACATCTATGAAGTGAAAGTGAAGTGTATTGGAAGTGTTACAAACATGCACTGTAGATAGTGATAGTTTGTGAAATATCTGGAAATGTATAAGTGAAATGTATTTAATATATAAAAGAAAGTATAAAGCGTTCTTGTTCAATAAAGTGCGAAGTATAAAGTTGCGCCAAGCTGCACTTGGCCATGACGCTCATCTTGATATTGCCCTATTGGAGCCTGTGGTGGGTAATCCAGCCTGGTACACAGGGGACACTGCATATTACCCAGGTTACCACAGTTTACTTCCCCGCATAGGACGTTACAAATGTCCACTAACTTCAGGTTCCTACAAACTATAGACTGCCCATCCATTTCGACCCGCCCGGGTACCAAACCCAGACGATTTTGAGTCCAACACGTTACCATTGCGCTACAGATCACCCTATGGAGTGTAGAATAATTACATTTGAGGTACTGGCATATATAGTGTAAATGTAATGTACGTAGTGTACTTGGCCAGCAAAGTATAATATAATACAAAACGCGTAGGTGAAGTTTCTATAATGTTCTGGGCACACTTTTAAATATAAATACATCTTGAAATGTAAGTCTATCTATCTATCTATCTATTGCCTGACGCCGTGATCCCCGAAGGGGTGGCCACGAACGAACCGCCCCCATGCACCTCTGTCCCCAGTCAGTCGACGCCCCTCCCCCCAACCAGCACCGCCTTCGTTCATGTAGTTCCTCACTCCATCCTTCCACCTCATATTCGGTCTACCTCTCCCCCTCTGTCCCTCCACCTCGCTCTCGTACACCCTCTTAGTCATTCTCTCGCTTTCCATACGTTCCATATGGCCGAACCATCTCAAGTTGTTCCTTTTCACACTTTCCAGCACATCTACCTCCACACCACTCCTCCTTCTTACTTCCTCATTAGTCTGTCTATCCCTCCATGTAACTCCGCACGCACTCCTTAAGTAATTCATTTCCACTGCTCTCACTCTTGGTCTGAGTCTCTCAACCAACGTCCATGCTTCGCTTCCGTAAGTCAGTGTCGGGATTACCACACTGTCATGCAAGGACTTCTTCACTTCCATACTGACCACCCTATTTCTTGTTACTGCTTTTAGCGTTCCTACAACCCTCTTCCCCTGTTGTACCCTCTCCCGCACCTCTTCATCCATAGTCCCATCTTTACTCAACACACTGCCCAGATACTTAAAAGAGTTGACGATCTCCATAGCCTGACCGTTCAGCTTCACCTCACACTCTGTGACTTCACCCCTTTCGAAGACCATAACCTTGCTCTTCCCCGTATTTACCTTCAAATTCCGTTTTTCGCACACTGTTCCAAACTCATTTACCAGACCCTGCAACTCCCATTCATTATCACTCATCAGAACTGTATCATCCGCAAACAGCAGTATAGGTAGCTTCCACTCAATTCCCTCCCTTTTCAGCGATACACCAACATCCACTGCTCTTGATAGTATTTCTTTCATAACTCCATCCATATATACAGTAAACAACCACGGGGACATCACACACCCGTTTCAAACCAACATTCAGGTCAAAGAACTCGCTCTGCTCACTCTCCACACGTACTGCCGCCTTTGCACCCTCATACATGCTCTTCACTGCTTTCAGCAACTTGCTCTCTACTCCGTATATTCTAAGTACTTTCCACAAACCTTCTCTATCCACTCTATCATAGGCCTTCTCTAAGTCCATAAAGGCAACATACACCTTTTGTTTCTTCTCCAGATACTTCTCCACAACACAATTCAGGGTAAAAATCTGATCTACACATCCTCTTCCCTTCCTAAAACCTCCCTGCTCGTCGCCTATCCATTTCTCCGTTCTCACTCTCACTCTCTCAATCACTACCCTACTGTATACCTTCCCTACTACGCTTAGAAGACATATTCCTCGGTGGTTACCACACACTCCTCTTTCCCCTTTGCCCTTATATAGGGGGACTATTATGCCAGTCTTCCAGTCATCGGGTGCACTCCCCTTCTCCCATGCTAGTTTGCACATTTTCCATACCCATTCTATCACTATCTCACCACCATACCTCAACATTTCCCCACACACTCCATCTGTTCCTGGTGCTTTCCCCAACTTCACTCTTTTCATGGCTTCCCACACTTCTGACCTCCTGATCCCCACCTCCTCCTCCACTACTTCTCTTCTTCTCCCTCCCATACCATATCCAGCTATGTTTGCTGGCTCTTCATTCCTTTCATTTAGCAACTCACTGAAGTACTCCCTCCATCTTTCGACTCTCTCTTGCTTCTCGGCTAGCATTCTCCCATTCTTATCTTTCACACCCTTACTGTTTCCCTTGCTACCTTCCCTAACTTTCTTGACTTCTTTCCAGAACAGTTTCTTACTCTCCCTCCATTTTACACTCAGATTCCTTCCAAATTCCTCATCTACTCTTCTCTTACTTTCCTTCACTACTCTCTTCACCACCCTCTTACTCTCCACGTACCTCGCTCGTTTCTGCCTCTCGGAATCTTCATTCCCTCTACTACCCAACCACTCTCTATATGCTTTCTTCTTTTCTTCCACAGCTATTCTTACCTCTTCTGTCCACCATGCTGTACCTTTCACTCCCCTCCCTCTTCTCCTCACTCCACACACCTCCTCACATGCTGCACAGATCTCATCCTTAAACACCTTGCTCATCTCCTCCACTTCCTCCATAACTTCCAGGTCGAACCCACCTAGTCGTCTTTCCACTGCTCTCCTGTACTCCTCCCTGACTTCCTCCTCCTGCAACCTCTCCACCCTCCTCACCATTCCACCCTCCTCTCGCCTCCCTCCCGCTCTCCTCACCCACTTCTTTTGTATCCTAACCTTAGCTACCACTACATAATGATCAGACAGACCCCCTCCAATACCCCTATACACCCTAGCATCCATCACAGATTTCTTCATTCGTTCATCCACACATACATAATCAATCAATGACTTTCGTTCCACCACTGTCTTATCCTTCATCGTCAACATCCGTTTCCACGTGTACCTGTGGATCATTCTGTGTCGGAAGAAGGTGTTGGCTATCCACAGCCTCCTCCCCACACATACGTCCACAAGTGCACTACCATTCCCATTCACCTCTGATGGTACCCCCCACCCTCCCACCACTCCCTCAACTTTCCTATCACCCACCTTACCATTCATATCCCCAATCAGAAATATTCTTTCGTTCTTGTCAAACTTCTCCAGGCACGCCTCCACATTCATCCAGAACTCCTCTTTCTTTCTTTCAAGTATATCCTCTGTCGGGGCATACACGCATACAATCACCCACGTTTGTATTCCTACTTTCATTCTCACCCACACAATCCTTGAACCCACAGACCCATACTCTCTTACACATTCCTTCCATTTGCTACTTACAAACAAACATGCACCTTCTCTCGCTGTTCCTTCACTCACTCCAGCACACACACCCATTCCACACTCCCACTCTCTCACATCTGAACCTTTCCATTTGGTCTCTGTCATTCCACATACATCCAGCCTGGCATTCACTAACACTTCCAGAACCTCTCTCTCTTTTGTGCCATCATTCATGCCACTAACATTCCACGTAGCCATTCTCAGAATGTCCGAAGGCATGTCCTTAGTCGGTCGTGGTTCGTCAACGTTGGTTCCGTCCGCATCCGAGGCTGTTCGTTCGTTTTTCCTTCCTTAGATATTTTTTCCGGGTGGGGGTCGCAAGCCCACCGACCCAACCTCTTTAGTCGCCTCTTACGACACGCAGAAGGCACGTGGGGAATATTCTATTCCCTAACCCCCAGGGGCGAAATGTAAGTGCAGTCTATTTACCGAACTAGACAAAAATAAAGAACAGTTCTTGAGCTAGGTGAAATGTATTTGAAATTCTGACACATAAAATATGAAGTTCAAATGAAGTGCTAGTTGAAGTATGCGGTATTTAAATCTTTACAAATATGAAGAGTAAGTGAAGTGTACGGTGAAGTGTATTGAAAGCATTGCGAGCACAACATATGAAGTGCATGTGTAGTGTACGTTAAAGTGTATTTACGGCACTGTTCAAGCAAAATGTAAGGTACAGGTTAACTGTGAAGTGTAGTTAAATACGGAAACAAGTGTTAGTGAAGTGTTAGTTGAAGAGTATTTAAGAGGGGAGGGTTATTTTTGTTTCTCCCCCCTTCTCTCTCATGTTTAGCCCCATTAGTTTGGTGATGTTAATACTTTTCACCCCACTTTGTCAATATCAAGACCTTTCGTACCATTATATGTGTAATTTGTTTCCTGGTGAGCGATAACGAGCCTGTAATTTAGGAGAAACCGGCCTTTGGCAGAGACAATTTTCTACCGAAAAATGTATAAGTTTATCCAGAAGGCGGATCTTGGGGATGTGTTTTTAGCTTGATGGAGATCTAGGGAGGAAACTAAAACAATAAAAATAAATAAATAAATCGACCAAAAAATTAACCCTTTCCGCCTAAAAGTACTATCTAGACTAAATATAAAGTACAGGTGAAGTGTACGGAGAAGTGTGCTTATATTACTAAGCCACCGATATACGAAGTGCATGTCAAGTGTTAGGTCAAGCGCATTTAAGGGGGCAGTAGTTTCTTTTTCTGGACTTCCTTCTTCCTCATGATTAGCCCCATTAGTTTTGACATCTTTAGACGTTCGCCTCATTAATTTGTTGATTTTAAGACCTTTCGTCCCATTTTGTTTATCAATATCAAAACTTTTCGTGCCGTTGAGGAGCCGACTTTTTCCTGGCGAGCGATAGCGAGCCTGTAGTTTTGGAGGAAACGGACTTCGGCCGGGACATATTTCTACCAAAATTTTTACTAATTTATATAGAAGGGGCGTTCTTGGGGATTATTGTTTAAGCTTGATGGATGTCTAGGGAGGAAACTAATATAACAAATAAAAATATATAAATAAAAAATAAAACGACCTCTAAATAACCCCCCCCCCCCCCTCTCTACAGTACTCTTAAAAGTAAACTATGACATTATAATGAAATATAATATGAAGTGCCGTTTAATTGTAGGATGAAGTGTATCTAAAGTACCGAGGAAACAAAATATGAAGTACCGTTGAAGTGTGGCCTGAAACCAGTTGAAGTGACCCCTATTAAAGTGAATGGCCAGGTGAAGTGTAGAGTAAAGTATATTGCAAGTACTAAGCAAACACAATATTATGTGCCGTTGAAGTGTAGGGTGAAGTGTATTGACAGTATTAAGCAAACAAAATATTAAGGGCCGTTGAAGTGTAGGGTGAAGTGTATTGAAAGTATTAAGCAAACAAAATATTAAGTGCTGTTGAAGTGTAGCGTGAAGTGTATTTCTAGTAGCGTATAATCAAAATATGAAGTGCCATTGAAGTATAGGGTGAAGTGTATTTGAAGTACTCCACAACAAAATATGAAGTGCCGTTGAAGTGTAAGGTGAAGTGTATTAAAAGTACTAAGCAAACACAAAATATCAATTGCCGCTGAAGTGCGTTTTAAGAACTAAGCCAACAAAACATTAAGTGCCGTTGAACTGTAAGGTGAAGTGTAGAGTGAAGTGTATTTAAAGTATTAAGCCAACAAACTATGAAGTGCCGCTAAAGTGCCGCTGAATTGTAGGGTGAAGTGTATTTAAAGTACCAAACCAACAACATACACAGTGTCATTGAAGTGTAGAGTGAAGTGCATTTAAAGTACCAAGCCAACACATTATCAAGTGCCTTTGTAGTGTAGGGTGAAGTGTTGGTTGAAGTGTAGGGTGAAGTTATAAGTATTTATAGTAGCAAGCCAACAACATAAAAAGTGCCGTTGAAGTGTAGGGTAAAGTGTATTTAAAGTAGCAAGCCAACAACATATAAAGTGCCGTTGAAGTGTAGGGTGAAGTGTATTTAAAGTAGCAAGCCAACAAAATATAAAGTGCCATTGAAGTGTAGGGTGAAGTGTAGGCTAGAACCAGTGGAAGCGTTCCCTATTAAAGTGAATGGCCAGGGGAGGGAGCGTTGTTATGAGTCATCAGGTGTTCTAGACCCTTGTTATGGCAGAACACGCAGAACAGGGGACGTGGAGAACAGGGGAGTGCAGAGACCAGGGGGAGAACGCAGAACGTGGAGAACAGGGGGGAATAGAGACCAGGGGAAGAACATAGAACGTGGAGAACAGGGGGGCATAGAGACCAGGGGGAGAACATAGAACGTGTAGAACAGGGGTAGATAGAGCCCAGGGGGAGAACAGGGGAGCTTAGAGACCAGGGGGAGAAGAGAGACCAGAGGGAGAACGGGGGACGTGGAGAATGGAGAACAGGGGAGTATGCAGACCTAGGGTAGTATAGAGACCAGAGGAAGAACAGGGTAGTATAGAGACCAGGCGGCGAAGAGAGGACGT
The DNA here is from genome assembly GCA_032716605.1 of Paralithodes platypus. NCBI lineage: Eukaryota > Metazoa > Arthropoda > Malacostraca > Decapoda > Lithodidae > Paralithodes > Paralithodes platypus. The sequence goes on along the minus strand of CM064567.1, from coordinate 26,175,516 downwards.
GGAGAACAGGGGAGTATAGAGACCAGGTTGAGAATAGGGGAGTATAGAGACCAGGGGGAGGGGAAGGTGGAGAACAGGGAAGTATAGAGAACAGAGGATGTGGATACCGGGTGAGTGTAGAGACCAGAGGAGTATTTAGACCAGAGGGTGGAAATTATGGAGAGAGCACATGGAAAATGGGGGGAGAAGAGAGAATAGTGAATAGGAGCAATGGATAACAGTAAACAGGAGAACAGTGGAAATGTAGAACAATGGAATTGAAGAACAGAGGGAATGAAACACGTTGAACATGTTTGATAAAGAACAGTGAACATGGTTAATAAAGAACAGTGAACATGGGAAATGAAGAACAGTGAACAGGATAAATGAAGGACAGTGAACATGGTAAATGAAGAACAGTGAACATGGTAAATGAAGAACAGTGAACAGGATAAATGAAGAACAGTGAACATGGTAAATGAAGAACAGTGAACATGGTAAATGAAGGACAGTGAACATGGTAAATGAAGAACAGTGAACATGGTAAATGAAGGACAGTGAACATGGTAAATTAAAAACAGTGAACATGGTAAATGAAGAACAGTGAACAGGATAAATGAAGAACAGTGAACATGGTAAATGAAGAACAGTGAACATGGTAAATGAAGGACAGTGAACATTGTAAATGAAGAACAGTGAACATGGTAAATGAAGAAAAGTGAACAGGATAAATGAAGAACAGTGAACATGGTAAATGAAGAACAGTGAACATGGTAAATGAAGAACAGTGAACAGGATAAATGAAGAACAGTGAACATGGTAAATGAAGAACAGTTAACATGGGAAATGAAGAACAGTGAACATGGGAAATGAAGAACAGTGAACAGGATAAATGAAGAACATTGAATAGGATAAACGAAGAACAGTGAACATGGAAATGAAGAACAGTGAACATCGGAAATGAAGAATATAAACAGGATAAATGAACAACAGTTAACAGGGGAAACGAAGAACAGTGAACAGGGAACAAGAGAAATTAACACTAGTGAACAGGGGACAGAGAGAGAAATCGAGAACAATGATCAGGAAAAATAGACACCGAGAACATTAAGAACAGAACATTAAGAACAGAAGAACAAATATCATAATGAGAACATGGTACTATACGCTTGCTTATTTCAACTCTTAACCCCTTCTGTACCGGTGATGTACTTTTTAATATATTCTGGCAACTATTAGACGATTTTTTTCAGATTAGGAAGGACGTCTGCCCATTAAAAGGCTACATACTATCTCAATTATTTTAGCTGCCATACATCCTGCCTAAGCTTCCTAAAATTGTGTAAATGTCGCTGAAGTCAAATATAAAACACCTCGCCGGTACAGAAGGGGTTAAGGGGAGATTTTAACTTTAGTTTTTTTTATAAAATCCCTTCTCCCTCTTGTTTAGTCCCATTAGTGTTGATGTTTAGAGACGTTGGCCCCGTTAGTTTGGCAATTTTAAGACCTTTCGTGCCATTTAGTTGTCGATTTCTTCCTGCCTGGCGACTGATAGCTAGCCTGTAATTAAGAGGAATCGCCTTTGACCGATTATTATTATTTTTCTGCCAAAAAATGTAAACATTTATCTCGAAGGGAGGTCTTGGAGGTATTTTATTAAGCTTGATGGAGGTCTAGGGAGCAAACTAAAAACCTCCCCTTAATTATTGGTATTACACAAGACGTTTCACCGTCAACTTTCTAGGCTCAGCGTTATGGGTGTCGGGCCAGACGTCGTACCAGTTTATACTTGTGCGATAATTGGTTCATGTAGCAATTCCAGTACTTGTACGTGTATTTGTGAGATATACTTGATATTAATGATTCGTGTTTGGTGGGCCGAGAATTAAATTAAATCTCTATAACCCAAGTTGCGTGGGGAAGCTTGTAGAAATCCCTGTATGGTATCCTGGAATAGGGATCGTACGACTTGTTTTTAATTGAAATATTCTCCAAGTGTTCGAGTCCGCCTGGGAGTATATAAGCATATATATATATATATATATATATATATACGGTATATATACTGTATACATATATTTTTTTTTTTTTGTATTTATTTATTTATTTTTTTTTTTTTGGGGGGGGGGGTTATAAGTGTTAAGAACGATATTACTAAATATCAATAGGTTCAGAAACAGTGCATTTCGAGGTAGGTCCTTTGAGACCTGTGCCACATAAATTGTTCTTTCCTCTAGCATAAGCATTACGCATACTATTCATAGTGGAGTTGGGTCTTGCTAATGATGGCACTTCTGTTACACTATCTCCTATAAAATCTCTTTAACTAATAATAACAGTACTAGATATAGCAGTAGAATAGTAATAGTAGTAGTAATAATAATATTAGTAGTAGTAGTCATCATTGTTGTTGTTTAAGGACTGGCAGAGGGCAGCTCTCGGTCAGCCTAAAATTGGACGATGTTGGCAGAAAGATTAGGATAGGATTAGGATGTGGATAGTTATAATTAACACCAATCACTCCGAATATCCAGTTCAAGAGGGGATTTTAACTTAACAACGGCATTTTCTTTGGACCCCCTTCTTCCCCATTAGCTTGGCGATTTTAAGAACTTTCGCTCCAATTCTGTCAATTTTAAGTCCTTTCGTGCCATTTAAGTGTTGATTTTATTCCTGGCGAGCGATAGCAAGCCTTTAATTTAGGAGAAACCGGCCTTTGGCCAGAACATTTTACCAAAAAAAAATCGAAGTAGGTTCTCGTTTTTTTATATTTGATCTATTATTATTTTATTATTATTATTATTATTATTGTATTATTTTTATCATTATTATTATTATTATTATTATTTGTATTATTATTATTTGTTAAAGGTCTAACGAGCAAACTAAAATCCTCCCCTTAAACTGTTCTACTGAAGAACTATTTACAGAGAAAGCAAGAGAGAGAGAGAGAGAGAGAGAGAGAGAGTAGGGGTCGGGTTGAGTAGGCAGTGAAGGTTTGGGAGGAGGGAGGGGGCGGGGGCCTAAACAGACAGAGTGATAGAGGGAGGGAGAGAGAGGGCAGAGAGGAAGAATAAAGAAGTGAGAGGGGGAAGGGAGGGAAGGAAGGAGGGAGGCGGTGGAAAAGAAGGTAAGGGTGGAAACGATAGTAGGGGTATGGGGAAGAATGGAGGGAGGGAGGGAGGGAGTGGAGGGTAGGGTAGAGGGGTAAGAATGGAGGGAGGTAGGGGGTGGATAAGAGGGGAGGGGAGAGGGGAAAGAAGGGGGGAGGTAGGGTGTTGAGAAGATGATAAGGTAGAGGGAGAAGAAGGGAGGGAGGTAGGGAGTGGAGAAGACGGTAGGGTAGAGGGGGAATAAGGGAGGGAGGTAGGGAGTGGATAAGAGGCTAGGGTAGAGGGGGAATAAGGGAGGGAGGTAGGGAGTGGAGAAGAGGATAGGGTAGAGGGGGAAGAAGGGAGGGAGGTAGGGAGTGGAGAAGAGGGTAGGGTAGAGGGGGAAGAAGGGAGGGAGGTAGGGAGTGGAGAAGAGGGTAGGGTACAGGGGGAATAAGGGAGGAAGGTAGGGAGTGGAGAAGAGGGTAGGGTAGAGGGGGAAGAAGGGAGGGAGGTAGGGAGTGGAGAAGAGGGTAGGGTACAGGGGGAATAAGGGAGGGAGGTAGGGAGTGGAGAAGAGGGTAGGGTAGAGGGGGAAGAAGGGAGGGAGGTAGGGAGTGGAGAAGAGGGTAGGGTAGAGGGGGAAGAAGGGAGGGAGGTAGGGAGTGGAGAAGAAGGTAAGGTACAGGGGGAATAAGGGAGGGAGGTAGGGAGTGGAGAAGAGGGTAGGGTAGAGGGGGAAGAAGGGAGGGAGGTAGGGAGTGGAGAAGAGGCTGGGTAGAGGGGTAAGAATGGAGGGAGGTAGGGAGTGGAGAAGAGGGGAGGGTAAAGGGGGAAGAAGGGAGGGAGGGAGAAGAGGGAAGGGTAGAGGGGGAAGAAGGGAGGGAGGTAGGGAGTGGAGAAAACGGTAGGGTAGAGGGGAAGAAGGGAGGGAGGTAGGGAGTGGAGAAGAGGGGAGGGTAGAGGGGTAAGAATACAAAGGAAATCAAGCAACAACAGGTCTAGTTACCCTTCTAGGTTGCTTGTCCTCCAAAACACTGAGGATCAAGTGTCCAAACAGTGGTTTAGAGTGGGTAAGGGAACATTGGAAAGGGAACCACTGCCCTGGAACTAATGTCCGTGGCAGGATTAGGAAGTTAGTAGGGGACAGATGGGTTAGTAACTGAGGGGGGGGGGATAAAATAAAGTTATTCATTTACAAACGCAGTCAGTCGCGGGTTTGATGGGAGATATTTGTCTAAGCGGAGTTTAAATGAATCAACGGTTCTGCAGTCTATAACGTCTCGGGGAAGCCCATTCCACAAGTTGACAACTCGATTGAAGAAGAAATTCTTAGATTCGTGTGAGTTAAAAGATTTACCAATAATTTTGCAACCGTTTCCCCGCGTGTAATTAGATTGGTCGATAGTGAAGTACTTACTACAGTTCATATTGTCGATGCCTTTGATGATTTTGAACACTTGAATTAAGTCACCTCTTAATCTGCGCTGGGTTAAAGGAAATATATTTAATTCTCTAAGACGCTCTTCGTATGGTTTGTTCTTTAGGCTAGGTATCATTTTGGTAACTCTACGTTGAACTCGTTCTAGCTTGTTTATATCTTTTTGGTAATAAGGGCACCAGGATTGAACGCAGTATTCCAGAAGAGGGCGGACTAAGGAATTGTAAAGGGTTACGATAACTTCTTTGGATTTATGCTCAAATGACCTGCCTATAAAGCCAATTATTTTGTTTGCCTTCTTAACAACTTCTGAACATTGTTGACTCGGTTTTAGGTTACTCGATATTGTTACTCCCAGATCGGTTTCTCTGTTTACATTCTTAAGCTGAGTGCCATTCATCGAATAGTTTGCTTTCTCATTTAGGTATCCGATATGTAGTACTTTACATTTATCCGCATTGAAACTCATATGCCAAATTTGGGCCCAACATGACAATTTATCTAGATTGTGTTGCATATCGTCAACTTGTTCTTTTGAGAGTATGCTATTTGCAATTTTTGTATCGTCAGCAAATTTTGAGATTGTACAGGTGAGACCCTCATCTATGTCGTTGATGTAAATTAGAAAGATAATTGGTCCTAGTACCGATCCCTGGGGTACCCCGCTACTTACATTGGTCCATTTAGATGCCTTACCGTTTATGACTACTCTTTGCTTTCTGTCGCTGAGCCAATTTTCTATCCATTTCAACACACCGTCTTGTATTCCATGCGCTTTTAGTTTTAGCAGTAAACGTTTGTGGGGAACTTTGGAGGGAGGTAAGGAGTGGAGAAGAGGGTAGGGTAGAGGGGGAAGAAGGGAGGGAGGTAGGGAGTGGAGAAGAGGGTAAGGTAGAGGGGGAAGAAGGGAGGGAGGTAGGGAGTGGAGAAGAGGGGAGGGTAGAGGGGAAAGAAGGGAGGGAGGTAGGGAGTGGAGAAAAGGGTAGGGTAGAGGGGGAAGAAGGGAGGGAGATAGGGAGTGGAGAAGAGGGGAGGGTAGAGGGGTAAGAATGGAGGGAGGTAGGGAGTGGAAAAGAGGGTAGGGTAGAGGGGGAAGAAGGGAGGGTGGTAGGGAGTGGAGAAGAGGGTAGGGTAGAAGGGTAAGAATGGAAGGAGGGAGTGAAAAAGAGGGTAGGGGGAGGGAGGGAAGGAGAGAGAGAAAGAGGGCGGGAGGGAGGGAGAGAGGAAAAGAGAGAGGGTGGGAGTAGGAAAGAAGGTAAAGGGGAGGAGGAGAAGAAGGGAGGGAGAGAGGGAGGCTGGGAGGGAGGAAGGGAGGGAGTGAGCGGGAGGGAAGAGTTGGACTCCCGCGCAGTCTGCCCCGCCCAGACACGTGGTTCCAACCCCGCCCCCTAACACACTATATCACGCCCACCTCTCTCTCTCTCTCTCTCTCTCTTCCTCTCTCTTTCCTCCACTCTCTCTATCTCGCTTCCATTCACTCTCACTCTCTCACACACACCAACACTCTCTCCCTCTCTCCTCCACACTCACGCACACCCATTCTCACATTCTCTATCTCTCCTGCAAGAGAAGAACAAGACAAGGCAGGGAATATGAGGTTAACACCTTAATAGATTCAGCCCTCTAGACAGTACAGTAGAAAGTCAGCATGACTTCCGTAAGTCCTCACAGAACAGAAGGAAAGAAAGGAGTAAAGAACAGAGTGGCCAGCACATTATTAAGTCTACCATGCGTTATTCAAATAGCAAAGAGACCAAACTAAATACGTCAAGTAGGTTTGGTCTTGTTAGCATCAATAAGACAAAATAAAATTTAATTGGAGATTCTCAGGTTAAATGACAAGAATCTCACTTTGTTTAATTTCGCCGTGATGTGAGAACGGTGAAGAACCTCACAGGTGCAAGGGCTTCCTGCAATTTTCGATGAGCAAGTTCTTCATGTAATATTTTGAAGCTATTTCACATTGGCATCGGAAACTAGACTGAAGGTAGATTTTATTAGGTAGCTGAATTCTAACAAAACTTGAATATTAAATCTGCTAGACTACAATTGCCCGCAAAATATGACGGAACAAGTGTTCGTGAGGCACCGCCTTAACCTGCTGTGTCTGCTAGCATTAACGGGGGATGGTTGGGTTTGCTGGCTTCCTTTCTCCCTCATGTTTAACTCCATTCATTTTCAAATTTTAAGACGTTCGGCCCATTAGTTTGAGGAGGGAGAAAGGCCAGCAAGCCCAACCATACCCCGTTAATGCTAGTAAAGACAGCAGGTTAAGGCGGTGGCACACGAGCACTTTTTCCATCTATTTTTGCGGGCAATTTAGGTGCCAATTTTTTCCTGGAGAGCGATAGCGAGCCTGTAATGTAGGGGGAACAGGCCTTCGGCCGGAATAATGTTTTACCGAAAAATGTAGAATGGCGATCTTGTATATGATATTTTACGCTTGATGGAGGTCTAGGGAGGAAACTAAAACAATAATAAATAACACAATAAATAGACCAATAAATAAACCCTTCCCCCTTAAGTCCCACTTTGTTTGGATCGTAGGGTCCGTGTGCTTAGTGTATCAATGTAAATCTATGTATAGCAGCAGTGTATTGGCAACAAGAGAATTACGCAGTACAGTATATTAAAAATAACGTAGGCATAAAACTATACACATTATTTGTTAAAGAGACACGAGAGTTTACAATCCACGCACACACCCACCCACATACACGCTCACAAAGGCTTATACAAAGAGAAACGAACATTAATTGACCCATGAATACGTACAGACACACACATCTATCTATCTATCTATATTCATAAATCAGTGAGCATTTTTTATATAATATGCAGCCCAATTAACTACTCATTAGTTTAAGCATATCATATAGTCTTAACATATTCATATATACTCCTGGCACTGAACCAATGAGGGAAATTATGCTACGAAACTGAAGAGAAAAATAAATGCATAGTAAAATGGATAAGAAAAAACAGTCTCGATCATGGTACTTCGAGGGAGGGTGTGGGTTATAACATGTAAATGAGAGAGAGAGAGAGAGAGAGAGAGAGAGAGAGAGAGAGAGAGAGAGAGAGAGGGGGGGGAGAGAAAGAGAGATATATATATATACAAGGAGTTACAAGGAATAGTTAGTATCTCAGATACCTTGCGGTCCATTCCGAGGAAATACTCGAAGAGGAAGGAGAGAGACTGTTTAGTGCACTACACTCTTACTGAGTGTGCAAAATACTATCTACTCTCTTCGTGAACTTCTCTACTGAAGAAATATTTACAACTTCGGAGGGAAGTTTTTTCCAGGTAGAACAGATCTTAAATGTGAAAAAGTGTCCACAAATACTTGTGCCAAACCTTTTCAATTATAATTTCCAGCCATGGTCGCGTGTTGTATTCACATTGAGCCTAAACATTTTGCTATAATCCATATTGTCAAACCCATTAAGATCTCCAACGGGAAGAGATCAAGAGCTCTCAACCGGTCCTCGTAGCTCATTTTTCTAAGTGATGGTATAAGCTTTGTAGCCCTAGCTTTTACTCTTTCCAGTCGCTCTATACCTTTCCTGAGTGCGGGAGACCAAAATTGAACAGCATACTCCAGGAGAGGCCGTATCAGAGTGTTGTAAAGTGTGAGGACTATTTCCTTATTTCTATACTTAAATTGCCTCCTAAGATATCCCAATAATATCTGAGCTTTATTCTCTACTTCAATGCACTGCTTGGAAAACTTTAAGTCACTGCTAATTAGAACACCCAAATCCTTTTCCAAGTCAGTCTCTTCCAGAGGCATTCCCAATGGTGAATAGCCTGAATTGGAGTTTGCTTGGCCGATATGCACTTTTCCAAGTTTAGAGGCATCTGCCATGTCTCTGACCATTCACCCAGTCTGTTGAGGTCCATCCTGAGCTGTTCAACGCCTTTGTGGTCTTTCACATTCATTCCAAGCTTTATGTCATCTGCAAACTTGGAGATCACACTCAACAGACCAATATAGATGTCATTGACATATATGATAAACAGTAGTGGGCCAAGGATAGATCCCTGTGGAACTCCAGAAGTGACTGAAGTCCACTCAGAAGAAACACCATTGATTACCACTCGTTGTTGTCTACCTGTTAGCCAACTTTCTATCCAATTTGTGACCTCTGTATTGATACCTAGCTCACTAACTTTTGACATTAGCCTGCAATGAGGCACTTTGTCGAAAGCTTTTTGAAAATCTAAGTAAAGGATGTCTATGGGTCTACTTTTGTCATACTCACTCAGCATTTCATGGACAAATTCCAGCAAATTGGTAAGACATGATTGGTGTCGCCTGATTCTATGTTGGGAATCTGTAATTAAATTGTGGATTTCTAGGTAGTCAACTATCTTGTCTAGTATCCTTTTTAAAAGTTTTACTATGATAGAAGTCAAGCTAATTGGCCAATAATTCCTGGGACACTTGTGATCCCCTTTCTTAAGGATTGGGGTCACATTGGCCAGTTTCCAGCCTTCAGGGAATTCTCCATTTTCTAGTGATTTATTGAAGATGTCTGCTAAGAAAGGTGCGATTTCATCTCGCACTTCACGTACAACTCGAGGAAGAAAGCCATCTGAGCCAGATGACTTGAAGCTATTTAATTTATCTATTCATTTTGCTACCTCCTCTGGGGTACATCTGATTCTGCTAAGAACTTCACCCTCATGCACTAATCCTGGACTTGGCATGTCACTGGTATTTTCCCTTGTGAATACTGAAGCAAAATAGTTGCTTAGGGATTTAGCTATATCAGTGTCAGAGGTTTGTAGTTGGCCAATGCTACTTTTGAATAGCTTGCTGCTATTTACATAGCTGAAGAACTCATTAGGACTCTCTTTGCAGAGGGCTGCAACCCTGAGTTCTTCATTCTACTTTGCTTCCTTTCTAAGAAATTTCACTCTTCTACACATATTTTTGAAGGACTTTAAATCTCTTTGGTCTTGACTTTATTTGGCCTTTCTGTAGGCAACCTTTCTCTTTCTAATTGATGAAGCTATGTCACTTGTGAACCATTTTGGTTGGGTTGAGCCTGATTTGGTAAGCTTAGTAGTAATGAATCAGCTTGTCGAGCCATAAACTGCTCTTTGAATGAGCACCAAATCGCATTAACATTCTCACCCTCAAGTCTGATCTGGGATAAGCTTCCCTGTAGGCCTTCACAATTTGCACAACATAAATCTAGTTTTGCATCTGAGGACTGGTGGGTCTGCTGCTAAAGGTGCGAAGAGATAACCTAACTAGATTGTGGTCACTATCTCAGAGTGATTCCCTAACAGATAAGCTGATCATAATTTCATCTTCAGTGGTGAACTCAAGATCAAGTATATTGTTCCCTCTAGTTGGCTCATTCACCCACTGGGTCAAAAAGTTATCATTAGCAAAACCCACAAGACGCCTACCTTCTGCATCGGCAGTTCTTGCTTCCTAGTTTACTAGGCAATTGAAGTCACCTAAGATCACACTAGTTTACCCTCGATAACAACACTCAGTCTTGTGCACAAAAGTTCATCCTTTTCAACATTTTGATGTGGAGGCCTGTACACCAGAACAAACCTCTAGATAGAGTTACCAATATTGAGGTCTACTCCAGAGAGAGAGAGAGAGAGAGAGAGAGAGAGAGATAGAGAGGGGGGGGGGAGAGAGAGAGAGAAAGAATATATTTTACACGTATTCATTAACACTCAGAGTACAATATAAACCACGTTAATTAAGCATGAGGAAAAGAATGGTAAATGGACATAATATAAGAATTTAAATAAACTGAGACACCAAATAGAAATTTAGATCTACATCAATTTCCCTGTACAATGTATTCGCTATTGACCCTTTGAAAAGAGTTAACGATACAATGAGAATATTATTTTGAAGAACAAAGACAGGTTTGATTGTATTTTTTGTGTTTTGTCTTCATGTAGTTTGCAGAATTTATGCATGTTTGGCCTAATTATGTAATATCTTGGAATATATTTATTTCTATACCTAAATACTTTTTCATTAGAGCATTCAAGCACCGCATGATATTCATCACCAAGGACATTGAGATCAAAGATAGTGCATTTTCTATTTTATCTTGGGGTTATATTATAACGTCCTGTGATAATTGGTAATTTATTATTGTTTGTTCTAAATCTTATTATATTACAACGAGTCTCCCTGTTCAACGACAAATGTATTTCATATTCGTATATACTTTGTATAGTTTATAAGTTGATCATGAAGTTTCATTATTCAATTCGCTGTGCCATTTCTGAATTCACTGATCTCTGAGACGTCTATTGATTGCCTTATCTAGCCAAACCGGGTTGATATCACGAATCTGAGTATCCCAGACATTACTGTAACCACACGTGTTAAGAATATTTCTTATCTGCTTCAACCATGGCCATTCATAACTACCTTTACAGTTCATTTTATACATGCAATTATACCAACATTAATTGGTGAGTTGGTGAAAACAATTGTCAATTTATCCAGGTTCAGGAGTAATTTATAGATAGGCCTTCCTTTGAGGTTAAGTGCCCCATTAATTTCCCCTTTCATTCGTCTAATCATTTCGTTATCAGAGTGCAGTTGGGTATATGTAGCCTACAGGTTAAGATTAATATGCAGTATTCGCAAATGCATAATATATCGTAGGCTTGTGCATAAACCTTTAACTGTCTTGATAGCCTAGTGCTTAGTGTGCGGAATTTCGGTGTGAGTATCCTAGCTTCGTCGAGTCCCTGGAGTACAACATGTACTCATTACTTTAATTGATTTCATTAGTTAGCTTTATTTGTAAATTAATTGGTGAGGTGGTGAAAACAAATATGAATTAATAAATGAGAAACCACTATGTCTTTGTGTCGTATTAATATCAAATTTTCATAATGAACAACACATTCCACTGCAAAATCTTCGCACTACTGGGTGACTACGATATATATATATATATATATATATATACAATATACTAGTACTACTACTACTAATAAAAATAATCAAAATCATTACCGATAAAAGTTGCCGAGAAATGTACTGGTGTAACTCCGGCCTGAATGAATCAATGAATGATGTGGGGAGAGGCCTCACGAGTGATGAAAGTAGAGTTGGAAGTTCAAGGTAAAGTGGTGAAGAATGAAGAGTTGGAGAGGTAAAAGCTTGCAGGCGGTCTGCGTTGCTGTTTTTTCATTTTAGTTGAGTGCCATTTCACTGTAGAAGACTTCTCTGGTGCAGACACTTCGAGAACTGGCTCTGGATCTCTGGTGAGGGATGTTTTGCTTCTGCCGCAGCTGCCGTGATCTTCTTCGTCAGCTCGGCGAAGGTCTTCTGGATCTCGTTGGCAGTGGCCCCCAAGTCGATATCTCCATCATCTTCCTCGATCTCCTCCACGTCGATTTCTTCTCCGATGGTGGACTCGGTGTACTCAGTCGACGCAAAGGAGGAGGCTGCCACCGGATGGTCAGTGCTGGTTTGTGATGGATTGGAGGCTGCTGCAGGTCCTGCACAGTTGGCTGGTGATGGTGGTGGAGAGTCAGAGACTGCTGCAGCAGGAGGTGGTGGCGTGGGCTTTGAGAGAGGCTTCTGGAGATCCAGACGCCTTCTCTGGTGGCTTCTTGGCCTCATAGCCAGAGTGGGTATGAGGCTGGGTGGTGAAGATGGTCCTGGAAGAGGCGGGATGATGATGGGAAGGAGGTTGTTTGCCTTCAGGAGTGTAGGAAGATACTCCTGAAGCAGCTTGTAATCCCCTTTGCAGAGGGTTACTGCAGTTGTGACAACAACCTGGAGCAAATCCGGTGTTGCACAACTGACTGCTGCTGTGGCTTGGTGGTAGTCCTACCTCTTACCTCTTCTACCATGTCTTGAACCCTTCAGGATCTCTCCATCAGGGCCCATGACATTGATGGCTTCATCTCCTCTCCTTCTCCTCTTGATGGTGAATGATACCCTCTCATTGGTGGCAAGAGAGGGCACAGGATGAAGAGGATTAGGTTTGGAGATGCCTGTTGTGACGCCTCCCGGCGTTAGCAGAATGGTTGCGTGGGGCATTGCAGCTCGCTAGCGCTCGCCAGGATGGGGGGATAGGCTACAGTTGTCCTAGAATGATCTGCTTTATTTAATTAGTGTCATGTTGCCACAGACAGTCTAGAAATGGTCTTTGTTTTGGTCTCTGACCGCGCCTTATATTTTATATTCGCTATAATATAAATGTTGCTTGTGTGGGAGGCGAGCGAGAGAGGGTGAGGGGGTACACCCGGAAGCGAGGTGAGCTATGACGCGGCTCGCTTGGGCGCTGACGGCGTTGGCGGCCGGGTGGTCAACTAGTCCCTTCCCGTCGCTGCCTCGTGTTCTTTACCAGCTCAGAGCTTGCCTGACACGCGTATCGCCTACATCCTTTGCAATTCTGTCCCCCATACTCGCTACTTTGCATACTATTTCTCTCTCTCGACTTCTCCTTTCTCATTCTCTAATCTTTATTAAACTCAACATCCCTTCTGGTTTCAGCATAGACGTTCACCGTCGACCAGTCGTATTGTACGCGAAGCTCTCAGATATTTTCATGTATTAGGTTAAGGAGGTATTATGCTTTATTGAGGGTTAGAGAGACGGACTTTTCCGTATGTGTCCTCTCTCGGGAAGGTTGTAGACCGGTATATGTCTCCCTTGCAGGGTGTTGAGTGATTCTTCTTCGTTATCTAAAGCTAGACTAGGGGTAAGGTTACTGTGTCGTTGTCTCCGATGTGTGCAGTGTTAGCTAAGCTCTGCACGGCATCGACAGGTACTGTGGGAGCCTAAGTTGTCTTCGGGTTGGTTTACTTTGCGAGCACAGCGCTGTGGTGTGAGAGGGCCATAGCCTATCCCTCACAACATAGTGCTGCCTCTTTGTGTTGACTTCTGAGGGATCGCCAGGATAGAGCTAGGTACTAGAGACCTAGATTTATCAAGAGAGCATCCCCGTCATATAACGTAATCTTCATTATACCACCCTCGGACAACGTTAGGCTACGAGCCGCATGCTCGCCCATTGTTACCCTGCCTTGATACCCCAGCTAGACTTTATTAACTGAGCAGACACTGGTTAGAGATAAGCCCCATTATTATATGTATGCAACATTATTATTCACTGCACTCTTGAGCCGAGGTTGTTGTTGAGTTGCACAACCCGAGTAGGCTGTTGCATTGTGTCACAAAGCATTTCTTTAGTTGTCGAGCATTACTACCTTTGCGCAGTCTTTATTATTCGCCTGCCTATTATTACTATATGTCCTAGCATTTATTGTGACCCGTATTCTGCATTATAATTGTTCAAGATTCTTTACGAACATCTTCCCAGCATCAGACTTATTTCAGAAGTTTCCAGTTGATGTTGCAGGACTAGCATTGCACTTTCTTTAATACAGGAGTGCCCGTTATTTGAGTATCTACCGTAACATAACGTTAATTAATCACGTTAACTATCTTTTTTTGTGTAACATAATCGAGTAATCTTTTACTGTTTGAGAATAGGCTGTTTCATTGAGCGTCAGCCTAGTGTGTGTGCACCAGTTACCGAGTCATAGGATACCTCGTTGTCCAGGCACGACTCAGGGCGGTAATGGTGTTTTGTTTTCCAGTGTTTAAGGCAGAGGTTGGATCTAGTGTTACCTTTGTTGCTTTTAGCCATTATCTAGTCCAATGTTGAAGAGCCCTGTGTCTTTGAGAACCTGGATCGTAACACTGGAGTGAACAAAGATGTCCCCTCCACTGTAGTTGATGAAGCCAAACCCCTTCTTGACGTTGAACCATTTAACATGGTGGTGGCACTGGGAGTCTCAGCAGGCATGGTGATTGGTTGGCTGGTCACTGCTGGTGGTCCCTGCTCGTCTAGGGGAGTAAAAATTATATAAATCCGTACTGCTACCTTAGGGTGAAGCAGATTAGTGGATGGATTAGCCGCACACCGCTGTTGAAAAATAGTGCTAAAAAATACATAAAAGGCCTCGGAGTCGGACGGACCCTAAATTGAGTGGTCAGTCGTGTAAGTCTTTTAGTAAACTGGCATGGGTTGTGTATGGCCACCCCCATTAAGGGGAGTAAGGCGTCCGGAAATAGATAGATAGATAGATAGACTCCGGCCTCCTCCGCCCCCTTCACTAATGACGTAACTTCCCAGGCCAGAGTGTCGTAAGGCAGCCCCGTACAATATTGGTGATATGGGCTAAAGGTAACGGTTGAAGGGGAGGGGGAGGGGGTTCTGGACCCCCATCTCCTACATTATTTAGCCCCATTAATTTGAATATTTTAAATCGTTCACCCCACTAGTTTAGCGATTTTAAGACCTTTATCCTCATTCTTTCGAAACATGTACACAGTTATCTCGAAGGGGGACCTTGGGGGTGTTTTTTTTAAACTTGACGGCGGTTTAGGGAGCAAGCTAAACAAAACTTAACCTTATCTTAGCCGGGATTGGTCATTTTGACCCCCCCCCCCTGTACCGCCCCATTAGTTTGGTGATTTTCAAACGTTTCACTCCATTAGAATGAATATCATAGAATGCTTCGCCCCATGCATGCATAAATATTCTGTGGGGCCAGTGGTAGCGAGTCTGAATATTATAGGTAACTGGCCCTCATCTGGGACATTTCAATGACAGTAATATATCTAATATATTGACAGAAAGGTAAATCAATGTCAATATAATCAATTATTTTACATACCTAAATTATATCCTTGATTTTTGCAGTGTTTTGGTGGTCGTGCGGGTGACAACCTGGGCCACGCAAGTTTCGTCACAAGATAAATGAAACAGATAAAACAGAATACACAGAAACATAAGGAGAGACGAAGGAAATATCTTCAGTAAACAGACAGAACAGAATAAATAGAAACATAAGGAAAGACAAAGGAAATCGCTTCAAAAAACAGGTAAAACAGAATAAACAGAAACCTATGGAAAACAAGGGTAATAGTTTCAGTAAAGAGTGAATCACAAACAGAGACTGAAATAAGTAGTGTTCATGAAGAACACAAAGAACAAAACCTGAAGGAAAATAATATCAGAAAATACAGTACATTGTAGTCCACTGAGGAAAAGAACAAAACACAAACACAGTGTGATTGGGAAGAACCCGCAAATCCGGGGAAGGTAAATTGATACATTCGACAAATAAAATATTAATTGCAATTATCAGTGATTAACAAAACTAAACAAATTGTAAATGAAAGAATAACGACAAATAATAATATACATAACAATGTAATACGTAATACATTGTGAATTGAACATTAAACAACAACAACAGTCTATACAGTATACTAGTGACAATAGATGAAAAAATACCCTCCAAGGAAAGCAAAAGCCGAATGAAAAAACAAACCGAAAATCAGCACAAAAATACGTAATCCCTAAAAAAGCGGAACAAAATGCATTAAATAGTACCTGTTTTACATTGCGCCTCCAAAATATAAACAACCCCGTCAGTGGTGCAGTGACCTAGCCCTCGTGTGAACGTATGGAGTCTGTGGGAGTGTAACCGCAAACAAGTGAACTAAACACTAATTGATATCGGTGCACCATAACAAATAATCTGTAAAAATTAACGGATATCGGTGCAAACTAAGAAATGAGTGGGAACTAACAAGAATTGGTGCAAACTAACAAATATCAGTGCAACCAATAATTATCGGTGCAAATGAACAAATATCAGTGCAAACTGACAAATATTGGTGAAAATTAACGAATATCAGTGCAAGCAAACAAATATCGGTGCAAACTAAAATATATCAGTGCAGTTTAACAGATATCAGTGCAAACTAACAGATGTAACGGCTAAATAAGGGATATTCATTGTAAACTAACGAATATCGTCACCAATCAATGAATGTCAGTGGAAACTGTAGTAGTGAGGTAAACTGGTTACGAAGGATTTAAAGGAAAAACAAAAGGAAATCTAAAGCATTAAGTTGTAATTATCCATTCATATATAAACGAAATAATGCCAAAATACATTTAGTGAAAAAAAAAAACAATAGCTGACTTTAGAAAAATAAGTGAAAGAAAATCATAAGCAATACATGGAAAAGTAACCGTAAGTGATATAAGAAAAGGATGCGATTGAAAAGTACCGAAAAGTGACGTAAAAAGGTGAAGTAATGCAAAACTGCAAAGAAATTGGCGCAACATTATTAATAATTTGCATACAAAAAGTGACTATAATTGGCCAAAAGCAAATGGAAATAATAGAAGAAAAATATTAATTCAAATAACTGAAAAATACCGTCAAATTCCTGCCCCCCCCCCCCCCCCCCCCCCTGCGCCATATATAAAGGAAAGCTACTAAAAACACCAATTTAATACACCAAGTGTGGAAACATCAACAATAAATAACGTAACAGTAGTGGGATGAAAACTTAACAATGCTAAACTAATTAAAACAAACTAATAAACAATACAACCAGACAGAAGTGGCGGTATGTAATTTATAGTCAAGGTATTGTTAGTTTTTGATGACTATAGATACCACGATAATGACGAGATATAGGATGTAAAGCAGTACAATCATATACTGACCTGCCAACTAACGCACAGGATAACGAAAATACATGCAGCAGTGATTTAGGAGTGAGGATATGTCTAGGTAATTGCGAGAAACATAATAATCACATACTGACCTGAAAATAATGCTAACTGACACAAAATAACGAAAATAAAGTGACGGTAAGTGATTTAGAGCGAGGATATTTCTAAGTAATTGTGAAAGAAATAATGATTAAACATACGCAGTCTTAAACGGAAATTTAGTGACCTGTGAAATAATTCTTAATTAAACGTAACAATAACTGGGGCAAATTGTGATGAAAACAGACGTGGCGATTACCGCAAGTGTATTTCTGAAGGAATAGCTACAAACCCCGAGTTCTCGCAACAACCAAAAAAGAGTATAATAAATAAAACACTTAATAAGTAGTTAATGACTCCACTGTAATGCTCACTGACGTATACAGTGATTGAAACCCCAAACAGAGTGTGATTTAAACCAGAATATCTATAGAATTCGATAATTAATAAAAACATAATAAGTCAATGACTCCACTGTAATGCTCACTAACGTATATTGTGATTAAAATCTCCCAGAGTGTAATGCATGGCCAGAATATCTATGGACTTCCATTTATTGCAATCACCAAAACATAAACATAATTTAAATCAATACATAAATATAATTATATAAAACAGTAGTTACTGACCAAAAGAAACCGGCCACTGGAGCAAAAAGTGACAACATTCTACTCATAGGTGACAGGAAAGTGATTTAATGCCAAAATCTAGATATTTGAAACCCACATGATATTAGTGTTTTCTCAATTTATAGACTTCGATTAAGAACATATACCAGTCGGTATATCTAGCCTCTATCTTACAACAACAACATTTACAAATCAGTGTTTATTCGATAGCTATAGACTCAGATTTATACAATATTCATCTATTAGTGTTCAAGCGATATAACTATAGACAATATTAACAGTATTATACAAAACCATATATTACACATACACTATTAACAAATCAGTGTATACTTAATGTATCAAAACTTTGATAACACCCATCAATTAGTGTAAACGCGATTTCTTAAGACTTCCGATGTACAGAAACCATCAACAGGTGTTTTGTCGTTCTACAAACATGGCCTAACAATATCCAATCAGTGTAATCTCGATCTGGGGACTCCAATAAACAACTTCCAAAAATCAGTGTTATATAATTTATATCCGTATACTTCAATTAACAACCTCCACCACCACCACCATGACAACTCTAGCGGACTCTGGCAGGGTAGGGGGCACTATCAGACTCAGGCCCCCCTTCCTGCTCCTCAGCCTTCTGGCGCTGGCTTCAGTCTTCGCTTTGGGTGAGTACAAAGCTGCTTTTTAATCCCCTTTAGAACACATTGTCAATCACTATGGGTTTAAAGAATGTGAATGGGGTATATAAAGTGTCCATAATAATAATAATAATAATAAAAATAATAATAATAATAATAATAATAAAAATAATAATAATTATACTAATATTACTAATAATATTAATAATAATAATGATGATAATTTTGCTAAATCCCCTCAGAAAACACTATTAAAACTATGAGTTTATAGAAGGTATGAAAAGGGCAATAATAGCGTCCATAATATTAAACTCATATAAAGGCATATTAGTAGTATATAATAAACCCATCTATTATAATTATAGAAAAATAGCTCTATCAATATACCCAATGATTTTATATGACTTTTGTATATCCTTAATTGTTTACAGTGCTGTGTCGTTATTATTCTTTCATTCTGGCTATCAATAGACGAATGTGTTCAATAGACCCTACCAAGGTCTTACTTGAGACCTCTGGTGTAGATGGCTATATATATATATGTGTGTGTGTGTGTGTGTGTATATATATATTAACTCTTTCACGCTTTTATGACGCAGAGGTTGCCAGATTAGCAATAAGAAATAGAGTTCTCTCACTCTAATAATTACCTCTCCAAAATTAGTTTTCTTCCCACAGCTAACTCAAAGACAACTGCAGAGGTTGAAGTAACTAAACTAAAGGTTTCTAAATACCCCTGATGGTAACAAAGGCTTTAAAGTATCCCTAATAGGCTCAAAATCGCGTCATAAGCGTGAAAGGGTTAAAGTTTCCTAATACCATCAGATTATAGCATACAGTATGCTTCAAAATGCTTCAAGTTCCATAATATAATGAAGAATGCCGTCACGGTACACAAGGGGTTAATCTCGTTAGCGTAAATAACCTAGAATCTGTTCATTATATAGGTAAACAATCGTGACCTCCATCCTCTGTAACTCTGTAGAGCAAATGGGCTGTGAATGTCTATACCTATTCCTTAGCTGACTCATCCCAATAGATATAGTGAAGATTTCTAGCCTGTCTATAATGAACAGGTTTTATATGTTAACATGTTCTTTATTTATAACAGTATAATCCTTATAGTCTTTGTTTTAATGTCATCAAAATCTATGCATGCTCTCTGCTTTCTATCATCAATACTTATTCAAACTATACTTGTGAAGTATCGTCAAGATCTTTATAGATACATATACTGTACACTCCAACATCAAAATCTAGTAATACTCTCTTGTTATATTAACTTTGAAAAGTTGAGAGCAGAATGAATATAAACACCATTCGAGGAGGAGCACTTTCGTTTCGCAGATAGCTTCTTGAGGTCACGGTGACCTGAAAAGCTATCTGCGAAACGTTGTCAATAAAGTGCTCTTCCTTAATTAGTTAAAATAAGACCTTAGAGGCTATCAACCCATGAGGATTATTAAGCCCACCTTAAAGTCAGGAAGAACGTGACCCCGAGACCCCCAAGTTTATACCCCCAGGTATACTGGGAATATAAACCCAGAGGTTTATATTAATTCCTGCTCGGGAATCCCCGACGTCTTCCTTAATCGCGACCAGGGCTAAAGCCCCCTTTCGAGAACTCCAGTCCTTTGTTGGTGTTATTCCTCGAATGGTGATAATATAAATGAAGTGTCGGGTTGGTATTTCAACTCGATTAACTATGATCTCGTATAATCTTATACTAAGATATATTGAGATGGAATATGCTCGACAGGGTCACGTCTAGCTTTATCATTCTTGCATCAATTCTTTATCCCAAGGCAGCATTCACACAATAAGAACACAATATTACTTCACACTTGAGTTTATTCATAGGATATAGGTTAATGTACATAGAATATTGCTCTGTCATATAAGGCAGACAATAAGGTATTCAAATGACGTATCAAATGTAGAATGGTCTATAGTGATAACTTTATTATAATTAGTCACGTTACAATTACACATAGTATAGGTAATATTAATATGCAAGAATAATGGTGTTACACATGTACATAGATAATCATATTAAATTATAATGCGTATGTGAGTGTAACGTCTAGCGCGAAGACTTCTGGCATAGGGCGAATTGACTTGACAATAGCGTTCACGAGCGTGGGGGCGGGGGGGGGGGGGGGGGCGGTGAGCGTCTATCAATGGGATTAAGGGAAGGGTCACACAGGTAAGATAAATAAAAGATAGTGCGTTCGACCCTAGGTCAGAGTGACTGCTATGGTGTGAGTATCCTGGGTTCGAATCCACGGACTGCCACATGTGTTTGTAAATTTCATTAATCGATGTTAGGAATATGGTTGGTTGTTGGAAGGAACATAATAATTGGTATGAATTTATAATTCTAAATAGTGCGACTATAAGACACTGGTGAATATTAAACATATACTAGAGAGCTTATTGACAGGGTGGTTTAATTTGGTATTTACTTATCTAAGCAGTTTTTGTGAAAGAGTCTACACACGGATACGAAAAATAGATTTACACCGGGTAAGAGTTCAATACACACAAGGATAGAATCCAAATTCAAATTAAGGTCAATGAATCACTATAACAAGTTTTAGAATGAATGCAAATTAATTATAAAATGAGGAAATACACTCAATTAAAATGCGACTGGAATATCACAGTAAAGTAGAATTCGGAAGAACTCAGAATACAAAAGGGCGTACACGACGAAGTTGTACTGGGTTAAAATACTATGAGAATAACATGAAAGGAAATTTGAATGTATTAGCAAATCCCTATATGGCAATACGTGGATCAAAGATATGGCGTATGCGAATTACATAAACAGAAGATGTAATTAATTTATCACTATGGAAATAGTAAAATCGAAATAATAATGGTCTCTAATATAATACGGAGACACGAACAATAACTGACTTGAATATGGAGTTATTATAAATGGTGAAAATAATTATTAGTTACCCACACACGTAGATCAGATTAATTCACAAGCACTGGTATAAACTAGATAGCTCGAATAAATAGAATTAAATTAACTCAACGGGGGGTTCTTGACTTTTCGGTAAGGAAAGATAGACAGATTAAAATTTGGGAATAGGTCCTAGGTAAAAGGTAGTAAATAAGGGAATATCTTCACGGTATACGTTTACACTTCAACTTGGATACACAAGAGAATAAATAACATAATTATAGGTCACATCTGAGAGTATTCCGTATTGGAGCCTGGATCGAGATGAATGTATATAACTGGTGCGCCAATGATAATTAACGATAACACGTCAAGACATAAACTGCAAGGGGGTAAGGTAGCAATATGTAGTGCGATGAATTCACTTGCACAGATCAAGTTTTAACGGGAGGATAAATTACTATGTAACGTATACACAGACCGACAATTAAGTAAATAACAGGCACAGATCCTTGGCACAGATCAACTCAATAACACCTTTGGAATACTCGCATATATAACCTTACCTGCAACAATAGCCACAAATTGAGATCACAGAAACACTTAGGGTTTGCGTGGAGGAGGAGAAGGACCAAGTACGAGGGTCGGGGCGTCACAGATGTCCGGGCACGGCAGCTGGACGTAATGGGGCCACTCGTCAGGAGTCCAGGGGGCAGGGCCAGACGTCAGGATATAGCTCCGACAGGGGTCCAAGGGCAGGGGGGCAGGTGGACGGCAGGCTCCTTCTCTCTCTCAGGCAAACGGCTCCCGGACACCAATCCGGACGGAGCGTTTAGGCAGGTATACTCCCGGACATATATCCGGACGGAGCAAGCTGCTGAGTGTGAACTGACTTCCTGTAGTTTCAGTCAGTACATACTCAGGTTATTTCTCTTAGTCAGGTTGTGTGAACTCGTGTGAATAGGGGCATAGTAAATACATAAGAATTGGCTATGTTGCGGTTAATAATTACAACAAAAATATATTATGGTGCTTAATGACATCGCACTGAGGTTCTTGTCTTTTTAACCTTTGGTTCTTTCTTATATCATCAAGACTGATGATGTAATTCGTGATTTACTGTTCACTAATTGTTTTGGCTATTTGCACTGTTTATGTAATGATTTTCTTCTGTGGCACTTCATATCACCATTTCACTCTCCTTCTCGTCTGGCAGCTTCTTGCGGAGGGAGGACCCCAACGATTTAAGTACTCCCAGGGCTCTTTATGCTTAGATTGCATAAACACTTTTTCATTATAGTACTCGAGGGGGTATTCGGGGTGAATGTCTGCCTTGGCTATTTGAGTCCAGCTCTGTGATTGGGGGGGCCGCGTGAGGTGTTGATTGGAGGGGCTTGACCTGATCTTCGGGGGTAACTCACCTGTATGTGGAATTAGAGCATGGGTACAGAGGTCAGATTTCCCGTTCTTTGGAGAATGGGAAATTAATCTATTTCTAAATCCTTTTCTTCTGGTCTCCCTGGATTCCCTTACGGTGGCTATTTTGTGTGGTTGTCCTCCTGGCTCTGTCATTTCAATAAATACTGTTTTACTGTAATCAAGCAGTTTGTTTAATAATTTATTTTTTGTTTACAGTCATAATGCTGTGTTTTAAATTATTCGCAACTTTAATCATTATAAAGAAGATATGACCATGTTAGTACTCTGTTTTTCTATGATAAAATGTTATGTAGTTTTTACGGCTTCCTAGACTAAGCGGTTTGCTAAAATTATTTTATGTGTGCCGATTTCGAACACGTAAACGGTTAAGGGGTAGTGGTGATTTTTTGGTATATATATTTATTTATTTATTTTTCAGTTTTCATGCTAGACCTCCATCAAGCTTAAAAAGCACCCCCTCGGCCCCCTTTTAAGATCAATTTGTAAATTTTTCGGAAGAAAAATATCTCAGCCGAAGGCCGGTTCCACCTAAACAACAGCCTCGCTATCGCTCTCTTTGAAAAAAAAGACACCTAAGTAGCACGAAAGGTCTTAATATTGACAAAGACACTCTGGGAATGGTCTCAAAAACGCCAAACTAATGGATATAAGATATTCGTCCTATAAGTTTGTCGTTTTCAAAACCTTTCATGTCATTATGTGTAGATGTATTTTCTGGCGAGTAAAAGCAAGAATGCAATTTAGGAGGAATCGGCCTCTGGCCGGAGCATTTTTCTACCGAAAAATACACAAATTCATCTCGAAAGGTGGTCTTGGGTGGAATTGTTAAGCTTGATGGAAGTCTAGGTTGGAAACTAAAAAAATAATATGTACTGTAAATAAATAAATACACAAATATATACAAACAGTTCTCTTGCACGAATTCGTTCAATACTTTAGCTGGTCACACAGTCAAATAATATTACTGAGTTATTTTTGTTTTCGATATTTTAGCTTTTTATGAGTATATTATATTGACAAGGAAATATACAACTTCTACTATTTTTGTTTTACCATAAACTCCATTTCGTATCCTTTTTTAAATATTTTGTTTTAACTATATTAGCACAATTAATATTGTTTATGGAAGCCACTATAAGAAATAGAACTATATATGAAAATAACCCCTCCCCCCAAAAACAAAACAAAAAAACAACACAACCAAAAAAACAGTATGTCTACCATAGGTTTAGACACTACCGTTTTATATATCAATTATATATTTAAACTCTCCATAAAAACAACGTTGGCTCTGTTTGCATATGGTACTATTGGTGTCAATTTGGGATTGAGCTTCCCATTATTTTCCAATGGTGTTAATAATGGCGTTAAACTGACAATTTTATTTGCAATATCATTCACTCAAAATACTGTAGGCATAACACTTTTATATTTGAAGGTAATAATCGTTATCATAAATGGAATATATATATATATATATAATATATATATATATATTTTAATTCATCTAATTATTGTAAGCACTACAGCCCTACTCCAGCGTCACTCATAATGAACCCCCACATAACAATGTAACTATAAGTTTACCAAGACGTTCACCATTATATTGGTTCAACCAACCAATCTATTATATAATGTATATAAACTGCATATATCTAACAATGATTATTTAAACTTACAATCTTTATGGAAACAAGGAATTAAATCCCTTTCAAGCTATAAAGACCAATTTATTTTTTGTTTTCTGGCTATTAGTATACGGTTCTAATCAGATTAAGAAGGGTATATGGAAGTCAGAGGATTAATTGAGAAAGTCTTTACCCCTTACTCCTTAGGTGTATCAAATCGTCTAATGAGAGCCAGAATAACTATCAAAATGCGTTATAATCCTCAAGGAATATTAAGAATATACTGTACACACCGGCACTCTCACAATAGTAATAGTAGTAGTAGTAGAATAATCAAATAATAATATATACATTGCTTTATTTATAATTAAGCCAATCGTATAACAGGATTGTCAAAAAACAATTACGGAATGTGTTGTTGTGGTAATATTTGAAGGGGAAGTGGTAGTATGTGTTGTTGTTGTTGTTTGGAGAGTGATCGTGGTTGTAAAGGAGGTTGTTGGGTTGGTGTTATTAAATTGTTACTGTACATATATCATTGGTTGTGTGTTTAGTTTTTGTAGTGGTAGTTGTTGAAATAATGATGGTTGCTGTTAGTGTGCTGATGGTTGTGGTGATGACAGCTATAATGGTGGTGATGATGATGAGATTGGTGACGGTGGTAGTATTGTCATTGTTATTGTCATTGTTGTTGTATTTTTTGTGGACTATATTGCATGTGATGTGATAGAACGCGTGGTTGCTGTTGAAGTGATAGTTTGGACTTCGGGTTTGGACTCGTGATGTCAGTGGTTTGAATGTTGTTTGTGGTATTGTGATTTGGACGGCTGTTGTTGTTGTTGTAAATGTGGTTGTATTTGTTGTTGTAGTAATAGTAGTAGTAGTAGTAGTAGTAGTTATGGTGGTAGGGGTTGTGGTGGTAGTGGTAGGAATGGTGAAAGAGGTGGTAGTAGTAATTGTGGTAGTGGTAGACATGTTGTTGTTGTTCCCCAGGCTGTCTGGCCGAACAACCTCAAGGTCCCGAGCAAGGCCAAGGCCATAACCGAGCGCCCCCACAGAACCCTCCCTGCCTACCACAATAAAGCCTGGGTGACCGAAGCCACTCCATGGCGGGGAGCTGAGGAGAGTGCGGAAACGCCCGGGAAACCAAAGCCCCACCCAAGGCCCTGTGCCCCTCAGCAATTATGAAGAGGAAGTTAAGGGGCAAAGGAAAAATGTGACGCTTTGGCTTCCAATCTTGGTAGATTGGGAGGTCAATCCACGGAAGAGACGCCGTCACTTAAGATCTAGAAAATATACAAGTAAAAGGAACAGTCAGAGTAAGCTATGGGTTTGGCAGAGATCGCTCAGCTCTCACTCTGATAGACCAGCCCATCACATGACATGTTGTTGGTGGTAGTAATGGCGATAGTGGGAGTAATGGTAGTGGGGGTAACTAAAATGGTGATAGTGGTAGTGGTGGTAGTAGTAGTGGCAGTAGTGGTACCGCTGCTGGTAGTGGTACCAGTATACTGGTGCTTGATATCAGTATTTTTGTGTTGGATTTGGTTGCAGTTTATATTGTTACGTAGTGGTGATGGTAGTTGTGGTACTGGTGATAGTGGTAGTAGTATTGATGGTTGTAATTATGGTAGTGATAGTAGTGGTGGTAGTAAAGACGGTGGTGTATTTGGTATTGGTGGTAGTAATGGTAGTTGTGGTAGTGATGGTGGTAGTGGTACAGGTACTGGGGCTTGATATCAATGTTTTTTGTGCTGGAATTGGTTATTGTTATAATTGTTACTGCGGTGGTGGTAGTGGTACTGATGTGGTAGTTTTGGTAGTATTGATGGTGAAAGTTGTAGTTGTAAAAGTAATGCTGGTAGTAGTGGTAGTACTAATGGTGAAAATTGTGATAGTGAAGGTGGTAGTTGTGGTGGTGAAGATTGTGGTAGTGATAGTGGTAGTTGTGGTAGTATTGATGGTGAAGATTATGGTAGTGATAGTGGTAGTATTGATAATGAAGATTTTGGTAGTGATGGTGGTAGTTGTGATAGTATTAATGGTGAAGGCTGTGGTAGTGATGGTGGTAGTTATGGTATTGTAAATGGTAGTGGTAGCTGTGTGATAGTGGTAGTGGTACAGGCAATATACTAGTGCTTGATAGCAGTGGGGGTTTTTTCCGTTGGCTTTGGTTACGGTTTTTATTGTAAAGTCTTTTGTGGTTATGACACTCGAACCGGCTTTATGATTGTTTTTCCGGATTTTATGGCTATCGTTGCTCAGAGCCTTTTAGGGATTCAAACCCATTTTAAACTTTTCAAAATCTTGCTGTCTTTTGTGCGGAAGGACTTCTAGCAATTAAAGTGATACAATTGATTCCCATTAATTTTCCAACTTTCACAGATTTCCTTCTAAGCTTCGTAAAATCGTCTAATCATAGCCATAATTAAATTAAATAATGTGGGTTGGCATGCAGGAGTGACATAATTTATGGACAGTTTTTTTACAGTGGAGGAGTCCAAATGGGTAAGTACCATTAACTTTAACTAAACTTATAATATTAATCCTCTAAATATAAAATGCAGCTTTATGTTTGCTATATTCTGGAAAACATTACACGATTTTACTCAGCTATGGAAGGACCTTTAGGAATCAAATAGTAAATACGATCTCAATAAACCCTCTGAATAACCTAGAACCTTCTTTAATTACATACATTTTTCTAATGTTAACTAGAATAAGAGGTAAAAAGGTGTAATTATGCTAAAGGGGTTAAACTGTCCCACCACAGAAATAGTTACCTTTTTGTTTACAGTTTTTGTATGTGAACAGTTTCAACATACAGCATATTAGTGTCATGACTCTGCAGCTCTAGCTTCAAGCCATGCATAATGCCTGATTCTACCAGTTCAGTCAACTGTCTTATAGCTCTCATTCTTTATCATCTCAAACACCTCAATTATCTTTGGAACCCCAAAGCCCCCCTCCTCATTTTTTTTTCACACCTCAACCCCCCACTCCCTCGGGACTTCAACAACCCACCCCTCACCCCCCTCACTCATCCCCCCATGTACCTGTCCTTGTGACACTCGGGCTAGAAGGTTATAGTTAGGTCATTTCCAAGACCACCAAAGAAGACCTTTTAGCCCTCACCTCCAAGACCAGCAAGAGGAAACAGAACCAGATACAAGTCCTGACCCAACCACCATTGAGCTTACCAGCTCAATCAAACTCAGTGCGTATTCAGAGCAAGGCGGTGGGGCCTATTTCAACCATCAGCAAGGCGTACTCCGCTCTCATAGTTCCAGCTTTTTCGCACTCTCTTCATATGCTGTGCATATTCTGACAACCAGCAAGGTGTATTCCACTCACATTTTTCCAGCTTCTTCAATATACTCGCTGTATATTCTGGGCGCCTCGGTGGTGTGTATTCCAACCACCTGTGTGGCGTATTCCGATCGCAAGGCCCCGGCCTCTCCAGCATACTCACTGTATATTCCGACTGAGGCGGTGGTGCGTATTCCGACCACCAACAAGGTGTATGCCACTCGCAAGCCGTTGACAATCCAGGCCCAGGACGAAAAGAAGATAAAGATGAAGAAGAAGACGAAGATGAAGGCCAAAGACAACTTCAAATCTGCCCCTTTCCGCCCTTCTTCTACCCCTGTGAAAGTACAGACTTCCTTAGCCTCCTTGCCTATCACCTCTGGCAAATCCATAAACTTTTGAATGTCAAAAGTTACCATAAGTATTGTTGCTCCTTTTTTCAGGATCCCTCCTAATGTAAAGTAATAGAACAATATGCATGCTATCCCTTTTGTCACTTTGCTTTGCCAAATATACTTATATATTTATTAATGTCACATTGAAGACGACGGCAACATGGACGGAGATATAGTTATATTCACTACTTTAGAAGCCTCCAACACACCATCAGTTACTGTATCATCTCAAAGGCCTTACATTCCATTCCAAGGAGAAACACAGAGCAGTTCACTCACTGCAAAGTGTACCAACTAATTATTTATACTCTGTTTAACCCGTTCATCACAATGATGCAATTTTCATCAAATTCTGGTTACCATTAGACGATTTTCCCTTGTTTATAATCGACACCTGAATCAGGTCAAGCGTCTTACTATAACCAAAATAATGGGGTGACATGTCTTAAAGTCTCCATGCTAATAGATTGAAATGGGGTAGATCCAAAAAGACCTCTCTTAGACTATATAGGGTTAAATAGTAATATGTTTCATTGTTATATGCTGCTGCCGTCAGTACTTTTGTAAGGTGATTATAGTCGTCATATGACAGTCAGAGATAAATACCAGATGTAGTAATGGTACTGAAAGGGTGAACCGAATAGATGGCGTCTGGCAGTGGATGTCTATCAGGAAAACAAACATATTCAGATAAAAATGTGTGAAGTAAACAAAGAGTGGCAATGTTAACCCTTTCAGTGCACCATCACGCCTTGCTGTCTTCTCCTAAGGGTCTGCCCTTAGGGGAAGACAGAAAGGGCGTGATGGTGCACGTATTTTTTTAGTTTCCTCCCTAGACCTCCATCAAGCTGAAAAAATACCCCCAAGACACCCCTTCATGATACAATTTGTACATTTTTCGGTAAGATCCCGGTCCCGGCCAAAGGCCGATTCCTCCTATATTTTTTCTATGTGGATGAGGGAGACAAAAGGCAAAACTGCCTGTGATAAGTGCCTCCCCCAGAATTGAAAGAGTGACAGGGCCAAAATCAAGGAATGTTCGAGCCAAAATGTCTGGACACACGGAGCTTGAAGCAATTTATGTCATATGATGAGGGTAAGATTGATTCAGGGAGAGAGTTCCAGAGCTCAGCTGTTGAAGAGAAGAAAGATTGGGAGTATCGTTTCACTCTTGGGTTGGAGAGTTATATAGAGTAGGGGTGAGATTGTGTTTCAAGACGGGTAATACGTACCCTCTGTATACCATCTGGAGATGGTATACACCGAGAGAGCTCTGAGGAACACTGATAATTGAAATAGCGGTAGAATGGCGAGAAATCTGCAACATTGCGGCAAAGAGAGAGAGAGAGGTTGCAGAGAATCGGTAAGTGGACGTGAGTTAATGATACAAAAGGTTTTCCTTTCTACTTTGTCTAGGAGTACGGTGTGAGAGGACCCTCCCAACACATGTGAACAATACTCATTACAAGGATGCACTGTGCCCCTGTATAGAGCAAGAAGCTGTGCAGGGGTAAAGAACCCCTTGAGGCGGTTGAGCACACCCAGCTTCTGGGAGGCTGCCTTAGCAAGACTGGTACTATGGTCCTTCCAAGTGAGAGCAGAAGAAAAAGAGACACCGAGAATATTGAGAGAAGATGAAGGATTGATTTGTGTATTGTTGAAATGTAAGGGATAGTCCTCTGGGAGTTCTGAGCGGGTAGTAAGATGAAGAAATTGGGTTTTGGAAGTATTAAAGGTAACAAGGTTTTTTCTGCCCCAATTGGAAATAGTAGTTAGGTCAGAAGATAAGTGTTGCATGGCTTCATTAAGTTTGTCTTTGGGGGATTGCTGGCTGGGGTGTTCAGGAAAACTAATTGAGTACTGCAAGGTAGAGTCGTCAGTGTATGAATGGATGGGACTGGAGGTACAGTTGAGAAGATCATTTATGAAGATTAGAAAGAGAATTGGAGATAGGATAGAGCCCTGAGGAACACCGGAGTTGATAGAATGAGGAAGTGAGCGATGGCCGTCCACAACCGTAGCTATGGAACGGCCGCAAAGGAAATTAGAGACAAATGCACAGATAGAGGTATAGAAACCGAATGAGGGTAGTTTAGAAAATAAAGATTTGTGCCAGACTCTATTGAAAGCCTTCGATATGTCTAGTGCAATAGGAAAGGTCTCGCCGAAGTCCCAAAAGTACAAAGGAGTACAAAGGAAATCAAGCAACAACAGTTCTAGTGACCCTTCTAGGCTGCTTGTTCTCCAAAACACTGAGGATCAAGTGTCCAAACAGTGGTTTAGAGTGGGTAAGGGAACATTGGAAAGGGAACTACTGCCCTGGAACTAATGTCCGTGGCAGGATTAGGAAGTTAGTAGGGGACAGATGGGTTAGTAACTGAGGGGGGGATAAAATAAAGTTATTCATTTACAAACGCAGTCAGTCGCGGGTTTAATGCGAGATATTTGTCTAAGCGGAGTTTAAATGAATCAACGGTGCTGCAGTCTATAACGTCTCGGGGAAGCCCATTCCACAAGTTGACAACTCGATTGAAGAAGAAATTCTTAGATTCGTGTGAGTTAAAAGATTAACCAATAATTTTGCAACCGTTTCCCGCGTGTAATTAGATTGGTCGATAGTGAAGTACTTACTACAGTTCATATTGTCGATGCCTTTGATGAATTTGAACACTTGAATTAAGTCACATCTTAATCTGCACTGGGTTAAAGGAAATAGATTTAATTCTCTAAGATGCTCTTCGTATGGTTTGTTCTTTAGGCTAGGTATCATTTTGGTAACTCTACGTTGAACTCGTTCTAGCTTGTTTATATCTTTTTGGTAATAAGGGCACCAGGATTGAACGCAGTATTCCAGAAGAGGGCGGACTAAGGAATTGTAAAGGGTTAGGATAACTTCTTTGGATTTATGCTCAAATGACCTGCCTTTCAAGCCAATTATTTTGTTTGCCTTCTTAACAACTTCTGAACATTGTTGACTCGGTTTTAGGTTCCTCGATATTGTTACTCTCAGATCGGTTTCTCTGTTTACATTCTTAAGCTGAGTGCCATTCATCGATTAGTTTGCTTTCTCATTTAGGTATCCGATATGTAGTACTTTACATTTATCCGCATTGAAACTCTTTTGCCAAATTTGGGCCCAACATGACAATTTATCTAGATTGTGTTGCATATCGTCAACTTGTTCTTTTGAGGGTACGCTATTTGCAAGTTTTGTATCATCAGCACATTTTGAGATTGTACAGGTGAGACCCTCATCTATGTCGTTGATGTAAATTAGAAAGAGAATTGGTCCTAGTACCGATCCCTGGGGTACCCCGCTACTTACATTGGTCTATTTAGATGCCTTACCGTTTATGACTACTCTTTGCTTTCTGTCGCTGAACCAATTTTCTATCCATTTCAACACACGGTCTTGTATTCCATGCGCTTTTAGTTTTAGCAGTAAACGTTTGTGGGGAACTTTGTCAAAGGCCTTTTGAAAATCAAGGTATATAATATCTATAGCTTTACTCTCATCGTAGAGGTTGAGGATATCGTGGAAGAAGTCTAAGAGGTTTGTTAAACAGGAACGTTTTTTACGAAAGCCGTGTTGAGTATCTTTAAGTAAGTTATTTGCCTCTAAGTGATTTACGAGTCTGTCTCTTATGACCGTTTCTAGCATTTTACCTACAATTGAGGTTAAGCTAATTGGACGATAGTTACTGGGTAGGGATTTGCTGCCTTTTTTGAATATCGGTGTTACGTTGGCTAGCTTCCACTGATCAGGCATAGTTCCAGACTGCAAGGATTCATTGAATAGCAATGTCAGTGGTTTGGAGAGCTCATCCTTAGCTTCCTTTAGAACTCTAGGCGAGATTGTATCAGGTCCAGGCGTTTTATTTACCTTGAGTTTATCTAAACAATTCAATACTTATCTCTCTGTAACGGTGCTATTGCTTAGAACATCTGAATTATCAATCTGAATCGGCGATGGTGTAGGGATATCACTGAGGTCTTCGGTTGTAAAAACTGATGCAAAGAAGGTATTGAGGGCATTACTCATTTGTATTTCGTCTTTGGTGTATTCTCCATTTTCATCGACTAACGGTCCAACAATTGAAGTAACTACTTTTTTCTTTCTGATATAACTATAGAATTCTTTCGGGTTTGTTTTACTTTGATTCGCAACATGTAACTCCAGGGTCTTTTTAATTTGCTTAATTAACTTTTTGGCTTTGCGTCGTAGCTCTACAAATTTCACCCATTCTTCGTCATTTTGTGAGAATTTTAATCTATCATTAGCAATTTTTTTTAGCAAGCAGACAGTCTGAAATATCTTTATTCCACCATTTGGGCTTATCATTATGGCCTGGACGCCGTATTTTCGATGGTATGCAGTCTTGCACTGCCTTAAGGTAAGTGGTTGTGAAACACTCCCAAGATGTATTTATGTCGTTATTGTTAGTCAGAAAGCTCCAGTCAGTTTCTTTAAGCTTTGATTTAAGTTTAAGAAAATTTGCTTTCTTGAAATTAGGGACTTTCTCAATGCTGCTATTTGATTTGTTACTAGTAAACTTTAAAGTGAAAGTTATCGTACGATGGTAGCTGTTACTGAATTCATCACCAACATTCAAATTCTCTATTAATTCTTCTTTTGTTGTGAGTACAAGGTCAAGCACATTATTACCACAGGTCGGAGATTGTACAAATTGAAAAAGTGAACTCTCTTGCAAGTTAGTATAGAGGTTGTGTCCAGAGTGTGAAGTAAGAATATCACCCTATTTAGTCACGGGTAAGTTGAAATCGCCAAGAATTACGGTATCTTGTATGTTAGTTATTTCTGCAATTTGTTCATAAATTTCACTGTCAGTTTGCACTGATTGAGCTGGGGGTCTGTATAATAAAGCTAGTGTTATTTTAGTTCCTCGTTTATTATTTAATAGTACGTAAGATATGTCTATATTCGCAATTTGAGGTTTTGACATTAAGACGGGATTAAGACTTTCCTTTATAAAAAACAAAAATCCTCCTCCATTTCTATTGATCCGACTTTTCTCAAACATTGTATAACCAGGAAGCATATATTCGGCTAAAAAGTCTCTGTCTTCCGTATTTAACCAAGATTCTGTAATGCCGATTATATCATAATGTTCTGTAAACACGATTTCCTCTAGATCTGAAAATTTATTGCGTATGCTACGAGCATTTACATAAAACACCTCAAGAGTATTAGAGTTGGATGTTACTGATTGTGCATTGTCTGAATTTTCAGTTCGTATTTGACTTACACTACCCCCGGATACCCCCAGTTGACCCCGTTTTTTGAACGGAAATCCTTAACTGCATCGTTCAGCAGACGACCAAGACGTGCAGCTGCTACTTCATTGAGATGTACACCATCTCCTGAAAACAAAGATTTATCATAGTAAAAATGATCCCACGTGTCGACAAAGCCGATGTTCTCCTCCCTGCAGAGTTTGGCTAGTCGGCGATTTGTACTGATAGCTATGTTGTAGAATCGGTTTTCTACATCAATCCGGGGAACAATTCCTGAAATTAAGATTCTATTAGATTTTTCCTTGAAGGACCTGATCAGCCGCCGGTACTTGCAAAGTAGTTCCTCTGACCGCGTCCGTTGGACATCGTTAGATCCAACGTGGATGACGTACGTAGTGCTTGCGGGGGCGAGCCTGGAAACCTCTTCCACAGCCGCAACAATGTCGTCCACGCCGCCACCTGGGATACAGAATCGCTTTCTGGTCCTGGTTGCCCTGGCGCAGAACTCTGTTAATTAGCCACGGACCATGGAGTCGCCCACAAGCCGAACTTCTTCCGTTTCCTCTTCCTTGTCAATAGCAAGAATTTTGAAGAGGTTTCGGCATGTTGTCGGGATGACCTTCCTGGTACTGGTACTGGGATGCACATTGTTTCTCACTAACTGAAAGTTGTCCTGGGGGAGAGTGAGAGTAGAGTCATTATTATTTTCTGCAACATCTAAAGTAGCTGCTGGTGTGGGTACCGGTACCGGTACTGTATGCACTGGAATGGCGGTTGACATTGTAGTGGTTTCTTGGGCCGAGGGCACTCCTACGTTGAGTGTGGCAAATTCTTGAAGGGATTCAAGCTTCGTAGTCAGGGCATCGATCTTGCGGTGAGCTGCATTCAATTCATCCGCAATCTTCTCTCGGAGCTGGCAAAATCTACAAATTTGGACATCAGTATCAACAAACATGGTAGGGCCAAATTTACCGGAACAACTCGTGCAGGTTCGTTGTGGCGCCATGACGATATAATCACAATATGCCTGAAAATCACACAAGTTTATGTTAGCAAAATGGTACAATTAAAGACTGAAAATCACAAAAAATTTATGTTAGCAAAGTGATACAATTAATTCCTGAAAATCACAAAAAATATGTTAGCAATAGAACACAATTTATGCCTGAAAATAAAACAAAAATAGATGTTAGCAGTATGACACAGTTAAAGCCTGAAAATCACAAATGGACTAGAAATTTGTTACAAAATTTACGGGAAAAAAAAAAAAAGTGGGAGAGGGTTAATGTAGCCTAGTGAGAAAACTGGAAAACAGTATACAGTACAGTAACAACAAGTATTTGTTAGCAATATGGTACAATTAATGCCTGTAAATCACAAACAGAATATGTTAATCACAAAAAGAATATGCCTGTAAATCACAAAAAAATATGTTAGTAATAGAACACAATTTATGCCTGAAAATAAAACAAAAATTTATGTTAGCAGTATGACAAAGTTAAAGCCTGAAAATTGCAAATGGACTAGTAATTTGTTACAAAATTTACTGGAAAAAAAGAGGGAGAGGGTTAATTTAGCCTAGTGAGAAAACTGGAAAGCAGTATACAGTACAGTAACAAAAAATATTGGTTAGCAATATGGTAAAATTAATGCCTGTAAATCACAAAAAGAATATGTTAATCACAAAAAGAATATGTTAGCAATAGAACACAATTTTATGCCTGAAAATAAAAATAAAATTATGTTAGCAGTATGACACAGTTAGGCTAAAGCCTGTATATTAGTTTATACAGTGGTCGACACAATAATAATAATAATGGCGTTAGTAATATCCCTGGCAAGAGTGTGAGAGGCCTATTAATATGGTGACAAGTATCTGAAATGCAATTAATAAATAGGCTATCAAAAAGTATTACAGTAACTAAATTATTGTAACCCAATATTAAAACTATCTTGACAAATGTTAGTGTGTGCGATTTGTATAGATAACCAAGATAAAAAGTTCAACCAAGTACAGTATTGGCTAGACTTTGATATATAAAATACAAGAAGAGGGTTTGTTTATGCGTACACAGGTAGCGCTGGTATCGGCGGCGTCTCTACTAACTTGACAAATAGAATTTTGAAAAACAAACGTTTATCAGTCAAAACTACAGTACAATGTCATGCAAGATAACTACTGGGTGGTTTGCTAAGCACTTAACTACAGTGAGGGCTAAAATATCTACAATAAGTGCTAGAACTTTATAATATGAAACAAGCAAGTAGTTTGTTTACTTTAGAGCGTCGGTCGTCACTAACCGGTACAAATGTAAACAAAAGCAGTCTCGATAAACAAACGTTTATCAGTCAAAAACACAGCAAAATTACATGCAAAGCAACTACAGGGCAGTTAAGCTAGAGCTTAGCTACAGCTCATGCAAACAAATAAGGGGATGAGTAATGGAGTACTCAAGTTATGATCAAATTTCGAGCAGCGAGAGCGAAGTGCTGTTGGCGGGTTGGCGCGTCGGGCTCGGGCCAAAAGGAGGATGACCAAAAGTTAGTAAGCTATGAAAGAAGATCACCAGTAGAGCGACCTTTAAGGAAGCCATACTGGCGATCTGAGAGTAGATTATGAGAATAGAAATGCTTAAGAAATTTGGAAGCAAGAATAGTTTCAAAAACTTTAGAGATACAAGAGATGAGAGCAATTGGACAAAGTTGGAGGATTGAAAGCGATCACCCTTCTTTGGGACAGGTTGAATGAGAGCAAACTTCCAGCATGAAAGGAAGACGTTAGAGGTGATGCCCAATTGTCAGCCAATTTACCAAATATGACTAAGTCTTAAGTGAAACAACGTTAGTGCGATCCAAAACCGCACAGGATAAGGACAAATGCCCCCCACAATCTCATACTTGCTAGTGTGAATGTTGGCAGTTTGAATCTGCGTGCAAATGAAGTGGTTGAGATGTGTGAAAGGAGGCGATTGGACGTCTGCTGTGCCCAGGAAACACTCTGGAAAGGGCATGGGGTCCAGTGGATTGTTGGAAGAAAGAATATATATAGGATCTACTGGAAGAGGGTGGAGACTGATAAAGTGAAAGGAGGAGTGGGTGTTCTGGTGGCTGAAGAGCTGGTGGAAAGTGTGCTTCAGATTACGAGAGTTAGTGAAAGGCTGATTGTATTGAAGTTGAAAGTTGGTGAAAGAATTCTGAATGTGATATCTGCATTTGCCCCACAGGCTGGCCTACAGAAAGAGATAAAAGATGATTTCTGGAATGACACCGTCAGTGTCATTTCGGGCCTCTCGGAGAATGAAGAACAATCCTGGAAGGGGACCTGAATGGTCACGTGGGAGCATCTGCAGATGGATACGAGGGAGTACATGGAGGAAATGGTTACGGAAGGAGGAATCTGGAAGGCGAATATATACTGGAGTCCTGCATTGCACTCAACATGGTTGTGTGTAACACGAAGTTCAAGAAAAGACAGAGCCATCTGGTCACATATAACTCTGGGGTCTCCAGTAGCCAGATAGATTACTTCTCGGTTAACAGGAAAGACTGGAAACTGGTTCGGGATGTAAAGGTCATCCCGAGCGAAGAATGTATCCCCCGGCATAAGCTACTTGTGTGCGACATAAGCTTATACAGAGATCCTATAGTGAACTGGAGGAAATGAATAGAAATAAGGAAGTTAGGTCTAGTGGTGTAAATAGTCAATGGAATTTTCTTAAGCATACCCTTCTTGCTGCCACTGACAAAGTCTATGGGAAAACAAAGGGTCACCCCAGGAATAAGACCTCCTGGTGGTGGAACGATGAGGTAGAACATGCTGTGAAAGAGAAAAAGAGATGCTTCAAAGCATGGAAGAAGGGAGGCAGCAAGGAGGAATACCAGGCAGCTAAACGAACTGCCAAAAGATTTATTTACAATGCTAAAAAAGGCATTAAGGACCTGGTCCTCCAACAAGCGTGTAATACTGACAATCCCAATGGGATCTTCAACCTAGCTAGGCGAGTTGAAAATTACATTAGGGATATTATAGGTGAACAGTGTGTTAGAAACAATAATGGGAAGATTGTACATGCAGAAAATGAAATCAGAGAAACATGGAAGGCACACTATGAACGATTGCTAAATGTAGAGTTTGAATGGGATAAGGAACAGCTTAGTATCGAAAAACAATATCTGGACCCCCTCCTTTGATAACACCAGCTGTAGTGAGCGACGCAATCAATAAAATGAAGGACAGTAAAGCTCAGGGTGCTCTGACATTGTCGCTGAGATGATAAAAGCCTCAGGGCAGACTGGTGTCAACTTATTTGATAAACACCATTACAAAAGATGAGAAAATCCCCGAGGATTAGCACAGAAGTGTGATAGTAAATATATACAAAGGAAAAGGGGATGTGCTAGATAGAGGTAATTATAGGGGCCTGAAAATGCTTGACCAAATCTTGAAGGTCTGTGTGAGAGTCTTTGAGGGTTTAATCAGGCAAAGCCTCTCCATTGATGATATGCAGTTTGGTTTTATGCCAAGACTTGGTACAACCGATGCTATCTTCATAGTCATGCAGATACAGGAAAGATACTTACTAAAAGGCAGGGATCTTTACTTTGTGTTTGTAGACCTGGAGAAGGCCTTTGACAGGGTGCCTAGAGATGTTGTGCAGTGGGCTATGAGGAAACTTGGTGTGGAAGAGTGGCTGGTGCGTGTGATAATGAAGATGTATGAGGATTCGCGAAGTGCGGTGAGGGTGAAAGGTGTACTGAGTGATGAGTTCACAGTCTGTGTTGGAGTTCATCAGGGTTGAATGTTAAGGCCCCTCCTCTTTATTATAGTCCTGGAGGCACTGTCTAGAGTTTTTAGATCCGGACTCCTGTTGGAACTGTTTTATGCAGACAATTTAGTCCTAATAGCTGACAATAATTATGCAAGATGCTGAGGCCAAATTCAGAAGATGGAGAGAGGACATGGCGAGCAAGGGTTTAAGAGTCAATATTAACAAAACCAAGTTTATGCACTGTAGATCGAGACGAGGCAATGTGGAAAAGAGCGGTGCACACTCATGTGCAGTGTGTGGAAAGGGTGTGGGCGCTAACTCGATTCGATGTAGCATCTGTAGATGTTGGGTGGACCATGGGAGTAAGCGCTGTGGTAGAATAGAAGGTCCCCTGCCGAACGATAAGTCAGAAATAGAGAAATTTAAGTGCATAGTGTGCAAAGGTGAGCTTGTGTTAAGTGATGATCCTGTGGCTGTGAATTTTGGTAATAAGACATTGGAGCTGGTGGAAAAGTTTTGTTACCTAGGAGATACCATCTCTGCCGGTGGTGGGGCCGAGGCTGCCACTGTCGCTAGAATTAGATGTGGCTGGGGGAAGTTCAGAGAACTGCTGCCAATTCTGACCATGAAAAGAATGCCTCTCCCCCTGAAGAGAAAGGTGTATATGTCTCATGTGTTAAAAGTGCAATGATGTATGCCTCAGAAACATGGGCCGTTGAAGTAAAGGATGTCAATAGAATGGAATGTAATGAGATGAGAATGTGAGATGGATGTGTGGGGCCAGGCTGCAGGATAGCATACCAAATGATGAGCTGAGGAGACGTTTAGGTATAAAGAGTATTAGGGAGGTGATGCGTACAAGTAGACTGGGATGATATGGACATGTGGAGAGAATGGATGAACAAAATTGGGTGAAAAAATGCAGGTCTGTGATTGTGGAGGGAGGTGCACCAAGGGGTGGACTGAGGAAGACCTGGGATCGGACTATACGTGCCGATCTGAAATCCAAAAAATTGACAAGTGAAGCAGCCCTTAACAGGGTTGACTGGAACGCCGCCAGTAGGATAAGAGACTGAAACTGCACGTATGTGTGGAGCGCTCAGTCTTAAAATGTTATGTATGTTTTTTTTGTTTTTTTTTGTTTTTTTCTATATTCCCTCTCCGGCATAGGCTGAGAGCCTGTACATTCCACCGCTCAACGCGGTGAAGCCCATGAGGTCTTGTTCCAGTCTGGGGAGTGAGACATGTGAAGCATCCATCATGGCTCAAAGCAGCTCCATCTCTGAAGTGGCTGGTTGCTTCGTTCAAGTGCTTCACCGTCTCACCCTCCAGACTCAGACCCTCACTCTCAGAACGCCACCTATTGAGCAGTGAACTCACTAGGCATTGTCCCCCTGTAACATATTTTGAATATGGGAATATTCATACAGTGTTATTTATTCAGGGAACAATGAGAGTATTTTTTGGGCATTTCGGTGGGCTTTGTGGTAATGCACTGATACTAGGTACAGCACAAATTCAATCCCAATAATATCTTCCCATTGACATATCGGGATTTGAACCCGGGTCCATTGGATTACCAATCCAGTGGCATGACAGAGACGAAAGAGTTTGCCTAGGCAGGGAGTCAGCACAGAAGCACAGTTTTTTAGTACAACAGGAGGAACACTGTCCGGACCGTACGCCTTCTTAGTATTAAGCCCAGAGAGGGTAGAAAGTATATCTTTAGAAGAGATTAGGATATTAAGCATAAGTAGGCGAGAGTGGGGTGGAGAGGGAGGAATAGCACCGGAATCATCCAAGGTGGAATTTCTAGCAAAAGTTTGAGCTAAGAGTTTAGCTTTGTCAGAGGAAGAAGTGATGGTTGTGCCATCAGAGTGGAAAAGGGGAGGGAAAGACGAGGAAGACAAATTGTTGGAGAAGTTTTTGGCTAGATGCCAGAAAGCTTGGTAAGAGCTACAGTTGGAAAGGTCAGTGCATTTATTATTAATGCAGGAGTGTTCGACAAGTCGAAGAACAGATTTGGCTTGATTCCGGGCAGAAACATAGAAAGAATGAGATTCTTGAGTCCTAAGGTGTCGGTACCATTTGAATGCTTCCTCCTTGTTATGGACAGCAGTAGAACAAGCGTAAGTAAACCAAGATTTGTTTACATTAGACTGAGAGAAAGAAAATGGAATGTATGCTTCCATGCCCGAGAGGATTACCTCGGTAATACGTTCAGCACTCTCTGAGTGGTCCCCGGCCACGGAAGCAAAGGTAATTCCATGGGAAATCAAAGAAGTACTGCTGAAGAGCCTCCCAGTTGGCAGCGCCAAAGTGCCACAAGCGCCGCCGGTTGGGAGGATTGGGAGGCCGTACTGGAGATAGGACAGGTGACAGATATTAGTTTATGGTCGGAGGAGTCCAAAGGAGAGAACAAATTTACAGTATAAGCAGAAGGATCAGAGGTTAGAAATAAGTGAAGAATGTTGGGCCAATCTCCGAAGCGATCCGGGATACGGGTGGGTTGCTGGACTAACTGCTCTAGGTCGTTTAAGATAGAAAAGATGTAGGCTTGTTCACCAGGTTGGTCAGTGGAAACAGAGGAGAGCCATTGGTGGTGGTGAACATTGAAATCTCCTAAGATGGAGATTTCTGCAAAAGGAGAGATGGATAGAATGTGTTCCACTTTAGAAGTTAGATAGTCAAAGAATTTTGGATAGTAAGTAGAATTAGGGGAGAGATAGACAACGCAGAAATATTTGGTTTGAGAGTGACAAGAAAGCTTTAGCCAGAGAGTTGAGAATTCGGAGAATCTAAGTTGGGAACACGAGAGAAAGCAAGATTGTTGTGTACATAGACGCAACATCCACCTTTGGTTCGAAACTGAGGATAGAGATAGAGATAGTAGGATACAGAGAAGGGTTTGCTGTCAGTTGTCTCAGACAACTGTGTCTCTGTGAGAAAGAGGAGAGGTGGTGTTCCACAGAGTGGAAGTTTGAGGAAAGGCCACGAGTGTTACTCAAAATTAATAATTAGAGTAGAATGTGGTGGTCTAGAGCATTTTGGCGAGTCATTACTAGGAGACAGACTGATGGGGGCATTTCTGGTAGTCCCCCACCCCCCCACCCCTGGGGACTCCGAGGCGGGTCGAGGTTTCGTCATTAAGGTTTTCTTTGGAAAAGTTAGTGTAGTATGTAAGGTGTTTGTAGTATTATGTATTGATAAGAGGAGAAGGTGTTTTGGAGGGTGACCGGTCAACTCAACCACTAGACCATTTCAACCAGTAAATCTCAACCAGTACCAAATCAACCAATAACGTTAGGTTAGGTTAGGTTAGGTTAGTACTATATTTTGGCACTAGTTTGGTTGGTCTGGGTTAATTTGGCACTGGTTGAGAGCTACTGGTTGAAATGGTCTACTGGTTGAGATGACATGGAACCATATATATACAGTATATATAATATATATTATATATACATATACACTGCATATATATACTGTATATATATATATACTGTATACATACTGTATATATATATATATATATATATATATATATATATATATATATATATATATATATATATTGTGTATTGAAACAACTGTTACAGACTATGACGAACACATTGTAAAATGGAAAATATACATATTATATTGTTGTATCAAATGTTTCCCATAAATGTGTTATTTTCCCATAAATGTGATATTTTAGAGATAAATGCCTTTTTAGAAATGTAGCAAAAATGGGTTACAAGTAAAGCACTAAATTAATAATACATGATAAACCTATTTATTATCGATTTAGATAAAGGGAAAGCATGGGTATACCTATTCACACATTAGTAATTACGAAATAAAAGTATCTTAGAATGTGGTGATGATATTATGTGGTTAGCAGAAAAATACTAATTATTAGCAACATATTAGCGTAAACAAAATATGTAACATTTGTAACTCTGGTCATGGGACATAATCCAAGTCTGGGTCGGGTATACGAACGAAGCAGAAGGTAATTCAATTGTTTATGAAGCGTAGTTCTATTGGGGGCTGATCGTTCTCACGCAATTGTTACGTATTTAGTGAAGATAGTATACTGCATGTACAGTTATGTTCAGGAATGAAGAGTCATCGAGCAATACGAATAGTTATAGGAGCCAAATGTTACATACCGTACAATTGTGACCACGCATACCTGACCAAACACTTATATAAAATAAAAGAGTTATAAAAGAGTGAGGTTAAAGAAAATTAATGACATACACAGACATACATACACACACACATAAACCTCTCATTTCCATGTTTATTGTAAGGTAAATAAAATAAGCGTGACAAAGGGAGGCGTGTGTGTGTGTGTGTGTGTGTATGTGTGTGTGTGAAGTGAAGTTTCCTTAATCATTGCTCATGGTCTCAATTGTAACGTCATCGACTATTACTGACAATATTGGTGTGTAACAGTTGTATTGTACAAATAATAGGTTAGATATTTGTAAAACAGGCATGATATCATGTCCAAGCCGATAATTTGATATTTGAGCAGATTCGAGTGGAATTCGAAGCTTCATAAAACGCCTCCAATAATTTGTCAAACCTGTATTATATCACTTGGTGGGAAATACAGTATTTGTTTCAATTAACATTTTTATTACGTTGTAATGACCATGTACAGTCACAAGCATAAATACTGCGACATCAACCAAATTAATAATGTT
The DNA here is from genome assembly GCA_032716605.1 of Paralithodes platypus. Lineage (NCBI taxonomy): Eukaryota > Metazoa > Arthropoda > Malacostraca > Decapoda > Lithodidae > Paralithodes > Paralithodes platypus. The sequence continues at coordinate 26,132,726 of CM064567.1, read as the reverse complement.
CGCCCCTTTGTCTCCAAAGGTATTGCAAGACTTTGTATTCAAACTCACAATTATTTCTATATTTCATTCTAGCTACCGTCAAACGATTTTATTCAGCTTAGTATAAACCCCTAGTGATACAGGAGTTGACGTTATCTAGTTGATGTCGCAGCATTTATGCTCGTAACTGTACAACAGTGGTAATTAATTCTGATCAATTTAGAAGTGTCGAACTGATTAAAAGAATCTCTGAAATTCAAATACCCAGTATAAATTAGTTAGGAAATTCAATTCAACCCGAGACCACTTCGAATATGTTTGTATTTGAATAAATGTTCACAACTGTACAATACATTAAATAACATTGGGCAATAACTTCGTAATGCCCACATTTTGTGGTTCTATTTATCATTCAACATTGGTAATAATTACTAACATATGACAGTAATATCTGCAGACCACTTGAAGATCGTAATTTGTTTCATCCAAGATACCTTCGGTGTTTCCTATATTGAAAGAAAGAATTAACAGAAAATAATTTTAGTTGTAAACGGTTTATAAAGGGAACATAAATTACATTATGTCAACCCGAAAATTAATTATGTTTATAATTCAACATTCCTGGGTATAAACTAGGAGATTGGGGGGAGGAAGGGGTTGGGGGAGGAAGGGGGATGGGGGGGGGGGGGCATGAAGGGGGAGACCAATGTCAGTGTTCGGCTTATAGCACATGCTTGGACGACACTGATTATTTTACTGTATATCCTATAAATCATTAATGCTTAATATTTTATATTTTATTATAGAATAAAGTGAACTTGTTTTTTTAATCTGCACTTAGCACTTGAAGTCTGTAAGTGTTGTTTCAATACACCCTACGTATATGACATAGAGCATTTAGTTCAGCAACTCACCCGTATCCCAGATTGCCTCGGAGATCGGCCCAACAATCTTGACTTGTTTTTAACTTTTATAACCCTTCTTATACGGTCGATCTTTTCTCTCCTTTGGGCTCCTCCGACCATAAACTTATCTCTGTCACCTGTCCTATCTCTCCAGTATGGCCACCGATCCTCCCAGCCGGCGGCGCTTGTGGCACTTTGTCGCTGCCGACTGGGAGGCTCTTTGGCAGTACTTCTTTGATTTCCCATGGAATGATTTCTGCTTCCGTGGCCGGGATTTATATATATATATATATATAGAGAGAGAGAGAGAGAGCGAGGAAAAGGAGAACCAGGGTAGCAACCAACAACATGTTTATTATCAACTACCAGGGAGGGCCTCTAGAGTCTCTCCCTAGTAGTTGATAATTTTCCTTTTAGTCCGCCCTATTTTGAATTTCCCAGTTTTTCCCGGATTGTTTTCCTCTCTATTTTACTTTATCTTTTAAACGTTTTTGGACGAACTAATTGTTCTGATCGAGCTGTAATATTGTATTTTTCTGATTTTAGATTCATTGAAGATGCATAAGATATGTCGAAACGTCTGTTAATAAAGATGCTGTTGGTTGCTACCCTGGTTCTCCTTTTCCTCTACAATGTGCGGTTCCCCAAGAACAAGTCTATATACTGGGTGTCCCAGGAAGAAAGGGCATAACTTTGGGAAATGATAAAATCAGGTATTCTAAGCATAAAATAGTCTATAACAAAAATTCCAAATCTCAACCGTTAAACAGATATTGAAGGTTTAATTTGGTGTCCTCCCCCGCATCACTGTAATGGACACTTCCACGTCAAATAGTTTCCAACAGGTCCAAAGTGAGCTTATAATATCTCTATGAACAGTTTGCAACTTACAGAATTATAGTATATTTACAATAACATGGTAAAATAATAGCTAAAAGATGGAGGTGTTGTAGGCACTAGGACAGCTAGGCCGGCCTTATGGGGAATTACTGAAGAAAATACAATTTTCAACATGCAATATCTCTATACCGGTCGAGATTTGGAAAATTTCTTATAGAACGTCTTACGGTCTTAGGCTTCGAATATTTTGTTCCATCATTTCCCAAAGTTATGCCCTTTCCTCCTGGGATACCCTGTGTGTGTATATATATATATATATATATATATATATATATATATATATATATATATATATATATATATATATATATTATATTATATATCTGCAATACTCTGGTTGATTGGAAAACGCAGCCTTAAAATGAATAGTAGAACCAACGTTGGGAAGAAAGTAGAAACACTCATTTTAACAACGTCTTTCGAGAAATCTATTATCATCTTCAGGTCTACAAACAAAGAGAATAAGAAACTTATGTCAAGCTAATAAAATTATAGAATACAAAGTACGTAAAAACATTTTACTTGATAAGTTATATTACGAGGTTTATTAAATCTAAACAAGGTTTTAGGAAAAATAATAACACGCGGAGTGCACGAGTCAATAAATAATACATACAGTACATGTATGAGAGAGACGGAAAGAAATTAAAAATTTATTGGAGATAGACTAACCAAATAATTCCGAAAAATTTAAAATTCTTACAAGAATTGAGTCGAGTACTTGTCGTAATGAGAAAATACATAACGGAACAAATACCTAACAGTATATATAACCTAGTGTAAGGTAAGTGTGGAAAAGAGAGAACAGCAAATAAAAAAGGGAAACATAAGAAATAACTATAAAACATAGGGGAAAGACTCACCCGTTTAGAAACATAGTAGATCGCATGCAGCCTCGTGACTACCTACTGTATATATACTGGATTGCACAACTTCAGTGTGGAGAGCTTCCGCTATACGCAACCCCATGTCTGTAGGGTAACTGGAGAGAATTTTGAATTCTGAATCACTCATTGGGTGGTCGTGAGCATGTAAGTGATCTCTAATGCCCAAAAATTATGGTTTTTGAAGCATTTGGCCTGTTATGAAGGAACGACCAAAGTGTTCACTGATACGAGCCCGGAGTTGCCGATTTGTTTTGCCGACGTACTGAGACTTACATCTCTTACACGTATATTGGTATATAACTGACGATTGCAAACTTTATGGGAACTTATCTTTGAACCTACACCAGATCCTCAATTTATTATTATTTGAAAAAACAATCATAGGTGAGATTTGAGGTTAATTTTTGTTATGAGTCGGGATAGTTGGTTTCGGACGTTGACTCATTTATTTCCTAAGAAAGGGAGTGGGATAATGGATGCCGCCTTTTTTACAGTGGATATTTTCTGTGAAGGGTTAATGAATTTGTTCAGTTGCTTATCAATATACATGTCGATAAATTTCGTAAGGGAATTCATTTAACAGAAAGATATTCTTAATTGATTGTAATTCAAGATGTAGAGTGAAATAATTTGAACATATATGATAAACTCGTGTTACAACGGTAGATATTAAATTACGTTTAAATTAGATAGGGATGGCAGACGAAAACTTAGTAGTTTATCCAGTACAGGTAGGCTTTCTGTATATACATATATACTGTATATACATATATCTTCTCACAATCTACTCTCAGATCGCATATATGGCTTCCTTAAGGGTTGCTCTACTGGCGATCTTCTTTCATATCTTACTAACTCTTGGTCATCCTCCTTTCGGGACTTCGATGAGACCTTTTCTATTACGTTAGACATATCGAAAGGCCTTCGATAGAGTCTGGCACAAATCTCTAACTTCTAAACTACCCTCCTTCGGTTTCTATCCCTCCATATGTGCCTTTGTCTCTAATTTCCTTTCCGGTCGTTCCATGGCTGCGGTTGTGGACGGCCATCGTTCACTTCCTCATCCTATCAACTCTGTTGTTCCTCAGAGATCTGTCCTATCTCCTATTCTCTTTCTAATTTTCATAAATTATTTTCTCAACTGTACCTCCAGTCCCATCCATTCATATGCAGACGACTCTACCTTTCACTATTCAATTAGTTTCCCAGAATGCCCCAGCCAGCAATCCCTCAAAAGCAAACGTAATGAAGCCAAACAACACTTATCTTCTGATCTAACTACCATCTCCAATTGGGGCAGAGAAAACCTTGTTACCTTTAATGCTTCCAAAACCCAATTTCTCCATCTATCTACCCATCGTGAACTCCCAGAGGACTATCCCGTATTCTTCAACAACACAAAAATCAACCCTTCATCTTCTCTCAGTATTATTGGTGTCTCTTTTTCTTCTGCTCTCTCTTGGGAGGACCATATTACCAGTCTTGCTAAGGCGGCCTACCAGAAGCTGGTTGTGCTCAACCGCCTCAAGGGGTTCTTTACCCCTGTTCAGCTTCTTGCTCTGTACAGGAGCACTGTGCATCATTGTATTGAGTATTGTTCACATGTGTGAGGAGGATCCTCTCACACAGCACTCCTAGACAAAGTAGAAAGGAAAACCTTGTGCATCATTAACTCCTGTCCACTCACCGATTCTCTACAATCACTCTATCTTCGCCGCAATGTTGCATCTCTTTCTCTATTCTATTGCTACTACAATAATCAGTGTTCCTCAGAGCTCTCTCAGTGCATACCACCTCCTCTGTTGTTGTTGTTGTTGTTGCTGCTCCCCAAGCTGCCTGGCCGAACAGCCCCAAGGCCCAAGCAATTCCAAGGCCACAACCGAGCGCCCCCCCCCCCCCCCCCGCCGACCACAACAAAGCCCGGGTGACCGAAGCCACTCCACGGCGGGGAGCTGAGGAGGGTGCGGAAACGCCCGGGAAACCAAAGCCCCACCCAGGGCCCTGTGCCCCTCAGCAATTATGAAGAGAAAGTTGAGGGGCAAGGGAAAAATGTGACGCTTTGGCTTCCAATCTTGGTAGATTGGGAGGTCAATCCACGGAAAAGACGCCTTCACTTGAGATCTAGAAAATATATAAGTTAAAGGAACAGTCAGAGTAAGCTATGGGTATGGCAGAGATCGCTCAGTTCTCACTCTGATAGACCAGCCCATCACCACCTCCTCTAGGTAGGGTAAGTAGTACCCGTCTTGCAAAACAATCCCATCCCTACTCTGTACAACTATCCAACTCAAGAGTGAACCTATTCTTCCAATCAATCTTCTATTCAACAGCTGAGCTTTGGAACTCTCTCCCTGAATCCATCTTTCCCTCATCCTATGACTTAAATTGTTTCAAACTCCGTGTGTCTAGACATTTTGGCTCGAACGTTCCTTGATTTTGGCCCTATCAGTTATTTAACTCTGGGGGAGGTACTCGTCACAGGCAGTTTCGCATTTTGTCTCCCTCATCCACATAAAACAAAAAAATATATATATATATATAAATACCGGTATATATATATATATATATATATATATATATATATATATATATATATATACTGTATATAAATGTATATATATATATATATATATATATATATATATATATATATATATATATAATGTATATACCGGTATATATTATATATGCAGCATATAAATGTATATACAGTATATATATATATATATATATATATATATATATATATATATATATACTACCAGTATGAGTACAAATACAAAATATAATCGGTTTCTTCACTCTCAAACTTTAACTCTCAACTTTTCACAATTCGACGCTCGACATTTACCGAATTCACTTACGATGCCTTAATTCTCCCCCTGATCCTAAATGCCGATACCGTTATTCTTGTGCCATTTATACCCTAAAGTAAATCGTAGCCATGTCCGTTGCTATTAAATAGTCGAGTTTATTATTCCCTGAACCTTATTCTTTTACGTCTATGAATAATTTTCTCACTTTGAAGCCTTGTAAATGGTGGGACTAAACTCTTGTGCGTGGTGGGCTGAGGGATGTAATGGTTTGTGTTATATTTTCAACTGCCTGAAGATATGTCATCTAGAAGCTTTCCAATTATTTTTTCTTTTGTTCAGGCACACATAAACTGTATACACATGCTCTCTCTCTCTCCCTCTCTCTCTTTAATCATTTATATCATCCTCCCTTATCCACTTAACCCTTTGAAGATTATGACGTATTTTCACAGTTATTTCTGCCTATAACTAGACGATTTTATACAATCTAGTAAGGATCAGCGGGAATTCTAATGGTAAAGACTAGCTCAATGAACCCTGTGACGTCCATGTACTCTTCCTAATCTAAATAAAATCGCCTAATAATAGTCAGCAAACAATAGAGAAATGCGTAATAAGATCTTGGAAAGGTTAAATGGAGAAACGGATTAGGGTTTGTTGGATCTGCTTCAGGGCTTGGACAGATAAAAAGAACAAAAGGTGCAATAAAAGTAAGTGGTGGAGGTCAGTGGTATGGTTTAGTGTTGGTGTGGTCTGTGTAGCGAATTCAACTTATTATCATGTGTGAATCCACCTCACATTCCCAAGTGACATCGGGCTGACTCGAACCCACTCCACACTTTAGCCACGTCCATCAACCGAGATAAAGATAAGATAGGATACACTTTAGTACAACACTACATATATATACAATGACATATTCTTTGTGGTGGAAGTTCAATACAATAGCAAACCTCTTAAAATAGAACACAGGCGCTAACCACCGCACATTATTTCAAGACTTCCATACCATCCACAACGTCACTCCCTGTCACTCCAAGGTAATCATGACAGCCAGAGAAACTTTACGAAAAACAGACCCATTGGTTAGTCAGAGAAGAGGGATGCTGGTAGGGCTGCAAGGTGTTTTATTGTAGTTTCTCTTTTATTTGTTATTTATATTTTTTGTTTATTAAGAGGATGATATAATCAATTAACTGTTATTATGATATACTCTGTATATATATATATATATATATGCACATATATATATATATACTGTATAATATATACTGTATATATATATATATATATATATATATATATATATATATATATATATAAATATATATATATATACAGTATATATATATATATATGTTGGTAAAGCCAGGTAATACATTTTCTTTAATACATACGAGGTTGAAAGATATGGCAATTTCTGCGTTGGAAATTTTATTATTCAAAGTTTCCAGGTCTCTGATGAGTTTTCGCTGGGTGGCAGGAAGTAGATGAAGGAGATGAGCAAAATTCATGGTGGTACAGGGTTACATTAAAGTACATGAAGATACAGGATATACGACGCGTTTCACTGGACAACCAGCATTATCAAGTAAGGAAGGAATGATATAAAAGGTAAACAGGAAGGGTATATATAGAGGGTGGAGGATCAGAGGAGGCGAAAAACAGGGGGCAAAAGTCTGCTATTGGTGGAGGGGTAATCTAGGAGAGAGAAAGGGGGAACCGCTTCACGCATGCGCACTGGATGCGGGATGGTGGTCGGTAGGTGTGGTCGAAGCTGATTGGCTGCGTGTCGAGGGGCGTGGCCTAAGTTGTGTGGCGCCTGCGGAAGACGAAGCTGAAGGAGGTAGCGCGGGGGGCTGCGTCAAGGGCACCGGGGGGCGAGGAGGGGCGTTAGGTCCTGTAGGGTAGTGCCTTTTGGCAGAAGGAAGGATCTGTAGGTCCAGAGTTTGGTTGTTGATGTTGGGATGTAAGGCTTGGATATATAAAGCTTCGAGTATAGGTAATCTCCTTGGGTCACTTTCTTTATCGAGTATGGTGGTGTGTTTCTCTAACTCGTTGCGTGTGAGGTGGGGGTGGTTGGGGGTGAGATAGTGGTCTTTGATGGCTCCAGCCTGAAGGTCAAGAGTTAACCGACGTGAAAGACGAGTCTGCGTCATGCCAATATAGGAATGAGGTCCACAGTCCTCATAATTACAGGTATGTTGGTAAATGATGTGATCGTCGGTCATCGGGCTCTTTATCTTGGTGGAATCTGGTTTGTTGCGGAGAACGAGGTTGGAGGTCTTGGGGGATTTGTAATAAATTATTAATTTGATTTTGTTTTCGGGTTGGTTGGGTGGACATGCTAGGAGGTTATTTCTTTTAAGACGGCGTCGTCATTTTTGTGTTCAGAGGACATGTAATTGCGGTAGAAGATCTTAATTTCATTGGGGGGGTCAATGTTGGGAGGGCTTTGGGTGTACCATTTTTCAAGATGGTGGTTGATGGTGCTGGAGATGTCGGAGTTGGAGTATCCATTATTCACTAAAACTTGGGATAGTCTTTCTAGTTCCTGGTGGGTGTCGGCCCAGGTAGAGCAGTGCGTGAGGGCTCTCCTTACATAGGCGGAGATGGAGGATAGAAGATAACGGCGGGGGCATTCACTATCGCCGTTGAGGCATTGTCCTGTGTTAGTTGGTTTAGTGTAGACAGTGGTTTTGAACCCATGGTCGTTCAGAGCTACGAGGATGTCGAGGAAGGGGAGTTGTCCATTGTTTGATTTTTCAAAGGTGAAGTTAAGTCCGGAGGAGGTCATGAAGCGACGCTGGAGTTCCTGTAGTTCGTGGAGGTCCTTGATTTGCACGAAGATGTCATCCACGTATCTACAGTAGATGGCGGGTCGTTGGGCAGCTAGGAGCTCTTCCTCGATGGTACCCATAAAAAAGTTCGCAAAAAGAACTCCTAGGGGGCTGCCCATCGCCACACCGTCTATCTGCTTGTACATGTTGCCCCGGGGGCAAAGGAAGGGGGCCTCCTTGGTACACAGCTCCAGTAGTGTTTTCAGGGCCTTCTCCGGGATGTCCAGTGTTAGTGTATCAGGGCAATGGTAAATTCGACGTAGAATCATGTCAATGGTCCTATCCACTGGCACGTTGGTGAACAGGCTTTCTACGTCGAGGGAGGCGATTGTGTGGTTGTTGTTCCGGGGGGCGTCTCGTGAAATTTCCAAGAAATCGTGGGCTGAGTTAAGGTTGTATTGGCTGGACACATAGGGGGTGAGGAGGTTGTTCAGGGCCTTGGCGATCTGGTAGGTGGCAGTGGGGATCTGGGAGATGAGGGGCGGAGGGGGTTCCCAGGTTTGTGTGTTTTGATGGGTCCGTACGCATAACCAGGGGTGTATTCTCCGACGAGTTTTTTAAGGTGGACTCCTCCTTGTTTGGCGTTGATGGCGGTGATGGTGGTGTTGGCAGTACGTTTGATTTCGTCGGTTGGGTTGCGGGTGATCTTTTTAAATTTGGTGTTGTCATTTAAGATGACGTCCATTTTTCTAAGATATTCCTCCTTGTCATGAATCACGAGGCAGGAAGCTTTATCCGCACGACGGATGATGATGTTGGGGTTGTCTCTTAATTGTTTGGCAGCTTGGAAGTGTTGTTTGTTGAGGATTTTGCTATGGTGAGTTCCTCTGGTTTTGGCGGCTTCAGAAAGAGAAACACACCACCATACTCGATAAAGAAAGTGACCCAAGGAGATTACCTATACTCGAAGCATTATATATCCAAGCCTTACATCCCAACATCAACAACCAAACTCTAGACATTCAGATCCTTCCTTCTGCCAAAAGGCACTACCCTACAGGACCTAACGCCTCTCCTCGCCCCCCGGTGCCCTTGATGCAGCCCCCCGCGCTACCTCCTTCAGCTTCTTCTTCTGCCGGCGCCACACGGACCACACAACTTAGGCCACGCCCCTCGACACGCAGCCAATCAGCTTTGACCCCGCCACCCGACCAACACCATCCCGCATCCAGTGCGCCTGCATGAAGCGGTTCCCCCTTTTGTACTCCTAGTATACCCCTCCACCATTAGGAGACTTTTGCCCCCTGATTTTCGCCTCCTCTGATCCTCCACCCTCTATATATACCCATCCTGTTTACCTTTTTATCATTCTACCCTTACTTGATAATGCTGGTTGTCCAGTGAAACGCGTCGTATATCCTGTATCATCATGTACATTTATGTAACCCTGTACCACCATGAATTTTGCTCATCTCATTCATCTACTTCCTGCCACCCAGCAAAAACTCATCAGAGACCTGGAAACTTTGAATAATAAAATTTCCAACCGGGATTTTTTTTTCTCCGGGGTTGGTAACCCCATAGACACATTTTATCAACTAAAAACTGATATACAGCTGTCTGAATGCTGATTTTCATTATTTGGTTTTCATACCGTAAATTAGGGGTAGGCCATACCCTGGTTAGGGTACTTCTAATAGAAATAGAACAAAATGGTTTGCATTTTTGAACTCAGAAGCGTCGATTTACACATAGAAATGCTTTCATATTTCATTTATTTACTAAAACCTGCAAAATATGACAGAAAATTTTAATTTCTCTATTTTCCTATAGAAAAACGATTTTTTTGGCAATATTTTGTGAATTGTCAATAAATCAGTGTCGATGAAACCACTTCTATGTGTAAATCGACCCTTCTGAGTTAAAAAATGCGAACCATTTTGCTTTATATCTACTAGAAGTACCCTAACCAGGGTATGGCTTACCCCTAAAATTTACTGTGAAAACCAAATAATGAAATTCAGCATTCAGACAGCTGTATATCAGTTTTTAGTTGATAAAATGTGGTCTATGGGGTTATCAACCCCGGAGAATTCAGAAATCAACACCATTTGGGTCTGTGATGTCGGGAAGTGCTCCAATTCGGGTATGTGATATTTTCCGGGTTAAATCCTATGATAGAAAGCGAGATGATGGGTCGACCTCTAAATATCATTGTATCGCGATGAAATTTTGCACACAAGGAGAGGAATGCAACACGAAAAAAAGCAGCGGTGTGGAGAAAGGACCAGTGCACTTTGAAATTTTACCCCCTCTTCTTGGACCACCCTAATATATAACAATATATATATATATACCCGGTATATATATATATATATATATATATATATATATATATATATATATATATATATATATATACCGGTATATATATATATATATATATATGTATATATATTTTTTTTTTTTTTTTTTTTTTCCCTCGCTAAACCTCCATCAAATTTAATATGAATACCCCCAAGACCCCGATTTGAGATAAGTGTGTGCCTTTTGGGGAAGAACAAAACCGTAGACAAAGGTTGATTATCTCGAAACTGCAGGCTCGCTATCACTCGCCAGGAAAATGTAAACACCTAAATGGCATGAAAGGTGTTAAAATCGCCAAATTTACATGTCAAACCTAAACATCTCAAAACTAATGGGGCTAAAAATGATTCAGAAGGGAGTCCAGAAAATCCCCTTTAATTTACCGAAGAGGGACGGTCAAACTGTTGATTTCATTGATTGAGTTTAGATGTGAAGTTGGTTGGTGTAAAAAACATTATAAACTACTACATACAGGACCTATACATGAGTCAGGCCGGTGTCACACGAGCGCTGTGTCCATCATCACATTCTAAGGCCGCAATTCTGATTATTTGGCCGTTTCTGTAAAACCCAACAACTTTTTCAGTACGTGTGACGCCCTCTATCCGTTTATTCTGGCTACCATTAAACGGTTCTATGTAGCTTAGGAAGGTTCTATGGACTCAGGGTTAACTGGGATGGTTTTATCCCTTTTGAATCCGAGAGGATTTTAATTAGATTAATAAAATCGCTAAATGTCAGCCAGACTAATAGAAAAAGAAGAGTCACAGAACTGCAATAGTTAATAAGGATTGTGTCATCTATATTATTGTACACCCGGCAGTATTTCCAGCTGTCTTACTGCTAATTATTTTAATGCTAATATAGAGTAGTGACAAACTAAATATGCAGACTTAACCAACCCATTAGTTTGTTATTTCTGTAATTTGTATTTGTCATTTATATATTTGTAGATAGCTTAAGGGGGTAGGATTTATTTATTGGTCGATTTACTTATTCATTTATTATGTTTTTAGTTTTCTACCTATTCGTTCATCAAGCTTAAAAATAACATCCCAATGATCCATCTTCTAGATAAATGTGTACATTCTCGGTATGGTTGGTTCCTCCTAAATTACAGACTCGCTATCGTTTGCCAGGAAAAAATCGACACCTCAATGGCACAAAAGGTCTTACTAATGACAAATAAATGGGGCAAAAGGTCTAATAATCGTCAACTAATGGGCGGAACGTCTTAAAATCTCAAAACTATTGGGGCTAAGGGGGAGGGTAAAGGGAGGTCAGAAAAAGCCCATCTTTTCTTAAATACCAACCATATAAATATCCCTGGGCCATCTGGAAATGTTGCCGACTGTACCACCAGTACAGTTGCTAAGAATTATGTACACTGCTAACAGGTCAGAAAACGCCAACATTTTGACGATAAAAGCTCTCGTGTGATAGTCCTTTAATCTTGTTTGGTCCGAGGAAGGTCTTTTTGGACCTCCCCTGTTGCGTTCCAATAGCTTGGAGATTTTAAGACGTTTCACCCCATTCGCTTGGGGATATCATGACGCTTCACCCCTTTCATTAAATTATTATATATTTATTTATTCATATATATATATATATATATATATATATATATATATATATATATATAGAATAAATAAGATGACGAGAGCAAACATCAACTCCATTTTCATTGTGTATTAATTAAGCTTTGACAATATTTCGAACAACTCTGTTCATCATCAGGTGAAACACCAACGATCCTAGAAAACAAACATGATATCTGTTAAAACTTTGTATTTAATATATGGATCTATTTAAACAAGTTTAATGTAACAATTCTACATAATACTTTACTTAAAACTGCAAGACTATAAGTTAATAATTGAAAACAATAACAAGATTTACAAGAATATTACATAATCCTAACTTCATAAACCTGAACATGTAATACAAAATATAAAATAACATGCAACAAACCATTTCGACCTGCACCTTACGACTATTCCGGGAGAACTAACTAGATTAACTGACTATAGACATTATATATAGCAAGGGATCCTAAAGCCCCAAGCTATCAACTACCTGAGCACTGAGTTTAGGTTCGGTTTGAGTTTGTCTATTAAATACAAAGTTTTAACAGATATCATGTTTGTTTTCTAGGATCGTTGGTGTTTCACCTGATGATGAACAGAGTTGTTCGAAATATTGTCAAAGCTTAATTAATAAACAATGAAAATGGAGTTGATGTTTGCTCTCGTCATCTTATTTATTCTGAAGATCCGGTACCCTAGCGGCCAACCTACTACTGATATATATATATATATATCTTTTGTAGGCGAGCGGCATTCGACCATAACATTTTTCTACCGAAAACAAATTACATACTTAGCTCAAAGGAGGTCTGGGTGGGCATTATTTAATTTGAAGGAAGTCTGGGAAGGCGTTTTGGTTAGCCTAGAGGACAAACTGAAATACACTGCTCGAAAATGGCTCAAGCAAACACAATTCTGAAAAATAATGAAACCAAATACCATAATAACCACCAAGACGTCGGACCAGATAGCGTTGAAAGAGTCTATATAATAACCACGTGACGTGAGAGCCAAGGATCCCAAGTCAAAGTAGAGACACACGAACAATCTTTTCAGCAACACACAAACACTATTTTCAGTAACACACGAACAATCTTTCCAGCAACACACCAACATTCTTTTCAGTAACACACGAACAATCTTTACAGCAACAGACGAACACTCTTTTCAGCAAAACACGAACAATCTATTCAGCAGTACACGAACACTATTTTCAGTAACACACGAACAATCTTTCCAGCAACACACGAACATTCTTTCCAGTAACACAGGAAAAATCTTTACAGCAACACACGAACATTCTTTACATCAACACACGAACACTCATATCAGCAACTACATTCGGTCAATCTCTAGCTTGGCATCTGAATTAAGGGAGGGGGGGGGGTCAGCCCCCCTAGAGTAAAATTACCGATCCCAAAGTAACTGTCCCCAAAGTTGCTGATCCCAAAGTTACCGACCCCAAAGTTGCCGATTCCAAAGTTACCGACCCCAAAGTTACCAATTCCAAAGTTACCGATCCCAAAGTTGCTGATCCCAAAGTTACCGACCCCAAAGTTGCCGATTCCAAAGTTACCGACCCCAAAGTTACCGATCCCAAAGTTACCGACCCCAAAGTTGCCGATTCCAAAGTTACCGATCCCAAAGTTACCGACTCCAAAGTTGCTGATTCCAAAGTTATTGACCCCAAAGTTACCGATCCCAAAGTTACCGACCCTAAAGTTGCCGATCCCAAAGTTGCTGATCCCAAAGTTAGCGATTCCAAAGTTACCGACCCCAAAGTTGCTGATCCCAAAGTTACCGATCCCAAAGTTACCGACCCCAAAGATGCTGATCCCAAAGTTCCCAATCCCAAAGTTGGCGATCCCAAAGTTAAGGTCGTTACACACTGACACGACAGCCCCTTCAAGACTGGTACGAACAACCACGACGCATACAAATCCTGTGTCTTGCTGAATTTACTAGAGATCTTGGCGAAAATGGCTGGCATCGTTTGAGTCGTATCTCTACCATATCTCTTCTGCACGACTTAATAAGACTCTAGCGATGCCGATACGGTTGAGAAACGAATGCTACGAAGAAGATAGGAAAAGTCGTGTGAAGGGTACACGACTAGTCCACGGAAAAGATACGACCCAAAAGACTGCGATACAACTCAGAAGAATCATATCGACGCCGTATCGACACCGTGAGACGTGCAACCGGATTGAGGCTAGACGCGCGGTTGCCAACTCGACCGTTGCCAATTTTCCGCACGGAAGAGATACGGTCCGCACGGCAGGCTTACGCACCAGACGACGTTGATACGGGCCATACGGCTTTGATACGGACCTTACGTCTTTGATACGGACCACACGATTGTGATACAGCTAGTTCGTGATGGAGACGCAGACTCAGACAATTTTTTACAGTTGCCGGGGGATTCCCACAAATTTTTGAACAGCTCAAAATCTCGTATCGACCCCCGATACGTCGCTTGGACCGTGAGAGTCACCCACAGCTAATTTCCGATATCCACGATTATGTTGCCGATTCGCCGTATCAGGCTGAAATCTCGAGTCGGGAACTCGCCTGGAGGGGCTTTCGTGTCAGTGTGCAACGATCTTTACCGACCCCAAAGTTACCGATCCCAAAATTGCCGATCCCAAAGTTGCTGATACCAAAGTTGCTTTTCCAAAAGTTGCGATTCCAGAAGTTTCCTATCCCAGTTACCGTTAAAGAAGTTGCCAGTAAATTTCCCGTGTGTAACCGTAACTGTGAGAAAATGTACCACCTGAACAGCTAACTTGATCCCAGGGTAAGTTAGGAGGGGCTGGGGAGGGGGGGGGGGGGGAAGAACGTGTCGGGAGTCGTCTTAACCTTATATAAAGCCGGTATCACACGAGAGCTTTTATAGTCAACATTCGATGAATACAAAAATTCTGCAAACATTACTGGAATATTTTGCACTGGTATCGGAAACTAGACTGATGGAAGATGAATTTAGGTGCCCGACGTATTGTAAATGTTGACCTCATAAGCTGCCAGACCAGTGTTTAGGATAAATGTTGAGGGAAAATGCGCTCGTGTGATACCGGCTTAAGCCGAAGACGGTCTTTTTGGACTACCAGTGTGATGTTTTATTAGTTTGGCGATTTTAATGTGTTTCACTCGATTGGTTTGGCGATTTTAATGTGTTTCACTCGATTGGTTTGGCGATTTTAAGACGCTTGTTATTTTTTTGAGCGAGCGATAGCAAGTCTGCATACTAGGGGAAATCCTCTTTTAGCCAAGACATTTTTCTACCGAAAAATATATTAATTTAACTTGAAAGGGGGTCTTGAAGGCGTTTTTTTCTTTTGTTTTAGCTTAAATGGATCGGAGGAGGCGTTTTTGCTAGGTTTAGAGGGCAAACTAAAAACAAAAGAAAACAATATAAATAATAATTAATCAGAACATCAAAATAGACCCCAAAACGTCGGCTGGGCTAGTGTGAGCAGCTAACTTGATCTGGTTTAAGTTAAGGAGTGAGAACGTGCAGGAGCTGGGGGGACAAGTGGATTTATGTACGTGCATATGTGTGTGTGTGCGTGTGTGTGTGTTTGTATGTGTGTTTGTGAGTGTGTATGTGGGTGTGTGTGAAGTGGTGGACTAGGCTGAGAGGGATTGAGGGTAATTTGTGTGGAAGGCGTCAGGTGGCTGATTAAAAATGATGACTCATTGGAGGAGGGGGTCTTCATCAGCTGAGTGATTTCATTAGAGAGAGTTCTAGTACCTTGCGTCTTCAGTGCCACCATATTGTATACCAAGCTCATATTTTGACATCCGTCCTCATATTGTTATTTGTGAATACGGATAGTCTTTTCACTATAGATGGTATGTTATTCCGTTGATTCTGGTGATTTTAGCTAGCTTCTAAAAAAACTTGGGTAACCCCTTGAAAATCACAGATCCTACATAAAAGGAATACAAAACTGACAATACCAGCTAGAACATACAGAAACAGTTAAACAATCGCCGACAATTGAATCGCGATAGAAATATGAGACCTAAAGACAAATAATACATATCAGTGTTTTATCATAAGGTGTTACCTCTACATTCTATCATGCTTGTCCAAGTGTAGAGTATCCACCTATAGGCGCGTCCACAGAAGCTAGATATATAGCATATTTGTCCGATTCCTTTGACTGATGGCTAGGTTTGGCCCATAATAACAATCCACATTTTAGCCAGGGATCATCATTGTGACACAAGTTATGTTTGTACCTGTTGATTGTGGATGGACTAATTGAGCTAATGGGAGCTGCTGGATGGGCTCCATAAACACCTGTGTCTCGTCTCAACCCAAATATCACATGGCTCGAACACAATTGACCTTTTGTGAGCACACCTTTTGACGACTACTGTTTACTATTATATTTTATTTCCCAGGCCACGGAGACTAAGATCATTCTTTGCCCAGCATATGGACATTGGATATTGGTTTATGGTGTCCGACAGTTCATAATTATCCAGAATATAATTAGTGTCCTAGAGTCTACAGTCATGGACATTTGATCTTAACCACCCTAGGGTATTCATTATATAAAAAAACAAAAACAAAACACACATATATACTGTATATACCGGTATATACTGTATATATATATATATATATATATATATATATATACATATATATATACTGGACTGGTAATCCAATGGACCCGGGTTCGAATCCAAATATGTCAATGGGAAGATATTATTGTGATGGAATTTGTGCTGTGCCTAGTATCAGTGCATTACCACAGCACACCGATGTTGCCAAAACAAAATACCCTCATTGTTCCCTGATTAAATAGCACTGTATGAATATTCCCATATTCAAAATATGCTACAGGGGGGCAATGCCTAGTGAGTTAATTGCTCAATAGGTGGCGTTCTGAGAGTGAGGGTCCGAGCCTGGGGAGTGAGACTGTGAAGCGCAGGGGCGAAGCAGCTTCGCGGTTGGAGTTTGGTTCGAGCCGTGAGTAGGTGCTTCGCATGTCTCACTCAGTAGACTGGAACAAGACCTCACGGGCCTCACCGTGTTCAGTGGTAGAGTGAAAAGGCTACCAGCCTATGCCCGAGAGGGAGTAGTTGGAATATAGACAAATAAAAAAAAAAAAATATATATATATATATATATATATATATTCACTGTATATATATAATCAACATACAAATAAACTTTCTTTTGCAAACATTACAAATTGATTACGTGTAATATATGCCATAGACAGATTATTCGTGAAATGATTATACAAGTTGCAATTGCATAATGAGAATCCTAGGGTGGTTAAGAACACAATATCAAGGACCATGCAAGACGAATCACATAGCCAGCAAGACAGTATGGTGTCTCTGGGTGTAAAGAGAGCAGTACCAATAGATGTCTCCCTCGGCCACCACACATCAGGTGGCAGAAGGGGTATACGCCCCCTTCCCTCACACACTTAATAGTCCGGCTGCGGGAGTGACGAGTGGCCAGGCTGAGGGAGGGAGGGAGGGAGGTGGATAGATTCAGAAGGGGCAAGGAGGTATTTATTGGTTGATTAATTTCTTTATATACTGCATATATATATATATGTATAAATATATATATATATACCATATATATATATTATATATATATATGTATATATATATAGATATATATATATATATATATATATATATATATATATATATATATATATATATCTGACAGGGCTAGGATTCGAACCGTACAGGCAGGAGGTCCAGTCACCTACACCACCATGATTAAAAGACAGTCTGTCCCCGCATCAGAGTCGAGTTGGGGAGGAATACTGATAGAAGTATCAAATTCCTGCTTTTAACTCTCGTGGTGGTGTACGTGGCAGGACCTCCTGCCTGTACGGTTCGAATCCTAGCCCTGTCAGCTATACAGTATATATATATATATATATACGGTATATATATATATATATATATTATATATATATATATATATATATATATATATATATATAATATATATATAATATACATATATATATATATATATATATATATTATATATAACATATATATATATTTATATATATGTACAGTATATGTATATATCTATATATATATATATATATATATATATATATATATATATATATACAGTATATATATATATATATATATATATATATATATATATAAATATATATATATATATATATAAATATATTGTGACGTTAACCACTCCGTTAGAACCGCATGGCTTGTCCTACGGTGACTCGCTAGGATCGCCTGGGCAGTGGATGTGGCTACAGTTGATGTATTATTGTGTGCTTTATTTCATATGAAAGCTCGTGTCATGGGCAGTCCAGAAAGGCTCTTTGTTTTC
Source organism: Paralithodes platypus (assembly GCA_032716605.1). NCBI lineage: Eukaryota > Metazoa > Arthropoda > Malacostraca > Decapoda > Lithodidae > Paralithodes > Paralithodes platypus. The sequence continues at coordinate 26,114,145 of CM064567.1, read as the reverse complement.
GTCCATGTCAAGGCTTTATATATTTGATTGCAAAGTATATGTTTTATCATTAAGTAGGCCTAGTAATGATAGGATTTGAGAGAGAGAGAGAGAGAGTAGAACAGAGTGCGAGGAGGCGCGCAGTGTTTTTTGCCATGCTCGATGACGTCACGGCTGGCTGGCCTCTTGGGGATTGGTTGGAGGTGTTTTTTACCATGCTTGGTGACGTCATGGTTGGTTGGCCTCTTTGGGATTGGCTGGAGGACTTGTTACCGCTTTGCCTACGCGGTGCGAGCTAGTGCTAGTATATATACAGCTCTCTTGCCACTCTCTCCCTCAGATCTCGTTTCTAGAACGCATCCCTCTTATCCCTTTGATATCTGTCAATCTCTCTTTTTTTTATTTTTATTTTTTTCTATGTGATTGAGGGAGGCAAAAGGCATAACTGCCTATAGCGAGTGCCTCCCCCATAGTTGAAAGAGTGACAGGGCCAAAATCAAGGGACGTTCGAGCCAAAATGCCTGGACACACGGAGTTTGAAGCAATTTAAGTCATAGGAAGAGGGAAAGACTGATTCTGGGAGAGAGTTCCAGAGCTCAGCTGTTGAGTAGAAGAAAGTTTGAGAGTAACGTTTCACTCTGGGGTTGGAGAGTTGCACAGAGTAGGGGTGGGATTGAGTTGCAAGACGGGTACCACGTGCCCTACGTAAAGGAGGTGGTATGCACTGGGATAGCTCTGTGGAACACTGATTATTATAGTAGCGATAGAATAGCGAGAGAGATGCAACATTGCGGCGGAGAGAGAGAGATTGCAGAGAGTTGGTGAGTGGGCGGGAGTTAATGATACGAAAGGCCTTCCTTTCAACTTTGTCTAGGAGAGCGGTGTGAGAGGAACCTCCCCACACATGTGAACAATACTCAATACAAGGGCGCACTATGCCCCTGTACAGAGCAAGAAGCTGTGCAGGGGAAAAGAACCCCCCAAGGCGGTTGAGCACACCCAGCTTCTGGGAGGCTGCCTTAGCAAGACTGGTAATATGGTCCTTCCAAATGAGAGCAGAAGAAAAAGAGACACCAAGAATATTGAGAGAAGATGAAGGGTTGATTTTTGTATTGTTGAAGAATAAGGGATAGTCCGCTGGGAGATCCTGACGGGTAGATAGATGGAGAAATTGGGTTTTGGAAGCATTAAAGTTAACAAGGTTTTCTCTGCCCCAATTGGAAATAGTATTTAGATCAGAATTTAAGAGTTCTATGGCTTCATTACGTTTGTCGTTGAGGGATTGCTGGCTGGGGCGTTCTGAAAAACTAATGGAGTACCTGCACCTGAGAACCTTTTCCTCTGCCTATCTCTCTCATTTTCCATATCTTTCACCACCTTTTATTAATATTATACCCCCTCTGGTTAACTCTGCATAATCAGCTTCATGCTGGCCAGTTGTATTGTGCGTTAAGGTCTTATATAACCCATGTATGTTTAGTTGTTAAGATAAGTTGATCACGAAGCATTGGTTGGCATTCACATTGTTCAGTACCGCTTCCTATAATTATTAGTGTTCTGCTGAATTAGATAATGCTAGACTAGGAGTCTGATATTATAAGGTATTGTTTCCGATGGGTGCTGGCTTTAGTTAAAAGCTGCACGACATACCTAAGAACTGGAGTTGATTGGGTAAATTCTAGTCTGTGTGCCATTGAGAGTAGAGCATGCACGAATGAGGGCTTTTTGCCTATACCATTCTGCACTGTTCTAAGCTCGGTTGTTTGTCTTTGAGGTACGCCAGGAGAACGCTTAATACTTCGGTAATAAGGTTTCTCAAGAGAGCTACCCTTCACTATAACGTAATACTTGACGCACAGACTTGAGATTTGCACTAGGCTATGCGGCATGCCATGCGCACCAGTATCTCGTATCATTGACTCTAGCTAGACTTTATCAGTTATAGTAGACATTAAGTATATTAAACCAATTACTCTTATTATGCATACCCGTTTATGATTACACAAGCATTTCGCAGCCTAGTTTGATGTATTGAGACACAAACGACTTAAGCTCTTTTTGTTGATAGGAATACTGCATTGTCGTGGCGATTATTATTATTGTTGTAGCGGTTAGGATATTCTTGGCTCCGACTGCATTATATATCCTGCCTTTTTGTGTGCATAGCCTGCACGAGCATTGTTCCGCTGCCTGCCTTTTTGGGTTCCATTTCCGATTCGAGCATCTTGATAGCATCTAACATTTAAAGAAGATTCCTTGTTGGTGTTGAAGGACTTTAGTGCACTTTCTTTCATGCAGGAGTGCCTGACATTTATTGATTAAAGTAACGTAAGCTGTAAATTCCCTTACCACCTTACTTTGCATACCATAACCAAGCACCTTCGGTTATAGGTAGTAATAGGCTGTTTTCACATAACATTAAGCCTAGAGTAGACGCACATTTATTGAGAGTTTGATAACCTATTATTGCATATAGAACTCTGGAGAGTATTTGTGTTCTTTGTTCACTGGGAATATACATCAGAGGTTGGATCTAGCGCTTTCCGTTGTAGCATTTATGCCATTACTAGTCCAATGAATAAGAGCCCTGATATATATAAACCTCAGTCGTAACAAATGGCGACCTTACCTAGGATTTGGTGAACCTACATTTATTAGCAGGGAGCATTTGTTGTTTTGGGGAATATTTTGCGGGGATCAGCAAGAATATTTTTTTTTTTGCAACATAGTATAGCCCTTGAGTATTTCCGAGAATTTTTGTGTGTATATTGAGGTATAAGAGTTTGGGGTGCTTCTTTTCTGAATATTGAGGTGAGGAATTTGTGTGAGCATCATGTCTTATACTGGATCAGAGGAGAATGGAGACACAGTACGTAATGTCGAAACTGAGGAACAGCAGTATGATGAAATGGTTAATCAGGTGAACTGTGAGGAGGATGCTAGGATATTTTTGCAATGGCCTGTTACTGCCGAGCGGTTGGAGGGTATGAATCGGTACGGTCTTCAATGCCTGGCCACAGCTATCGGTCATGCGGGTACTAGCAGCATGACCAGGGATAACTTGATAACGTGTGTACTGGGCAGGGTGACTGGTGAGCGAGATGGGTTGAGTGCTCAGAGCCCTTCGGCCATGCTTCCCCTACACTCGACTCCCAGCCATCCCAGTAGTTTGCCGACCCCAAGTACGCTTCCACAGTTGGGTGGTGACTGGCAGGGTGGGTTGCCCCTGGGGGGACCACCGGTAATTTCAAACATTGTAGCACCTTCACCTCCTCAAGGGTTAACTCCAGAATTATTGTTTCAGCTCGAATTAGCTAAGATCGAAGAGAGAAAGGCTATCAGGGTATCTGAGGAGCAACAAAGGGCATGTGAGCTTCAGCAGCAACAAAGGGCATGTGAGCTTCAGCAGTAAATAGAATTAGCCAAGATAGAAGAGAGAAAAACTATCAGTCAGCAGTCTCAGCACATAGAGCTAGCAAAAATCCAAGCTGATTTAGAGTCGACTAGGTACTGTGCCGACATGGACGTAGAGAAGTCGCGGGTAGAGACAACGGGACAGCGACTTGGGGCTGGTAACCGTGTTCATGATCAATCTCTCTCGCACTTATTGAAACTGGTTCCGGTGTTTGATGAGAGTGGTGTAATAGAGTTTTTCGCACGCTTTGAGAAGAAGTGCCAGGAACACCAGTGGCCAGAGAATAAATGGGCAGCACTTGTATCCTCTAGATTAATAGGCAAGGGTCTTAAAGCCTACGATGCGTTACCTTTGGAGTCATGTATTGTGTATGAGGATCTCAAGGAGGCTGTCCTGAGGGCTTACGAACTGCAACCAGAAACGTACCGTTTGAAGTTCCGGGGTGTAACCAAGGGAAGAGATAGCACCTTTTTGGAACACGCCCGGGACTTGTCCGATGCTATGGGGAACTGGCTCCGATCTGAGAAGGTAATAACATTTGATGGAATTAAGCAGTTAATGATGTTGGAGCAGTTCTTTAAGAGCACGGGCGGTGATCTAACTTTGAACTTAAAGGATAAAAACCCAAGAACTCTAGTAGAAGCAGCAGAAATGGCTGATCTACGGCTGTCGTTGATTCGGGGTTGCGGGTCCTCACAGAAGTACGATGCAAGTGCTAAGGACCGTTATCCTCCCCCTCCCCGTAGCAAGGACACATTTAAACAAAAGAGCAATGAAACTAAAACTGAATCCAAACCTAACACCACGCCGTATAAGAAAAGTCAGGGGCCTTTTACATCACAGTGTAAGCCGAAACCGAAATTTATGTGTTTTAGGTGCCACAAGGAGGGTCATAAAGCAAATGAGTGCCCTAGTCGACCTCCTCCGGCAGCCGTGTCTTTTGCTCACGGCATTGGAGTGTTCAAGAGGACATCGGAGTTTGTTAGAGGCAATTCTTCCAAGGTAAAAACACTGCCAGTGCAGAAGGATCCGGAAGGCTTATTCCCTGTCCGTGATGCCTTTAGTGACCACAGGGGACTCGGTTGTGTGGAGTGGGGGGTAGAAGACATGAGGTGAGAGTTTTGCGTGACACTGGGGCATCGCAAACACTGTTGAGGAATTTCACTGGTAAACCTGTAAATACAGCGCGGGTGGTTGTGATTCAGGGAGTTAATGCAACAAGGTCATACCCGCTTGTAAGAATGAAGATGGAATTTGATGGTGTGACTCGTGACCTGGATGTAGGAATTGTGGAGAAGTTACCTGTTGGGGGCGTCGACCTCCTTCTCGGCAACGACTTTGCGGGACCTACTTCTGAGGCTCCACCCTTAGTCGTTGCCGAGAAGCCGGCCGACGTGAGTAGGGAGGAGCAGGAGTGGGTTGAGAAGTGTCAGGTGCAACCTATGGCGTGTGTTGTCACCAGATCTCTTGCATCCAGGGAGTCACATTCTGGTCAAAAGTCTTTAGACAAGCGGAGGAAAGGTACCGAGAAGGGGTTGAAAGTTGATGCGGTTGAGAGTTTAGCATCATCGGACATTCTCGGGGACTCATTATTAGGACCGATTTTCGAGTCTGGAGAAGACCCATTAACTGTTACTAAGAAGGCAGAGGATGGGCTTAAAAAGACGAAGAGACAGCAACGATACACAGAGAGAGAGCAACGGGAGGCTAAATTCAATGTAGAAGGGGGGCATGAGTTGTTTCGCAAACACTTAGATAAGCTTGCTCCTTCGGACATTCGTAAATTGCAATTAGAAGACCCGGAGGTTCTTGAATGTGGTACCGGTGCTGTCGAGTTGGAGGAGGACAGTGATGCACAGTCGGGTGATTTTTTTTCATAGATGGCATATTATACCGGCGATTCCAAGATCCGCAGAGGAATTGGGAGGGGGCGTCAGGAGAGGTAGACCAGCTGGTCGTGCCGAGGGTTTGCAGGGAAAGCTTACTTAGGTTGGCTCATGATGTACCTCTGGCGGGACATCTGGGTGTCCGTAAGACGGTTGCAGCCTTAGGAGAATTATTTTGGTGGCCTGGTCTGAGAGCACCAGTGGTGTCATGGGTGGCAATGTGTGATGTGTGTCAGAAGGTTGGCAAACCAAATCAGAGCATTCCTAAGGCGCCGTTACACCCCATTCCTGTCAGTGGGCCTCCCTTTAGTAAGGTAATAGTTGATATGGTTGGCCCCCTTCCCCCTACAAGTGCCGGAAACAAGTTTCTCCTGACCATTATGGATGTAGCAACAAGGTACCCTGACGCGTACCCTATGAGAAATGGGTCAGCGAAGACGGTGGTCCGAAACTTGCTAGTGTATTTTTCCCGGTATGGTTACCCGCAGGAGATTCAGTCAGACCAAGGATCCAACTACACTTCTAACCTCTTTGTTCAAACAATGCAGCAGCATGGGATTGTTACAGTTGTGTCATTTGCGTATCATCCGGAGAGCCAGGGTGTGTGAGAGCGATGGCACTCAACCTTAAAATCTATGCTTCGTTGTTATTGCTTTGAGAATGGGAAAGATTGGGATCTTGGCCTGCCATATGTTTTATTTGCTGCACGGGAGGTACCTGGGGAAAGTTTGGGATTCAGCCCTAATGAGCTCGTCTTTGGACACCGTGTCAGAGGGTCTCTCCATATGGTTAAAGAAATATGGGAGGGTGCAGAAAAACCTTGTTCTATGCTCAAGTATGTCCTCGACAGTCGAGAACGGATGTTGCGCAGTTTGGAGTTGGCTGGCCGTAATTTGACTAGCTCTCAGGCCCTCATGAAGGACAGGTACGACCTCAAGGTTAAACTCAGGGAGTTTCACGTGGGTCAGGAGGTGTTGATTCTACTGCCCCTTGTAGGTCACCCCTTATCCACGAAGTACACTGGTCCTTATAGGGTGGTTGAGAAGCTATCGGACCTGGATTACTTGGTAGCCACTCCAGACAGACGTAAGCGCAATCAGTTATGTCACGTTAATCTCATGAAGGAGTATCAAGCTCAGGTGGAGGATAACTGGGATCATCATGTCTCTGCGAACCAGTGGGCGGGGAACACGAACCAGGTGGCTCAGGAAGCGTTGCAACACTTACCTGAGCACCAGCGTGTGGCTGTGGAGCGCCTGTTCGGTTCATACCCCTCTGTTTTCGCGGAGCACCCAGGCCTCACTACCCTAGAGGTGCACGACCTGGACGTAGGAGACCAACCACCTTTCAAGTCAGTTCCCTATAGGGTGCCCCCTATTAAACTGCCGGCCCTCCGGGCGGAGTTGGAGTATATGTTAACAAGGGGGCTGATTGAGAAGGGGGTGGTAAAGTGGACATCTCCCGTCACGCTGCAACCAAAACCGGATGGTAAGGTGCGATTCTGCGTAGACTACAGACGGTTAAACGGTTTGACGCCCACCAACCCATACCCTCTTCCTCGGGTCGACGACTGTGTGGATAAGATAGGCAATGCAAAGTACCTAACCAAGGTGGACTTGGTTAAGGGATACTGGCAGGTGCCCTTATCCGAACGAGCGAAAGAGGTATGTGGCTTTGTGGTGGATGGTGCTACCTATAGTCCAGTAAATCTAGCAATCATTTAACTGGACCTAGAACAAATTGCAATAGAAGGTTTTTTGGCTTTAACTTGTTTATTAGGTCCCTCTGATGAACATATAAAAAGTCTCCAACTTTTGGACACTGGGAAAGTGGTTAATTTGCATAAATTCAAGATGGCCGCCGTCCAAAGCTTCAATTTACAGATAACTTTTTTCTGGTTGCTCCTAGACCCTATAAATGTATTACAAACAACGTTTTTTGGCTTTAACTTGTTTATTAGGTCCCTCTGATGAACATATAAAAAGTCTCCAACTTTTGGACACCTGGAAAGTGGTTAATTTACAGCCGAAAAACCTTACAGACAGGCTGAACTGTCTCTTTCACAAGGGGTGACACAGGCACTTTGTGCTTGTATGGGTTTTTTGACCTGTTGTCCCTCTTTTTTATAAAAAAAAAAAAAAAAAAACCATGACGTAGTATGACGTCATTCAGAGCCAATTATGTAATTCATGATAGGAGTTCGTATTCACTTGGATCATCGGTGCTTGCATCAAAGTTGCTATTTTGACAGAGTCCTTTACATTGACCACATGCACTGGAACATTCAAGCTCATTCCGTTTGCAACTACAGCGTTGAGTGTCACAGTTGCCCTTACACTGACATCTGACCAATTTCAGTAGTGAATCAGGAGCCACTGGCGAATCCATCGTCTTCGGTTCAAGCTGTCCCTTCCGCAGACACCAGCCCCATTTCTCGGGGTCCACACAGTTCCCCATCCATTCCTGGACCTGACAATAAACTCGGAACGAGTGGTATTTGGCTGCATCGGTTGTTGGGGGAAGGCTGTGAACTTCAACGGTAGTTGAACTTTTTGCCACCTTGTTGCAAAACTTGGTCTTTCGCAGTCCGTCAAGGGTGTCATTTCCTTTTCCCCCGTACAAATAAACCAAGGCCTTTTCACCAGCTGATGATATCGCGTCTTTACTTCCACTTTGGCAACAGAATGCTTCTATACATTTCAAGAAACCGTTGTCTTCCCTCACTTTCCTCAAGGCAGCCCCTTTACCAATACCATACAGTCGTGAGGTTGTGTCACATCCACAGAGTGCATGGACAACTGGCAGGACACGACAGATGCTTTCACCGAGAACTTCTGCTACTGAGTTAATATGCCAACATTTCCCACCTTCCTTGCTCGACTTGAAGTACAAATCATTCATCCCTCGTTCCGCATAATGACACAACAGCACCAACAAGTCTGTGTCCTCACCTATCACATATGTCACGGTTTCCCTTGCATGCTCAATTCCCTTCTTCGCAATCATGACATCTGCATCTGCTGGCGCATTGACACAGTCAATTCCATTTGCCTTGAATGTTTCACACGATAAGTCAATGAAGTTTTGCTTATTGTCCGAGTTTGACAAGAAGTTTTCCTTTTTTGACCGAAGGGGCATGGTTGGAGTGAACATCACCTTTGACCAAAGACTCCTTTTGATCGTCGATTGTGTGTCATGTCCTTGGTAGTAGGTCCTGATTTATAACCGTCGAATACAACCACCGGGTTGAGAAAGTTTTTGGAAACATGCTTCATGTACATGCTTGCAATGTCCTCAAATGTGTCACCCTTCTTCCATGGAATCCTTTGCAATAAGGAACCACCATCCAGAACATGGGTCACAGTCCTTTCTTCCTCAAATGATTCCAATGACGACTTGGGAACAACAGCAGCTATCTCATCTCCTAGCTGTGGTTTATTGGCTTCCCTGAGCCTCCCCCACTTATCGAACAGAGCAGTAGGGTAGCTAGACAACTCATACGCAAAGACCTCTTCAACACCTAAGTCCCTGTTATTAGCAAAGATGAGGAGCCTCTGGAAAAGGAGCTGTGGGTCGATTGGTACTTTTTCAGCACTGATTGTAACCTTTGCACCCAACGACTCAACTTGATCTTTCTTCCTAAATGAAAAGTCAAAAGCATTGCTACCTTCCATCTTCTGCACAATGTTCATACCAACCTCATACAGTAAATGAGGATTGGCCGAGGCTGGTCCTGTCACACCGTTGGCAATATTCCTGAGTTCATTTGATTCTTGAAATGGATCATAATCCTTGAAGAATGCGAGAACCTTCTCTGTGTCCTTCCTATCTCGTTCACGCCTTGCTTCAGTCATTTCTTTGTGCTGCTCAGAGGTGTGGAAATGCTTCCCTGTCAGTTCTTGCATAACTTCACTCACCTCAGCGCAGGCTGGCATAGCAGTAACCAGCGCAGGCGTTGCGTTTCCTCCATGCCCCTACCACGTGTCAATCCACCATTCGTTTTCAAAGAGCGCATCAAAACCTGCTCTATAACCAAGTCGCTTGGCAGTCCTGCCCACAGCCGATCACTTCGGCGGATCACAAATAGACCGGAGTTCAATTGACAGAACATGTCTGGGTTGAGCTGCTCAAGTTCAATCATGTCTTGAATGTACACATGGGCTGACTTGGCATAATTGTTATGACCACACGCTGCAAAGTACGGCAACATCTCCTGGAGTGTTCCGAGGTACAGTAGGAAATCGCCCATTCTCAGTGCCCTCAGGAAGCGACGCAGCAGGTCAATCATGTCCATGTATTGAATCCATAGCTTTCCCATCTTATGCTCTGCTAAGGAGCTCTTCTCAGCTTTAAGTTTTTCAGAAATTCTGTTGAAAACGTCTTTACTGCAGACTTCATCCGGTGAAACGTCTTCACGCAACAGCTTATCCAAAAGATCTGCAGCCTCCTGGAAGTCCTTGCATGCGTCACTTTCCTCATCTACCATTGAGAGGTTGACACCGTATGCCCTGCCTAACACAATCGAACTCAAGGCTGTGTCAACCAAGAAGTGGCCTCTGATTGCTCGTGCATAGGCTTTCCCACTCAGCATTTGGCTGAGCGTTTGGCCCTCGGACACGGTAATTGATGGCGTTCCACGTTCAGTACTGGCCTTGTTGATAGTATCTGCTCCCTTCGCCCCAGCTTGACTGTTTCTCCTTCGTCTAACGTGTTTGAGCAAATGCCGCAGGGATTATGCACCACCTCTTCTTCCATGGCTTCGGTAGATGTCGCACCAATCTGTTGAAACAAGAAACAAGATGATGGGATTAGTATAGGCCTAGGCAAAATGTAATAGACAATAATGTGCAGTAAAGGTAGGGCTTGACCTAGAACAAATTGCAATAGAAGGTTTTTTGGCTGTAAGGTTTTTTGGCTGTAAATTAACCACTTTCCAGGTGTCCAAAAGTTGGAGACTTTTTATATGTTCATCAGAGGGACCTAATAAACAAGTTAAAGCCAAAAAACGTTGTTTGTAATACATTTATAGGGTCTAGGAGCAACCAGAAAAAAGTTATCTGTAAATTGAAGCTTTGGACGGCGGCCATCTTGAATTTATGCAAATTAACCACTTTCCCGGTGTCCAAAAGTTGGAGACTTTTTATATGTTCATCAGAGGGACCTAATAAACAAGTTAAAGCCAAAAAACCTTCTATTGCAATTTGTTCTAAGTCCAGCCCTACTTTGACTGGTCTACTACCTCTGTAACGTGATGCCTTATGGCCAAAAGAACGCACCCGCTACCTGTCAGAGTTTGATGAATGATATAACGGCAGACATTCCTAATTGCACAGTATACCTCGACGATGTTATTATCTATGACAACAGCTTTAAGAGTCATTGTGAGCACGAAGAACTCCTGTTCAGGAGGCTTAGTGAGGCTGGCTTGGTGGTCAACCTGGCAAAGTGTGATTTCGTGCGGGCGTCCGTGCAGTATCTTGGGTTCATGGTGGGGTTGGGTCAGGTGTGCCCCCCACAGAACAAGATAGCTGCGATAGATCACTTTCCCCGGCTGGCCACCAAGAAGCAGATCATGAGGTTCTTAGGTATGATCGGATACTACAGACGCTTCATTAAGGGGTACTCTACCGTGCTAGCACCTCTGACAGATCTTTTAGCGAAGGATAAGAAATTCAAATGGGCGCCTGAGTGTGAGAAGGCGTTTAGAGTAGTAAAACACCAGTTGTGCACTCACCCGATCCTCAGGGCCCCTGACTTTAGCCTACCTTTCCAACTAGCAACGGATGCTAGTGGTGTGGGGGCTGGTGCCGTCCTTATGGAAAGGGACGATGATGGGCTGGAACATACTGTTAGTTTCTACTCGAAGAAGTTCAATTCAGCCCAAAAGAACTACTCTGTTGTCGAGAAGGAGTTCCTGGCAATTGTACTTGCACTGAGGCATTTCGAGGTCTAAGTTCCAGCCTATGGTCCAGTCGTTGTAATTTACACAGATCATCACCCTCTCAAGTTCTTGAACCAGTTTCACAATCGGAATATGAGGCTGACCAGGTGGTCGCTAATGTTACAGGAATATAACCAGGACATACGCCATATTGCCGGTTGTGACAACGTGATTGCAGATTGTCTTTCGAGGGTAGATGATCCTGGGTAGATTGACACACGGGTAGCCTCCTGCTTTAGTTTGAATAGTATTTTGCTCATGGTGCTTGTTGGCTCGCGGTTGTAGCCCAGCGTATTGGGTCGTAAAGCAGGAGTTGAGCGTTTGGTATAGAAGAAAAAACTAGGCTTGCCCCTATAGTGCAGCCGAAATAAACAAATTAAAAACATAAAAATCAAATAAAAACTCATTCTTTGATAGTTGAATTTTTTCAGTATGTTATAGCAGTAATTCTGAGTTGCATCCCTCTCAGAATGCTGGGCTAGAGAAGCTCGCTCTTGAGGAGCATAACTACATATGATTTAACCTATTGTGATGGGGAGGGTTATAATTTTGTAAAATGTTTTGTTGGGAACTGTGCCAGATATTTTACTGCCACTGGGTGATGGGAAGTAGAGATATAGCATGGGTTCTAACCATCAGATTTGTTTGAGCTTTGGGCCTCTGAGAAAAATCTTGGGGGGGGGGTGTGACGTTAACCACTCCGTTAGAACCGCATGGCTTGTCCTACGGTGACTCTCTAGGATCGCCAGGGCAGTGGATGTGGCTACAGTTGATGTATTATTGTGTGCTTTATTTCATATGAAAGCTCGTGTCATGGGCAGTCCAGAAAGGCTCTTTGTTTTCGCCCATGTCAAGGCTTTATATATTTAATTGCAAAGTATGTGTTTTATCATTAAGTAGTAATTATAGGATTTGAGAGAGAGAGAGAGAGAGAGTAGAACAGAGTGCGAGGAGGCGCGCAGTGTTTTTTGCCATGCTTCATGATGTCACGGCTGGCTGGCCTCTTGGGGATTGGTTGGAGGAGTTGTTTACCATGCTTGGTGACATCATGGTTGGTTGGCCTCTTTGGGATTGGCTGGAGGACTTGTTACCGCTTTGCCTACGCGGTGCGAGCTAGTGCTAGTATAATTTTATACAGCTCTCTTGCCACTCTCTCCCTCAGATGTGGTTTCTAGAATGGATCCCTCTTATCCCTTTGATATCTGTCCCCCTCATTGCACCTGAGAACCTTTTCCTCTGCCTATCTCTCTCATTTTCCATATCTTTCACCACCTTTTATTAATATTATACCCCCTCTGGTTAACTCTGCATAATCAGCTTCATGCTGGCCAGTTGTATTGTGCGTTAAGGTCTTATATAACACATGTATGTTTAGTTGTTAAGATAAGTTGATCACGAAGCATTGGTTGGCATTCACATTGTTCAGTACCGCTTCCTATAATTATTAGTGTTCTGCTGGATTAGATAATGCTAGACTAGGAGTCTGATATTATAAGGTATTGTTTCCGATGGGTACTGGCTTTAGTTAAAAGCTGCACGACATACCTGAGAACTGGAGTTGATTGGGTAAATTCTAGTCTGTGTGCCATTGAGAGTAGAGCATGCATGAATGAGGGCTTTTTGCCTATACCATTCTGCACTGTTCTAAGCTCGGTTGTTTGTCTTTGAGGTACGCCAGGAGAACGCTTAATACTTCGGTAATAAGGTTTCTCAAGAGAGCTACCCTTCACTATAACGTAATACTTGACGCACAGACTTGAGATTTGCACTAGGCTATGCGGCATGCCATGCGCACCAGTATCTCGTATCATTGACTCTAGCTAGACTTTATCAGTTATAGTAGACATTAAGTATATTAAACCAATTACTCTTATTATGCATACCCGTTTATGATTACACAAGCATTTCGCAGCCTAGTTTGATGTATTGAGACACAAATGACCTAGGCTCTTTTTGTTGATAGGAATACTGCATTGTCGTGGCGATTATTATTATTGTTGTAGCGGTTAGGATATTCTTGGCTCCGACTGCATTATACATCCTGCCTTTTTTTTTTTTCTATGTGATTGAGGGAGGCAAAAGGCATAACTGCCTATAGCGAGTGCCTCCCCCATAGTTGAAAGAGTGACAGGGCCAAAATCAAAGGACGTTCGAGCCAAAATGCCTGGACACACAGAGTTTGAAGCAATTTAAGTCATAGGAAGAGGGAAAGACTGATTCTGGGAGAGAGTTCCAGAGCTCAGCAAGTTGAGTAGAAGAAAGTTTGAGAGTAACGTTTCACTCTTGGGTTGGAGAGTTGCACAGAGTAGGGGTGGGATTGAGTTGCAAGATGGGTACCACGTGCCCTACGTAAAGGAGGTGGTATGCACTGGGATAGCTCTGAGGAACACTGATTATTATAGTAGCGATAGAATAGCGAGAGAGATGCAACATTGCAGCTGAGAGAGAGAGATTGCAGAAAGTTGGTGAGTGGACGGGAGTTAATGATATGAAAGGCCTTCCTTTCAACCTTGTCCAGGTGAGCGGTGTGAGAGGAACCTCCCCACACATGTGAACAATACTCAATACAAGGGTACACTATGCCCCTGTACAGAGCAAGAAGCTGTGCAGGGGAAAAGAACCCCCTAAGGCGGTTGAGCACACCCAGCTTCTGGGAGGCTGCCTTAGCAAGACTGGTAATATGGTCCTTCCAAATGAGAGCAGAAGAAAAAGAGACACCAAGAATATTGAGAGAAGATGAAGGGTTGATTTTTGTATTGTTGAAGAATAAGGGATAGTCCGCTGGGAGATCCTGACGGGTAGATAGATGGAGAAATTGGGTTTTGGAAGCATTAAAGTTAACAAGGTTTTCTCTGCCCCAATTGGAAATAGTATTTAGATCAGAATTTAAGAGTTCTATGGCTTCATTACGTTTGTCGTTGAGGGATTGCTGGCTGGGGCGTTCTGAAAAACTAATGGAGTAGTGTAAGGTTGAGTCGTCTGCGGATGAATGGATGGGAATTAAGGTACAGTTAAGGAGTTCATTTATAAAAATTAGAAAGAGAATAGGAGATAGGACAGAGCCCTGAGGAACACCGGAGTTTATAGAGTGAGGAAGTGAACAATGGCCGTCCACAACCGCGGCTATGGAATGGCCGGAAAGGAAATTAGAGACAAAGGCACAGATGGAGGGATAGAAACCGAAGGAGGGTAGTTTAGAAATTAAAAATTTATGCCAGACTCTATCGAAGGCTTTCGATATGTCTAGTGCAATAGAAAAAGTCTCCCTGAAGTCCCGAAAGGAGGATGACCAAGAGTTAGTAAGATATGAAAGAAGATCACCAGTAGAGCGACCCTTAAGGAAGCCATACTCGCGATCTGAAAGCAGATTATGAGAAGAGAAATGCTTAAGAAATTTGGAAGCAAGAATAGTTTCAAAAACTTTAGAAAGACAAGAGATAAGAGCAATTGGACGATAGTTGGAGGGTTGAGAGCGGTCACCCTTCTTTGGGACAGGTTGAATGTGAGCAAACTTCCAGCATGAAGGGAAGACGTTAGAGGATAGACAGAGACGAAAGAGTTTGCCTAGGCAGGGAGTCAGCACGGAAGCACAGTTTTTGAGACCAACAGGAGGAATACCGTCCGGACCGTACGCCTTATTAGTGTTAAGCCCAGAGAGGGTAGAAAGTACATCTTTAGAAGAGATTAGGATATTAGGCATAAGTAGTGTGTGCGTAGCCTGCACGAGCATTGTTCCGCTGCCTGCCTTTTTGGGTTCCATTTCCGATTCGAGCATCTTGATAGCATCTAACATTTAAAGAAGATTCCTTGTTGGTGTTGAAGGACTTTAGTGCACTTTCTTTCATGCAGGAGTGCCTGACATTTATTGATTAAAGTAACGTAAGCTGTAACTTCCCTTACCACCTTACTTTGCATACCATAACCAAGCACCTTCGGTTATAGGTAGTAATAGGCTGTTTTCACATAACATTCAGCCTAGAGTAGACGCACATTTATTGAGAGTTTGATAACCTATTATTTCATATAGAACTCTGGAGAGTATTTGTGTTCTTTGTTCACTGGGAATACACATCAGAGGTTGGATCTAGCGCTTTCCGTTGTAGCATTTATGCCATTACTAGTCCAATGAATAAGAGCCCTGATATATTTAAACCTCAGTCGTAACAATATATATATATATATATATATATATATAATGCTGAAGATTTGTTTAGTATCAATGAGAGAGTTGCAGGAATAATTGTTAAGCTCATTAAACGTTATAAAGTTAAAGTAATCCAAGCATATTCACCAACAGCAATACCTGATGATAAATAAATTGAAAAGTTATATAAAGATGTAGAAGACGCTATGAAAAGACATAACCCTCAATTCACATGTGTGATGCCAAAGTAGGCCAGAACAAAATAGGTGAAACAGTTATACAGTAGGTAACTTTGGGATAGGTAACCGAAATGACACTCGTGTAGAATTTGCAAAACGAAATTGACTTAAGATCATGAATACATTTTTCCAAAAGAAAGCTAGCAGGAAATGGACATGGAAAGGTCCAAATGGAATAACCAAGAATTAAATTGACTTTATCCTTAGTGACAAACCAGATATTGTGAAGAACGTAGCAGTACTGAACAAAGTGAATGTCGGAAGCGACCACAGAATGATTAGATGTCGAGTAGGGTTAAATCTCAAGAAAGAAAGAAAGAAGCTAGTTAGAAGTACCAAGCCAAACTTATGCACACTGAGAGAAAGGACTAATGATTTTAGCATAGATATTCAGATTACATATACGCAGTTGGCAGACTTAGAGGAGACCGTAGAAGAAATGAATGGAAACTTTACCAGAATCATAACAGAAACATCTCTATGTGTAGCTGGAAAAGCAGGGAAGAACACTTGTAGTAAACTTTCAGAAGAAACGAAGGGTCTTCTGAAGAAGAGAAGGAATATGACAATTATAACAACCAGAGCCAAGATTGAAGCAGCAGAAATAACCAAGATCATCAACAAGAAAAAGACTGAAGAAATCCGAACATTTAATATGACCAACATTGAAGAGACTGTAAGAAATGATGGAAGTATGAAAGAAACCAAGAGAAGGATTGGTACACGGAAAAGTCAAATGGTAAAGTAACTAACAACAGAGAAGAAATAATCAAGATAGCTGAAGAATTTTATACTAGGCTACACAGCAGTGAGGACAGACTCGAAGACATAATTCCAGAGCATGTAATCATTGATGTACCAGTATCCGCGGTAACAATAGGAGAAGTTAGGACAGCCTTAAGATATGCAAAGAGAGGTAAAGCAAGTGGTAACGCCAATCTCACTATTGACCAAATCAAAGATGCAGGCGATGTTGCACTTAATAAACTAGCCAAACTATACACAACATGTTTGCAATGTCAAAAGGTTCTTAAAGCCTGGAAAAATGCCTCCATTATCCTCATTCACAAAAAGGGGATGCTAAAGATCTGAAAAACTATCGACCAATTAGCTTGCTTTCTGTTTTGTATTAACTATTCACAAAAATTGTCACCAACCGGATAGGTAGAACACTAGATTCAAATCAGCCAAGAAAACAAGCAGGTTTAAGAAGTGGATACTCAACAACAGATCATATGCAAGTTGTTAGCAGAGTAATTGAGAAAACAGATGAATTTAAAAAACCCTTGTGTATGGCATTCATAGATTACGAATAGGCATTTGACTCTGTCGAAATTTCTGCTGTAATGAGAGCGATTCGTAAACAAGGAGTAGAAGAGAATTATGTACAGGTTTTAGAAGACATATATAACGATGGAACAGCAACAATAAAGCTCCACAAGGAAAGTGAGAAAATATCAATTAAGAAGGGTTACCCCATTCTTAATTGGCAGGCCGATACAATTTCCCCAAAATTATTCACAGCGTGCTTGGAAGAAATATTTACGAATCTCGACTGGGACAATAAGGGAACAAATGCTAACGGAGATTATCTAAATAACCTCAGATTCGCCGATGACATAGTTCTTTCCAGTGACTCAGGGGAAGAATTACAATAACTGACGGAAGATTTGAACAGAGAAAGTCTTAAGGTAGGACTGAAAATTAATAGAAAACAAAACAAGATTATGCTTAATCATCTTGTGCAACGACAAACAACAAATAAAGTTAGAAGAAAGTGATAGAAGCCGTCGAGGAACACATAATAACCTAGGCCAGGTTATAAAGGCAAACCCATTTCACTCTAGAGAAATCAAGCGAAGGATAGTCATGGATGGACGGCATTTGGTAAACAGAGCTCCATTATGAAAAACAAGCTACCCCTTTCATTAAAAAGGAAAGTATACAACCAATGTGTCCTCCCTGTCCTAATTTATGGATCTGAAACGTGGAGTATAATAAAGTGTCTAGAACTTAAACTTAGAAATGCCCAAAGAGGAATGATGAGGATAATATTAGGCATAACTTGGAGAGATAAGGAAAGAGACTCATTGATAAGATAACAAACACAAGTAGAAGATATTCTCAGTACTATAAAACAGAGGGAATGGTCCTGGGCAGGGCATATATTTTGAAGAGATGATAACAGATGGACAACAGGAGCAACAGAATGGGAACCTAGGGACGGAGCTAAAGGAAAGGGTAGACAGAGAACCAGATGGAGAGATGAAATCCGAAGGTTTGTTGGAGTGGGATGGAACAGACTAACATCTAAGCGGTTGGAGTGAAAACGTATGTCCTGCAGTGGAGTAACTCAGGCTGATGTTGCTGATGATATACTGTATATATATATATATATAATTATATATATAAGTAAAAACCTCCATTAAAAATATAAATTTATCAGGAGTATGAAGAAGTTATAACGTCGTGGGCAAGTCATAAGCTGTTCATTCATGGTCTTATTTTGTTGTTCACCTCGCCTTAACACTATCTGGTCTGACAGCTTGTGAGATATTATGATATTTTGCTTGTTATTGAAGATTTTTTTGCTTTTGCCACTTTCGAGAAATGTACTTTAGTTTGTCCCCGTTTGTCCCCTTGGCTAACAAAAACGCCTTCCCAAACTTCCTTCAAACTTAAGAATACCCACCCAGATCCTCTTCAAGCTAAATTTGTACAAACATTTTCGACAGAAAAATGTCCCTGCCTAAGGCCGATTTCTTCTAAGTTACCGGGACACTATTTTTCACCCAGAACAAAATATACACTTGAATTGAGTGAAACACCTGATTATCGCCAAGCTAAGGGGATGGAACGTCTTAACATTTCCAAACTAATGTAGCAAAACAGGGGACATAGAAGAAAACTACCCTCAAAGCAAATAGGGTTAAGGTACTTAACAAGCCAAAATAGCCCTAGAACTCCTTTCTATGTTAAATAATGTAATCTTGTGTATGATCACGGAATATATAATTGTCAATACTAATACGCAGACGACTCAACCTTACACTACTCCATTAGTTTTTCAGAACGCCCCAGCCAGCAATCCCTTAACGACAAACGTAATGAAGCCATAGAACTCTTAAATTCTGATCTAAATACTATCTCCAATTGGGACAGAGAAAACCTTATTACCTTTAATGCTTCCAAAACCCAATTTCTCCATCTATCTACCCGTCAGGATCTCCCAGCGGACTATCCCTTATTCTTCAACAATACAAAAATCAACCCTTCATTTTCTTTCAATATTCTTGGTGTCTCTTTTTCTTCTGCTCTCATTTGGAAGGACCATATTACCAGTCTTGCTAAGGCAGCCTCCCAGAAGCTGGGTGTGCTCAACCGCCTTAGGGGGTTCTTTTCCCCCGCACAGCTTCTTGCTCTGTACAGGGGCATAGTGCGTCCTTGTATTGAGTATTGTTCACATGTGTGGGGAGGTTCCTCTCACACCGCTCTCCTAGACAAAGTTGAAAGGAAGGCCTTTCGTATCATTAACTCCCGTCCACTCACCAACTCTCTGCAATCTCTCTCTCTCCGCCGCAATGTTGCATCTCTCTCGCTATTCTATCGCTACTATAATAATCAGTGTTCCTCAGAGCTTTCCCAGTGCATACCACCTCCTTTACGTAGGGCACGTGGTACCCGTCTTGCAACTCAATCCCACCCCTACTCTGGTCAACTCTCTAACCCGAGAGTGAAACGTTACTCTCAAACTTTCTTCCAATCAACAGCTGAGCTCTGGAACTCTCTCCCAGAATCAGTCTTTTCAGTGTGGGTGGGCGTGGTAGCAGGTGGTGGGCGGGATGGGTGGGCGTGGTAGCAGGTGTTGGTGGCGGTGGTAGAGTGTGGGCGGATCAAAGCACTAGTGAGAGAGGACAGACGAGAGGGCTTGCACTCTCTATATTATAGCCTGTTTTAAAACTGTATATATTTACATAGCGAACCGGCTAGGAGATATATTACAGTATGATATTGATGCTACAACGATATTAAATGATAACTGTGCTAAGGGTTAAACCATAAATACCAAGTGTTATTTAGCAATATAGGCAATTATATTTATCGATATGTGTACTGATACATATGAAATTATGTTAAATAATTCTATTATCTGGCTATTACTAAATTATTTCAGTTAAATTAGAAAGGGTACATGGAAGTCAGAGGTTTAATTGAGATGGTCTTTACCTTCTATATTCCTACAGATCCTTCCTGAGCCATATGCACTCTTCTAATGATAGCCAGAATAAAATGCGTTTAATCCTCAGGGGGTTAAGCGATATATGCATCACACTTGTTTTTAACTGGCGAAATATTTAGTTCTATAGAAACTGATATTTCAATAATTAGTGGAACAATAAGTTAATGCTATGTTTCTGTATCAAAATAATGCAAAACTTTCACAACCTGTCTACCATCCAAGCTTTAGTAATTAACAAAATATTTGGTTATTAATACTTTATACTAACTGTACAATTAAAATGATGGCAAGATAGATCCAGTGCTCGAATACTGAACAATACATGCGCCGATATATTATAATGATGGCAAGACAGATCCAGTGCTCGAATACTGAACAATACATGCGCCGATATATTATAATGATGGCAAGACAGATCCAGTGCTCGAATACTGAACAATACATGCGCCGATATATTAAAATGATGGCAAGACAGATCCAGTGCTCGAATGATGAACAATACATGCGCCGATATATTAGAATGATGGCAAGACAGATCCAGTGCTCGAATGCTGAACAATACATGCGCCGATATATTATAATGATGGCAAGACAGATCCAGTGCTCGAATACTGAACAATACATGCGCCGATATATTATAATGATGGCAAGACAGATCCAGTGCTCGAATACTGAACAATACATGCGCCGATATATTATAATGATGGCAAGACAGATCCAGTGCTCGAATACTGAACAATACATGCGCCGATATATTATAATGATGGCAAGACAGATCCAGTGCTCGAATACTGAACAATACATGCGCCGATATATTATAATGATGGCAAGACAGATCCAGTGCTCGAATACTGAACAATACATGCGCCGATATATTATAATGATGGCAAGACAGATCCAGTGCTCGAATGATGAACAATACATGCGCCGATATATTAGAATGATGGCAAGACAGATCCAGTGCTCGAATGCTGAACAATACATGCGCCGATATATTATAATGATGGCAAGACAGATCCAGTGCTCGAATACTGAACAATACATGCGCCGATATATTATAGTGATGGCAAGACAGATCCAGTGCTCGAATGATGAACAATACATGCGCCGATATATTAGAATGATGGCAAGACAGATCCAGTGCTCGAATGCTGAACAATACATGCGCCGATATATTATAATGATGGCAAGACAGATCCAGTGCTCGAATGATGAACAATACATGCGCCGATATATTATAATGATGGCAAGACAGATCCAGTGCTCGAATGCTGAACAATACATGCGCCGATATATTAGAATGATGGCAAGACAGATCCAGTGCTCGAATGCTGAACAATACATGATGGCAAGACAGATCCAGTGCTCGAATGCTGAACAATACATGATGGCAAGACAGATCCAGTGCTCGAATACTGAACAATACATGCGCCGATATATAGAATCAGATATATTTGGGGTTTATTGGTGTTAAGAACCATGTTTACTATTATCTCGAAATTAAAACATTATATGTAGAGACATTAAAACAATACAATAACTGCGGTAACACTGACAGCAAATATGCACAAACATTAAAGCAATTTCTACAATGAAGTTACACAATACACGATCCGGTAATAACAAGATATACAGTAATATGTATTATAATTTTAACACTATCTGGCCCGACGTCTTGTGGGTTATTATGATATTATTTTATATTAATACTGAGGAATTTGCTAGCTTTTGTAATTTTCGAGCAATGCATTTTACTTTGTCCCCTAGGCTCACAAAACGCCTTCTTAGACTTTCTTCAAACTATAAATAATGCCCAACCAAACCCTTTTCAAGCTAAATTTGACATTATTCGATAGAAAACTGTCCTGGCCGAAAGCCGAATTCTTTTAAGTTACAGGCTTGCTGTTACTCGCCTGAAAAAGAAAAGGTCGACACCTGAATGGGGTCAAGCATATTATTATTATCGACAAACTAATGGGGTTCAACGTCAAAAATCTCCAAACTAATGTAGCGAAAAGGGGTAATTAAAAAAGAACTTCCTCTGACCAATTAGGGTTAACCCACTATACTGACAGTCACACTATAAATACACAGACATCAAAGTAACGTACCGGTATGCTCTCACGTTAAAAACCCGGTGTCACACAGCGATAGTTTCGGCCATTTTTCGGGCAATTGTGGTCTGGCTTCTTTGGATTTCAAGCTGTGTATTGTTTCAATCTCTTAAAATTCTATAAAGACAGGCTAGTTATCGATTCCAATGCGGAAATACCAAAAGATAGACAAGAAATAACTTGCTCATCGAATATTGACGGGTAAAAGCGCTCCTGTGACATCGCCTAAATAATTCGAAATATGCCCTGCTTGCAGAGGCGAAATTATGTTATACTTGTGTGCATACGTTGGCTGCAGAAATCTGATTTACATACTAATGATACATATATTAATACATGAAAGGCATACTAATACATACATACTGTAAAATACATACATATATGCATACATACATACATACATACATACATATTAAAACTAATGCATGCTAATACATACTAATACTACTAATACATACTAATAAATTCAGTATACCTATATATACAGTATATTACTACATATGCTAATACTACTAATGCATACTAATATATACTAACACACACTATAGACCATTCAAAAGAGGTAGGCAAAACATCTTGACCACTAACCTCTATAACTCAAACCACGACTATATTAATCAAGCTAACATTTCTACCATTTAGGAAGGGTCAGGCAGGGAATAAGTATGGACATTTACAGTTCATTTGCTCTAGCTTTTTTTGAGTTACAGAGGTTATAAGTCACGATTTCTAGCCTACCTATAGTGAATGAACTAAAATAATACTGATACATACTATTTATACTAATAAATATTATTACATAAATATACTAATACATACCACATACTATATACTAACACATAATATAAGTTCATATGCATATTGATAATACTAGTATATGCTAATAATATAATTAAAGAAAGACAGACTGTAAAACATATTATATATTTTAAAAAGCGTGGTTTATTAAGGTGTAGGCCTAATCGATAAAATAGTTGTAGCAAAATATAATTAATTGATATATATTAAAGTGATATGCCTAACACTATGTGATCCGACGTCTTGTGGGTTATTATGATATTTTGTTTAATCAATATACAAATATTGAGGATTTTACTTGCCTTAGACATTATTGAACAATATATCTTTGTTTGGAAGAACTGAAATATTCCCAAGTTCCTAACGCACCTTAAAGCCAAAGAAGAATACAAAGGCCATTCCAATTCCCACATAGTGACTTAACCCACTGCGGTGAGTGTGTGGACTGTATCAGGTCACTTCGTCTTACAACCACTTCGCCTTAGTCCCACAATAGCAGCAACAGCCACCATAATATTACTTTCATACATCAAATCACGACCATGAACAATATTTGTGTGGCCAATTGTACATTCTACAAGATCAAAAGAAATATAGAACCCCACCGGTTGATAATTAAGGCACCAACATGGCGTCCAAATAAAAAGATGGCCAGTGTTTCTTACCACAAGCTCTCCAGTTGCTGGTAGCCGTGGAGGGGGGTTCTGATCCTAGGATTATTTTGCCTTAGACAAGTTAAGTTCAGTACCAGTTACGTCCTATTCATTGTATACTGACTCTTATTAGACGATTGTATCCATTTTAAAAAGGGCCTCCAATAATCAACAGCCTTCGAACTGTATTGATTAACGCCTTTTAATACCACAGATCCTTCTTAAGCTTCATAAAATCGTCTAAATATAGCTAGAATAAAATATAAAAGACGTACAGAAGGGTTTAACGTCTGTCATCGATGGTCACTATTGTTATCACGTATTAGGATGTGGGAGGAATATTTGTTTAGGGGGATGTAGTTGCTTTTTCTGGACTCCCTTCTCCCTCATCTTTAGCCTTATTAGTTTGAGATTCCATTAGTTTGGCGATTTTTAGACCTTTCGGACCATTTCCTTGTCAATATTTATACCTTTTGTCCCATTTAAGTGTATATTTTTCCTGGTGAGTGATAGCTAACCTGTAATTTAAGAGGAATCGGCCTTCGACCGGGATATTTTTATACCGATAAATGTACAAAATTATCTAGAAGGGGGATCTTGGGGATGTTCTTTTAAGTTTGATGGAGGTATAGGGAGGGAACAACACATATAAAAATAAACACATATATAAATAGATAAATAAATATATATACCCTTCCCGCTTTAATAGTTTCCTTGCCCACAGAGAGCGTCACATATTATACTACTGTTGATTGAGTACTTTACACCTTTACTGTACATCTGTTTGTAGGTTGAAATATGCTGATGCCAAGTGGTTATGATGTACTACCTTCACATATATCAATTCGTGAACCTTACCTCTTTCTAATTATGGAAGTAATATCTCGGGAAACAAATTTATGAATACAATTATCAATACAGCAACTACAAAATAATATATACTACTTATTAAAAAGCGAATTCCATCCAAAAATAATCCCAGATAGTTATAATTGCACACAGAAAAAGACTGAAGGTCCACGGATGTCTATAAGTGACTGTGCATTGGTAATGGGGCGAAGGGCGAAGTAGCCGTAATCATGCATAGGCTAACTTGCTATTTTCCTCTATCTTTGTTAACCCCTTCACCGCCATTACGTGATTATCCTCATAATATGGCTACCGTTAAACAATTTTCTTTAGCTTGTTATCTACCTATACGACTCAAATGGGTAAATACGATCTCAGAAAACCCTCTTAGTAACACAAGTTCTTCTTTAACTACATAAAAGCATCTAATGTTAGCCAAAATCAAAGGTCAGAAGGCGTCATGGTGCTGAAGGGGTTAACAGGTGAAGATATCTTTATTCTCCCTTGATGGTGAAGTGCTCTTCTTAACATTATCTAGTCCGAAGTCTTGTGGCTTATTATGAAATTATGCACAGTTATTATGGAGGATTCTGCTTGATAAATTAGTGTGTGGTTCATCAATTAGTGTGTGGTTCATCAATTAGTGTGTGGTTCATCAATTAGTGTGTGGTTCATCAATTAGTGTGTGGTTCATCAATTAGTGTGTGGTTCATCAATTAGTGTGTGGTTCATCAATTAGTGTGTTGTTCATCAATTAGTGTGTTGTTCATCAATTAGTGTGTAGTTCATCAATTAGTGTGTGGTTCATCAATTAGTGTGTTGTTCATCAATGAGTGTGTTGTTCATCAATTAGTGTGTAGTTCATCAATTAGTATGTGGTTCATCAATTAGTGTTTGGTTCATCAATTAGTGTGTTGTTCATCAATTAGTGTGTAGTTCATCAATTAGTATGTGGTTCATCAATTAGTGTGTGGTTCATCAATTAGTGTGTGGTTATTCAATTAGTGTGTGGTTCATCAATTAGTGTGTTGTTCATCAATTAGTGTGTAGTTCATCAATTAGTATGTGGTTCATCAATTAGTGTGTCATCAATTAGTGTGTGGTTCATCAATTGGTGTGTGGTTCATCAATTAGTATGTTCATCAATTGCCTATTATCTGGTACGACGTGTTGGGCCAATTACGATAAATAATTTAATTATTATTGAGAAATTAAATTGGGTTTTCCATTTTCGCCCAATGTATTGCGCCCTAGAATATGAAAAACGTCTCCCCAGACACCCTTTAAAATGAAAGCGCTTCCCAGACCCTATTTAATCTAAATATGGTAATTTTTTTGTAGAGAAATGTCCCGGCCGAAGACCGGTTTTTCCGAAACTGCAGGATTGCTCCCCAAAAATCTTATAACCGCGTCAAACTAATAAAGTGAAACGTCTTAAAAATTAAGGGAGGATCCTAAAGGCCAGCCTCGCACCAGAGAGGGTTAAAATGTGTACTAGTTGGAAATATAAAGTATTTTCTATATTTTACACACACACACACACACGCACGCACACACACACACACACACACACACACACACATACACACACACACACACACACACACATTATACAGTGGTCAGTTGCGGGCAGGGATACTTATTGGAATCCTCCTAACAATAAAAACACTATATATATAATAACTATAGTCTGTATATTTCCAGCTGTCGTGAAATTCAATCCCTCAGCACCTGATTTGTCTATACTTTATAAAATACTATGACTCTACTATATCTCTGCATCATATTAGAGCCAAGATATCATAAATAACAACTAATTTCTGTTCATTATCTTTGTAATAGCTGAGTAACCATGACAAAGACAGCAATTTACCGTCAGCTGAAAAAAACAAAAACAAAAAAAAACACACATAGTGTATTCGAATATTTCTATGATCTCTGTGACACGCAATTGATCAAAGGAATTCGTCATATTAACATTGCGCCTCCAAACACTGTCCATAAACTCCTGTCCACCAGTGTACAATAGTGATCCTATAGTTAGAGAGAGTGGCCATCTTTGCCTTTGGACGCCGTTTATCAAGCAACGCGGCGATATTTTAGTTTTGACGGCGTATAAGGATATGTTCAAAGACCAAACTATATACCCTGCACCAATATTGCCGAATATTGATGAAAGGCCTGGCTATATTTTCGTGTAAATAGAGGCTAATGACACCAGTAGCCCAAAAATGGCTGAGTTTTCCCGATCTCTGTTACTATATGGTCTCTAGTGTACAGTTGTAGACAGATAAAGTAGAGAGAAGTGTTGGTTCAGTCTACCTATATTTAGATTATAGAATCATAGTAAATTTATGTTGAAATAACTTCTAGGAACACTACAGTACTTATGTAAGCTCTTTCATTCACCTTATCCCTATTTGAGGCACCAAAATGGTGTCTAAGCAAATGATGGCCATACTCTCTTACTGCAGGATATTTAATTAAGTAAGATTTCCAGTACCGAATTTTTGACTAGTTTCGTTTTAGTTTACCTCAGGCACAACCTGCAGTTTTCGTAAAGTTCATGTCTGTTGATAATGCCAAGCTCAGAATCCTTTTTTCTTCAGTTTTAACATTGATGTCTAATTGAGGACGAGTGGATATATCGAATGGCAGCCTAGTTATCACGGAAAGTTCAGGCTAGTAAATTGCTCAGCGATTGGCCTAGCCTTGTTTATTATTTTGTTTTTATTTGTATATTTTTTCTAAAATAACTGGGTGTATACAGTATATGTATGTATTTGTTTGTGTGTGTGTGTGTGTGTGTGTGTGTATGTGTCAGCTTAGTTTTACTGGAGTTGCGGGAGGTGAGTCATTTTATTATAGCGGTACAGGGATCAGAGTCAGTTTATTATAGAGGTACAAGGATCAGAGTCAGTTTATTATAGCGGTACAAGGATCAGAGTCAGTTTATTATAGGGGTACAAGGATCAGAGTCAGTTTATTATAGGGGTACAAGAAGCAGAGTCAGTTTATTATAGGGGTACAAGGATCAGAGTCAGTTTATTATAGCGGTACAAGGATCAGAGTCAGTTTATTATAACGGTACAAGGATCAGAGTCAGTTTATTATAGCGGTACAAGGATCAGAGTCAGTTTATTATAGGGGTACAAGGATCAGAGTCAGTTTATTATAGCGGTACAAGGATCAGAGTCAGTTTATTATAGGGGTACAAGGATCAGAGTTAGTTTATTATAGGGGTACAAGAAGCAGAGTCAGTTTATTATAGCGGTACAAGGATCAGAGTCAGTTTATTATAGCGGTACAAGGATCAGAGTCAGTTTATTATAGCGGTACAAGGATCAGAGTCAGTTTATTATAGGGGTACAAGGATCAGAGCCAGTTTATTATAGCGGTACAATGATCAGAGTCAGTTTATTATAGGGGTACAAGAAGCAGGGTCAGTTTATTATAGGGGTACAAGGCTCAGAGTCAGTTTATTATAGGGGTATAAGGATCAGAGTCAGTTTATTATAGAGGTACAAGGGTCAGAGTCAGTTTATTATAGCGGTACAAGGATCAGAGTCAGTTTATTATAGCGGTACAAGGATCAGAGTCAGTTTAATATAGGGGTACGAGGATCAGAGTCAGTTTATTATAGTGGTACAAGGATCAGAGTCAGTTTATTATAGGGGTACAAGGATCAGAGTCAGTTTATTATAGCGGTACAAGGATCAGAGTCAGTTTATTATAGCGGTACAAGGATCAGAGTCAGTTTATTATAGCGGTACAAGGATCAGAGTCAGTTTATTATAGGGGTACAAGAAGCAGAGTCAGTTTATTATAGGGGTACAAGGATCAGAGTCAGTTTATTATAGGGGTACAAGAAGCAGAGTCAGTTTATTATAGGGGTACACGAAGCAGTCAGTTTATTATAGGGGTACAAGGATCAGAGTCAGTTTATAATAGGGGCACAAGGATCAGAGTCAGTTTATTATAGGGGTACAAGGATCAGAGTCAGTTTATTATAGGGGTACAAGAAGCAGAGTCAGTTTATTATAGGGGTACTAGGATCAGAGTCAGTTTATTATAGGGGTACAAGAAGCAGAGTCAGTTTATTATAGGGGTACAAGAAGCAGAGTCAGTTTATTATAGGGGTACAAGGATCAGAGTCAGTTTATTATAGGGGTACAAGAAGCAGAGTCAGTTTATTATAGGGGTACAAGGATCAGAGTCAGTTTATTATAGCGGTACAAGGATCAGAGTCAGTTTATTATAGCGGTACAAGGATCAGAGTCAGTTTATTATAGGGGTACAAGAAGCAGAGTCAGTTTTTTATAGGGGTAGACTGATCGTACATTCTCAGCATCTTGGCGTCAGTCGAGTCAGAAGGTTTAGCACTATTTGGTCCAGCCTCTTGGGGGATATTAAGATTCTTTGCTAAATTATTATTGATGATTTTGCTTGGCTTTGCCATTTTAGAGCAATGTATTACAGTCTGTCCCATAGGCTGACAAAAACGTCTTCCCAGACTTCCTTGAAACTAAGAAAAGGCCGACCCAGACCCCTTCGAGCTAAATTTGTACGTTTTTTATGGAAAAATGTCGTGGCCGAATGACGATTTCTTCTAAGTTACACGCTTGCTATCGCTCGCCCAGAAAAACAAATCGACACTTGAATGGGATGGAGCGTGTTATTATCACAAAACTAAATGGGTGAAACTTCTTGAAATTTCCAAACTAATTGGAGCGAAATAGTTGCGATCCCAAAAGCCATTCCTCGGACCAGATAGAGTTAAAGTAGTCGCGTGTAAAATCAATAATCTTGTAGCCTATACCTGTTGTACACTCTGATGCCATAGTCCCTAGCCCACTCGTAATAATCTTGTAGCCTATACCTGTTGTACACTCGGATGCCATAGTCCCTAGCCCACTCGTAATAATTCGTGAACCCCTTATGTTTTTCTTTATGCAAGGATAACTATCTGAATTGATGTTTCGATAGATCTTGCTTTTCGATAAATAGGCCACATAGTTTTGTAGTTGATGTATTGGAAAGGATATTCATAAATATGTTTCCAAAAACATACTTCCATAATATGAAATAGGTGAAGTCCTCGAACATTTCTGAGTGGGCGAGAGAGTATGGCATCCGAGTGTACACCGTGTCAGAGCCGTGATAAGGTCTGGCGCTTAATGGGGTAGGTGCTATTTATTAGTTTATTTATTTATTATCATTTAAGTTTCCTCCCTAGGCCTCCATCAAGCTTAAGCAAAACAAAAATCCTCCAGATCCTCCTTCCAGATAAATATAAAAAAAAAACGGGCGCAAAATATCCCGGCCGAAGGCCGAACCCACCAAAATTACAGGCTGCCTATCGCCCTCCAGGAAGAAATCGACACCTAAATGGCACCAAAGGTCTCGGAATCGCCAAGCTAATGGGGCAAACGTCTTCAAATCTCAAAAATAATGTGGCTGAACATGTGGGAGAAGGGGGTGTAGAAAAAGCAAGTTTCCCCCCCTGAATATTGTAGGCGGAGTATTTTAGACTCTTTACTTTATTTCATTATTTCTTAAGTTGGCGAGAAATGAACTTGTTCCCATCTTAATTATTCTGCTATTAAAGTGTTTATAACGAAATATGGTGGTATGAAACATATAGGTATCAATGTGATGCAGAGACATAGTATTTTCATATTGTATCATCATTCGAAAGGGGTGAAGTCACAGAGTGTGAGGTGAAGCTGAACGGTCAGGCTATGGAGATCGTCAACTCTTTTAAGTATCTGGGCAGTGTGTTGAGTAAAGATGGGACTATGGATGAAGAGGTGCGGGAGAGGGTACAACAGGGGAAGAGGGTTGTAGGAACGCTAAAAGCAGTAACAAGAAATAGGGTGGTCAGTGTGGAAGTGAAGAAGTCCTTGCATGACAGTGTGGTAATCCCGACACTGACTTACGGAAGCGAAGCATGGACGTTGGTTGAGAGACTCAGACCAAGAGTGAGAGCAGTGGAAATGAATTACTTAAGGAGTGCGTGCGGAGTTACATGGAGGGATAGACAGACTAATGAGGAAGTAAGAAGGAGGTGTGGTGTGGAGGTAGATGTGCTGGAAAGTGTGAAAAGGAACAACTTGAGATGGTTCGGCCATATGGAACGTATGGAAAGCGAGAGAATGACTAAGAGGGTGTACGAGAGCGAGGTGGAGGGACAGAGGGGGAGAGGTAGACCGAATATGAGGTGGAAGGATGGAGTGAGGAACTACATGAACGAAGGCGGTGCTGGTTGGGGGGAGGGGCGTCGACTGACTGGGGACAGAGGTGCATGGGGGCGGTTCGTTCGTGGCCACCCCTTCGGGGATCACGGCGTCAGGCAATAGATAGATAGATAGATCATTAGTTATCGAGTACCAGCTGCAACTGAACTATTATCTCCGACAAGTTATATATGTATTTACAAAATAAATATATATATATATATATATATATATATATATATATATATATATATATATATATATATATATATGTAAATATACATATATACAGTATATATATTTATGTGTACTGTATATATATATATATATATATATATATATATATATATAGAGAGAGAGAGAGAGAGAGAGAGAGAGAGAGAGAAAGAGAGCATAGATATACTGGTGTATGAGAGAATGACCAACTCTTTCTTTGGAAGCCATTTGGTGCCGCAATGATCAAACAACTGGTATTATTTGATATATGTAGGCTATATCCAAAGCCCAAACTATATATTCTGTATCAGTATTGTCAATAGTTAGTTATGTTTATGGAGTTATAGGAGTATAAAGATATGAAAGTGGCACCAATATGGCGGAAGTTGGCTGACCTCTGCCACTATAGGGTTTGCAACCTTCCTAACTGCGGATTATCAATACAATAAAAACGTGACCTTTACACAAAATCGGAGAGTTTTGATTTTCATGTCAAATATCGGGTAGATATCCTGTAGAGTGGCCATCTATTAATTCAGACGCTATTATTGTGCCTCAGTTATCAAACAACATAATTGTATTATATTTTTCCTCATATAGAATGTATACTTAAGGACTAAACTATATATCTGAGCCAGTATTCCCAAATGTTCATAATGGGTATGGAGATATTCGAGTGTAAAAATAGGAAAATATCACTAGTGGTGCCAAAATGGCGGAGGTTGGCCTGGGAATGGACTGAATATTGCAGGGCCATGATTCTTAATTCTCAGGATAACTCTCAAAACTCATAAAATATACACATATTCATCGCAAAAAAAGGAGAGACAGACGTGAACATAAGCTAGAGACAGTGAGCATAAACTACAGTCCATTTATTATGATTAGGCCACACATTTTTACCACTAACCTCTAGAAATAAAAAGTAATCGAGCTAATATTTGTACCATCAAATTATGGGAAGAGTCAGCCAGGTAATACATTTTGAGAGTTACAGCCTATTTACAGCATTAACTATAGTCCATTCAAACTATTTAGGCCAAAAATCTTGACCACTACTCACCATAACTAAAAAACGACTGGAGTAATCGAGCGAATACTTTTACCACTTGGGAAGAGTCAGCAAGATAATAAGTATGGAAAGTTACAGCCCATTTTTTCCAGCCCTTATTGAGTTACAGAGGCTAGGGGTTACGGTTACTGGCATACCATCAATGAATTAACTATAGTGAAAAATAGTAATTGTGCCTTTGGGGCTCGATCAATGTTTCTCATGTGGTAGAATGATCAGCTGGATTGTTCACGTCCTTGGAGTTATGAGTTGGGATTTTACGACTCCTAATAAAGAGTACAATATTGTCGCTACTGATGAATGTACGATAAATAAATATACAAATATAATCTATAATAATAATAAAATAAATGAAGCTGGTCTTTGAAATAAATATTACCTAAAGGTTTAGCTAACGGGTTTGACATTCAGATATCGGATAAAATAAGGAATACAGTTATTTTATGAAATTATAAATACAATGAATTAAATATTTATTTTAGTATGATGGCAAAATATTCAATGAAAATGTTTCCAATTCCATTACCAAAGAACCCGGAAATATTACCGGAAATGATTGGAGATAAACACATTGACTGTATCCTCCATAGTTTTGTGGATCAAGCAGCATAATAGCAAATGTCTTAAATGTGTCGGAACCAAAAGGAATATACTGTATAACGTGAATATAGCTTATTCTGCTTAGTGGAAAGGTCAGGCGATCATATACAGTTGGCCACATAAATTTGCAGACACTCCATGATTATATGTATGGAAGTAAAATTAATGTGACTTTCAAGAATGATTAGCTCTAGAACCATCAATTGATCGTATGAATTAACTACTGCTCTAATAAGTCAATCATACTATTGGTCCTTCCATACATAAAGTCACTGGGTGTATACAAACGAGGTCATGCACTTGTTCACAAATACTTATAATTATGACCTTGAACTAAAAACAAACAAACGAAGGAACAATTAGCTCCAGAGTTAGAGATAAATGTAAACACAATTTAATGGTATAATATATATAGCACTACCATTATAAACACACTTTATACACTACCATTATACACTACCATTATACACTACCATTATAAACAAACTATACACTACCATTATACACTCCCATTATACACTACCATTATAAACTAACTTTATACACTACCATTATAAACTAACTTTATACACTACCATTATACACTACCATTATACACAACCATTATAAACTAACTTTATACACTACCATTATACACTACCATTATACACTACCATTATAAACTAACTTTATACACTACCATTATACACTACCATTATACACTACCATTATAAACTAACTTTATACACTACCATTATACACGACCATTATACACTACCATTATAAACTAACTTTATACACTACCATTATACACTACCATTATACACTACCATTATAAACTAACTTTATACACAACCATTATACACTACCATTATACACCACCATTATACACTACCATTATACACCACCATTATACACTACCATTATACAATACCATTATAAACTAACTTTATACACTACCATTATACACTACCATTATACATTACCATTAAAAACTAACTTTATACACTACCATTATACACTACCATTATAAACTAACTTTATACACTACCATTATACACTACCATTATACACTACCATTATAAACTAACTTTATACACTACCATTATACACTACCATTATACACTACCATTATAAACTAACTTTATACACTACCATTATACACTACCATTATACACTACCATTATACACTACCATTATAAACTAACTTTATACACTACCATTATACACTACCATTATACACTACCATTATAAACTAACTTTATACACTACCATTATACACTACCATTATACACCACCATTATACACTACCATTATACAATACCATTATAAACTAACTTTATACACTACCATTATACACTACCATTATACATTACCATTATAAACTAACTTTATACACTACCATTATACACTACCATTATAAACTAACTTTATACACTACCATTATACACTACCATTATACACTACCATTATAAACTAACTTTATACACTACCATTATACACTACCATTATAAACTACCATTATAAACTAACTTTATACACTACCATTATACACTACCATTATACACTACCATTATAAACTAACTTTATACACTACCATTATACACTACCATTATACACTACCATTATAAACTAACTTTATACACTACCATTATACACTGCCATTATACACTACCATTATAAACTAACTTTATACACTACCATTATACACTCCCATTATACCCTACCATTATAAACTAACTTTATACACTACCATTATAAACTAACTTTATACACTACCATTATACACTACCATTATACACTATCATTATAAACTAACTTTATACACTAGCTTTATACACTACCATTATACACTACCATTATAAACTAACTTTATACACTACCATTATACACTACCATTATACACTACCATTATACTCTACCATTATAAACTAACTTTATACACTACCATTATACACTACCATTATACACTACCATTATAAACTAACTTTATACACTATCATTATACACTACCATTATACACTACCATTATAAACTAACTTTATACACTACCATTATACACGACCATTATACACTACCATTATAAACTAACTTTATACACTACCATTATACACTACCATTATACACTACCATTATACACTACCATTATAAATTAACTTTATACACTACCATTATACACTACCATTATACACTACCATTATACGCCACCATTATCCACTACCAATATACACTACCATTATACACTACCATTATAAACTAACTTTATACACTACCATTATACACTACCATTATACATTACCATTATAAACTAACTTTATACACTACCATTATACACTACCATTATAAACTAACTTTATACACTACCATTATACACTACCATTATACACTACCATTATAAACTAACTTTATACACTACCATTATACACTACCATTATACACTACCATTATAAACTAACTTTATACACTACCATTATACACTACCATTATACACTACCATTATAAACTAACTTTATACACTACCATTATACACTACCATTATACACTACCATTATAAACTAACTGTATACACTACCATTATACACTACCATTATAAACTAACTTTATACACTACCATTATACACTACCATTATACACTACCATTATAAACTAACTTTATACACTACCATTATACACTACCATTATACACTACCATTATAAACTAACTGTATACACTACCATTATACACTACCATTATAAACTAACTTTATACACTACCATTATACACTACCATTGTACACTACCATTATACACCACCATTATACACTACCATTATACACTACCATTATACACTACCATTATAAACTAACTTTATACACTACCATTATACACTACCATTATACTACCATTATACACTACCATTACACTACCATTATAAATAACTTTACACTACTATACACTACCATTATAAACTAACTTTATACACTACCATTATACACTACCATTATACACTACCATTATAAACTAACTTTATACACTACCATTATACACTACCATTATAAACTACTTATACACTACCATATACACTACCATATACACTACCATTATAAACTAACTATACACTACCATATACACTACCATTATACACTACCATTATACTACTTATACACTACCTTATACACTACCATATAACTTATACACTACCATTTATACACTACCATATACACTACCATTATACACTACCATTATAAACTACATACACTACCATTATACACTACCATTATACACCACCATATACACTACCATTATACAATACCATTATAAACTAACTTTATACACTACCATTATACACTACCATTATACATTACCATTATAAACTAACTTTATACACTACCATTATACACTACCATTATAAACTAACTTTATACACTACCATTATACACTACCATTATACACTACCATTATAAACTAACTTTATACACTACCATTATACACTACCATTATAAACTACCATTATAAACTAACTTTATACACTACCATTATACACTACCATTACACTACCATTATAAACTAACTTTATACACTACCATTATACACTACCATTATACACTACCATTATAAACTAACTTTATACACTACCATTATACACTGCCATTATACACTACCATTAAACTAACTTATACACTACCATTATACACCCATTATACCTACCATTATAAACTAACTTTATACACTACCATTATAACTAACTTTATACACTACCATTATACCTACCATTATACACTATCATTATAAACTAACTTTATACACATTTATACACTACCATTATACACTACCATTATAAACTAACTTTATACACTACCATTATACACTACCATTATACACTACCATTATACACTACCATTATAAACTAACTTTATACACTACCATTATACACTACCATTATACACTACCATTATAAACTAACTTTATACACTATCATTATACACTACCATTATACACTACCATTATAAACTAACTTTATACACTACCATTATACACGACCATTATACACTACCATTATAAACTAACTTTATACACTACCATTATACACTACCATTATACACTACCATTATAAATTAACTTTATACACTACCATTATACACTACCATTATACACTACCATTATACGCCACCATTATCCACTACCATTATACACTACCATTATACACTACCATTATAAACTAACTTTATACACTACCATTATACACTACCATTATACATTACCATTATAAACTAACTTTATACACTACCATTATACACTACCATTATAAACTAACTTTATACACTACCATTATACACTACCATTATACACTACCATTATAAACTAACTTTATACACTACCATTATACACTACCATTATACACTACCATTATAAACTAACTTTATACACTACCATTATACACTACCATTATACACTACCATTATAAACT
Organism: Paralithodes platypus; assembly: GCA_032716605.1. NCBI lineage: Eukaryota > Metazoa > Arthropoda > Malacostraca > Decapoda > Lithodidae > Paralithodes > Paralithodes platypus. Next base: position 26,077,337 of record CM064567.1, on the reverse strand, counting down.
AACTTTATACACTACCATTATACACTACCATTATACACTACCATTATAAACTAACTGTATACACTACCATTATACACTACCATTATACTACCATTATAAACTAACTTTATACACTACCATTATACACTACCATTATACACTACCATTATAAACTAACTTTATACACTACCATTATACACTACCATTATACACTACCATTATAAACTAACTTTATACACTACCATTATACACTACCATTATAAACTAACTTTATACACTACCATTATACACTACCATTATACACTACCATTATACACCACCATTATACACTACCATTATACACTACCATTATACACTACCATTATACACTACCATTATACACTACCATTATACACTACCATTATACACTACCATTATAAACTAACTTTATACACTACCATTATACACTACCATTATAAACTAACATTATACACTACCATTATACACTACCATTATACACTACCATTATACACTACCATATACACTACCAGTATACACTACCATTTTACACCACCATTATACACTACCATTATACACTACCATTATACACTAACTATACACTACCATTATACACTACCATTATCACTACCATTATACACTACCATATATACCACCATTATACACTACCATTATACACTACCATTATACACTACCATTTTACACTACCATTGTACAGTACCATTATACACTACCATTATGCACTACCATTATACACTACTATTATACACTACCATTGTACACTACCATTATACACTACCATTGTACACTACCATTATATTCTACCATTATACACTACTATTACACGCTACCATTATACACTACCATTATACACTACCATTATACACTACCATTGTACACTACCATTAAACACAACCATTATACACTACCATTGTACACTACCATTTTACGCTACCATTGTACACTACCATTATACCATACACACTACCATTATACACCATTATACACTACCATTGTACACTACCATTATACACTACCATTATACACTACCATTATACACTACCATTATACACTACCATTATACACTACCATTATACACTACCATTATACACTACCATTATACACTACCATATACACTACCATTATACACTACCATTATACACTACCATTATACACTACCATTATACACTACCATTATACACCACCATTATACACTACCATTATACACTACCATTATACACTACCATTATACACTACCATTATACACTACCATTATACACTACCATTATACACTACCATTATACACTACCATTATACACTACCATTATACACTACCATTATACACTACCATTATACACTACCATTATACACTACCATTGTACACTACCATTATACACTACCATTATACTACCTTTATACACTACCATTATACACTACCATTATACACTACCATTATACACTACCATTATACACTACCATTATACACTACCATTGTACACTACCATTATACACTACCATTATACACTACCATTATACACCACCATTATACACAACCATTATACACTACCATTATACACTACCATTATACACTACCATTATGCACTACCATTGTACACTAGCATTATACACTACCATTATACACTACCATTATACACTACCATTGTACACAACCATTATACACTACCATTATACACTACCATTGTACACTACCATTGTACACTACCATTATACACTACCATTGTACACTACCATTATACACTACCATTGTACACTACCATTATACACTACCATTGTACACAACCATTATACACTACCATTATACACTACCATTATACACTACCATTGTACACTACCATTATACACTACCATTGTACACTACCATTATACACTACCATTGTACACAACCATTATACACTACCATTATACACTACCATTGTACACTACCATTGTACACTACCATTATACACTACCATTGTACACTACCATTATACACTACCATTGTACACTACCATTATACACTACCATTGTACACTACCATTGTACACTACCATTATACACAACCATTATACACTACCATTATACACTACCATTATACACTACCATTATACACTACCATTGTACACTACCATTATACACTACCATTATACACCACCATTATATACTACCATTATTCGCTGCCATTATACACTACCAATATACACAACCATTATCCACTACCATTATACACCACCATTATACACAACCATTATACACCACCATTATACACAACCATTATACACTACCATTATACATTACCATTATACAATACGACCGTTCAATGCTATATTATACCATTTTCAGTGATGTCATGCAGTACAAAATAACCATATGTACACAAATAACCACACATATACAATCATGCACATAATATATGCACGTGTACACTAGAATACACACATTGTTCTTACCAAACAATAATAATTACAAATACAAAAAAGCACACACCGGGGCGGCACTCATAAGTATTATACAGTGATACTAATACAGTCAAGATGATACACACACATACATCTCCTCATTAGGTAAAGCACAACAATCTTCCATGCATAAACACACACACACACACATCTCCATATTACAAAAAAAAAAAAAAAAAAAAAATGTTTTGCTATCATATAAACACACATACACACACACACACAGACACAGACACACACACAGCACACCGCACCTCCATACACTCACACAGGCATCATTATCAACAATATATTTTTAGGTTATCTTTTAGCTTGCTTGTGCTGTATGTCAATTAATGGCCTCTGACAAACACACCCGAATAATTACACCAAAGAAAAACAAGGTAATTGGCTGTTAGGTCGCATAATTTGGTATTCTTCCACTGTGGACTATTTTATTAATCTGCCTCATTGATATATATATCATCTTTTGGGTGAATGTTGTCTTCTTAGGACATTGTCATTTTTATTAGGACATTGTTTTTTTGTTTGTTAAAACTTTGTATTTTTATTTGGACTTCTATTTTTTAGAACTTGTATGTTTGTTAGGATATTTTATTTTTATGAGGACATTGTAATTTTTATTTGAACATTGCATTTTATATTAGAACATTGTATTTTGATTTATTGTATTTTTTCACGCATGCATTTATTAAAATGTAACGTGGATTAAACTTCAAATACTTATATTATATCCCCAAAGTTTAAATGCATTGTATTTATTTTCTTTTTCTTCTGTGGGATGAATACAAATGAATATGACTTTTTTCTTAGCATACGTTATGCTTAAGGGGACATTTCTGAACTCCCTTCTCCCTCATGTTTAATCCCATTTATTTTGAGACTTTAAGATATTCACCCCATTAGTTTGGCTATTTTAAGACTTGTGCCATTTAGGGTTTCAATTTCTACTGGCGAGCGAGAGAGAGCCTGCAATTTAGGAGGAATGGGCCTTTGGCCGGTGCTTTTTTTTTACCGAAAAATTAACAAATTTATCTCGAAGGAGGGTCTTGGGGATATTTTTAAAAGCTTGATGGAGCTCTGTGGAGGAAACTTTGAAAACAAAATAAATATATTAATTAATATACGAATAAATACAAATCTCAAAAGCCTTTAAACTTTGCAATATTCTATTATATGATATAGTACTTCAGATATGTGTCTGATTTTATGTGTATGATATTAATTTGATGAATTATTACTCCTTGCAATAAGTGGATATATACTTACATTCACTTTCACACACTCTCTCCATCTCTCTCTATCTATTTGCGTGTGTATATAACTGATTGTCTGTCTCTGTGTCTGCATGATTGTCTGTATGTCTGTATAATTATCTATCTATATGTCTATTTATGCATATATTTATCTATAATATATCTGTCAATACAAAAAATACATGCCTTTATCCTCACTAAGACCCGTCTGAATTTAACATGACACGACTATCATATAACTTAGAAATGCTGAGTGTGGTTTTAAAAAGATATTCCGTGATTGACATTTACAGACATTACGCTTTCATAACTACGATATGTTTTCTTCAGCATATGACGCACACAAGCACACACACTTATACACGTGCAGGTACAACGTTCACTTGTTTAAACAGACACATAAAGCTCTGCTTATTTCATATTAACATAAGCCAGCTACACCTCATCCACACACATCCACACCTAGGGAATCATCTCGGGCAAGGAAGCATATATTCCATTTTCTTTCTCTCAGTCTAATGCAAACAAATCTTACTTTACTCACGCTTGTTTTACTGTTGTCTGCAATAAGGAGGAAGCATTCAAACGGTACCGTCGCCTTTAAACTTAAGAATCTCATACTTCCTATGTTTCTGCCCAGAATCAAGCCAAATCTGTTCTTGGACTCGCCTCACTTTCTTTTATCAATAATAAATGCACTGAACTATCCAACTCCAGCTCTTCCCAAGCCTTCTGACATCTAGTCAAAAACCTCTCTGAAGTGACGGGGTTGGCAAGAACGGGCTCCAGTTCATGTAAAATTGCAAACATCAAAGTAAGGAGGGAACGAAGAAGGGCAAGTTTACCCGAGCACTCCATGACCTCAGGAACTTCCCAGCCTCTATGGGACACGGGATATCTAGGACAGTCACCCCAGGAAAAGGGAAATCCTAATGTCCTATCACGGCCGCGGTTTCAAAACACACCCGCCAATCACCAGCCACCATTTGTTCATACCCCAGATTTGCAGTATAACGAAGAAATGTTTATGCAAATAAAACACCAAAGGCCTGAATGCTACCGGAACAAATGGAACTAAGGAGGCCTATAAATTATGATGGGCCTGGAGAACCATCTAACATAATAGTAGAAGACAACATAGGTGAACTATTACCAAGTTTGCCAAAGAGCTTCAATTATGAAGTAATCAGTTTAATAATTATCATATGTATACTAGGCTAAGTAACGAACACCTAAGTGTTGAATAAAATAGCTATTGTATGTATGTACCTAATGATAATTCCCATGTATGTATTAGTTAAGTATTTATCATCACAAACTTGATCACAACGTATTACAATATCCTTTTTGCCTTGAATTCCTATAAGTAAGAGGCAAGAATTAAGTCGAACATAGCCTCAACGAAATATAGGAAAAATAAGCAAACAACCACTGGGGTAATGTCCTTAACTCTGAATAAGAACGGGACATCTAACAGCAGTGGAACAATTGTCTTGCCTTCCCCCCTGCCCTGAGAGCTCGCCGAACCTGCTGTGTGCCTTCTGAAGTCCGGATCCTGAAGTCCTGATTGTGAGAAGCAGTTCATCCTGACGTTCTGCCCTGTGGAACTACGTTCTTCCTGAAGTGCTGCCCTGTGGACCTACGTTCAACGTCGGCCAGACTTTCTCTCAGCTCTCTACCCTCCTCCATTACCCTAAGTGTTTCTGAGTATCTTACGTTGTGATTATTGTTGTGAAGGTAAGGTTAAAGTATGTGAATATTACAGTGCTTAATTATCTAGAGATCTGTGTCCAAGATCCTTGTCCCTTGCGTATGTGTTAATCTTTCAGAGTTTGTAGTAACTGTTATATAGATCTGTGCCTAAGATTTAAGTGTTCAATTTTGATATTAATTCCTAGAACGTACTACGCATACGTTACATTTTTGTGTTCATTAAAAGCACGTAGCCCAATACTCACAGATGTTCCTTGTATATGTCCAATTCTATTATGTATGTTACAAGTTGAAGTCGAAGTGTATAACGTGTAATTATTCCCTTCTCTAAATAAGAACCTGCTACCTAGAACCTACGCTCAATTTCATGTTTTGTTTATCTCAGTTACCCCCTCGTGAAGAATTGTTATTAATTATTAGATATACCTTCTATATATATATATATATATTGTATATATATATATATATATATATATATATATATATATATATATATATATGAGTTTTCGCTGGGTGGCAGGAAGTAGATGAAGGAGATGAGCAAAATTCATGGTGGTACAGGGTTACATAAATGTACATGATGATACAGGATATACGACGCGTTTCACTGGACAACCAGCATTATCAAGTAAGGAAGGAATGATATAAAAGGTAAACAGGAAGGGTATATAGAGGGTGGAGGATCAGAGGAGGCGGAAAACAGGGGGCAAAGGTCTGCTATTGGTGGAAGCGTAAACTAGGAGAGAGAAGGGGTTAACCGCTTCACGCATGCGCACTGGATGCGGGATGGTGGTCAGTAGGTGGGGTCGAAGCTGATTGGCTGCGTGTCGAGGGGCGTGGCCTAAGTTGTGTGGCGCCTGCAGAAGACGAAGCTGAAGGAGGTAGCGCGGGGGGCTGCGTCAAGGGCACCGGGGAGCGAGGAGGGGTGTTAGGTCCTGTGGGGTAGTGCCTTTTGGCAGAAGGAAGGATCTGAAGGTCCAGAGTTTGGTTGTTGATGTTGGGATGTAAGGCTTGGATATATAAAGCTTCGAGTATAGGTAATCTCCTTGGGTCACTTTCTTTATCGAGTATGGTGGTGTGTTTCTCTAACTCGTTGCGTGTGAGGTGAGGGTGGTTAGGGGTGAGATAGTGGTCTTTGATGGCTCCAGCCTGAAGGTGAAGAGTTAACCAACGTGAAAGACGAGTCTGCGTCATACCAATATAGGAATGAGGTCCACAGTCCTCATAATTACAGGTATGTTGGTAAATGACGTGATCGTTGGTCATCGGGCTCTTTATCTTGGTGGAGGCTGGTTTGTTGCGGAGAACGAGGTTGGAGGTCTTGGGGGATTTGTAATAAATTATTAATTTGATTTTGTTTTCCGGGTTGGTTGGGTGGACATGCTTGGAGATTATTTCTTTTAAGACGGCCTCGTCATTTTTGTGTTCAGAGGACATGTAATTGCGGTAGAAGATCTTAATTTCATTGGGGGGGTCAATGTTGGGAGGGCTTTGGGTGTACCATTTTTCAAGATGGTGGTTGATGGTGCTGGAGATGTCGGAGTTGGAATATCCGTTATTTACTAAAACTTGGGATAGTCTTTCTAGTTCCTGGTGGGTGCCCTCTATATATACCCTTCCTGTTTACCTTTTATATCATTCCTTCCTTACTTGATAATGCTGGTTGTCCAGTGAAACGCGTCGTATATCCTGTATCATCATGTACATTTATGTAACCCTGTACCACCATGAATTTTGCTCATCTCCTTTATATATATATATATATATATATATATATATATTCTGACATACGGAGCCCTGTATGTTAATTTAAGAGTTAGAATTAGAGTTCAAGGAGCCAAACTACCCAAGTGGTGAAGCAGACTAGCGAGCGAACGAGCGAATGGGCAAACCATCTCGCCCCATACCAGCTCGCCCCATACCTCGATGACCGATGCTATGACGTATGATCGACGCCAGGAGCTGTGAGTGGACGACACACCTGTTATGTGATTCGAGGAGCTATGATTGGAGCGCGCACCATCACTCGCCTCCTGATTCGTTCCTACACCATCATTGTTTGGTATATAAGACCCGAGTTGTGGGCATTCAAATCAGTCTCATTTGGAGTTGGGGAAGGTGAACTTGCAGCTGGAGGAAGACGGGGTGAAGTATTATAATGGGATTGTGACTGTCAGTCAGATTATATAAATGTGTGTTAAGTGTGTTCGGTGTAAACACTAATGTTATTTTGGTTAGTGAGATATGTGATTGGGAATTAACGTGAACACTATTATGTGTTTAACTATTTAATTGCGAATTAACGTGAACGCTACTATTACGTGCTTAACTATTTAATTGGGAATTAACGTGAACACTACTATTATGTGTTTAACTATTTAATTGCGAATTAACGTGAACGCTACTATTACGTGCTTAACTATTTAATTGGGAATTAACGTGAACGCTACTATTATGTGTTTAACTATTTGATTGCGAATTAACGTTAACGCTACTATTTATGTACTTAACTATTTGATTGGGAATTAACGTTAACGCTATTATGTACTTAACTATTTTAGTTGACTAACTTGTGGACTAAAGCAACTCTTTAAGTAATTGGGTAATGATGAAAGTAATACTATTGTTTTATATTAATACTTACGAGTTCTTTCATTTTCTTTGAATTAAGCTTACATTGCTTAATGGTGCTTAGTACGGTGATGCTATTGTCTCGTATTAGTAATATCGCCTTAGACTAACATGGCTGTGTTAATATTACTTCTAGTGATTTCTTAAGCTGAAGAAAATTCTTTTGCTTCAAAATATTATATTTTGCTTTTCATATTATTTGAGTGAGACCTGAATCGAATCTATGAAACGATCCTGTAACTTTATTTACTCATAATCAAACCTCAATGTTACGTGGTTAAGAAATACATTTAACTAATTATTAAATATATATCTAACTTTTTGTGTGACTTTGATATTACTCCTGATGATGATAATAATAATATAATACTATTAACGTAAGACAAGAACCAAGAATAATTACATTAAATATAAATAAAAGGACATATATAAACTATCTATTCATTTCAAAAAGGGTAAGAGACAGAAATATTCTTACTTTAATATTTATCTTTCAAGACTTTTTATAAAATTAATAGTCCTTCTTTAGCTATAACTTATTCGGTTCATAACCATAGCCTACTAAGCTTCGGTTAAATAATAATTCTTTATAAATACTACATGACTTTAATTAGTTTCAGTATTTTTATAATTAAAGAGTATCAGTCAATAAAGGATACTAAGTCCTAAGATCCAAAAGGAAAGGAAGCAACAACAGGAAATTATTTTATTAGATTTTACTTTTGTTTTGCCTTCAGCTGACTGATACCTTAATATATATCTCTGTGCTATCTAGATTCATCAAGTTAACCACTTGAGGATCAAGATACGTAACAATATATATATATATATATATATATATATACAGTTTATATAATATCACACTATACTAAAAGATTATATAACACTAATAAGAATTAAATCATAAAATACCTAATACACCAATTCTGATTACAAAGAAGTCAAACAACATAACATAATAATAATAATAATTTAAATATCTCCCACTATCTGCAGATCCATAAACTATGAGAGAGAGAGAGAGAGAGAGAGAGAGAGAGAGAGAGCGAGAGAGAGAGCGAGAGCGAGAGAGAGAGAGAGATCGAAAGAGGGAGAACTAGAGCGAGAGCAAGAGAAAGAAATAGAGAAACAGAAAGAGAGACAGAACCCTCCCCTCCCTCCACCACCTCATAAACCGTATAGCCTCTCTCCCCTTGCTCGTCCCTCTCCGCTGGTACCCCTCCACCATTCGCCAGCTCGTCCCTGTGAAATAAACAAACCTACGCGTATTCGGGGTCTCATTCACGCTCTCCATTGCTCGCGGCTTCAGGCTCGATGGTGGGTCGTTTTGTGTTGTGTTGGGTTGTGATGTGTTTTAGGGGAGGGTGTGTGTGTGTGTGTTGTGTGTGTGTGTGTTTATGGTGTTGTGTTTTTGTTATGTCGTGATGTGTTTGTGTTGGTGTAAATGTAGTGCGATATTTGTTTGTGATTTTTTTTTTTGGAGTGAGTGTGTGTGTGTGTGTATGTGTGTGTGTGTGTGATGTTCTGTGTTTGTTGGTGTATATGTTGTGAGATGCTTGTGTTGTATTGGTAGTATTGGTTGTAATAACATACTTAAAGATACTCAACACGGCTTTCGTAAAAAACGTTCCTGTTTAACAAACCTCTTAGACTTCTTCCACGATATCCTCAACCTCTACGATTAGAGTAAAGCTGTAGATATTATATACCTTGATTTTCAAAAGGCCTTTGACAAAGTTCCCCACAAACGTTTACTGCTAAAACTAAAAGCGCATGGAATACAAGACGGTGTGTTGAAATGGATAGAAAATTGGCTCAGCGACAGAAAGCAAAGAGTAGTCATAAACGGTAAGGCATCAAAATGGACCAATGTAAGTAGCGGGGTACCCCAGGGATCGGTACTAGGACCAATTCTCTTTCTAATTTACATCAACGACATAGATGAGGGTCTCACCTGTACAATCTCAAAATTTGCTGACGATACAAAAATTGCAAATAGCGTACTCTCAAAAGAACAAGTTGACGATATGCAACACAATCTAGATAAATTGTCATGTTGGGCCCAAATTTGGCAAATGAGTTTCAATGCGGATAAATGTAAAGTACTACATATCGGATACCTAAATGAGAAAGCAAACTATTCGATGAATGGTACTCAGCTTAAGAATGTAAACAGAGAAACCGATCTGGGAGTAACAATATCGAGTAACCTAAAACCGAGTCAACAATGTTCAGAAGTTGTTAAGAAGGCAAACAAAATAATTGGCTTTATAGGCAGGTCATTTGAGCATAAATCCAAAGAAGTTATCCTAACCCTTTACAATTCATTAGTCCGCCCTCTTCTGGAATACTGCGTTCAATGCTGGTGCCCTTATTACCAAAAAGATATAAACAAGCTAGAACGAGTTCAACGTAGAGTTACCAAAATGATACATAGCCTAAAGAACAAACCATACGAAGAGCGTCTTAGAGAATTAAATCTATTTCCTTTAACCCAGCGCAGATTAAGAGGTGACTTAATTCAAGTGTTCAAAATCATCAAAGGCATCGACAATATGAACTGTAGTAAGTACTTCACTATCGACCAATCTAATTACACGCGGGGAAACGGTTGCAAAATTATTGGTAAATCTTTTAACTCACACGAATCTAAGAATTTCTTCTTCAATCGAGTTGTCAACTTGTGGAATGGGCTTCCCCGAAACGTTATAGACTGCATCACCGTTGATTCATTTAAACTCCGCCTAGACAAATATCTCGCATCAAACCCGCGACTGACTGCGTTTGTAAATGAATAACTTTATTTTATCCCCCCCTCAGTTACTAACCCATCTGTCCCCTACTAACTTCCTAATCCTGCCACGGACATTAGTTCCAGGGCAGTAATTCCCTTTCCAATGTTCCCTTACCCACTCTAAACCACTGTTTGGACACTTGATCCTCAGTGTTTTGGAGGACAAGCAACCTAGAAGGGTCACTAGATCTGTTGTTGCTTGATTTCCTTTGTACTCCTTTGTACTCCTTTGTAGTGTCTTTTGAAGAATGTGTACGTGTGGTGTTGCGTTTTGTTGGCGTATGTGTTGTGCGATGCTTGTGTTGTGTTGTGATGTGTTTTTGGAGGGCGTGCTGTGTTTTTGCTGGTGTATAATTATGTAGTGTGAAATATGTTTGTGTTGAGATTTTTTTTGGAGGGTGTGTGTTTAATGTTTTTTTGTGATGTACTGTGTTTCATAGCTTTTGTGTTGTGCTGTATTGATATGGTATTTGTGGTGTTGCGTTGAGGTTCTCTGTTTATTGTGTGCTCTACGTTTCATTTATGCACATGCTGTGCTTTGTGATGTGTTTTAGTAGGCATTTTCTTTTGTTGTAGACTGTGCTGTGTGATAGTTGTGTTATTTGATGTTTGTGCGAGCTGTGTTGTGTGTTTTGTGGTTGGCTGTATGTGTTGTGTTGTTCTACACTTTGTTTAGTGTTTGTGCTGTGATTTTTGCTGTTCTGTTTGGAGAGGTAGCGTCGTAGTGTTGTGTGTATATTCTGTAATGTATGTGTGTATGTGTTTGAGTGCGTGGAATACATAGTGTGTTTGTTCTGCGTTGTTTGTGCATGTTGCTTGAGTGCTTGTGTAGTGTTTTTCACTAATGTGTGTGTGTGTGTGTGTGTGTGTGTGTGTTGTTTGAATACGTGTGTTGTTTTTTATGGTGTGTGCCCGTGTCATGTGCTTTTTGTTTTTGTCTTGTGTTTCTTAAGTGTTCCTTGCTATGTGTGTGTTGTTTTGTATGTGTGTGGTGTGTGTGTGTGTGTGTGTGTGTTGTTTTGTATGTGTGTGGTGTGTGTGTGTGTGTGTATATGTGTGTGTGTGTGTGTGTGTGTGTGTGTGTGTGTGCACCTTCATAATGAGTGATTTTTTATATAAACTACTGGAAATGGGATAAGATATTGCTTTACGTTCATTCAACTCTATCAGGTCTGACGACTTGTGGGTTATTTTGATATTTTTAACATTATTATAGATGATTTTGATTGGCTTTGCCATTATTGAATAATAAATTATAGTTTTCCCCTTGGCTAATAATAATGCCTCCCCAGACTTCCTTCAAACTTAAACAAATAAAAATAATAACAACAATAAAACATAAAGGCCCACCCAGGCCTTCTTCAAGCTAAAATTGTACATTTTCCATAGCAAAATTACCCGGCCGAAGGCCGATTATTTTAAGTTACAAGCTCGCCATAGGTCGCCCAGAACAAAAATTGACACCTGATTGGGGTGGAACCGTCATATTATCGCCAAACCAATGTGTTGAATCGTCTTAAAATATCCAAACTAATGGAGCGAAAGAGGGGAGGTCCAAAAAGATCTCTCACGGACCAACTAGGATTAATATTAAACTAAACAAATAAATGCTTTGATATAGGTTAATGCAAATTTGCTTTATAAATTGGCTAACTTTGATGACTGTCAGTCAGTCAGTAGCCAGCCCTTATACCCACGAGGAATAGGGAGGATCAGCAAGAGACACAAAACAAGAAAAAGAGGTGCAAGGACAAGAACACATATAACAGTTCGTCCACAAAACGCAAGCACACAAACATTGGGAAGCGCCAGTCACTGATCAGCCCCTGAAATCAATGGCTTCACCTCAGACTGAAGACTTCATAATAACATTGATTTATGTAGTATCCAATATAAAGGATAAAACATCATTTACAGATCTTAGTTTATATATATTATCAAGATGCAGTTTTTCTTTTCTAATTTATTATTAGCCCTATTCGGACCGAGGAAGGTGTTTTTGCACTTCAACAGTTTCGTTCCATTCGTTTTGAGATAGACTTTTTTCCCCATACAAGTGTCGAATATTGTCTGGGCGAGCTACACCGAGCCTGTAACCTGGACAAAATTAGCCTTCAGCCGGGACAGGTTTCTATCGAAAAATTTACATATTTTTCTAAAATGGGATGAGCAGTTTTTTTAGTTTGAAAGAAGTCTGGAAAGGGGTGTTTGTTAGCCTAGAGGACAAACTAAAATACATTGCTCGAAAATGGAAACAGCAAGCAAAGTTCTCAATTAATACAAATTAAACACAATATCAAAATTAAACACAATATCAAAATATCCCACAAGATGTCGGACCACGGACCAGATAGTGATAAGAGGCAAGTATGTTCAACTTATTATCATTATCGTAGAAATAGAACTTTACGAGGTATCTTTTTACAAATATACCATCTCAATGTCAAAATGTGCAAGTATCGTTTTCAAATATACTGTAGAGGCAAGCATGATTTTCAAACGCTCATGATTATGAAGAAGTAGCTATCGTGTCCAACTATAGCGTCCACACTTCACTTATGAGTTAATGAGGGCGGTTATGGCCGGAATGAGGAGCGTGTTACCGGGGAGTTGTTAGCGAATGTGGCCGATATAGTGGTGGTGGTGATACTGGTGGGGTAAATGTATCCAAACCGAGGGTGGTCTGTACGTTTCTCATGTTTCGCCCTTTAAATTTGGTGATTATAAGATGTTTCGGCCCATCCAGGTGTCAATATTTTGTTTTCAGGCAAGCGACAGCGAGCCTGCAATTTAGGAGAAACTGGCCTTGGGCCAGGATATCAATTTAGGAGAAACTGGCCTTGGGCCAGGATATTTTTTTTTACCGAAAAAGTACACATTAACCCTCTCCGACATATGACGCGATTTTGAGCCAATTGGGGATACTTTAAAGCCTTTGTTACCATCAGGGAGTATTTAGAAACCTTTAGTTTAGTTACTTCAACCTCTACAGTTGTCTTTGAGTTAGCTGTGAGCAGAAAACTAATTTTGGAGAGGTAATTATAAGAGTGAGAGAACTCTATTTCTTATTGCTAATCTGGCAACCTCTGCGTCATAAATGCGTGAAAGGGTTAAGAAGCTTGAATAGGGGTCTGAGGGCGCATTGTTTAGCTTTAAGGGGGTTATGAGATTTGTATTTATTTTTTATTTTTGTTTAGCTCGAATGTGGGTCAGAGCAGGTATTAAGCAGATGTCCTTTCCCAATATAGCCAGCACATTTCATTATGAGTTAATGAGGACGATTATGGCCGGAATGAGGGGCGTGTTACCGGGGAGTTGTTGGGGAATGTGGTGGTGGTGGTGTAGGTGTTGATACAATACCGATGTTGAGATAATATGTTTGTTTGGTAGTTCTGATCATGTGTGTGTGTGTGTGTGTGTGTGTGTGTGTGTGTTCGTGCATTATTAACCAAACTCCAGTAGTGCATGACTGTTCCCCAAATCAAGAAATATACCTATCTAATGCTGGACACCTTACTCCACTTTATGAGGGTGGCAATACACAGAATGCACCCAAGCGGACCCGTCCCCCGTGAGAAGGACAACCAGTGCCAGTTTATTCAAGGACTTACAGGATTGACCACTCAACTTAGGGTTCGTCCGACTCTGAGACCCTCTAAATATCTTTTTAGTACTAATATTCAACAGTGGTGGTTGGCTAGTCAATCCACCAACCTGTTTCACCCTTAGGTGAGCATTAAGGATTTGTATAAGGCCTACTCCCCTAGACGTGTTGCCGACCAAGGCTGATGAGTCTCATCCAACCGGATTAAATGGACCAAATAGGATGAACAGTTGCCCAGACTTCAGTCATCCCCCTTTTAGTCATCGTTTACGACACACAACAGACACGGCTTAATGTTTCTACCGACAAAAAGTATAAATCTATCTCGTATGGGGGTCTTGGGGCATTTTTTAAAGCTTGATGGAAGCCTAGGGAACAAAATAAGACTTCTCCATAAGAAAACTGGGTGATATAAAGTTCTGTATCATACGTTTCCGCTGAATTCCTTGCAATTACTTAGAAATGTGACTGTCAACCCCCTTTATACACAATTAGGATTATGGATGATGAAAGTATAGGTGCTAACAATGTCCTCTTATGCCATTCGATTGCATAATATAATCGTATTAACACTCACCCTTAGAAGTTCTTAGCCCAAATCAGGAACAATCCTCCATTCTGACGTACCTGCCCTGAAGAAGAAAGTCTGCTCAATATATATTGACAATGACAAACCAAACATAATTTCTTTGCAGTATTGCCTTAAGCTATTACATACGAATCGAATTGTTCTCCTTGACTAAATATGCACACACAGATTAATTATATAGATAGATAGATAGATAGACAGGCAGTAAGCGGTTCTGGTTGTAAGGTAGAATATATTAAGGGAAGGTATTACATATTTTCTGGACCCCCTTCTCCCTCATACTTAGCCCCATTAGTTTTGACATTTTAAAACGTTCGCCCCATTAGTATGTATGACTTTTCGTCCTATATCTTTGTCAATATTAAGATCATTTATGCCATTAACGTGTCAATTTTTGCCCGCCAGGAGGAATCGGTCTTCGGCCAGGAAATGTTTCTAACGAAAAATATACAAATTTATCTCGCCAACAAATGTATCATCTTCGGGGGTTAAACGCTTAATGGAGGTCCAGGGAGCGATCCCCCCTCCCCCGCTTTATTATATGATTTGTTTATTTATTTAGTTTTGGTAAGGTTAGGTTCGATCATGTTAAATCAAGAATAAAGGTATAACAAATGATTGTGGACTTAGAGTGAGAGTACAGTAATCCGTTAACCGTGCCTGTGACGTCACATTAACCTTAGACCACGACAATGATGTACAGATTGTATTGGGTTTGCCTTCACCCAACAACGACCACGATAACTGTCCTAATGGGTGACCCTGCTAGTGAACGAATGCTCTCACTGCAACGAACACTACTGCCGGAACTCATTCTTGCCTGTCTTTCATTGGTCATCGTGTGCTTTCCTTTATACTTCGTGCTTATTGATGTCCACCTTAGCCCTCCCAGCCTGTTGCACACCACTCATTATGCAACATCATCATCACATTAGAGGTCCTGTAGTCAGAGAGAGGTCATCAATGTCTTTGAACGCCATTTTGGTGCCTCAATTAAAATTTTAAAGAACGAGAATTTAGTTGATTTGTTATCTTGAAGAGTGTATAGCCAAAGACAATACAGTACTATATATCCTCTACCAGTATTCCCAGATGTTGATTATAGGTATGGGCATATTTTGAGTGGAACACATCAACAGTAGCAACAAGATAGCGGAGGTTGGCCGATCTCTGTTACTATAGGGTCTCTGTTCACATTACTCTAAAGCTGGTGTCACACGAGCACTTTGTCCGGCAATTTTAGATTAGCAAGCTTTTTTCTGGCTATATTTTAGGCTTCTTTCGCATTGGAATCGGCAACTAGACTCAAGTTAGATTATGTTAAGTGGATGAATTATAATACAATTTAAGTTTTGAAGTTGCCAGGCTACATTTGCCCGAAAACAATTGACGGAAAAGTCGTTCGTGTGACACCGCTTTGAACAATGTGATGCTGTTTTCTGTCTATCCTGTTTGCATTTCTAGTCAGGCAGTGAATTAATCTGTAGCCTACCCTGAATATATGTTGCGCTCTCAGATTCCTATAATTGGCGCTGTCACAGAAGGCAAATGTCCTACATTTCTGTCCGATTCTTTTGATTGATGGCTAGAGAGGGAGTTTCATGACCAGTTCAAAATCTGGTTAGATTCCATCAAGGTCATGTCAAATCTTACCATTTCTGTATGTTGATCGTGGATAGCCTTGTTTAGTAAATGAAAATTTTGGATAGCCTAAAGTCCATTCATTATAGGTAGGCCAAACATCTTGACCTCTAACCTTTATAACTCGTAAACGAAGAGAATAATCGAGCTAATATTTCTACTATTTAGGAAGGGTCAGCCAGGGAATAGGTGTGGACATTTACAGCAGCCTACCTATAATGAATGGGCTATAGTCATGCAGTTGTTTCTCCTTCCAAGCCATTATCCCATGATTCGAACATAATGGCGCGCATTATCTGACCTTTCGCTTCCAGGTTTGTAATAGACAGACAGTTTTGCTTTATGCAACTGTTTTTTTAAGAGTCAGGCTTCACTGATGTCGCGTCTGTAGCTTTGGGCGAATAACTAGCCTCGGATTTTCATTTTCCCTCTCATTAAGTAATTATAATTGGAGAATTGTTAGTTAGTTATTGTTTATTACAGGTGAGATCAATCAGCATTTATGTTGTGTTGCTTTTCATCGTTGAGGTGCTACACATTTCTCGATCATTTACATGGGCTATTTTAGAGAATTATTTTGATTAGAGAGACCAATTTGTTGTGATTTTACGAGTTGGTATCAAAGGTGAATAACCTCGGTCGGCTCTCCATTACTGAGGCCGCTGGGAACCAATGTTGGTAGTTTTAGTTATTTTATTGTCTTTTAGGTTTGTATGTGAGTGTGCCTGTGTGTGTGTGTGTATTGTATGTGTGTGTGTGTGTATGCGTTGACCAATGACCGCCTCTCAATGTTTGTACAAATACACACACACACACAAGTGAACATAAAAAAATATATAACCTAAGAACATAAATAATTAGTAAAGAACTAAACTCCGCCATGTGAACCAGAACAAGTATAATCTAAACACGCACAAACTGTTCTGTCGTATTTGGCCAATTTAAAGCGGTAGGGTTTATTTATTAGTAGGCTATATTTATCTATTTATTAGTAGGCTATATTTATCTATTTATTAGTAGGCTATATTTATCTATTTATTAGTAGGCTATATTTATCTATTTATTAGTAGGCTATATTTATCTATTTATTAGTAGGCTATATTTATCTATTTATTAGTAGGCTATATTTATCTATTTATTAGTAGGCTATATTTATCTATTTATTAGTAGGCTATATTTATCTATTTATTAGTAGGCTATATTTATCTATTTATTAGTAGGCTATATTTATCTATTTATTAGTAGGCTATATTTATCTATTTATTAGTAGGCTATATTTATCTATTTATTAGTAGGCTATATTTATCTATTTATTAGTAGGCTATATTTATCTATTTATTAGTAGGCTATATTTATCTATTTATTTAGTATTGTTTTAGATTCCTCCCTAGACCTCCATCAAGCTTAATTAATATATATATTTTTCGGTAGAAAAATATCCCGGCCGAAGGTTGGTTCCTCCATAATTACATGCTCAATATCGCTCGCCAGGAAAATAATCGACACCAAGATGACACGAAAGGTCCTGATGTAGATAAGAACATGGGACGAAAGGTCTTTAAACGACAAATTAATGGGGCTAAACATGAGGGATAAGGAGGTCCAGATAAAGCAACTACCTCCCCCTTAAGCCTAATCCCAAGCGGTCGAATCGAGTCACACAGTCGAGTCGGGAGGTAATCAGATGTTAGCTAAACTATGATCGTTTGGGCACTAAATAATGGTACTGACCAAACTCCATGAAAATCCCACCATTGTTTTATTTAAGGGGAGGTTTTTAGTTGATTCCCCAGACTTCCATCAAGCTTAAAATTACTCCCCCTAGACCCCCTTTCAAGATAAATTTGTAAATTTTTCGGTAGAAAAATTTCCCGGCCGAGGGCCGGTTCCCCTTAAATTACAGGCTCGCTATCGCTCGCCAGGAAAAAATCGACACCTAAATGTCACGAATGGTCTTAAAATTGACAGAAATGGAGCGAGGGTTCTTAAAATCGCCAAACTAATGGGCGAACGTCTTAAAATCTAAAAAACAATGGGGCTAAACATGAGGGAGAAAGGGGTCCAGAAAAAAAATCCTCCAGGTGGAAATCTCCCCTTAAACCCTTCTGATGAACAAACAAAGAGACAAACACACAACGACGATCACATAATCTCTGAAAACTTCTTTTGGCAGAGATAGTAATTATGAAAAGAGGACAAGTATTACTAATATGTTATGAAAGGGGAACACAAATATGATACAGTAATAACAAAGCTGGTAGGCCGCTGAACTAGAAAACAGATTAAAAAAGCTACCGGTCCAAGAATTATTAATCACACCGAACAAGATAATAAGTTCCACGTGTCCCCAAAAATTAATATAAACCTCTCCTTCATCTTGACCACCAGAAAATGAGTTCTTCAAATTTCCCCCAAAGTTCCGGGGAAAAAAAATCCACTATCTTGAAACTTTCCGGCCAAAGAACCTCGGCGACGTCAGTAGCAGTGGGGAGAGAGTCTGTAGAGAGAGAGAGACTGGACTTCCTCTTCTTTGGATGCCATTTTGTTGCCATAAATATCAAACATAAGAACACTGTAATCTACTACAGGCCTACTGATCCACACGAGGCAGAAGGTGGACTTTGCATTTACGTATCCTTGGTTCCAATCCAGCTATACTGTATACCCATAGCGTTTCGGAAACATTCTTTATTAGCCTTTATTTACAGTCTGTCTACACAATATTGTCCCTATATGTTTGTGAGTTGAATGAAATGTTACTAATAAACTTAGATACTCTCGACCTAAGCGCAAACAAATATATCCTTAATATGGGGTTCTAAGGTTGTTTAGTGAAGTGGTGTATTGAGTAGATGCTGGGACGTGCCGTTATGTAGCCCACATTCGATCCCGGTGATTGATAAAACAAATTATGATTATAATGGTCAGCATCGGTTTTCTCTATGTATGTAACGTGTGTATAGATGCATGTATGTGTGTATGTATGTACGAATATGCTAAAGACAACGCGCATTAAGCAAGTGACTACGAATCTCTTTACATATGCATTTCTGTGCATAAAGGGGAGGGTATTTTTTTTTCTTTCTGAACTATCTTCTCCCTCATGTTTAGCCCCATTAGTTTAAAGATTTTAAGATTTTTGTTCTGCCGAGCGATAGCGAGCTTGTAATTTGAAGAGAAACCGGCCTCGGGCCGGAACATTTGTCTACCGACAAATTTACAAATTTATCTCGAAGGGAGGTCTTGGGGTATTTTTGTTTTAAAGCTTGATGGAGGTCTAGCAATGAAACTAAAACAATAGATGAATAGATAATATATTGACCAAAAAATGAACACTATCCCCGTTGAGTATGTAACTCTTCCATAAATCGGTACAATAATTAGCGTTCCCCTTTGACTGGCTATTAATCAGACATGCACGTTATATCGTAATTTATAAGGTGTTGATTTTCGGTGTGAGCATCCTGGGTTCGAGTCCACGGACTGCCACATGTGTTTGTAAATTTCATTAATCGATTTTAGGAGTATGGTTGGTTGTTGGAAGGAACATAATAATTGATATTGGTTCAGGAGTAATTTATCGAGAGGACTTCCCTAAGTGATTAAGGCCCCATTAATTGCTCTTTCCATTCACATATGCATAGCCTACGTGAGTTGCAGTTGGGATGTGTGTACATGCTTAGATTGATATGCAGGATTCGAAGTTGCATAATAAATCGTAGGCAGTGTCCACCAACCTTTAACTGTCTTCGTGGTGCGATGTATAAGGTGTTGATTTTCGGTGTGAGCATCCTGGGTTCGAGTCCACGGACTGCCACATGTGTTTGTAAATTTCATTAATCGATTTTAGGAGTATGGTTGGTTGTTGGAAGGAACATAATAATTACATACATACATACAATGGTTTAACGTCATTTTGCATTACATACATTGTAAGGGCTCAGACGTGGTTACCTATCCGCAGTTGGAATACAGTTATAATGCAACACAAAACCGCTCCATCATGTCATCACTGTGGCTGATTATTTTTTTTTTTTTTTTTTTTTTTTTTTAAGAGACAATGAACGGAGGAAGGAAAAACACAGATAAAACAAAAAGGTCCATGTGCCTAAAGGCATCCTCCATTCATAAAATGTTTGTATGGATTTAAACTTTTGTAGATTGTAAGTTTGTGGAAAGCAACTCGAGGGAAGTGAATTCCAAAGAGTAGTATTTCTAGGGATAAATGAATTTTGATAAGCAGAAGTTCTGCATTGTGGAGAGGAAAGTGTAAATTCATGGGCGCTCTCAGCTGCCCTAGTTTTACGGGGAAAGATGTGGAGAGGCGGCACAATTGAAGCAAGTTCCTCGGAACAATTGCTGTGAAAATATCTGTAGAATAATGCAAGGGATGCAACGTTTCTTCGTATGGATAATGTAGGAAGGTCCTGTGTGATTGCAGGGTTATTGATTAATCTAATAGCTTTATTTTGAATTTTGTCCAACTGCCTCAATGCAACCATTCCACTTCCACTCCACAGAGGTGAACAGTAATCCATCTGAGAACGCACATGACTTTTATATATTACGGCCAACTGCTCGTCAGTGAAGAATTCTCGAACTCTGTACAGGAGTCCCAGTTTTTTAGAGGCATTCTTAGCAATGATTCTAACATAATGTGTCCAGCTCAAGTTAGTAGTTAATGTTACACCGAGAATGTCAATACTAGGGGAAGTGGGAATATTTACATCATTAAAAAATATATGGGAGTCAGTGAGATTCTGTCGGTTAGAAAATTGAATGTACTTGGTTTTCTGTGCATTAAAGGAAACTAGATTATTTTGTCCCCATTCATTAATTCTAGAAAGGTCCTGGTTCAGAGAAATTGCAGTGTTTATTTTTGAATTTATAAGATCGGGGTGGGTGAAAGAATTGGTAAATGTGAAGGAACTGTGGAGTGTTGAGTCATCTGCATAGGAATGTATTGGATTATGAGTGGTAGATATGAGATCATTGATATGAATGAGGAACAGAGTTGGGGCCAAAACTGATCCCTGGGGAACACCAGCATTTATTGAGTGAAATTGAGAATAAAGGCCATCTACCATTACACATATTTTTCTGTTATGAAGATAAGAAGAAATTAGTGGAACTAATGATGCAAGGCCGTAGTGTGACATCTTCGACAATAAGGATTGATGCCAGACTCTATCAAATGCCTTTGATATATCCAGTGCTATTGTATGTGTTTCACCATGTTGGTCTGTAGCTTGGTTGATTTGATGCGTAGGAAGGCAAAGAATGTCTGCAGTTGATCGACATCGTCTAAAACCATATTGCCTATCACTGATTAATTTATTATTCTCAAGATGCTTAATTATGTGATTATTTAATATAATTTCAAAGACTTTACCAAGAGTGGAAGTTATAGCTATTGGTCTGTAGTTTGATGGATCTGAAGAGGCACCTTTTTTAGGAACTGGATGGATGTTTGCTTCTGTACTGGGAAGCATGAGGTATGAGTACACAGACGGACTCATTTTGCCAATACAGGAGCGAGCACCAAGGAGCAATTCTTAAGTACTATTGGAGGAATTTCATCTGGACCAGGAGCCTTATCTACTGAGAGATTCTGCAAAATAGTTTTGACATGTCTGGTGTGGAGTGAGGGAATTTCAGGCGAATTAAAATTAAGTACAGGGACATCTTGATTTATTTCATCTAAGGTTGAGTTGGTGGAGAAAATATCCGCAAGAAGGTTAGCTTTACCTCGTGAGTCACTTACAAGATTGTCAGTCGGAGATTTTAATGGTGGAATGGATGAAGCAGTAGTGAAGTTGGCTTTGAATGAGTTAAGAGTAGACCAAAATATTTTGTTATCATTTGGATTATTTAGAAGTTTATTTGCCTGCTTGTGGAGAAAGTTTGATTTAGTTAGGTTTAATACAGTTTTGGCATGATTTCTGATGTTTCTAAAGTAATTAAAGGCTTCATGTGTTTTTGATCTTGTGTATGCATTGTAGGCTATTACTTTTTGTTCAGTTACTCTAGCACAATTATGGTCAAACCATTTAGGTGAATTAGATCTTTTATTGTACTTTTGATGAGGAATAAAAGTTTCCATTCCAATTTTTACAAAATCTTGTATGTGGCTCAAGGTGGTGTGTGCATCATTAGAAAAGAAAGAGGTCCAGGGAATATCAATAAAGAAACTTTGAAGACCCTCCCAGTCTGCCCTATCGTAATGCCATTTTGTCACCAAAACAGGTTCAGAGTGGGAAGGTGTGGTAGGTGATAGACATGTGGCCTGTAAGAGACAGTGATCAGAAGATCCAAGCGGGGACCTCATTGTAACATCATAATTTTCTGAATTGGTTGTTAAAAATAAGTCCAGTAAGTGAGAATTATGATTCGGATTATCTGGTACACGGGTGGGTTGGTTGACTAGTTGAGTGAGATTAAATGAGTCTGCAAATAGCTCACATTCAAGACCAGCATCATCAGTCCTGGCTGAATGAGTGAGCCATTCAACATTATGGACATTAAAATCACCCAACACAGTGATTTCAGAAGAAACATTTTATTTGAGGACACTGAGTTGTGAGGACAGCGAATCAAAAAGACTTTGCTCTGGAGGAGTATTTGGGGAACGGTAGATGCAACATATGTATTTAAATTTACCAGCAGAAATTAATTTGTATATAGAATAATCAAAATAGGGACAATTGAAACTAGTAACCTCCTCCAGGGCAATTTCAGATTTTGCGAAGCAACATACACCTCCTTTAGGTCTGAAATTTTGGAGCAGTTGATAACCTGGAAAATGAAATCTAGACGTGTCAGATGTGGATGTTACTTGAATAACATATTGTTAACCGTGTACCAACTATCGCTGACAATGATTGGGGTTGTCTTTTAATGCAGACCTAAGAGCCGTATTCTTAGACGTATACGCTTGGTGTCATCCAGCCCATTATGAACGAAGATATTGGAACTCAGTGTTACTTAATGAAGGATAACTTGAAATCTCCCAAGTTTAAAAGCTAACAAATTATCTTGTCTTATTTCGTTCATTAAGGAATAGGGTGGGAAGGTTTAAGATTACGGCTGTAAATTATATATAAACCAAAGTTTGATGGCATTAGCAGCTATAGTCAAATACTCAACGTGGGCAAGATATTGTGAGAGTTGCTTCAATATTATAGACTTTTACTTCACTCAGATCCAAGGTGTAAAAGAATGTTTTCTTTCGAGTGTACCATTCAAGGAAAGTACTAATAGAATAGAAACATTTGTATTCCAAATTATATTATAAAGATAATCGGCAAAAATCCATATGTCAAAGTCCTATATACAGTATATACAGTACATGTATATATATATATATATATATATATATATATATATACCGGTACATATATATATATATATATATATATATATATATATATATATATATATATATATATATATATATATATATATATATATACAGTATATATATATATATACCGGTATATATATATATATTCTCTTTTAAACAGACACAGTTAAAAGCAATAGAGGTTTCAGCATTCAGGATTTTATTGTTACAGCTTTCAATAGTTCTAACAATTTTCCCCTGGGGTTCAGAGATGAGGTACAAAAGGTTAGCAAAATTCATGGTGGATCCAACGTTTCACAAGTAAACATCTTGCATCTTCAGGGAATGGAGAGGTAATGGTTAGAATTGAACAGTTGAAGGGGGGGGGGGGGGGATAGACAGGTTGGGGAGGTGAGAGGTCTCTAAGGATTAGAGAGAAGTAAAGATGGAAATGAAGAGCAAAGTCGAAGAGTAAAAGGTGGAGGGCCGTCCTCCTTGCTATTTTTAATTTTGTTTTTATCTTGTATCTTGAGCAGCAGTGCCATGTGGTGTTGGTATGGAGAGGCCGCTCCTGAATGCTGAAACCGCTATTGCTTTTAACCTCGTCTGTTTTAATTTTAACTTGAATTAATTTCATTGGGGGTGTGGTGGTGAGATTAATAAAAATAATATTATTAGTAGGTTTAGGGATATTTCTTCGAGAGGCCGGTCTATATGATCTGTGCCCCATGAATATTCTTTCCTCTCACTTAAACAGTAGGCTACCATAGTGCGGTTGGGAATATGAACATGATTAGATTAATATCCAGTATTCGAGAATGGATAATAAGTCGTAGGCGTGTGCATAAACCTTTAACCGTCCTGGTGGTGTAATGGTTAAGGTGGCAAAAATATGTGTGTGATAACCCGTGTTCGAATCCCGGTGGATCATATATACTTTAATTAATTTCATTGGGGTGTGGTGGTGAGATTAATAAAAATAATATTATTAGTAGGTTTAGGGATATTTCTTCGAGAGGCCGGTCTATATGATCTGTGCCCCATGAATATTCTTTCCTCTCACTTAAACAGTAGGCTACCATAGTGCGGTTGGGAATATGAACATGATTAGATTAATATCCAGTATTCGAGAATGGATAATAAGTCGTAGGCGTGTGCATAAACCTTTAACCGTCCTGGTGGTGTAATGGTTAAGGTGGCAAAAATATGTGTGTGATAACCCGTGTTCGAATCCCGGTGGATCATATATACTTTAATTAATTTCATTGGGGGTGTGGTGGTGAGATTAATACAAATAATATTAAAGAGAATCTATTACCTGGCTATACTAATATATATATATATATATATATATATATATATATATATATAGGCCTACTGTATATATATATATATATATTTTTCTTTTTTTCTATGTGATTGAGGGAGGCAAAAGGCAGAATTGCCTATAGCGAGTGCCTCCCCCATAGTTGAAAGAGTGACAGGGCCAAAATCAAGGGACGATCGAGCCAAAATGCCTGGACACACGGAGTTTGAAGCAATTTAAGTCATAGGAAGAGGGCAAGACTGATTCTGGGAGAGAGTTCCAGAGCTCAGCTGTTGAGTAGAAGAAAGTTTGAGAGTAACGTTTCACTCCTGGGTTAGAGAGTTGCACAGAGTAGGGGTGGGATTGAGTTGCAAGACGGGTACCATGTGCCCTACGTAAAGGAGTTGGTATGCACTGGGAAAGCTCTGAGGAACACTGATTATTATAGTAGCGATAGAATAGCGAGAGAGAAGCAACATTGCGGCGGAGAGAGAGAGATTGCAGAGAGTTGGTGAGTGGACGGGAGTTAATGATACGAAAGGCCTTCCTTTCAACTTTGTCTAGGAGAGCGGTGTGAGAGGAACCTCCCGACACATGTGAACAATACTCAATACAAGGACGCACTATGCCCCTGTACAGAGCAGTCAGGGAATATACGGAATCAGGGAAATCGTGGTGCATATCCAGTTAAATTACGCTGCCATGATAAAATGCATTACTCACAGAAAATATGAATAATAACGGATATTATACATATTTAGGAAAAAAGTTCTCAAACATAATATTTTTTTGACATCGAATATAACTGAGTAAACACATTTTGTTATTATTACTTACAAGGAGATAATGGGAAACCAGTAAAGGTGTATTAACCCCTTCAGTTATATGATGCATTACTTCATTATATGCTGGTTATTATCAGACGATTTTATGGAGTTTAGAAAGAATCTATAGGGAACAAATGGGTTAAACTAATCCAAATAACTCGGAGTTTCAATATTCCTTCCTAATCTGAATACAATTATGTAATGATACCCAAAGTAAAAGGAAGGAATGCGTCCCCGAATACTGAAGTGGTTAAAGGTACTGCACGCCATCCAATATATCAGTTGCTTCCTACTAATATTACTAAAGGCATGGGATATATAGACATTAATATTTTGATGTTCTTTATCGAGGTACAGTTGGCCACAGAAATATGCATACACTTTGGGATTGTATGTATTGAAGGAAAATATTAGAATGATTGAAGTATATTGATATGACCAATTATCATCTTGATCACAAATCATTCTTGTAAGTGAATCCTACTATATTTCCTTCCATATATAACACCGCGGAGTGAATACAAATTCCTGTGGCCGCCTGTAGCCTGTACTTGGGGTATATATAGAGAGAGAAGCTGGCGACTTTAAGGCCACTGCCGACTGGAGTGTTGTTGATGTTGGTGAATGAATAGATGGATGGATGAATTCAAATTAAATATAGTTTATTGTGATAGTAATACATTATGATAATATTGCTACATTTAACATCATACAAATATACACAAACTACGACAATAAGGACTAGATACCAAGTGGTATATGTGTATGAATAAGTGAATGAATGAATATGTGAATGAGTGAATGAATGAATGGATAAATAAGTGAATGGATCAATGAAAGAATAAATAAATAAATTAAATTGATGAATGGAATGAATGAATGGATGAATGAAATGAGTGATTGGAATGTATGAATGGATACATTAAATAATGAATGAAAACATGCAGGGATGGATGGGTGAATAAATGAATGAATAAGTGCATAAATAAATGAACAGTCAAGGACATATTTCAAAAAAAAAAAAAAAATCTCTTTCATGAGCACATATCATAAATACATTTGTAGTCTCAAAAGGAAAAGTATAACTAGCGAGGCAGCGAACAACATAATGTTTTAATTTTGGTCCACAACTTATGGCATCTTCAGTGGTCTAAAAATTAAAATGAATCACAATATAATACAATTATCTATATATATTATTGTTATTATGTTTAACTACAAATTAACACAGTAGAAAGAGGACAACAAGTTCATCATTACATTGTTCAATTGCTATATCTGAAAAGGCAAGTTTTCCATAATTTCAATTGCCTATATTCACTATTCGATATGGAAAATAAAAATGATGGAAGCTCACCTTTTTGGATAATTATAACAATATAGAAATTTTGAAATATACGTAAATTCTCGGTATTTCGGAAACCCACTTTCTCTGGCTTGGGTAGTAGTTGTTGTTTTTGAGCGATTGATTATATATTATCAAATTAAATGTTGTACGAACTCGTATCCACAGAGCCTCTTCTCTTTCATCAACGAATATTTTCACAATTAAGTTGAATTTTTAGAACTTTTTCAGTGTAACGGATATAATGGTCAGTTATTCGATCAATTTTGATATATATTCCTAGCAAATAAAAATCAATCAAAACAACTTGTTCCCACTGTCAGTCAGTAAGGAGGTAATCTATTGAACCGTATTATCTAGGTGAAGTGTCAAACCATATCCAGAACACTAAAAAAAAAAAAATCTTAAAGTTTTATCCCCGAGTTTATCTCCAATATGTATATTTAGCTCATATTTTCATTTTAAGGATCGTATTCCGTCTGATCTGTGTTTGTCGGTAATCTATAAATTCACATGTCCAAGTTGCTAAGCCGGGTATTTGGGACGTAATTAACGTGCCTTCAAGAATAGGACCGACGAGCACCTAGGTCAGTCGAGCAGAACAGGTCGTAGACTACAGTCCCCTCCACACTCTACCGTAAGGGAACATGCTGAAGTGCGTGATTTAAGGTTAGTAAAAATATCAATTTGAAATTATAGACACTTGCAAATACAGTAACTTGAGGATACTCGAATCCCTACATATTAATGTAAATGAGCCCCAATTAAATAACATGTCTGTTGCCCCACTTTCTTTTGTGTAAGACTTGTATTTCTGTATTTCTGTAGTTCAAGTATTGTGCGCGTAGGTAATAATTTTAGTCAGTTAGTAAGTAAGCCTCACTTAAATATAATGATGTTTTCTGCCTATTTTTGACTGGGTAAGTTTGTAAATAAATATAATACCAATAATATAATACATATAATTGTATTAATATTGTGATTCGTTGAACTTTTATACCACTGAATATGACATAATTTGTATGTCGAAACGTCTGGACCAAAATAAAAATAATGATGATGTTCGCTGCCTCGCTGGTTATGCTGTTCCTATTGAGACTAAAATTTCCTAAGAACACACCTGTATCTAAAGTTGTAGTCAATGGGGAAAACTTATGTGGGAGGAAATTATTCAAGGCGACGCTCTATAAAGGGAAGGTACCATTAAGGGTACCATTTAATTTTAGTAGGAAATTACTGAACAGAGACGAGTTTTTATTGCAAGTGTAAATGAAGGAGGGGGCGTTGTGTTAAATACGGGACTCACTAAAGGTGCCATAAGGTCAACGTTTGCAGGGGACGCACAATGAGGAAATTATTAAAGTTGACAGTCTATTGTAGTTGGGAGTCAGTCAGCAAAGGTGAAGCTCTATTATGAAACGGAAATAATGGAGTGGGTGGTCAGTCAATGGGAAATTATTGTAAGAGAGCATCATTAAATGTGGAAACTATTTACGGGATGATATTTCATTAGGGACACTAATTAAAGAGGCTATGCTTAAATGGGAGCTAGAATAGGGGATTAGGATTATATAAGAACATAAATGAAGGGATAATCTTTAAACGAGAAATAATAAAGGGGAAAATAATTAAATGGACACATTAATGAAGCAGATCATAATTATATGGATACATTAATCAAAATGACGTTCGATTACAAAATAAAATTGTGAAATGTAATATTTAATCATCAATGTAAATTAATTGAGGTTTCATGCTGGTAAGTGAGACGTTACTCAAGGTGATAATGTGTTAACCCTACTTGGTCTGAGGGGGGTCCTTTTGGATCTCCTCCCCTGCTTCACTCTATTAGTTTGGATATTATATGACGTTTCACCTTATTAGTTTAGCGATAATAAGACGCTTCACCCTATTCAGGTGTTGATTTTGGAGAGAGCGCGAGTGATAGTGAGCCTGTAGCTTAGAAGAAATCAGCCTTTGGCCGGGACATTTTGAACAGAATAACTTGAAGGGGGTCAGGGTGGACATACTTTATTTTGAAGAAAGTCTGGGAAGGTGTATTTGTTAGCCTAGGGGACAAACTTAGATACAGTGCTCGAAAATAGCAAAAACCAACACTAAGATCCTCAATAATAATTGAACAAAATATAATAACCCAAAAGACGGTGAACCAGAAAATGTTAACCTTTTAAGGGGAAATGGGCTGATTTTCTGGTCACCCTTCTTCCTCATGCTTACCCCCAATAGTTTTCAGATTTTATGACGTTCAGCCCATTAGTTTGGCGATTTTAATACGTGTTGTCCCCTTTCGTTGTCAATTTTAAGACCTTTGCCATTTAGGTGTCGATTTTTTCTGGCGAGCGATAGCGAGCCTATAATCTTAGGAGTAACCGGCCCTTGGCCGGGAAATTTTTCTACCGAAAAATGTACAAATTAATCTAAAAGGGGGATCTGTTTTTTTTTTAAAGTTTGATGGAGGTCTAGGGAAGAAACTAAAAAAAAAAAAAAAAAAAAAAATGAAAACAAATCTACCAAAATGTGAACCAGACTACGCCGTTTGTTTATATTCTAGCTACCGCCAAAGGATTCCTATGTTTTAGCCTCGTAAAGTTAGGAAGTTATATATTTCTTTTTTTCTTGCTATATGTTTCTTCTACTATTCTATATTTGGGGTTCTGCTATCTGTAACATAATTAAGCCCTTACCACCTCGCTGAGATCATAAGGTTTGTGTGGTCAGTATATCTATGTATGTAAAGCTAGCAAGTTTTATATCTTTTTAAAGGGGGCAAGATATAATAATTAGTTTATATATTCAGTTGATTACTATAGTTTTAGTTTCCTCCCTAGATTTCCATTTGAACAATTTTCGGTAGAAAACATTTCCTGGCCGAATGATGATTCCTCCAAAATTATAGGCTTGCTATCGCTCGTCAGGAAAATAAGCGACACCTAAATGGCACGAAATATCTTAATATAAACATAGACATGGGGCGAACGTCTTAAAACGTCAAAGGTAATGAAGCTAATCATGAGGGAGAAGGTAGTCCAGAAAAAGCAACTACCTCCCCTTTAACACAGTACCAGCCGTAAATGTTTCCCCGTGTAATAGGAGACACACTACAATAATTGGATCAAGAAAGGAAGTCATTGAAGGGGATGATCCGTTACAAGAGAGAATTATTAAAACGGACGTCTCTAATTACAGGTGAGGTAGTCAACCATAATGCCTGCACACCCAATTGAATCTGTATGGAACCCAAGGGAGACAATCCAAAGTTCCTTTATATCTCAGAGACATCACAACTTTGCTTTAGATATTCAAATTGGTGTGCAGGTATTATGGCTCATGACTATACGGTATTGGTCAGTAACACTTCAATAACTCATAATGATACAAACAAGATGGTGAACGATAACTAATAAATCCCAGTAGTATAATATTTGTGGCTCAAGCAGACATCCGAATATTTCATCAATGTATCATAATTACAACATAAGACAATATGAAAATGGAATATGCAGAAAGCCGATTGCCCTACACAAGGCAGATTCATTACCAAACCATTAGTTTTCTATATCTTTTCTGAAACGAATATTGTACAAAGCTTCCTAAACACGATTGTACAGTACAGTAAATTTTACTTCAAGGGGAAATTATTGGAAAGAACTAATTATTTAAGGAAGGCAATTTTGAATGGGACTACAAATGACAACTACAGAAATTCAATAATCTAGCCAGTTATAGACGAATTTATTTAACTTAAGAATTAAATCTTAGAGTAAATAAGTTAACGGATATAGTTATCCCTTTTTCATTTATAGATATCCTCCCTAATATTAATAAATAGCTTGACTGTATCCTGAATGAAATAAGTAAAGTA
Organism: Paralithodes platypus; assembly: GCA_032716605.1. Taxonomy (NCBI): domain Eukaryota; kingdom Metazoa; phylum Arthropoda; class Malacostraca; order Decapoda; family Lithodidae; genus Paralithodes; species Paralithodes platypus. The sequence continues at coordinate 26,045,974 of CM064567.1, read as the reverse complement.
TTCATTATACAGTATATATATATATATATATATATATATATATATATAGTATATATAAACCAAATTAATGTATTTCATGAAATACATTTTCGAAGGTATCTAGCGTTTAATCGAATGTTCTTCATATTTTTTCTTTTATTAATTTCTGGGGTTCAATTGTCCAGTTCTAGGAGTCAGAAAATGCTAGAATTCATATTCCATAGTGTACACTCTAAGACATATCCTGACCCCATATGAACTTTCGCACAGCAAAACGAACCTCCGAATTGTAAATATTAGCTGCAGAATTAATGAGAAGATTCAGTTCAGTTCGGGATAGCTTCAAGCCTTTAGGACACGATTTACGTCCGAGAGTGTACGTCACTCTCGAAATTTCTAGGCCATTTTCACAACTTCAACATTATTTCCCTCTCCTGATAGCATAAACAAATATAGCACTCGACACTGATATAATCGTGAATAGGAAGGAGGATTTACACTTGTGTATTTGGGACTTCAATTTATTATAATATGAGAGATAACCATAGATACTGTACCACTATAGAGGTAGAACAATACTTTTGACCGTGTTATATAAAGAATAAGAGAGAGAAAGGTATTCGTAGGCGAATGTAAGAGAGAGAGAGAGAGAGAGAGAGAGAGAGAGAGTAATCGAAGGAAAGAGGGAGGAGGGGAGAGAGAGAGAGAGCAATGAGCAGATAATGAGCTGAGGGGAAGAATAGGAGGAGAAGAATAATTAGCAAGTTTGAGGATAAATTGAGAGAAGGAAAGACGAAAGGGATGATTACGGGAGCGGAGACAAAGAAGGGAAGAACACAAATAACAATGGAAGACAGAGAATTGTGGCGCGGTGAAGACAATGATTGCAGAAATGGAGACGCTCGTATTCGTAAGGGGAAAATTTACTTATGTTTAGCCCCATTAGTTTTTGAATGTAAAGATTTTCAACGCATTTATTTCAATTTGATTACCTTTCGTGCCATTTAGGTGTCAACTTTTTTCCTGTCGAGCTATAGCAAGTCTGTATTTTAGGGGAAATCGGCTACGGCCATAACATTTTCCTACCGAAAAACACATCTATCTCGAAGGGGAGTATTGGCGATTTTTTTTTTCTAAGCTTGCTGGAGGCCTAGGGGGCAAACTAAAAACCTCCCATTAAACAATTATTTCGCTTCGCAGCGCCTGATACCAAAAAAATATTGTGGGAGTGAGTGTTGTTTATAGAGTTTAGATGGATTAGCATGCCTACAGTATTTCTAAAGGTAACGTAATTTTTCAAGTTGTTTCGTCTTTTAACGGCGGTACGAAGGGAAATAATTGCTTTAGTATACAAGCCAGAGATTATTTTGTAGATATAACTGAACCAACCAACTACACCTGTTAACCTTTTCAAGATACGAACACGCATTTCTGTCTCTCTATTAAGCTAAGAAAGGTGTTGTGTGAGTTAGAGGGAAGGTTGAGATCGGTATTACCTCTGTGATTCTGCAAACCTTACGATCCAAGCGAGGTGGCCAGTACTAAATTTTAATAAAAGCAACCAAGTCTCAAATAAGGAAAAGAAGAAAAAAAGGTAGAGCAGCAAAGATAAAGAGAGAGAGAGAGAGAGAACAAATTTTGTTTTGCATTTATTGGTAGAAATCCTCGTAAATTATAAGCTTGCTGTCGCTCGCCAGGAAAAAAACCTGAATGTCATGAACAGTCTTAAAATTGTCAAACGAATGGGACGAATGTCTTGAAATCTAAAAATTAATGGGGCTAAACATTAGGGAGAAGGGGGTCATGAATCCCCCCCACCCCTTAACCTTTGCAACATGTTGAGGCTCTGTTGCTGTGATGTCGGCAAATGAGATGAAGGTTGAATACTATAGGCAACATATTTCTTAAACAATTTTAATTTAGGAGCTGTTAACCCTTGGAAAATCCGATGACGCATTCCATATCGTTTTTTGGCTATTAGTATACGATTTTATTCAGATTCAGAAGGGAATATGGCTGTCAGAGGGTTAATTGAGATGGTCTTTACCCTTATAATTACCACAGATCCTTCCCCAATTGCTTAAAATCGCCTAATGCTAGCCAAAATAAACGGTCAAAACGTGTCATGATCTTCAAAGGGTTAAAAATAAGTAAGATGGAGAGCCTGTCACCTCTTACTCGGCTACGGCATCCTTCCCTTCTACACTTTTATTTGACCATATTACATATTGTTTTACATACTTCTCTTCTTACTTCTCTCTGTCTCCTCTTTTCTTCACGCTACCACCGAGAACAGTTTCTCTTGTGTTCTCTCCTTCTGTACCGGCGACGTCTTTTGAATATATTTTCTAGTCATGTTTAAACGATTTTGTGCAGATTAAGAAGGATCTGTGGTAGTAAAAAGGGTTAGGTGAGATAGTTCCAAGCCTGCATAATTGATGTAGGCCTTTTTTTACATAAGGAAATTAGTCTGCAGGAAGCCGATTATCCCACACAAAGCAGATCCCTCGCACACCCAACCCATCTCATCCGTATGTCTATCCATAGACTACAGTAGATCTGTAGATCTGTAGATCTGGTCTGCACTGGACACGAAAATGGAACTTTGCAGTAAGGGACCCAAAATCGGAGAACGAACCCCCAAGTTAGAACCTCGAAACCGCAAAAATTTGATATTTTCGTAGTTTCTAGGTTCGAACTTGGGGGTTCGTTCTCCGATGTTGGGTACCTTACTGCAAAGTTCCATTGTCGTGTCCAGTCCAGATCTACTGTAGTCTATGGTCTATCTAATTTTATGTTGAAGCTCTCTATCGTGTTTGATCCTACTATGGCGCTAGGCAGTCTATTCCACATATCTACAAGTCTGTTACCAAACCAGTATTTGTTTATATCTTTTTCTGAAACTAAATGTATCCACTATAAACCATATTTTCGAGTTCACTCACTATCACTGAGCTTCAGTACACCTTGCATGTCCCCTTTATTTATCCCACTTACCCATTTGAACACCTCTATCATATCCCCTCTAACTCTTTGTCTCTCTAATGAATGTAAGCCAAATTTCCTCAACCTGTCTTCATATGGAAGATTGCTAATATTTTGGATAATTTGTGTCATTCTTCGTTGTACTCTCCTCAAGGAATCTATGTCCATTCTGTACAGTACGTCTGCTATTCTGTTACACTTCTAAATGTATATTCAAAAACTCTTTTTGCCGTATTTCGAACACTGATGCATTGAACCCCTTAGAGTATATTTTCGATTCCATAGCAATGTGTATTTAGTAATTACGCTTAGCTTTCCTAATATAAGCTTTAACTTGTCTTCTAAGATATAAAATGAATACAATCTTTTAACATTAGACAGATAAAAGTTAAAAGGACAGCACCTGTACTAAAAGGGTTAAACAATGGTTTCTCTAAGCAGCCCCCGATACCAAACAAATGCCGTAAGAATGAGTATTGTTTACAGAGAGTACACGGATACATGTTTCCATTTCAGAAGGTAGTGTCATTTTCAAGTAATTTCGTTCATTTACACGAACGTTTCGTCCCCGGTTAGCATAAGAATTAGGCAGAACCTTCTCTGTTTATCCTTCCTCAAACCTTCTCATACCAAAGATACAACATAAAATTGAAAGGGAAGCACTCGTACAAACATATCTATAGTATGAACCTGTTACGTGGCGTTATATAGTGGGTAAGTTGTGTATCTAACCATTTAAATAAGATGCCGCATTATTCAATTATATCTTAGTTACCCACATACGATGTTACTGACCTCTTAGGGCGAAAGGTACCAGTATGTTTGAGTCCCTTACAACCCTTGGCTTTCAAGAGGTCTGTCCAATGTTGAGCAACATAACATAAACTACCTACCCTCAGTCTCCACACCCTCTCTGTTTAGTTGGCCTGTAATATCTCCCCTCACAACATGCACTCATCACGCCTTAGCTAATGTAAATATGTTGTAGAATATGTCCTATTATAGTGTACAGCCACCAAGAATACAATACTCAGTTCAGTATTTTACACCGTATGGGATATGGAAAAGACTAACCCTTGTTGTCTTAAATAATTCTTTCCCTCCGCAGCATCTGATACCGAACGAATATTGTGAGAATCAGTGATATTTACAGAGGTTAGACGCTTTAGCATCCCTGTATCTACAGGTACCGTTATTTTTCAAGTTATTTCGTCTAATAACTACGCTGCGAAGTGAAAGTTTGGTTTAGGAATAAAACCCTAACCATCCCCACGTACTTTAAAATACGACTGATAAGTATTTTTCTATTCACTTACATTCCTAGTTCCACCCAGGCCTTCCACTCATCCCAAATAACCATAACTTGCCCCTCCTCCCCCCCTCTACCCCGACCCCCGCTCATATTTCAACGCCCCCTCTCCCTGCAGCCCTCCCACCCCTTCCCCCTATGTATTGTATTTGACCACGCATATATTAAGATTGGACACTCACTCCTCGTCGATTTGGGGGGAGGCGCTAAATTTGATTGGTTTGGGGTACGCTAGCTAGCCGATGTATTACGCAACGGAATGGGAATGTCGAGATCTGGAATGTTGACATCGGGAATGTCGAGATCGGTAATTTAGAGATCGGGATTTTCGAAATCGAAAATGTCAAAAACGGGAATTTCGAAAGAGGGAATGTCGAGATCAGTAATATAGAGACGTGAATTGTTGAGATCAGAAATATCAAAAATTAGGAATGTAAACTTCGGGAATGACAAGCTCTGGAAATTCGAGAGAAAAAAAATCGAGAATGGGAAAATAGACTTAATGAATGTAAAACTATAAATGTCAAGATAGGGATTATCAAGACCCAGAGGGACACGGCTGGCAATGGAAAGAATGAGTATATGGAGCTTGAAGTTGCTGAAATATTACCCCCATGAGGATCATGACGCGTTTTGACAGTTTATTCTGGCTATCATTAGACGATTCTATACAGCTTAGGAAGGATATGTGGGAATTAAAAGGGTAAAGACTGTCTCAAGTGACCCTCCGACTTCTATATACCCTTAGCTAGAATGAACGGCCAAAACACAGCATAATCTCAAGGGGTTAACACGGAGAAGCTGTAGTCGTGACTCGTGAGTACTAAGAGGGTTACATCCTTCATCATTTTGAATATTTAAAGCCAAGTTCGGAACAATTAGGATATATTTAACCATTAGAAGATATGATGACGCATATCTTTTGTTGTTTTGTTTGGCTATTATTAGACGAATGTATTTAGATTAGGAAGGGTGTATGAAAGTCAGAGGGTTTATTGAGATAGTATTTACCCTTATAATACCCACATATCCTTCCTAAATTATATAAAATCGTCTAATTATAGCCATAATATACTGTCAAAATGCATCATAATCGTTAAGCATTGTATTAACTCATTTGTGTTCCGTACTGTTTCATATGGCTACGTAGGCCTACATATTAGTGCCCACGACTGTACGGATATTGTTTAGGCCATCTGACTGGAACAGATAAGATCGGATAATTCAGGATTGCGATGTTTGAACATTTTATTAATATGTTTATTTATTTATTTGTTTTTATGTTTAATCTACTTATTTATCTTTAAGGTTTCCTCCCTAGACCACCATCAGGCTTAAAAGATACCCCCAAGAACCTCCTTGAGATAAATGTGTACATTTTTCGTATACAAATGCTCCGGTAGAAGGCCTGCTCCTCCTAATTTGCAGGCCCACTATCGTTCGCCAGAAATATAAATCGACACCTAAATGGCATGAAAGGTCTTAAAATTACCAAACTAATGTGGCGAATATCTTAAAAAAGAAATGGGGCTAAACATGAGGGAGAAGGGGGTCCACAATTGTCCCCCCTAAAGCCTTTCAGTATACGGTGACGCCATTCATCATAATGTTTTACCACTATTAGACGATATTGTTCATTTACGGAAACAAATTAGGTTTTAGAAGATATATAGAGATACTTTTAATTCCTTTAATTCCTTGAGAGCTTTCCTAAACTGCATATATTCGCTTATTGAAATAATATTAACATGTGTAATTACGTCAAAAGTACTCAAAGGGGTAACATTATCATAGCTGAGTATTGTTCCGTAATCTCCTCTGCAATAAAAGCTTACTATTCTCAATGTTTTAGCCGCCATAATATTGATTCACAAGTGCTACAATGATAGCCTCAAATATTTATGTTCACTCTTTCCTTTGTTGATAATCATAATCTAGACCTTCGCAAAATTGAGAGAGAGAGAGAGAGAGAGAGAGAGAGAGAGAGAGAGAGAGAGAGAGAGAGAGAGAGAGAGAGAGAGAGAGAGAGAGAGAGAGAGAGAGAGAGAGAGAAAGAGAGAGAGAGAGAGAGAGATGGTATCTTTATAATTACATGGTTAAATAATAGCAGTTAGATGGAGATGTGGTAGGCACTAGGACAGCTAGGCAAGCATTATGGGGAAATACATAGGAAAATACCAGTTTCAACATGCAATATCTCTATACCGGTTGAGATTTGGAAATTTTGTTATAGAACATTTTAGGCTTAGAATACCTCGTTTATGAGTTCCCAAAGTAATAACCTTTCCTCCTGGGACACCCTGTATACACTATTCATTATAGGCAGACCAAAAATCGGAACCTCTATCCTCTATAGCTTAGTAGTTCTTTTTGAGTTACAGAGGCTTAGAGTCAAAGCTTTTGGCCTACCCATAATACAGTGCTGTAATCGTTACCAACTGAGAGGGCTTTTAATGACAAGAATAATTACAAAACATTTTATTGTTGTTGTTATATTCTTTTGAGTGTTATTTCGATATGTTAACCTTGAACAATGGGTTCCCGTATCACTGAAGTCTATTCACTATAATTAGGCCAAATTCCTTGACCAATAACCACGGTAACTCGAAAAGCACTCGAACAATTGGGCTGTAAATTCCCACACCAATTCCCAGTCTGACTCTTCGCAAACGATAGTAATATTAACCCGATTACTTTAGTGATTTTCGAGTTATAGAGGCTAGTGGTCGAGATTTCTGTCCAAATGATAGTACTATATAGGCTCTAATATCCCCTTATAGGAGATTATACGGACATGTTAAACCCCTTGGATGATACCGTCTCGTGTTTTTGTTTTTGGGATCAGCTAAATGTTGCAATGTTTGATTGGTACAGTTGCCCACGTACTGTAAGTTATGTTCCTCGTCGTTATCTTATGTATGGAAGTGAAATAGTATGAATACATAGCGAGTGTGGTTTCTTTTAACTATATCAGTTAACTAAGCAGATGAATTAACCACTGCATAAGAAACCACACTCGTAAATAAATAATGTGCATTGTATTTCCATGTATAAGATCACGGAGAGGAATAGAACTTACGTGGGCAATTGGACGGTATGGGAATGGCATTATACTTGAGTGCTGCAGCATTTGAATGAAAACATACTGGAATGACAATACTTGAAAACAGTCCTGAAATGACACAATACTGGAATGACGCAATATTGATATGACACAATAATGGAATGACAATACTGGAATGACACAATACTGGAATGACACACTCATGGAATGACAATACTGAAATATAAATACTGGAATTACACGATACTGGAATGACAATACTGGAATTACAATACTGGAAAGGTACAATACTGGAATGACAATACTGGAATGGCAAAGCTAGAATGATAATACTGGAATAAAAATACTGGAATGACAATACTGGAATGACAATACTGGAATGACACAATACTGGAATGACACAATACTGGAATGACACAATACTGGAATGACAATACTGGAATGACACAATACCGAAATTACAGTACTGGAATGATACAATTCTGGAATGACATAATACTGGAATGCCACCATATTGGAATGACAATACTGGAATAATACAATCCTGGTATAGCATAATAGTCAAATATTTTAGAAGAATGCAATATATATAATAAAAATACACCTGGAATGAGAGCCTTCTGCAGTCACACAATGTTGTAATGACGTGAAAATAGATACTTGCAATACTACAAATTATACGAATATAAAACCAAGAAATATTAGGATTACCTTCTAATGGCAGCGTAATTTGTGGGATTAAGCAACTTTGGAATTACATAATTTTGGAGTAGCACAATGTTAAAAAAAAAAAAAAAAAAAAAAAAACACAATTGCAGTGCATCGATTCAACTTTAACCCATTCAGCACGATGACGTATGTTCATCTTATTCAGGTTACCATTAGACGATATCCCTTTAGGACTGAAGGGGGCACATACCATTTCAATAAACTCTCTGAACAACACATTCATTTTCTTAAGCTGCATAAAATCGTCATATTTTAGCCATAATAGAAGGTAAAAAGACCTCATTGTGCTGAAGGGGTTTATGGTAAACTCAACGACACAAGTTAGGACCGAAGTTTCGAAGCTATCCCGAACCGAATCGAATCTTCTCGTAATTTGTTTACCTATTATTTAACTTTTGTATGTTCATTTTGCAGTTCGAGAGTTCATACTGGACCCGGATTTATGTCGTTGGGTGTACAGTCTAGGAAATATGTTATGGTTCTGTTTTAATCCTCGATTTGCTTAAATGAATCCACGAAGTGCAAATACTAAGTAAAGAATTATTTAGAAGATTCGATTCTGCTCGGGATAGCTTCCAAAACCTAAAGTTGCGACTTATGTTTTAGATTGTACACAACCGCCTGCACAAGGAGCTGATACAGTCGGCGAGATATCTAGCCCAGAATTACATACAGCTATATATAGAAATGAGAAACCCAAAACAAACATTAAGGGGGGGGGAGCTGTTTTTTCTGGTCCCCCTTCTTTCTCATGCTTAGCCCCATTAGTTTTCAAATTTTAAGACGTTTAGCACATTAGTTTGGAGATTTTAAGACCTTTCGCCCCAATTTCTTTGTCAATATTAAAACATCTCGTGTCATGTAGATGTCGATTTTTTCCTGGCGAGCGGTAGTGAGCCTGTTATTAACGAACCAATGGGTAGAATAAGTCTGTATACTATGATTACCGCTGCTCAACTTGATATTATACAAATACCATAAATATACTAAGCGGTGATCCAGCTAGATATCTTGCCGGCTATACATCACTACTGCATATGATAAACTAGATATCTTGCCGGGTAGGCCTATACATCACTACTGTATATGATAAACTAGATATCTTGCCGGGTAGGCCTATACATCACTACTGTATATGATAAACTAGATATCTTGCCGGGTAGGCCTATACATCACTACTGTATATGATAAACTAGATATCTTGCCGGGTAGGCCTATACATCACTACTGTATATGATAAACTAGATATCTTGCCGGGTAGGCCTATACATCACTACTGTATATGATAAACTAGATATCTTGCCGGGTAGGCCTATACATCACTACTGTATATGATAAACTAGATATCTTGCCGGGTAGGCCTATACATCACTACTGTATATGATAAACTAGATATCTTGCCGGGTAGGCCTATACATCACTACTGTATATGATAAACTAGATATCTTGCCGGGTAGGCCTATACATCACTACTGTATATGATAAACTAGATATCTTGCCGGGTAGGCCTATACATCACTACTGTATATGATAAACTAGATATCTTGCCGGGTAGGCCTATACATCACTACTGTATATGATAAACTAGATATCTTGCCGGGTAGGCCTATACATCACTACTGTATATGATAAACTAGATATCTTGCCGGGTAGGCCTATACATCACTACTGTATATGATAAACTAGATATCTTGCCGGGTAGGCCTATACATCACTACTGTATATGATAAACTAGATATCTTGCCGGGTAGGCCTATACATCACTACTGTATATGATAAACTAGATATCTTGCCGGGTAGGCCTATACATCACTACTGTATATGATAAACTAGATATCTTGCCGGGTAGGCCTATACATCACTACTGTATATGATAAACTAGATATCTTGCCGGGTAGGCCTATACATCACTACTGTATATGATAAACTAGATATCTTGCCGGGTAGGCCTATACATCACTACTGTATATGATAAACTAGATATCTTGCCGGGTAGGCCTATACATCACTACTGTATATGATAAACTAGATATCTTGCCGGGTAGGCCTATACATCACTACTGTATATGATAAACTAGATATCTTGCCGGGTAGGCCTATACATCACTACTGTATATGATAAACTAGATATCTTGCCGGGTAGGCCTATACATCACTACTGTATATGATAAACTAGATATCTTGCCGGGTAGGCCTATACATCACTACTGTATATGATAAACTAGATATCTTGCCGGTAGGCCTATACATCACTACTGTATATAAACTAGATATCTTGCCGGGTAGGCCTATACATCACTACTGTATATGATAAACTAGATATCTTGCCGGGTAGGCCTATACATCACTACTGTATATGATAAACTAGATATCTTGCCGGGTAGGCCTATACATCACTACTGTATATGATAAACTAGATATCTTGCCGGGTAGGCCTATACATCACTACTGTATATGATGGCCTATACATCACTACTGTATATGATAAACTAGATATCTTGCCGGGTAGGCCTATACATCACTACTGTATATGATAAACTAGATATCTTGCCGGGTAGGCCTATACATCACTACTGTATATGATAAACTAGATATCTTGCCGGGTAGGCCTATACATCACTACTGTATATGATAAACTAGATATCTTGCCGGGTAGGCCTATACATCACTACTGTATATGATAAACTAGATATCTTGCCGGGTAGGCCTATACATCACTACTGTATATGATAAACTAGATATCTTGCCGGGTAGGCCTATACATCACTACTGTATATGATAAACTAGATATCTTGCCGGGTAGGCCTATACATCACTACTGTATATGATAAACTAGATATCTTGCCGGGTAGGCCTATACATCACTACTGTATATGATAAACTAGATATCTTGCCGGGTAGGCCTATACATCACTACTGTATATGATAAACTAGATATCTTGCCGGGTAGGCCTATACATCACTACTGTATATGATAAACTAGATATCTTGCCGGGTAGGCCTATACATCACTACTGTATATGATAAACTAGATATCTTGCCGGGTAGGCCTATACATCACTACTGTATATGATAAACTAGATATCTTGCCGGGTAGGCCTATACATCACTACTGTATATGATAAACTAGATATCTTGCCGGGTAGGCCTATACATCACTACTGTATATGATAAACTAGATATCTTGCCGGGTAGGCCTATACATCACTACTGTATATGATAAACTAGATATCTTGCCGGGTAGGCCTATACATCACTACTGTATATGATAAACTAGATATCTTGACGGGTAGGCCTATACATCACTACTGTATATGATAAACTAGATATCTTGCGGGGTAGGCCTATACATCACTACTGTATATGATAAACTAGATATCTTGCCGGGTAGGCCTATACATCACTACTGTATATGATAAACTAGATATCTTGCCGGGTAGGCCTATACATCACTACTGTATATGATAAACTAGATATCTTGCCGGGTAGGCCTATACATCACTACTGTATATGATAAACTAGATATCTTGCCGGGTAGGCCTATACATCACTACTGTATATGATAAACTAGATATCTTGCCGGGTAGGCCTATACATCACTACTGTATATGATAAACTAGATATCTTGCCGGGTAGGCCTATACATCACTACTGTATATGATAAACTAGATATCTTGCCGGTGTAGGCCTATACATCACTACTGTATATGATAAACTAGATATCTTGCCGGGTAGGCCTATACATCACTACTGTATATGATAAACTAGATATCTTGCCGGGTAGGCCTATACATCACTACTGTATATGATAAACTAGATATCTTGCCGGGTAGGCCTATACATCACTACTGTATATGATAAACTAGATATCTTGCCGGGTAGGCCTATACATCACTACTGTATATGATAAACTAGATATCTTTGCCGGGTAGGCCTATACATCACTACTGTATATGATAAACTAGATATCTTGCCGGGTAGGCCTATACATCACTACTGTATATGATAAACTAGATATCTTGCCAGGTAGGCCTATACATCACTACTGTATATGATAAACTAGATATCTTGCCGGGTAGGCCTATACATCACTACTGTATATGATAAACTAGATATCTTGCCGGGTAGGCCTATACATCACTACTGTATATGATAAACTAGATATCTTGCCGGGTAGGCCTATACATCACTACTGTATATGATAAACTAGATATCTTGCCGGGTAGGCCTATACATCACTACTGTATATGATAAACTAGATATCTTGCCGGGTAGGCCTATACATCACTACTGTATATGATAAACTAGATATCTTGCCGGGTAGGCCTATACATCACTACTGTATATGATAAACTAGATATCTTGCCGGGTAGGCCTATACATCACTACTGTATATGATAAACTAGATATCTTGCCGGGTAGGCCTATACATCACTACTGTATATGATAAACTAGATATCTTGCCGGGTAGGCCTATACATCACTACTGTATATGATAAACTAGATATCTTGCCGGGTAGGCCTATACATCACTACTGTATATGATAAACTAGATATCTTGCCGGGTAGGCCTATACATCACTACTGTATATGATAAACTAGATATCTTGCCGGGTAGGCCTATACATCACTACTGTATATGATAAACTAGATATCTTGCCGGGTAGGCCTATACATCACTACTGTATATGATAAACTAGATATCTTGCCGGGTAGGCCTATACATCACTACTGTATATGATAAACTAGATATCTTGCCGGGTAGGCCTATACATCACTACTGTATATGATAAACTAGATATCTTGCCGGGTAGGCCTATACATCACTACTGTATATGATAAACTAGATATCTTGCCGGGTAGGCCTATACATCACTACTGTATATGATAAACTAGATATCTTGCCGGGTAGGCCTATACATCACTACTGTATATGATAAACTAGATATCTTGCCGGGTAGGCCTATACATCACTACTGTATATGATAAACTAGATATCTTGCCGGGTAGGCCTATACATCACTACTGTATATGATAAACTAGATATCTTGCGGGTAGGCCTATACATCACTACTGTATATGATAAACTAGATATCTTGCCGGGTAGGCCTATACATCACTACTATATGATAAACTAGATATCTTGCCGGGTAGGCCTATACATCACTACTGTATATGATAAACTAGATATCTTGCCGGGTAGGCCTATACATCACTACTGTATATGATAAACTAGATATCTTGCCGGGTAGGCCTATACATCACTACTGTATATGATAAACTAGATATCTTGGGCCTATACATCACTACTGTATATGATAAACTAGATATCTTGCCGGGTAGGCCTATACATCACTACTGTATATGATAAACTAGATATCTTGCCGGGTAGGCCTATACATCACTACTGTATATGATAAACTAGATATCTTGCCGGGTAGGCCTATACTACTGTATATGATAAACTAGATATCTTGCCGGGTAGGCCTATACATCACTACTGTATATGATAAACTAGATATCTTGCCGGGTAGGCCTATACATCACTACTGTATATGATAAACTAGATATCTTGCCGGGTAGGCCTATACATCACTACTATATATGATAAACTAGATATCTTGCCGTGTCAGCCTATACATCACTACTGTATATGATAAACTAGATATCTTGCCGGGTAGGCCTATACATCACTACTGTATATGATAAACTAGATATCTTGCCGGGTAGGCCTATACATCACTACTGTATATGATAAACTAGATATCTTGCCGGGTAGGCCTATACATCACTACTGTATATGATAAACTAGATATCTTGCCGGGTAGGCCTATACATCACTACTGTATATGATAAACTAGATATCTTGCCGGGTAGGCCTATACATCACTACTGTATATGATAAACTAGATATCTTGCCGGGTAGGCCTATACATCACTACTGTATATGATAAACTAGATATCTTGCCGGGTAGGCCTATACATCACTACTGTATATGATAAACTAGATATCTTGCCGGGTAGGCCTATACATCACTACTGTATATGATAAACTAGATATCTTGCCGGGTAGGCCTATACATCACTACTGTATATGATAAACTAGATATCTTGCCGGGTAGGCCTATACATCACTACTGTATATGATAAACTAGATATCTTGCCGGGTAGGCCTATACATCACTACTGTATATGATAAACTAGATATCTTGACGGGTAGGCCTATACATCACTACTGTATATGATAAACTAGATATCTTGCCGGGTAGGCCTATACATCACTACTGTATATGATAAACTAGATATCTTGCCGGGTAGGCCTATACATCACTACTGTATATGATAAACTAGATATCTTGCCGGGTAGGCCTATACATCACTACTGTATATGATAAACTAGATATCTTGCCGGGTAGGCCTATACATCACTACTGTATATGATAAACTTGAACGTGTGAACACAACAAAATAAAAATAAAATAAATAAAAAGCACATACAAACTCAGTCATATTTATATACTGTATAGGGAATGTTTCAAAATATGTCTTCAATGTGTCAGAATTTTCCAAGATTATACCAACTTTAACTGCAGGCAACCGTACAACTCAGCTTTGAAATATCTTAGTAATTTAATAGCGAATTTATAGAAGTAATTACCTACTTCAAGAAAATGACGCCTATGTTGTTTCATGTATCTAGTAGTGTTCGCATGTGTCATGTGTCGGGTGATTCCACCCATACCACACTTCTCGAAAAGGTAGAGTCAAAAGCATTTCGTCTTATCAACTTACCTTCTCTTAATATTTCCCTACAATATCTTTCCAAACGCTGCAATATTAGATATCTTTAATTCTTCTACTGCTATTACAATAATCAGTATTTTTCAGAACTTTCCCAGTGTATACCTCCTCCCTTACGGAAAGTGGGAGGCACCCGCCTGTCAACACACTCCCACCCCTAAACTGTCCAGCTCTTTAACCCAAGATTGTACCAATTTTCCCAGTCTTTCTTCTACTCAACAAGTAAGCTTTGGAACTCTCTCCCTCAATCTATCTTTCCCTCATCCTATGACTTAAACTTCAAGTTCCGTGTGTCAAGACATTTTGACACAAACGTACGTACCTTGAATTTGGCTCTGTCACTTTTTTCAAATTTGGAAGAGATTATTGGTACAGGCTGCTTAGCCTTTTGTCTCCTTCATTAACATAGGAAAAACAAAATCTAGCTGCCTCCAAACGAATTGTTGAAGTTCCGAATGGACTTGTAGATATTAACCCTATTTGGTCCTAGGGAGCTCTTGTTTAACCTCCCATGTTTCGTCACATTAGTTTGGAGATTTAAAGGTGTTTCACCCTATTAGTTTGGCGATAACTAGACGCTTCAACCCATTCAGATGTCGAATTTGTTCTCGCTCGGCCTTCGGCGGCATTTTTCTATCGAAAAATTAACAAATTTAGCTTCATGAGGGTCTAGGTGGGCACTTTCTAGTTTGAAGGAAGTTTAGGAAGGCGTTTGATTTTCCTAGGGTACAAACTTATATACATTGCTTGAACATGGCAAAAGCAAAACAAAATAAAAAATCCTCGATAATAATCAAATAAGATATCTTAATAACCCACAAGACGTCGGACCAGATAGTGATAAGAGTGCTAAATGCTAAATCATTATATTAATTTCAGCTTAAGAAGGGCCTTTAGATAGGAGTGATAAATCCTTGAGAATGAGAGGGGAGGGCAGAGAGGGAGAGGCAGACATAGAGTGAGATGGAAGGATAAAGTTGAGAGTTTTAAGAGTGAAAGTGGCGTTGGATGGGAGGAGGGGCTTCAGGTGACGAACTACAGAGGAAAATGAAGGGGATTCGTTCGTGGCCATCCCCAAAGTGACTAAAGCGTCTGGCAACAGATAGATAGATGAAAGCGATCTCAATAAAGCCTTTAACAAGAAGAGCCATTTTCTAGATTTAATTAACCTCTTTTGTACCGGCTTCGTCTTTTTAATTATATTCTAGCAATATTTAGACGATTTTGTGTAGCTTATAAAGGATCTGTAGTAGTAAAACTGGTTAATGAAGATAGTTCAAAGACTGTTAATTGCTTTAAACCCTTTTTAAGCTGAATGAAGTAGCCTATTAGCAGCGAGTATAAAATTAAAAGGACGAAACTGGTACTGAACGCGTAAATTGCTTGATGATATCTACAATAATCTTTTTAAGGGCGTCATCTAATTGAAAAGGTTAATAATATAATAACTCAATTTTGGGACCGCACAATTGAATTAAAGCCATATTGGAATGTGACGCTAAATCTGGAATGGCGATATATGGGAATAGCAGAGGCTGGTCGATGGTCAGTTGCTAGTTAACCTTCATTTCCTAGCAATCACCACACGCGGACCACTACCCAATAATTACCCTAATACTATATATATATACTGTATATATATATATATATATATATATATATATATATATATATATATATATATATATATATATATATATATATATATATATATATATATATACAGTATATGCGTATATATGCAGCATAGTAACAAAATAAATACACAATATAATATTCATATCCAATATTATATATACAATTAAAATAGAAATAAATAATACCATATTAATATGTTCAATATATTTATTGTGTGATTGACATCTAAATGTAATGGATATAGTATTATACGCAATAGCCAGTGTAGTTATACCCTGTACATAATACGTAGGCCAGAAATTGTAACCCGTAACCTCTCTAACTAAAAAAGGCTAGAGCAAATGAACAGTACATTTCCACATCTATTTCCCTGGCTGACTCTTTCCATATGGTAGAAATACTACCTCGATTATTCTAGTCCTTTTTTTAGTTATAAAGGTTAGTGGTCACGATTTCTTGTCTATCTATCTTGTATATCTATAGGAGCTAACCCGCAAATAAATAAAACATTTTCCAACAAGTGCACTCAAAGGATCATCAAACTATGGTACATTTGTTTTGCACAATGTTCAGCAGGGGGTCTTTTGAATCTCCTTGTTTTGTACTGTTCATTGCTAATAATTGAATACAGGTTGATTCTTAGATTTCACCTCTATTATTGGCATTTATATATTATACTGTTCATGTCTTAAGTAACTGCAGTATAAACCGGCGTCACACGAGCACGTTTACCAGCGTATGTACACCCAGAAGTGAAAGTACCTGCATAGGGTTTACCCCCTACTCCTACTACCCCTGAAGCTAGGAACGGGGTTAATCATATAGATGACATATACTCGAAAAAAGTTCAGTATAATTAAGACAACACGAGTGCTACGTTAAGATCGTATCTGTGAGACTGTTTGGGAAGTGAGTTTTCAATAATTTCACTATCAGTTGCTACGCGGATATAATGCTCTCCTGATTATGATATATCCGCGAAAAGATAAGTAGATATCTAGTTTGTTATACATTTAGGACATACCTCGTTGAAGTCTGTAAAACTGTCTTCATAGCGTAATGCACAAATGCACTGAATTTCGGTGTGAGCATCCTAGGTTCGAATCCCTGGACTGTCACATGTATTTGTTGATTTCATGATTTAAGTTTAGAAGTAAAGTTTGTTGGTGGAGAAAACATATGAAATACCCTTTTGATAGAGGGGGCCCCCTCCCCCCTCCAAAAAAAAATGAATGACTGCAGTGAACATGGTCATACATTAAAATGGCAATTAATATATATATATATATAGACATATATGAGAGAGAGAGAGAGAGAGAGAGAGAGAGAGAGAGAGAGAGAGAGAGAGAGAAAGTGTTAATATTCTCGAATATGCACCAAAAAGCCTAACCACGGATCGAGCATTGAATGAATATGCCACTTATAATCAATTAAGCAATCCATACAATATGTTTTTTAGTAAGTTCCAACATCTCTTCAGAGGTATTCAAAATTTACAAGATTGCCATTTCAATGTGCAAATCCATTAAATACCAATGCATATTTTGCGGGTGGGTGAATACTATCGATCTATCTATCTATTGCCTGACGCCGTGATCCCCGAAGGGTTGGCCACGGGTGAATACAATAATTTGTAAAATAACTAGAAGGGGTGATGGTATTGGAAATTTACGTTATAAATACAAACATGATAGCATACTAATTACGCATAAATCATAAGTGTTTGTGTGTCAAACTACGGATAGGTGACAGATAGTGTAAATGATCTTCATTCTGTAAAATCAGATAATTTATTGCAACATTGTTCTGGCATATATAGCATATATATTGATTACCAATTACTGACATGGTCTCGGCTTCGTTGCAATGTTACTTTATTCTGTGTTCGTGGAAAACAGTGGTTGTAATCGGCGGTTTCCTCCTGTGTGGGGTTGGGGTAGGGTGTGAGTGGGGGGCCTGCTTGTTTAATCTCTCCATTATAGGGTAGGGGAAGGAAGGGGTGACGGACTGGCACCATCCCGTCCCTTCTGCCTGGGGTAGGAGTAGTAAGGGGGACTGGGCACGGACCACCCCGTTCCTACATTCTGGGGTAATAGGAGTAGGGGGTAAACCCTATGCAGGGACTTTCACTTTTGGGTGTACCAAAGTCAAAACATACAAAACTAAAGGCCTACTATACAACAACTACTCACAACCATGATAATTGTAAGCTTCTAATTATACTGATACCTACTGACCGACTTTGCGAATTCTACACTTTTCCCATATAGCCTAAACGTGCAAATTATAAACCCTTACAATTAACTGTTTTATGTTATCTATTATAAAATACAAATATTTTAGTAGTTAATACAGCAATACCATTATGGCGTCATAGATGGATGTGCAATGATCATACAATTTAAACATTGTGCAAAAAACAAAATAAAGATAACAAAATGTAATATGGTAATGTAGAATGTCATCTGTACACAATAGTTAATAAGACCACGATACCAACATATAAAACACTAACTAATAGTTAATAAGACCACGATACCGACATATAAAACACTAACTAATAGTTAATAAGACCACGATACCGACATATAAAACACTAACTAATAGTTAATAAGACCACGATACCGACATATAAAACACTAACTAATAGTTAATAAGACCACGATACCGACATATAAAACACTAACTAATAGTTAATAAGACCACGATACCGACATATAAAACACTAACTAATAGTTAATAAGACCACGATACCGACATATAAAACACTAACTAATAGTTAATAAGACCACGATACCGACATATAAAACACTAACTAATAGTTAATAAGACCACGATACCGACATATAAAACACTAACTAATAGTTAATAAGACCACGATACCGACGTATAAAACACTAACTAATAGTTAATAAGACCACGATACCGACATATAAAACACTAACTAATAGTTAATAAGACCACGATACCGACATATAAAACACTAACTAATAGTTAATAAGACCACGATACCGACATATAAAACACTAACTAATAGTTAATAAGACCACGATACTGACATATAAAACACTAACTAATAGTTAATAAGACCACGATACCGACATATAAAACAACATATAAAACACTAAATAATAGTTAATAAGACCAAGATACCGACATATAAAACACTAACTAATAGTTAATAAGACCATGATACCGACATATAAAACACTAACTAATAGTTAATAAGACCACGATACCGACATATAAAACACTAACTAATAGTTAATAAGACCACGATACCGACATATAAAACACTAAATAATAGTTAATAAGACCACGATACCGACATATAAAACACTAACTAATAGTTAATAAGACCACGATACCGACATATAAAACACTAAATAATAGTTAATAAGACCACGATACCGACATATAAAACACTAACTAATAGTTAATAAGACCACGATACCGACATATAAAACACTAACTAATAGTAATAAGACCACGATACCGACATATAAAACACTAAATAATAGTTAATAAGACCACGATACCGACATATAAAACACTAACTAATAGTTAATAAGACCACGATACCGACATATAAAACACTAAATAATAGTTAATAAGACCACGATACCGACATATAAAACACTAACTAATAGTTAATAAGACCACGATACCGACATATACAACACTAACTAATAGTTAATAAGACCACGATACCGACATATAAAACACTAAATAATAGTTAATAAGACCACGATACCGACATATACAACACTAAATAATAGTTAATAAGACCACGATACCGACATATAAAACACTAACTAATAGTTAATAAGACCACGATACCGACATATAAAACACTAAATAATAGTTAATAAGACCACGATACCGACATATACAACACTAAATAATAGTTAATAAGACCACGATACCGACATATAAAACACTAACTAATAGTTAATAAGACCACGATACCGACATATAAAACACTAACTAATAGTTAATAAGACCACGATACCGACATATAAAACACTAACTAATAGCTTCATAAATGGCTTCGGTCAATATAATAATTTATATAAATCCTGCCTTATGATGTTATCGATGGAATCTTACCTTCTAATTGACACTCTAAAGTTATTCACCCACTTTTGCTGAATGTAAATATTTAGGTAGTTCCATCATAGTCTAGAGTCAAGAGCATAATTTGCGACGCACACATTTGAATCAGTATCGAGCACAAACGAGACAATATAATGATTCATTATAGCTAAGATGCTTCAGAATCTGGCTTTAAAGGTTCAAATATTTTATTTAGAGTAACCTTTTATATGCTGAGAAAGCAATTTATGAACAAATGTATGAAGGTACAAAGTGTGATGCAAGTGGGCCTTTTATACAGGAATATATAACATAAATCCATCAATACCTTATGCCGGATTACAGACTCGGATACAATTCGCCGATAATACGGCTCGCCTGACACCGTCATTAGAAAGGTAATACGAGTTATTTTGATTAAGGGAAGATAACTATATATTTGTTTATTATTTTGTTTCATAATTTCCTCCCTAGACGTCCCTCAAACATAATGTACGTAAATACTCCCAAGACCCTCCTTTGAGATAAATTAGTGTATTTTTCAGCAGACAAATGTACTGGCCCGCCAGGAAAACGTTGACAACTAAATGGCACGAAAGGTCATAACATTGCCAAACTAATGGGGTGAATTCCTAAACATCTCAAACTAATGGGGTTAAAAGTGAGGGAAAATGGGGTCCAGAAAACCTGCCCTTAAGAACAGAGTTAGATAGGATAGGATATCATTTGATGGAGTCGCGTGATGGTCTACAACCAAAATAACGCATCCACACAGTGTACACGTGATGTAGTTAATGATGATGAGCCAATCTGATCGTAGAGACCCTAGAGTAACAGAGATCGTCCAACCTCCGCCATATTGGTGCCATTGGTGATATTTTCGTCTTTCTACATATCTCCATTGCCATAACAAACATTTGGCAATACTGATACGGGAGATACAGTTCGGCATTTGGGCATACATTCCACATGATCAATAATATAATGAAATCCCGTTGTTTGATAATTGAGGTACCAAAATGGCGACCGATGAACTAGATGGCCACACTCTCTCTCTCTCTCTACCAAATCGGAGTATATTCTACCCAACTCTAAACTCAATCAGTCAATCACTAATCAAAAGAAATCACCAAAGTCAATCTCTCCCCAATTATACAAACTTATATATTCCATGGTACCCAATCAAACTATACATTATCCAAACATTATCTGATTTGCTACTCAATTTGTACCCAATCAAACTACACTATATTATACCCACGTCTTTCTCAACCAGTCAATCACCAATCAAAATTATCTCCCACACTCAATTGCTCCCCAATCCCACAGAACTATATCCCATTCCACTCCAAGCAGTACCCAATCAAACTATTATTATTCGGTTTCATTATTCTTCAATCAACTAATCAATCCTACTCAATCACCAATCAAAATAAATTTCCACACTCTACCACTCACCAATCACACAACACTCTACTTTCCCAGCCACCCAATCAGTACCCAGTCAAAGTATAGTTCATCCCGTTCCATCTCAACCAATCCCTAATCTCATATTATATCCCGTATTACCCAATAACCAATCAAAAGAATCTGCCCACACTCCATCACTTCCCAATCACACTAAACACTCTATTCTCCTCTACCCCCCCCATCAATACCAAATAAAACTATATTCTACTCAACCCTAACTCAGTCAATCACCAGTTAATTTTGTTTTATCTCACTCAATCACTCGACCTTATCACACATACCTATATCCTATGCCACGCAAACAAACTATAATGTATAACCAAAAAAATCAATCAACCAATCCTACCCAATTACCAAACAAAAGAAACTCCTCACGCTCACCACTCCCCAATCATTCAAAACTCCCTCCCCTGCCACCGAATTAGTCCCCAATCATAAAAACTCTCTCCTTTGCCACCCAATCAATCTATATTAAACCTAATCCTAACTCAGTCAATCATAAGAACTCTCCACGCTCAATCCCTCTCCAAGCACACAACATCCTCTCCTCCCCTGCAACCCAATTATTAACCAATCAAGCTACAGTATATGCAACCAAATCAACCAATCCTATTCACTCACTATTTAATGAAACATCCCACACTCCATCCCTCCCCAATCACACTCTCCTCCTCCATCACCCGTTTCGCAGCAGCAACAATAATACTAGCAGATCTTCGGATACGGGGGGTAACAAAAGATGATCCGGGTAATGAGAGATCCGGAGCCGATAAAGAACTCCGGATAACAAGCTCTCTGTGGCCCTTCCTGCATTACCTCAGAACAATGGGCGAGCAAGCTGGGAGAGGGACCGAGTGGTTTTCAGAGGGTTGTGGGTGTGCTTGCTTAATCAGGGAGAGCGGCGGCAAGCACATTTATCATCAACAACCCAGTTCTGATCACTCCTTTCTATGACAATACCACAAACGGTCTCATTGACTGTCTTATAGTTGTCACTAGTACGAATATAACCAGACGATGATGCTGTTGTATCATTTGAATAATGGCTCTTTGAGCAGTATGTATGTACCACTTTTCTAATGGTTGGGACGTCTCCACCTCAATAAACTAGCCCCTTCGGTGGAAAAACATATAAACCAAATTATTGACTGTACATTGTCACCAAGACCTATGTCTCTCAAACAATTCACAGCAGATACTTGTCACTAATCACTAGCCATAAACTGTTAAATATTATATTACGTTGTTTTCACAGTCACAGGACAGACATCAGTGTTGCCAGCCAAATACCGTAATCTTAGCGATCGCAAACGTACTGTATCATGAACATTACTAGTTATTTACGGACTTGTGACTGTATCTTAATGGTGTGATACAGTTATGAATGCGTAATATTGGATACGCTTTCCAAATGTCATAGTTTACAGTCTTTTAATATTAATTTTATGAGTATTCTCTCAGTTCACCATTATCATTCTTGTCACGATAGTAACCTGAATATAAACACCATATGAGGAGGAGCACTTTAATGACATCGTTTCGCATATATCTTCATTGCGTTTAGGCCTATATGCAAAACGTTGTCATTCTAGGGCTCATCCTTGTATGGTGTTTATATTCATGCTGTCAAATGTTATGGGTATAGTGTTGCCATAGTAACCTTCCTCGCCAACCTAATCTTTCCAACTGCCAGAACCCCGATCTGGAGGGCTCGTGGTGATCAGGTTGGTGTTGTTGTTTATTTTATACGAGCTCACTGGGTCTGGGCCCTCATAAGGCTAGTGGTCGGCGTGGAGGTACATAGTGATTAACGTAAGTTCATTAATAAGTCAAGTGCAGAATAATGGAGTCAAAAGTCAAGAAGGTGGTCATATTATGTCATCGTATACATTTATAGACTTGAGAAACTGACGAAGTGAGGCAACATTAAAGGAATCAGAGCCAGAAAGGATATCACTTAATGGGGTGCTCTGAAGGAGTTGCCGTCTTTCTAAAGCATACACAGGGCAGACGCAAAGGAAATAATGTACGGTCAAAAGGGTACGGCAATGTTGGCATTCCGGCGGCTGCCCTCGGGGGGTGGGGGGGGGGGGGGGGGGACATTAACCCTCTCCGACATATGACACGATTTTGAGCCTATTAGGGCTACATTAAAGCCTTTGTTACCATCAGAGGTATTTAGAAACCTTTAGTTTAGTTACTTCAACTTGAGTTAGCTGTGGGCAGAAAACTAATTTTGGAGAGGTAATTATAAGAGTGAGATAACTCTATTTCTTATTGCTAATCTGGCAACCTCTGTGTCATATGTGCGTGAAAGGGTTAAGTGGCCGTGGGAGAGGCATGTGTGCCCAATGCGCAAACGAGTTAAAAGAGGTTGATCTGCGCGACTAGGGTCAATGGAAGAGGGCCACATGTGTATGTCATCCTTTGATAGAGTGGAGGTGCCCAGTTATCGGTTGAGGTCTCCACTTAGCTCGCCATGCATCATGTACAGTACACGTTGCCGAATAACTGGGAGTACGTCTGCCGCCGCAGCAGAGCGTGGTGATCAGGGCCGGAGTGACCTGTTCCCTTATATATATATATTCTGACATACGGAGCCCTGTATGTGTTTATTTAAGAGTTAGAGTTAAGAGTTGAAGGAGTGCCGAATTACCTGGGCGGCGAAGCAGAACAGCGAGCGAGAGAACCAGCTCGCCCGCATACCAGCAAACAAGCCTGCACACCTACGTGCGTCATATGGGACCCTGCAAACTACTTCGATGACCCGACGCTATGACGATGATCGATGCCATTGGGCCACGCATCTGCTACTCAACTAGAGGAGCTGTGATTGGGGCGCACACCATCCCCGCCTCCTGATTCGTTCCTACACCATCATTGCATAGTATTATTATGTTCCTTCCAACAACCAACTATACTCCTAAAATCGATTAATGAAATTTTACAAACACATGTGGCAGTCCGTGGATTCGAATCCAGGATGCTCACACCGAAAATCAACACCTTATGCATCGCACCACGAAGACCCGAGTAGTGGGCATTCAAATCAGTCACATTTGGAGTTGGGAAGGTGAACAATTAGCAGCTGGAGGAAGACCGGGGTGAAGTATTATAATGGGATTGTGACTGTCAGTGAGATTATGTAAGTGTGTGTTAAGTGTGTTCGGTGTAAACACTTACAGTATGTTGGTTAGTGAGATATGTGATTGGGAATTAACGTTAACGCTATTATTATGTACTTAACTATTTTAGTTGACTGACTTGTGAACTAAAGCAACTCTTTAAATAATTGGGTTATGATAAAAGTAATACTATTGTTTTATATTAATACTTGCGAGTTCTTTCATTTTCTTTTAATTAAGCTTACATTGCTGGTAAGAACAAGAACGGTGATACTATTGTCTCATAATTAATGCATTAATTGCTCTTTCCATTCACATATGCATAGCCTACGTGAATTGCAGTTGGGATGTGTGTACATGCTTAGATTGATATGCAGGATTCGAAGTTGCATAATAAATCGTAGGCAGTGTCCACCATTCTTTAACTGCCTTCGTGGTGTAATGCATAAGGTGTTGATATTCGGTGTGAGCGTCCTGGGTTCGAATCCACGGACTGCCACATGTGTTTGTAATATTTCATTAATCGATTTTAGGAGTAGAGTTGGTTGTTGGATAGAACATAATAATTGATATTGGTTCAGGAGTAATTTATCGAGAGGCCTTCCCTACTGGTTAAGGCCCCATTAATTGCTCTTTCCATTCACATATGCATAGCCTACGTGAGTTGCAGTTGGGATGTGTGTACATGCTTAGATTGATATGCAGGATTCGAAGTTGCATAATAAATCGTAGGCAGTGTCCACCATTCTTTAACTGCCTTCGTGGTGTAATGCATAAGGTGTTGATATTCGGTGTGAGCGTCCTGGGTTCGAATCCACGGACTGCCACATGTGTTTGTAATATTTCATTAATCGATTTTAGGAGTAGAGTTGGTTGTTGGATACAACATAATAATTGATATTGGTTCAGGAGTAATTTATCGAGAGGCCTTCCCTAGTGGTTAAGGCCCCATTAATTGGTCTTTCCATTCACATTATGCAATATTATGCATAGCCTACGTGAGTTGCAGTTGGGATGTGTGTACATGCTTAGATTGATATGCAGGATTCGAAGTTGCATAATAAATCGTAGGCAGTGTCCACCATTCTTTAACTGCCTTCGTGGTGTAATGCATAAGGTGTTGATATTCGGTGTGAGCGTCCTGGGTTCGAATCCACGGACTGCCACATGTGTTTGTAATATTTCATTAATCGATTTTAGGAGTAGAGTTGGTTGTTGGATAGAACATAATAATTGATATTGGTTCAGGAGTAATTTATCGAGAGGCCTTCCCTACTGGTTAAGGCCCCATTAATTGCTCTTTCCATTCACATATGCATAGCCTACGTGAGTTGCAGTTGGGATGTGTGCACATGCTTAGATTGATATGCAGGATTCGAAGTTGCATAATAAATCGTAGGCAGTGTCCACCATTCTTTAACTGCCTTCGTGGTGTAATGCATACGGTGTTGATATTCGGTGTGAGCGTCCTGGGTTCGAATCCACGGACTGCCATATGTGTTTGTAATATTTCATTAATCGATTTTAGGAGTAGAGTTGGTTGTTGGATACAACATAATAATTAGTAATATCGCCTTAGACTAACATGGCTGATTTAATGTTACTTCTAGTGATTTCCTAAGCTGAAGAAAATTATTTTAGCTTCAAAATATTATTTTTGCTTTTCATATTATTTGAGTGAGACCTGAATCGAATCTATGAAGCGATCCTGTAACTTAATTTACTCATAATCAAACCTCAATGTTACGTGGTTAAGAAATACATTTATCTAATAATTAAATATATATCTAACTTTTTATATGACTTTGATATTAATCCTGATAATAATAATATAATACTATTAACGTAAGACAAGAACCAAGAATAATAACTACATTAAATATAAATAAGAGGACATATAAGAAAACTATCTATTCATTTCAAAAAGGGTAAGAGACAGAAATATTCTTACTTTAATATTTATCTTTCAAGACTTGATATACAATTAATAGTCCTTCTTTAGATATAACTTATTCGGTTCATAACCATAGCCTACTAAGCTTCGGTTAAATAATATTTTTTTATAAATACTACATGACTTTAATTAGTTTCAGTATTTTTTCATAATTAAAGAGTATCAGTCAATAAAGGGTACCAAGTCCTAAGATCCAAAAGGAAAGGAAGCAACAACAGGAAATAATGTTATTAGATTTTACTTTCGTTTTGCCTTCAGCTGACTGATACCTTAATGCTATCTAGTTTCATCAAGTTAACCACTTGAGGATCAAGATACGTAACAATATATGTACATATATATATATATATATATATATGGAGTAGGTTAGAATAAATTAACCTTTTCAAAATACGCATTTTATTCTGTTTTCTGGCTAGTAATATTATTTTTATTAATCTCACCACCACACCCCCAATGAAATTAATTAAAGTATATATGATCCACCGGGATTCGAACCCGGGTTATCATAGAGGATTTAATTCAGATTAAGTAGGGTATATGGAAAGTAGGTAGTAATTGAGATAGTCTTTACCCATTTAATTCCCACAGATCCTTCCTAAGCTATTTACGATCGTCTATGATAGTAATTATATACTGTCAAAATCCTCAAGGGGTTATACTCAATGAGGCTTGGTTAAGTTATAATTTAGTAACTGTGATATTAGTTATACAATGGCCTGTACAAATAGCTTGTACACTACTTTATGATTAACTTGAAACGGTGAACATTATTAAGGGTAAACGCCGACTAGGGGAATGTAGCTCGAGGGAATAATTCATTATGTTACATCAGCGTGTCATAATTGTTTAATAGAATTTGCACAACCTATCATTGTAGTCCATTGTACGAGCCTCTCCAATCAACATTATCTGCTCCGACGTCTTTGGGGTTTATCACGTTATTATGTTTAATTATTATTCAGGATTTTCCTTGCTTTTTGCCATTTTCGAGCACCCAATTCAAGCCAAATACGTACATATTTCCGTTTGACAGATGTCCTGGCCGATGGCTGATTGTTTCTAATTTACAGGGTTGGTATCACTCCCCTCCCCCACCCCCTAAAAAAAAAAGAAAAGAAAAAACAGACAAATGAATGGGGTGAATTGTCTTATTAATGCTAAAGTAATGGGGCTGAACTTCATTAATTCTCCCATATAATGGAACGAAATAGGCGAAATGCAGAAATACCTTCCTCGGAACAAATAAGGTTAATGCGCTCAAAGAAGCCGACATTTTGTGCCTGATAAATTTGATTGATGGCTTAATTGAATGATTAATATATGGCATAATTGATGGCATAATTAATAGCTTGATTGATGGCTTAATTTATGGCTCAATAGATAGCTTGATTGATAGTTTAATTGAAAACTTTATAGATGGCTTAACTGATGGTTTAATTGATGGCTGGATTGATGGCTGGATTGATGACTGGATTGGTGGCTGGATTGATGGCTGCATTGAAGATGGATTGATGGCTTGATTGATGGCTGGATTGATAGCTGGATTGATGGCTTGATTGATGGCTGGATTAATGGTTGAATTGATGACTTGATTGATGGCCGGATTGATGGCTGGATTGATGGTTGGATTGATGGCTTGATTGATGGCTGCATTGATGGCCGGATTGACGTCTTGATTGATGGCTGGATTGATAGATTGATTGATGGCTTGATTGATGGCTGGATTGGGCCATAGCGGACAAGCTAATCATCTTGCTAGGGTCCGTCAATGCCATTCTTACTGTATTTAACAGTTTATCTTGGATAGGGTTGTTGAACAAATACAAACTAATAACCCCTTGAGGATTATGCCGTGTTTTCACAGTTTATTCTGGCTATCATTAGATTATTTACATAGCTTTGCAGGAATATGTGTTAATAAAGAGGATAAATATTATATCAATTTACCCTCAGACTTCATATACCCTTCCCAATCTGAATATAATCTTCTAATGATAGCCAGAAAACAGAAAAGTAATGTCTCATCGAATCTTCAAAGGGTTAAATAAGCACAACACATATCTGTGCTTCAGTTCAAGCCACTTATCACTCGACTACACGCAATTTCTGCATCCGTGTACGTGCCTATTGGGTTGCATGAAGTATAGTAGGAAGGTTGGAAGGGGTGGTGGATATGCGATATACTCACTGCTGGCTGCTGGTTCCCTCTGAAAGCTATTGATAGACAGAGAGGGAATCTAGTCGGTATTACTAATAATGTTTGCCGTGAGAATGAGAGCAATGTGTAGTTTTGGTCCGAACACCCCCTGATTCTCTCTATTATACACACATTCGCTATCTATCCCTCACTATATCTCTCACCCTCCCTCTCACTCTCACACACTCATTTTCATGTTTTTTCTCTCACTCTTCTACACAGTCACATTCATTCTCATTCTCACTATCTCAGTCTCACACACACACTCACACACTCTCTCCTCTAATAGACAAAACACATAGGAGTGTGATCCCTTGACAAAGGGAAAATAAATCCTCTATTACTGACGATTTTTGTCAAAAGAACGATCCTGTTGCTTCTATAAATGTATTCTCCATAAGCGTTTCAATTCAATCAAATCACACACACACACACACACACACACACATATATATATATATATGTTTCTAGTCTCTCAGTGGGGATCGAACCATCGACCATCAGGATGATAGCCGACGCTTTAATCAATTACACCACGGCAGACTGCCGTGGTGTAATTGATTAAAGCGTCGGCTATCATCCTGATGGTCGATTGTTCGATCCCCACTGAGAGACTAGAAACATTTAGTGGCTCACGTGTATTTGTGATATATTCTCAATATATATATATATATATATATATATATATATATATATATATATATATATATACAGTATATACTGTATATATATATATATATATATATATATATATATATATATATATATATATATATATATATATATATATACCGGTATATACAGTATATATACTGTATGTATATTCCTGGTAACCCAAAACGTTTCTATTTGATATTTAAAAGTTAAAAACGATTCGTTTATTGCTACTGTTGCCTCTAAGATATTTAGTTTAGCTTATAAAGGATCACACGCAGCCTAAAGGATTAGTCATGACTCATGAGAAGCGAGATAGGGTATACAAAACATTAATCCCCTCGGTAAAACCAAAACGCTAAATAAATAAATATATAAAATAACACAAATACAGCAAAAGAACGAGAGCGCACATTAACTCGCATGCAATATATATATATATATATATATATATATATATATATATATGTTTCTAGTCTCTCAGTGGGGATCGAACCATCGACCATCAGGATGATAGCCGACGCTTTAATCAATTACACCACGGCAGTCTAGACTGCCGTGGTGTAATTG
The DNA here is from genome assembly GCA_032716605.1 of Paralithodes platypus. Taxonomy (NCBI): domain Eukaryota; kingdom Metazoa; phylum Arthropoda; class Malacostraca; order Decapoda; family Lithodidae; genus Paralithodes; species Paralithodes platypus. The sequence continues at coordinate 26,015,401 of CM064567.1, read as the reverse complement.
ATTAAAGCGTCGGCTATCATCCTGATGGTCGATGGTTCGATCCCCACTGAGAGACTAGAAACATTTAGTGGCTCACGTGTATTTGTGATATATTCTCAATATATATATATATATATATATATATATATATATTTTTTCTTTAATACATACGAGGTTGAAAGAAATGGCAATTTCAGGCTGGAGCCATCAAAGACCACTATCTCACCCCTAACCACCCTCACCTCACACGCAACGAGTTAGAGAAACACACCACCATACTCGATAAAGAAAGTGACCCAAGGAGATTACCTATACTCGAAGCTTTATATATCCAAGCCTTACATCCCAACATCAACAACCAAACTCTGGACCTTCAGATCCTTCCTTCTGCCAAAAGGCACTACCCTACAGGACCTAACACCCCTCCTCGCCCCCCGGTGCCCTTGACGCAGCCCCCCGCGCTACCTCCTTCAGCTTCGTCTTCTGCAGGCGCCACACAACTTAGGCCACGCCCCTCGACACGCAGCCAATCAGCTTCGACCCCACCTACTGACCACCATCCCGCATCCAATGCGCATGCGTGAAGCGGTTAACCCCTTTCTCTCTCCTAATTTACGCTTCCACCATTGCCCCCTGTTTTCCGCCTCCTCTGATCCTCCACCCTCTATATATACCCTTCCTGTTTACCTTTTATATCATTCCTTCCTTACTTGATAATGCTGGTTGTCCAGTGAAACGCGTCGTATATCCTGTATCATCATGTACATTTATGTAACCCTGTACCACCATGAATTTTGCTCATCTCCTTCATCTACTTCCTGCCACCCAGCGAAAACTCATCAGAGACCTGGAAACTTTGAATAATAAAATTTCCAACGCAGAAATTGACATTTCTTTCAACCTCGTATGTATTAAAGAAAATGTATTACCTGGCTTTACTAACATATATATATATATATATATATATATATATATACTGTATTATATATATATATATATATATATATATATATATATATATATATATATATATATATATATATATATACTGTATTATATATATATATATATATATATATATATATATATATATATATATATATGTATATACTGTGTGTATATATATATATATATATAAATATATATTTCCACAGTTATGTCTTTACTGTATACATATATTATTGTTCGTTGTTTCAGTAATTCTGATGAATGTACTCTAATACCCTACTTGGGGTCACTCCAGTTATATAAACCTATCAGACTTTTCATACTGATTAAACCGTATATAGTATTTGTTACTCTTGCAGATTATCTACAGTAAAGTGCACAACAATATTATATATATACTTGCGCTGTTCCTTCAGCCCAAGCTAGTGCGCATTTCTTGGTTTTACTTCAGCAACCAATAGTTTAGCCCTATTTGCCACGAGGGGGTATTTTTTGGAGTTTACCTTTTTCGCTTTATATATTTAGAGGTCTTAAGACGTTTTATAATTTGTTGCGATATTAAGACACTTCACCAAATTCATGTGTCGATTTGTTTTCAGGGCGAGCGATAGCGAGCCTGTTACTTAAAAGAAATCGTCTTTCGACAGGGAAATTTTTATATCGAAAATATATATTTGTTTTTACAAATATGTAACGAAAGGGGTCTGTGTAGGCATTTTTTTCGTTTGAAGAACGTCTGAGAATGCGTTTTTATTAACCTAGGGGACAAGCCAAAATATACATTGATCAAGAATGGCAAGAAACATGCAAGCAGAATCCACATCATTATTTAAATACAAATATAATAACCTACACGACGTCAGATTAGATAGTGATATCTAACCATGCATCCGAATAATATGTCCCTTTTTCATAAGTGAATGTTCTGTTTTAGCTACTGGCAGACGATTTAATTCGGCTAAGGAAGAAGTTTTGTTATTTTTATCTTTTAATGTTTCAGCAAACATGAGAACAAAATTCGCCTATGGATTTAGGTTGGTCTTACGTATTTTTCAATATATTCAATTATATTTTTATCATGTTAGTGCCTCCTGCCTCAACGTGCCATAAAATGGAAATTTATGGACTCATTTTGTCATATTTTTTGTCTAAATTAGGTCTGACAAATTAATTTCGGTACCATTTATAATATTTGTATTATTGATATATGAATACTAACTGATTCAGTTTCAGTTACGTGTACTTGGATGCATAGTTTTCATAGTCTACATTGAATCTAGTAAACCAAAGCAAAGACAATACCTGGCGTAAGTTGTTTATATAATTACAACGAATCATATGTTAAGAAACCAGGCTATTAATGTGTTGATAATAAGATTTCTCTGACAAGTTAGTATTGGAGGAAATAAATACGGATCACCTATTTTGGACCAAAGGATATGTACAGTCTTGGTATTGGTAGTTTAATGTAAAGAGACATTCACTCACTCATTCTCACCCTCTCTCATTTTATATATAATTCTGCATCTCTCATTTCGTATCTCTAATTTTATATCTCTAATTTTGTATACATACATACATAGCATTTTAAGACTGAGTGCTCCACACATACGTGCAGTTTCAGTCTCTTGTCCTAATGGCGGCGTTCCAGGCAACCCTGTTAAGGGCTGCTTTACTTGCCAAGTTTTTTGGAGTTGAGATCGGCACGTACTGTATAGTCCGATCCTAGGTCTTCCTCGGTCCACCCCTTGGTGCAGCTCCCTCCACAATCACAGACCTGCATCTTTTCACTCAATGTTGTTCATCCATTCTCTCCATACCTTCCCAGTCTACTTGCACGCATCACCTCGCTAATACTCTTATACCTAAACGTCTCCCCAGCTCAATATTTTGTATTCTATCCTGCAGCCTGGCCCCGCCGCCCCACACATCCATCTCACCATTCTCATCTCATTACGTTCCAGTCTGTTGACATCCTCTACTTTAACGGCCCATGTTTCTGAGGCATATGTCATTGCACTTCTAACACATGAGGCATACACCTTTCCCTTCAGGGGGAGAGGCATTCTTTTCATGGTCAGAATTGGCAGGAGTTCTCTGAACTTCCCCCAGCCACATCTAATTCTAGCGACAGTGGCAGCCTCGGCCCCACCACCGGCAGAGATGGTATCTCCTAGGTAACAAAACTTGTCCACCAGCTCCAATGACTCATTTCCAAAATTCACAGCCACAGGATCATAATTTAACACAAGCTCGCCTTTGCACACTATGCACTCAAATTTCTTGATTTCTAACTTATCCTTCGGCAGAGGTCCTTTTATTCTACTACAGCGCTTACTCCCATGGTGCACCCAACGTCGACAGATGCTACATCGAATCGAGTTAGCACCCACACCCTTTCCACACACTGCATATGGGTATGCACCGCTCTTTTCCAATCATTTGTGCATCTCTAATTTAGTATCTCTCATTTTGTATCTCTCCTGCATCTTTCATTGTGTATCTCATTTTGCATCTCTCATATTGCATCTCTCATTTTGCATCTCTCCTGTATTTCTCATACATTTAGTATCTCCCATTTTGTATCTCTAATTTAGTATCTCTCATTTTGTATCTCTCCTGTATCTCTCATTTTGTATCTCATTTTGCATCTCTCATATTGCACCTCTCATTTGCATTTCTACTGTATTTCTCACTTTCCATCTCTCATTCTGTATATCCCATTCTGTATCTCTCATTTTGTATCTCTCATTCTGTATCTCTCATTCTGTACCGTTCTTCATCTCTAATAGTCCATCTCTAGTCCATTGTTTATCTCCCTCTCTGTCAATCTCACTAATTGTCACACACACAAACACACTAATTTACTCTTTCACTCATTTATTCTCTCACTCTCTCTCTCTCTCTCTCTCACACACACACACACACACACACACACACTGGACAATGAGAGGTGAGGGTTACGTTTATGATAATCGAATTCTGATTTTTTCGGAAATTAATTATAGGCAATGTGTTTACTCTGTCTGTTGATGTGTGTGTGTGTGTGTGTGTGTATATATTGGTATTTACCTTTATGTGCTTTGTGTGTTTGTATTTATGTGTGTATTTGCGGATGGATGTGGGTTTGTCTATTATATGAAGTGATGTGGATGGTTGTGTGCGTATATATGATAATATGATGAATGTACTGCACGTTATGTACAGTATATTGCGTGTGTGTGTATTACTGTATATTGTATTAATGGAGGATTTATTTTGTGAATGGTTAAGTATATATAATTATATAGTTAAATTCACCGTAAATATTGTACTGTATATGTACAATCAGGAGCATAAATGGCGACGCACCCATTTGAATCAGTATTGAACGCTAACTAGACAATACAATACATTTGTATAGCCCAGATGCTTCAGAAATTGCCTTCGAACTGATGTAACTGTATATATATGTTGAGAACTGTAAACATCACTGGTTGGGAAATTAATTTACTGAGTAACTGAAGGTCTGACTGATTGACTAAATGACTGACTGACCCATTATCAACTAAAATAACTTACTGTTGGATTATTAATTTAAGGGGAGATCCTTACTAATTTATTATTATTATTATTATTATTATTTTCCGTAAACAACTGGCTCTGCCTAAGTTCAGTTTTTCCTACATTATATTAAGGCTCGCTATCACTCTCCAGGAACAAAATCGACAACTAAATGGCACGAAAGATCTTAAAAGGTTCTCTCTCTCTCTTTCTCTCTCTCTCCCTCTCTCTATCTTCGGTGAGTTCCCCCGGCATTGTGTCTTTTTTTGTATTCACATTATAAACAAGTAATTGAGTAAGTTATTCATTTATTTCGTCAAGCTGAATAAATTGTATAATAGTTGCCAGAATATAATGAAAAGGACATTACCGGTACTGAATGGGTTAAGGGGGGATTTTCTGGACCCCCTTCTCCTTTATATTTAGCCCCATTAGTTTTGATATTTTAAGACATTCACTTAATTAGTTTGGCCATTTGAAGCCGTTCGCCGAATTGATTTGTAAATTTTAAGATCTTTCGTGACATTTAGGTGTCGATGTATTCCTGGCAAGCGATAACGAGCCTGCAATGTAGGAAGAACCGACCATCGGCCGGTGCACTTTTCTACCGAAAATACACTAATTTTTCTCTAAGGGGAGTCTTGGGGGTATTTTTCTAAGTTTGATGTAGGTCTAGGGAGGTAATTAAAAATAGATATATCAATAAATCAATAAATATATAATTAATAAAATAAATAAATAAATGATTCTCCCCTGAAGCCGGCGCCACACACAGTTTAGCGGCGGATATATCGGTATCACATTAGCCGAATAAAAAAGTAGTTAAAATCTAGTCTACTATCTGACTATTTTATCTTTTATCTTGACAGTATTGTGTATCTTAGAGCTTGTAATCGTGCACAGTCCTATTAAATTTTAATATGAGAATAAACAGAACAACTATTCAAGATCATATGATAACTTGTAGCGGTTCGAAGGCTCCGAGACATGTAGCTGATAAACTTGCCCGTGTATCACCGGCCTAAGGGGAGGGTTTAGTTTGCTCCATATATCCCCATCAACCTTAAAAAAAAAATCCTCCAAGTATAAATTAGATATATGTGTACATATTTAGGTAAAACAAAATTCGCGGCCGAAGATCAGGTCCCCCTAAAAAACAGGCTCACTATCGCTCGCCATGTAAAATCGATACCTAAATGGCACGAAAGGCCTTAACATTAACAACAAAAATGGGGTGAAGGGTTTCAAAATTGCCAAACTAATGGGGAGAACGTTTTAAAATATCAAAAGTAATGGGGCTAAGCATGAGGGAATAAGGGGCCCAGAATAATGTCCACGTCACTCCCTATAGCATATTTTGTATTCATCTGGCGGTAAATTTCCCACTCTGAACCTGTTTTGGTGACTAAATGGCATTACGATAGGGCAGACTGGGAGGGTCTTCAAGGTTTCTTTATTGATATTCCCTGGACCTCTTTCTTTTCTAATGATGCACACTCCACCTTGAGCCACATACAAGATTTTGTAAAAATTGGAATGGAAACTTTTATTCCTCATCAAAAGTACAGTAAAAGATCTAATTCACCTAAATGGTTTGACCATAATTGTGCTAGAGTAACTGAACAAAAAGCAATAGCCTACAATGCATACACAAGATCAAAAACACATGAAGCCTTTAATTACTTTAGAAACATCAGAAATCATGCCAAAACTGTATTAAACCTAACTAAATCAAACTTTCTCCACAAGCAGGCAAATAAACTTCTAAATAATCCAAATGATAACAAAATATTTTGGTCTACTCTTAACTCATTTAAATCCAACTTCACTACTGCTCCATCCATTCCACCATTAACATCTCCGACTGGCAATCTTGTAAGTGACCCACGAGGTAAAGCTAACCTTCTTGCGGATATTTTCTCCACCAACTCAACCTTAGATGAAATAAATCAAGATGTCCCTGTACTTAATTTTAATTCGCCTGAAATTCCCTCACTTAAGATCCACACCAGACATGTCAAAACTATTTTGCAGAATCTCTCAGTAGATAAGGCTCCTGGTCCAGATGAAATTCCTCCAATAGTACTTAAGAATTGCTCCTTGGTGCTCGCTCCTGTATTGGCAACATTTTTCCGTCTGTGTACTCATACCTCATGCTTCCCAGTACCCTGGAAAGAAGCAAACATCCATCCAGTTCCTAAAAAAGGTGCCTCTTCAGATCCATCAAACTACAGACCAATAGCTATAACTTCCACTCTTGGTAAAGTCTTTGAAATTATATTAAATAATCACATAATTAAGCATCTTGAGAATAATAAATTAATCAGTGATAGGCAATATGGTTTTAGACGATGTCGATCAACTGCAGACATGCTTTGCCTTCTTACGCATCAAATCAACCAAGCTACAGACCAACATGGTGAAACACATACAATAGCACTGGATATATCAAAGGCATATGATAGAGTCTGGCATCAATCCTTATTGTCGAAGATGTCACACTACGGCCTTGCATCATTAGTTCCACTAATTTCTTCTTATCTTCATAACAGAAAAATATGTGTAATGGTAGATGGCCTTTATTCTCAATTTCACTCAATAAATGCTGGTGTTCCCCAGGGATCAGTTTTGGCCCCAATTCTGTTCCTCATTCATATCAATGATCTCATATCTACCACTCATAAACCAATACATTCCTACGCAGATGACTCAACACTCCACAGTTCCTTCACATTTACCAATTCTTTCACCCAACCCGATCTTATAAATTCAAAAATAAACACTGCAATTTCTCTGAACCAGGACCTTTCTAGAATTAATGGATGGGGACAAAAGAATCTAGTTTCCTTTAATGCACAGAAAACCAAGTACATTCAATTTTCTAACCGACAGAATCTCACTGACTCCCATATATTTTTTAATGATGTAAATATTCCCACTTCCCCTAGTATTGACATTCTCGGTGTAACATTAACAATAACTTGAGCTGGACACATTATGTTAGAAGCATTGCTAAGAATGCCTCTAAAAAACTGGGACTCCTGTACAGAGTTCGAGAATTCTTCACTGACGAGCAGTTAGCCGTGATATATAAAAGTCATGTGCGTTCTCAGATGGATTACTGTTCACCTCTGTGGGGTGGAAGTGGAGTGGTTGCATTGAGGCAGTTGGACAAAATTCAAAATAAAGCTATTAGATTAATCAATAACCCTGCAATCACACAGGACCTTCCTACATTATCCATACGAAGAAACGTTGCATCCCTTGCATTATTCTACAGATATTTTCACAGCAATTGTTCCGAGGAACTTGCTTCAATTGTGCCGCCTCTCCACATCTTTCCCCGTAGAACTAGGGCAGCTGAGAGCGCCCATGAATTTATACTTTCTCCTCCACAATGCAGAACTTCTGCTTATCAGAATTCATTTATCCCCAGAGCTACTACTCTTTGGAATTCACTTCCCTCGAATTGCTTTCCACAAACTTACAATCTACAAATGTTTAAATCCAGCTGTTACAAACATTTTATGAATGGAGGATGCCTTTAGGCACATGGACCTTTTTGTTTTATCTGTGTTTTTCCTTCCTCCGTTCATTGTCTCTTAAAAAAAAAAAAAAAAAAAAAAAATTGCCACGTCACCATCTTGAACACTGGGGTATTTCCAAGATCTTAGAGCCACATATGTCGTTAACTATTAAAACGTGGCAATAATTTGAGACATAGACAAAATAGGGTCATCTTTTTCCAATTAGCCCTTTCAGTACTGATTATGTCTTTTTATTTGATTTCAGATATATTAACACGATTTTATGAAGCTTCGGAAGAATATATGGTTGTTCAAAGGATTAATTGAGATACTTTGCAACCTTTCAATGTGTAGACGTCCTTTCTAAGCTGAATAAATTGTATAATATTTGCCAGAATATAATGAAAAGGACGTTACGGTACTGTATGGGTTAATGGGGGATTTCTGGACCCCCTTCTCCCTCAAGTTTAGTGGTAATTTACGGCATTCTATTTTCAAATTTATATATATTTCTCACAGAATAGTAGCAGAGTAGAACAATTTTAACCTTCTCCTACATATGACGCGATTTTGAGCCGATTAGGGATACTTTAATGCCTTTGTTACCATCAGGGGTATTTAGAAACCTTTAGTTTAGTTACTTCAACCTCTGCAGTTGTCTTTGAGTTAGCTGTGGGCAGAAAACTAATTTTGGAGAGGTAATTATAAGAGTGAGAGAACTCTATTTCTTATTGCTAATCTGGCAACCTCTGCGTCATATGAGTCTGAAGGGGTTAAGCAGAAGAAAACCTGGGAGAAGGGTAAGCAAATGTGTTCAATTCACCAAATATTCGGCAAATTCACGAAATATGTACCAATTGTATTGTTTTATTTAAACCCTATTTAAAGCCTAACATGTGGAATGAACCATTTGATCATATTTATATTTCTTAATAAATAATTTAACATATCTTTGGATTTGGCTGTTCGTGTATACTGTATGTGTACATCATAGTGTGTGTGTGTGTGTTTTTTTTTTTTGGGGGGGTGTGTGTTTTTTTTTTTAAGGCGCATGTGTTTGTAAGATTTCCTATTTGTATGCATGCCAGTTGATCGTTCGTATCTGTGTTGGGGGAAGGTGCTTGTGTGTGAATTGGTGTGTGTTCATGTGTGCTTGTGTATCTGTGAGTGTGTGTGTGGCTGAGGGTGTGTGTGTGTGTGTTTGTTGGTATGCCTTTCTGTTTATCTCTGTGTGTATATATGTGTGTGTGTGTGTGTGTGTGCTGATGTGTGTGTGTGTGCGTTTGTGTGATTTTCTTTAGTGTACCGACGTGCGTGTGTGTGTGTGTGTGTGTGTGTGTGGCTGTTTATCCGTAGCCTCTTCTTACATGAGAGTGCTTTTGGGTGTGAGTGTTGAGTGTATTTGAGTGCATCTATTGTTAGTCCTGCCTAGCCTTGGGACATCAACCCCCTCCCCCCCCCCATTCTCTTACACTCTCTCTACATACATTTCTCTCTTTCATACACCGCATTATTCTTTCTCCCTCTCTCTCTAGCTCTCTCCTTTGTTCTTGCTCTTTGAAGTCCTCTCTCACTCTCTTTCTCTCTTTATTCGGTGTGTACATATATGTTACTTCTCTACCTCCTTTTCTCTCTGGAGGGACTTTTATTTAATACTTTTCGCTTGTTCCCGCGTGGGTGGTGGAGGCTTGGAGGGGGAGGGGGGGAGGGAGTTATTTGAACTTTGTGTGGTGGTGTTAATGCATCTTGGGGACGATATATAGCCGCGTTGAGGGATGTCACCCGAGGGATTTTATCCTCAATTATGTCAAGGGTCAACATCCTTCTTCCGGCAATGTTTCAGGGATTGTGGGCGGTGGTATCGGAAACCAGATTAAAGATTGATGTAATTGGGCAGCGCAATTACAAAATTTACCTCATAAGTTGCCAGACCAGTGTTGACGAAAAAATATATAGATGAAGTGTAGGGGATATAGGTTGTAGTGGGAGATGTTTTAGGTAACTGTAATATAGGTGAAGTGTAGTAAATATAAAGTCGGTTGTAGTGAGAGATGGTTGTAGTGTAGGGATGAACTAATAGGGATGTAGGACAGGAGGGGTCTGCCTCGTGTATATATATATATATATATATGATTTTCCATGGAATGATTTTTGTTTCCGTGGCCGGGGTCCCTCGGAGAGTGCGGAACGCACTACCGAGGTAATCCTATCGGGCATGGAGGCATACATTCCATTTTCTTTCTCTCAGCCTAATGCAAAAAATCTTGGTTTACTCACGCTTGTTCTACTACTGTCCGCAATAAGGAGGAAGCACTTTCTACCCTCTCTGGGCTAAATACTAAGAAGGCGTACGGTCTGGATGGTGTTCCTCCTGTTGTACTAAAAAACTGTGCTTCTGTGCTGACTCCCTGCCTAGGCAAACTCTTTCATTGGGAGATAGGTATCCTGACCAAGATTCGAACCCACTCACTCCAAGTATATTTGGAAGAGTCAGGCACCGTAAGCACTCTGCCATGAGCGGATCTCTGGCTCTCCTCTAGCGTCTTCCCTTCTTCCTGGAAGTTTGCTCTTATTCAACCTGTCCCAGAGAAGGGTGACCACTATCAACCCTCCAACTACCGTCCAATTACTCTCATCTTTTGTATCTCTAAAGCTTTTCAAACTATTCTTACTTCTAAATTTCTTAAGCATTTCTCTTCTCATAATTTACTCTCAGATCGGCAGTATGGCTTCCTTAAAGGTCGCTCTACTGGTGATCTTCTTTCATATCTTACTAACTCTTGGTCATCATCCTTTTAGGACTTCGGTGTGACCTTTTATATTGCGCTAGACATATCGAAGGACTTCGATAGAGTCTGGCACAAATCTCCAGTCTCTAAACTATACGTGCCTCCTTCGGTTTCTATCGCTCCATCTTTACCTTTGTCTCTAATTTCCTTTTCGGGCGTTCCATAGCTGCAGTTGTGGACGGCCATCGTTCACTTCCTCATCCTATCAACTCCGGTGTTCCGTGATTTTGGCTCTGTCACTCTTTCAACTTTGGGGGAGGCACTCGTCACAGGCAGTTTTGCCTTTTGTCTCCTTCATCCACATACTGTAGAAAAAAAAAAAAAAAAAATGCTTAACATAAATTGGCAACGCTGCCTTTCTATAGATTTGTATAGCCAATATTCAATAAAGACGGTGTCACACGAGCAGTTTAGAGAGGCAGTATAGGAAGAATAGAAAGGCAGCAATACCAATTTCACCCAGGTTATCCTGAATACAATGTAAGCAAATTATTTCGCCAGTGAATTGTAGGTGTGCCTCTAATAAATGTACAGACACTCTTGGCTACGACTGTATCGAAGACACTATTTCACATATATCCCGGACATCATCAGGTAATTATATGCAGCTAGATGGGATTGCCAACGGGGACACCTATAAGTATCATTTACCCACTCAAACTCCCACAGCTCCACAATTTCAAAGACTATCGTATAATCATGGCAAAAAGAAAAAGAAATAAATACAAAACATAAAATAACAATACAAATATTAAAACAATAATAATATTAATAATAATTGTAATACCCTGTTCCCGCAAAAATCCCGCAACCACAAAACTACCCGAGTTGACGTCTGGGATAGCATAAAATAGTCGTTGGTGGCGAAGTCTAAGAAACCCACCACTTGAATCACCACGAGACTATCACCTGGATCTTTCAAGGAGAAGTAAGGTTGCTATTCAATTGTACGTCCGTGGTAGTAGAGATATCTCTCTTAAATTCCCTTCCCCTTCGCACCCAGCATTTCAATAATAATAATAATGCATAAAATAATATTAAATACCCACTCAAACTCACACAGCTTAACAAATGTAAAAACGTATATTATAATCATGTAAAAAAAATAAAATAAAATAACATAGATAAATAAATATATCAATAAATATATTACTCACTCAAATTACCACTGCTCAACAAATTTAAAGAATATCGCCTAATCATGGCAAAAAATTTAATTGAAATATATTGAATGAATAAATAAATATATAAATACAAAAATATCTTCACCAAACAATGAATTGCTAAAGTTTATGTGTAGGTTGAGCGGCGCTAGAAACAAAGGCACATATGCATTTACATTCCTAAGCAGTTGTCAGTTTTACACTTTGATCGATGTATTCTATCATCAGATTTGAACTTTGGAAAGGGTTGGAAAACGTCGCGCTTCAAAGGTTAACCTGATTTGGTTCGAAGGGGGGGGGGGGGGGTCTTTTGGATTCCCTGTTTCGCTCCATTACTTTTGGAAATGTTAAAACGTTTCACCGCATTGATCTTGTAATAATAAGAAGATTCATCCTAATTCGGGTGTATTATTCTTCTGCTGGGTGAGCGATGGCGAGCCTGTAACTTAGACGATATCGGCCGGGCTTATTTTTATAAAAAAAACTTATACTAATTCAGCTTGAAGGGGGTCTGGGTAGTTATTTTTAGTTTGAAGGAAATCAGAAAGCCAGTTTTGTAAGCCTAGGGTACAGATTCAAACATATTGCTCGTAAATAGTAAAGACAAGCAAAACTCTCAATAATAATTAAACAAAATATCATAATTACCCCCAAGACGTTGGAGCAGATAGTGTTAAGTGAATTACAGAACATACAGTGAGTATTACGGGCGCTGTTTATAGGTTCTGTGAGCGGCTTTGTTCACTTTGACACACACACAATATATATATATATATATATATATATATATATATATATATATATATATATAAATATATATATACTGCATATATATATATATATATATACTATATATATATATATATATATATATATATATATGTACTGTATATACTGTTACTTTCACACCCACACTATCTCTTTTTTTAACTCAATCCTCCCCCCCTCCCCCTCCTTCTCTCTCTCTCTCTCTCTCTCTCTCTCTCTCTCTCTCTCTCTCTCTCTCTCTCTCTCTCTCTCTCTCTCTCTCTTGACCTACAGGGGAAAAGTAAATGATGCAACAAAATCGTCGACAATAGCTATGATAAAATATAAAGGGTGTCAACCGGGTTAAGATGATTTAATATTTTAACCCCGAAGATGTAATTTTAATCTGGTTACGCTTAGACGATTTCGCAAGATTATAAGGTACCTCTACAACTGATAGAGGAAATACTATCAAATTAAACCCTTTGACTAATACAGGGTAGCCTCTTAAACTGCATTAAATCGTCTAAGTTTAGCCAAAATAACATGAAAAAGACGTCATTGTGCTGAAGGGGTTAAAGGGCTCTTTCCGTATTACTATATTTTACTTTATATTTATTTGTATTTATTTATCAACTCTGCGTAAGCAGAGTTTGGTATCGCCCCCCCGTATAGTGGTTACCACACGAAAAAAATGTCTGTCGTCGTCGTCATCGTCGTCGTCGTCCGTCTGTCTCCGAACTCCTCCTAGACCGTTCGACGGATTTTCACCAAATTTCACAGGAACATTTGTTGCGTGAATGCAAAAGTCAGTCAAAAAAGATGTTTTGAATTTATGCAATAGTTATGATTTTAGGTCCAAAATATGGTTTTGCACCCCCCCCCCCCCCCCCCCCCCCACCCAACCCTCCCGGACCCCCCCCCCCCACCACCACCACCACCCCCCAGCAATGATGGCGTTCTGGGAGCGAAAACATCTCGCTACGTATTTGCTAGGTTAAGTTAGTTTAGTTGGCATTAGAAGTGATGGTAGTAATATTTGGATTTATGGTGATAGTAGTGATAATGGTTATAATTGTAGTGATGATGGTTGTAGTTGTATTGATGATGATGACAGTAGTGATGATGATGACAGTAGTAGATATGATGGTGACAGTAGTAGTAATGATGGTCATAAAAGTAGTGATGATAGTTGTAGTGATAATAATGACAGTAGTGACGATGGTGTGAGTATTAGTGATGATGGTGAGTAGTAGTGAGGATGGTGAAATTTGTAGTGATGATGATGATAGTTGTGGTGATGAAGTTCATAGTAATGGTGATGATGGCAGTAGTAGTTAATATGGTGACAGTAGAATAAATTATGGTAATATTTGTGACAGTAGTAATAATGATGGTTATAGTAGTAGTGATGATGTTAACAGTAGTAATGATGATTGTAAGATGGTGGTGATGATATTAGTAATGATGGTTGATAGTTGTAGTATCAATGATGATAGTAGTGATTAAGATGCTAGTGACAATGGACAGTGATTATGGTGAGAGTAGTAGTGATAATTGTAATTGTAGTAGTGATGATGATCATATTAATGGTGATGATGACAGTACTCGTGATGATTGTGGCAGTTGTAGTGATGATGGCAGTAGTAGTGATTATGTTGATTGTGATTGATGATGGTATTAGTAGTGAGGATGGTAATCCATCGCAGAGTTGGGTATGCCGTTTTGATTTTGGGCAAAACGGCACGTCTACTTTTATTATTATTATTTTTCTTTTTAGAGAGCTTTGGGGCGCGTTAAAAAAAAATCCTTCAATAATATGCTTTTGGTATTTTTTTATCATTAGACATTTTATTCAGGTTTGGAAAGCTAGAAACCAGAGGTGTAAAGCTCATCTATATGAGTCAGATTATTTCTAAACTGCAGAAAATAGGGGTCTAATGGTACCTCCAAAAACAAAATTGAAAGTGTTATGGCAGTGTACTAGATGCCTTACTCCAATATTTAATTACATGTAACAAAAACAAATTTGTTAAAACTATTCAGTTTGTGCAATAAACCCTTCTTTAATATTACCTACAATTAAGGAATATTATTGTGGATAGAAAGTAGTTGTACGCATAAGGAAATTAAATCCACATATTCAAAATAATTCTTTATTATAGACTTAAAATGTAGAGATATGACATTTTGGGCTCATTTTGATCTATCTTCAGGGATTAAAATAAGCCAAGAATGTCGTGTCTCAAAAATATATACATAAATAACATAAAAACATAAAAATATAATAACGAAAAACTAAATCGATTTGTGGGTTTTGTTATCCAGGATTTCATTCACGGCCTTGAATTGTTCCACTCTTAGATTGATAGATAGATACTATCTATATCTCTCTCTCTCTCTCTCTCTCTCTCTATATATATATATATATATATATATATATATATATATATATATATATATATATATATATACATAAATACAAGTTCAAAGACCGTTTTGTCCACAGAGAATGTGGTTACAGTCTCACGTCCTAAATGGCGGCCCTGTCAAGGTCTGCCTCTGTTGTCAAGTTTTTTTTTTTTTTAGATTTGATTGGAGTACATGATCCTACGTCATTCTAGGTCTACCCCTACGCACAGCTCCCCCGACGTTCACAGAACGGCATTTCCTCACCCAGTTCTGATCATCCATTCTCTCCATGTGTCAAAACCAACCAAGTCGGCTCGTGCGCATCACTTCACTGACACTCCTAATGCCCAGACGCCTTCTTAATTCCTTGCTCGATACCCCGTCCCTGAGATTAATCACACATATCCATCTCACCATTCTCTTCTCATTCCGTTCCATTCTATCGATATCCTCCGCTTTAACCGGCCACGTTTCTGAGGCATAGGGCATCGTACTCCTAACACACGAGGTATACACCTTCCATTTAAGGTGGGGTGGGACCCCTCTCATGGTCAGAAGTGGCAACAGCTCTCTAAACTTTCCTCAGCCACTTATGCCTCTTGCAATGGAGCCAGCTTCAGCGCCACCTCCGGCGGAAACCGTATCGCCCAGGTACCATAACTTATTCACACACTCCAGCGTTACACTGTCGAAATCAACACTAACAGGTGGATCATTTAACACAAGATCTCCCTTGCACACTGTGAATTGAAAGTCTATGATTCTTGTCAAAGGTCCTGTAGCTCCACTACATATTTTGTGTACCCAGTCACTACAGACACAACATTGAATTGAGTTACTTCCCACCCGCTTCCCACATACTGTGTATGGATAATCGCCGCTTCTTTCCATAGTTCCACACCCTCCTCCACTAATCATAACCTTTGTTTTATCTATGTTAACTTTTATACCCTTATTTGCCATACCCTCCCTCCATCTTTTGAACTTTGCCTCTGCTTCCTGCTCACTATCTGCGATAAGAACTAGATCATCTGCATATAACAGCTCCCATGGGAGTCCTGTCCTAAAGTCCCTTGACAGAGCCTCCTGGACCAAAGCAAACAGTAATGGGCTCAGCACTGAACCTTGGTGAACTTCAACTTTCACTGGGAACTCTTCGCTCAGGCCCCCATCATTCACTCTAACTGCTGTCCCTCATACATTCTCATTATCACACGCACTAGCCACTCTTCTACTCCGAGTTTTCTCATAGCCCACTGCATTATTTCCCTGGGCACCCGGTCAAAGGCCTTCTCCAGATCTACAAAAACTAAGTATAACTCCCTGTTTTTCTCTAAGAACCTCTCTTGCAGTTGCCTAAGAATGAAGATAGCATAAGTTGTGCCACGTCCCTGCATAAATCCAAACTGCATGTCGCTGGTGGCAACACTTTCCCTGATCATGCATTCAAAGACCCTTTCACTGAATTTCATGACTTGATCGAGCATTTTCAAACCCCTATAATTTCCCCTGCCGAAGGAGTCACCCTTACCTTTGTATATATTTACTATCACACTTTTCTGCCATGCATCGGGAAGTTTGTCCTCTTTAATGGCAGCATAATCAGCTCCGTGACCAATTTCTCCCCAATATCTCCAGCTGCTTTTAGCATCTCAGCGACAATGCCGAGCTCCCAGCAGCTTTCCTGGACTTCATATTTTCTATAGCACTTTTAACAGCGTCGTACCCTATCAAAGGCGGAGGGCCTTGTACTGGGACTGCAGTGGTGAGCCGCTCTGTTCCATTCGAGCTCCACATTAAGCAGTCTTTCATAATGCTCCTTCCATGCCTCTCTAATTTTATTTTGTGAGTAAAGTCATGCCACTGTCATATATGTATCTTACACCCACGATGTCCTGACTACAGCCCATCACATTCTTAGCTAATTTATAAACCCCATTGGTATTATTAGTGCTGCAAACTTGTTCTATTACGCTATCCTGTATAGTTTTCTTTGACCTGTAGACCTCTCTTCTAGCATATACAGTATCACATATATATATATATATATATATATATAGAGAGAGAGAGAGAGTACATACATGCAGGCATACAAAGAGACACTGAACAATAGAATCACCAAAACCAAACCGTGTTATGACGAACTTCGATTACAATAAACCCCTCCACAATCATACCCCCATCCCCTACCCCAATTCGATAGAAAGGAGGCTTTGAAAACAAATATTATATATCACATTGCATTTACTGTTAACGAATGGGCTTAACATTCCCGGCGTTAAACTCGGCAACATCCTATATATATATTTATTTACAATTATTGGCTGTTTATACTTTTCCTTTGGCTAGATATACATTGAATCCACACTGTAAACAATGGCTAGATATATATTGATCCACACTGTAGACAATGGCTAGCTATACATTGATCTCACACTGTAAACAATGGTTAGATATACATTGATCCCACACTGTAAACAATGGTTAGATATATATTGATCCACACTGTAAACAATGGTTAGATATACATGGATCCCACACTGTAAACAATGGTTAGATATATATTGATCCACACTGTAAACAATGGTTAGATATACATGGATCCCACACTGTAAACAATGGTTATATATATATATATATATTGATCCACACTGTAAACAATGGTTAGATATACATTGATCCCACACTGTAAACAATGGTTAGATATACATTGATCCCACACTGTAAACAATGGGTAGATATACATTGATCCCACACTGTAAACAATGGTTAGATAATCATTGATCTCACACTGTAAACAATGGTTAGATATACATTGATCCCACACTGTAATCAATGGTTAGATTATACATTGATCCCACACTGTAAACAATGGTTAGATATACATGGATCCACACTGTAAACAATGGTTAGATTATACATTGATCCCACACTGTAAACAATGGTTAGATATACATGGATCCACACTGTAAACAATGGTTAGATATACATGGATCCAACACTGTAAACAATGGTTAGATATACATTGATCCCACACTGTAAACAATGGTTATATATACATTGATCCCACACTGTAAACAATGGTTAGATATGCATGGATCCACACTAAACAATGGTTAGATATACATTGATCCCACACTGTAAACAATGGTTATATATACATTGATCCCACACTGTAAACAATGGTTAGATATGCATGGATCCACACTAAACAATGGTTAGATATACATTGATCCCACACTGTAAACAATGGTTAGATATGCATGGATCCACACTAAACAATGGTTAGATATACATTGATCCCACACTGTAAACAATGGTTAGATATGCATGGATCCACACTAAACAATGGTTAGATATACATTGATCCCACACTGTAAATAATCAAAAGTAAACAAAAGACAAAAATGATGAAGTTGGGATTGATAGTTATTTATTTGACAGGAATTTTCTTATCTTTTATTAGGTCGGGTTATCAGGACCAATTTTGTTAATAAGACACTTTACCTACCCTTTTCATACCTTCTTTAAACCCATATTAATTACAACGCATATTAAACAATTACATTATTACAATTATAATCCATTCATTATAATTAGGCCAACAATCTTGACTACGAACCTCTATAACTCAAAACACGAATAAAGTAAACAAGCTAATATCTCTATTATTTGGAAGAGCCACCTTAGGGAATAAGTATGGAAACTTAGAGCCCATTTGCTCTAACACTTTTTTAATTACAGACGAGAGAGGTAAATTTTGATGGCCTATGTATAATAAATACACTACACCTTTTCACATATTAGTTCAGACAGTTTAACGAAATTCAAAGACAGTTCATCTATATAGCTTTGTCACTTAACTTGATATTTTGACATTCCTATGCATGAAGTTGACTGAAATAGTTTGACAGATGATTTGAGCACATAATAATTGACGAGGCACTAAGATAATTGACAATGACAATAAACGATTGGATAGTTTTATATATTTATTTGACAATTACCAAAAACACTGAATGGCTTATTACTAGCGTATGTGTATACATTTATATACATAAAAACAAACTTCAATAAACAAACTACCAGTACTTAAATACTTTACCTGAGTTTCTTTATAATACATAGCTGCATTAATTAACAAAGTACTGGTAAATTAATTACCGGTATATACCCAACTTTCTTTTCAATACCAAAGTTCCAGTTAGTAGCAGTGGTGAATTCAGTCCCAGATGTCCTCTCGTGCAATACACTTCCGTAGGTATGTGTAAGAATGCTGGTAGTTTGCCAAGCAAAGATTAACATCAATGCTGGCTATTGATGTCCTCAGTACCTCTTGAGGAAGTTGCTCTCGATATATCCTTAAGGTGACTCCCTGTCGACGTGCAGCACGTACACTCGACCAAAAAACAATCTTTACACTAATGAGCTGTACATAATCTAATGTGAACGGAATGAATCAGTTGAAACATACGCCTGTGAGTTATTATCATAACATTTCGACCCACTTCCAGAATGCTTAGAACATTAGTGTAAAGATTGTTTTTTGTTCGAGTGTACATCACAATGATCAGCTATGCCATTCAGTTGTCGTGTCACAGTGGTTTTAAGTACCGAGAAACTATTCTCAATAGGATTTAGGAAAGGCAAGTGTATATGAAGCTTCATAATGACACGACTTTCAAATCGGTGTTCAGTTCCTGCATGCCATTGGTGCTTTCTCCATTAAAATCATAGCACCATCAGGACCTAGCATAGCATCAAGTGAAGTCATGAAATTTGTGAATACTTCTTGGTCACATATGTTATATGAAATTCGCAATAGAGCAGGCCTACCAGGTTGGAGGTAGCTGCTATCAATGTCACGTTATTCCAACACTGTCCTGCGACTATCCTGTTGACTCATTGTCCTCGTGGAGCTCGGCCTACACGTGTACATGTTGTAGCCGGTTACATCTATATACATTACACTTTCTCCTCCACAATGCAGAACTTCTGCTTATCAAAATTCATTTATCCCTAGAACTACTACTCTTTGGAATTCACTTCCCTCGAGTTGCTTTCCACGAACTTACAATCTACAAAAGTTTAAATCCAGTTGTTACAAACATTTTATGAATGGAGGATGTCTTTAGGTATATGGACCTTTTTTGTTTTATCTGTGTTTTTCCTTCCTCCGTTCATTGTCTCTTAAAAAAAAAAAAAAAAAAAAAAAACGTGCTAATAAATGCCTTCTTCATACATGCACTGAACAAATGCTACATGAACACCATTGATTTCCTCCTGAGTTGCGGTTAGCCGGTACATTGTGTGCCTGTTATAGTGTTATTAGTTCGCCATCCATAGCCATAGAAACCGTCATGATACATACATGTCGTTTGCATGGAAAAGTTTGCCGACGTATATGGTTAAAGTCTCAAATAGTTATCGTTGGTGTAACTTCAACAAGCATCACTACAAAGTCCTTTGCCTCGTCATCAAGCCCAGGTGGCCATCCTCCTCCATGTCGACCACGTCTTTCGCTGGTCTCCACAAACTTGCGCATTAGTTTATAAGCTACGCTTCTAGGAAATGCGTAGGTCGGCTGCAGGGTCCAACAAATCTTCTCCAGCTTCACATCGAGTAATTATTATTATCACGTAGTCTCCTTGGGTGGGTGCATTGGGAGTGATAGAAATGTTTCATGCATTGAGTGCTTCACGATGTTATGGTTTCGAGTAGTCATCCCCTTTTTACTGCAGTCCTCTACAGTATATAACATTATCTTCCTCTGTGTAAAATGCCTTAAGGGTTATGAGAGCAGTTGGTATGTTGTTTGTCAAAATATTATAGTGATGTGTCATTTTCCAGAAGTTACAGTAACAATCTCAAACATTATGCAGACTGTCAATGTGTTGTTCTAATGTTATGAATTGTGTATAAAACAATAACGGTAAACTGAGCCGGACTCTACCTTTACCATTTTCTTACCCTTCATTTCTGAGATGAAACTGCTTCGATTAATGTGTCATGCTTTAATTGCTCTAAGATTTTTTTTTTTTGGTTGCAAGTAGTCAACCTTTGTATTGCAATCCTTTATGTAAATTGAACGTTCTGTGCTTAAAATACCTCACGGAATATGATAGCAGTTATGTTGTTTGTCAATGTGTTTGCCAAAATGTCATAGTAATGTATCATTTTCCAGATGTTACACTCTCAATCATTATGCAGACGGCAGGTTAATTGTTCAAGTCTGTCACTCTCATAACTTATGTCAATCAATTATGTTAGAGTGGTTAACAAGATATGTTACAGTGTCACTCGATATACAGTATATTCTGTCATTCGGTAACGAATTATGTCAAATAGGTATGTAACATGGTTTCAACTTGTATGTGGAAAGGTCTATAGTGTCGATAAGGTTGCATAACACTGATAAGTTTGCATAGTTACCACACTGATAAGTATGACAATAAACTGTGATGATTGTACAGTCAAGAGCATACATCGCGACGCACCCATTTGAACAAGTATGGCACGCAAGTGAGACAATACAATTCATTATTATAGCCCAGATGCTTTAAAACTTGGCTTTAAAGGTTAAATTATTGGCATTGGTGTAACCGTATATATGCTGAGAACTGTACAACCTTACCAACGCCATCGCTAACACCAACGACATTTACGTTTATACCACTACCACCACTACTACTAACAAAAACCTTACCACTACTACCACAACACCAATAAAAACCTTAACACTACTACCACTACCACTACCAACAACCTTACCACTACCACCACAACACCAATAACAACCTTACCACTACTACCACTACCACTAGCAACATTTATACCACCACTACCATCAACACCAACAACACTACCATTATTACCACTAATACCAACCACATTTATAATGCTACCACCACTATCACTATCACCAACAACCCTACCATTACTACCACTAATACCAACCACATTTATACCGCTACCACCACTACCACTATTACCAACTCTACCAACACCACCAGTATCAACCACACAATAACTATAAATATAACTACCACTCACACTAGCACCCCATCAACCTCCCCACTACCATCACCTAACTTACTTATGCCACCACTGCCACCACCATCAACGACAACAACCACCATCCAACACAAGTCTAGATCACTACCATAACTACCTCCACCCACCTCGATCACCACTACCACCCCAATAACCAAAACATTATATCCACCATCTCCAACCACAGCAACCATGACCACAATCAACCCACTACCGCAATAAATACCACATCAAATCATAGCTATCACCATCATCCACATTATAAACACTACCACTATATATATCACATCCAATCACAGCTATGACCACCATCACCATTATAACTACCAACACTATCATCACCTACCAACACCACATCCACTTCAATACTATTACAACTATTACCACCACAACCAAACTTATATTTCTACCACCTCCAACCTCAACTACTACCACAACTACCACCAAACCCCCATCACACTCAAACAATACCACCACCCCCAACATTAACCTACCATAACTACTACCACACATATTATTATATCTACCATCTCTAACCACAACTACCATCACATACCAACTACTACTACCATCACATACCAACTACAACTACCACCACCATAACCACACTACCACAACAATCATACCTCATCCACCAACACCACCATTACCACCACTACCACACAATACCACCATCATCACCACCCACCTGGATCTCCATCCCAACTACCCCCACTACAACCAACACTTCCACCACCACCACCACAACCTCACTACCACCACATTACCAACAAAAACCACCTCAACAACCACACTACCGCCAATCCACAACTACCACACCCCACCACCCACCACTACCACACCACCACCACCACACCCCACCATCATATCAACAACCACACACATCGCCAACACGTCCTCTGTCAGCGGTGAAATCGTTCGAAAAAAGTCCACGCCAGATTATTTACATCACCCTATCACACTGGACAAAAATACAATAAATGAATATAACAGAGAGAGAGAGAGAGAGAGAGAGAGAGAGAGAGAGAGAGAGAGAGAGAGAGAAAGAGAGAGAGAGAGAGAGAGAGATTTTATTTACCACAGCTTACAAAAATATGCTATACACATAGCATATGTGTATACACACACACACACACACACACTTTATATCACTTACTCTGATGGTTAATTTATGATCATTTGTATTTTACACTAGCATCATTATTGTATTTTTTTGTTTTAATTTTAAGTAGGCTATATTATACTCACACATTGTAATCTGAGCTTACCAATTTTATATCTGTATATCTCATGTCCATCCACTAAATTGTATAATGTGTATTTTCAGCTCATCAGGCTGCCATTCTTTAATAAACCGTTTATTATTATTATTATTATTACACATAATATTATATTACACAATATGAAGATATTATTGGGATGGAATTTGTGCTGTACCTAGTATCAGTGCATTACCACAAGCCCCCCGAAACGTCAATAAAATACCCTCATTGTTCCCTGATTAAATAGCACTGTATGAATATTCCCATATTCAAAATATGCTATAGGGGTGCAATGCCTGGTGAGTTATCTGCTCAACAGGTGGCGTTGTGTGTGTGTAAGTGTGAGAGTCCGAGTGTAGGTGGTGAGACAGTGAAGCACGGGAACGAGGTGGCTTCCGAGATGGGGTCGTTTCGGGCCATGAGTGAGCACCGTGCCTCATGTGAAGGCAAGATGGCAGGTGCTCGTTGTACTCTACGTGCTTCACATGTCTCACTCCCTAGACTGGAACAAGACCTCACGGGCTTCACTGTTCATTGTAAAGCGGTGAATGTTAAGGCTTTCAGCCTATGCCCGAGAGGAAGTAAGTTGGAATATAGAAAAAAAAAAAAAAAAAAAAAAAAACATACACGTACAAATATGTATACAAACACACACACACACACAAACATACACGAGCATATATGTATACAAACACACATATATGCACACACATACACACATTTTTATAGATTGTCATTTAGCAAAGGTTTTATGGATGGAAATGGACAAAGGAATACATGCAGTTATAAATCTCTCTCACTCTCTCCACCCTTCTTTCTCTCTCTCTCTCTCTCCCTCCCCTTCTCTCTCTCCCTCTTTCACACACACACACACACACACACACACACTGGACAGCTATATATACAGAGTTATGAACTAAGTGTTATATTCAATCGACGTCATATTTATCGGATTTAGTATATTGGTGTCATATCTATCGTGTTTAGTGTATCGGTGTCATATCTATCGTGTTTAGTGTATCGGTGTCATATCTATCGTGTTTAGTGTATTTGTGTCATATCAATCGTGTTTATTGTATCGGCATTGGCATCATATTTATCATGCTTAGTGTATCGGTGTTATATCTATCGTGTTTAGTTTATTTGTGTCATATCTATCGTGTTTAATGTATCGGCATCGGGATCATATTTATCATGCTTAGTGTATCAATGTCATATCTATCGTGTTTAATGTATCGGTGTCATATCTATCGTGTTTAGTGTATCGGTGTCATATCTATCGTGTTTAGTGTATCGGTGTCATATCTATCGTGTTTAGTGTATCGGTGTCATATCTATCGTGTTTAGTGTATCGGTGTCATATCTATCGTGTTTAGTGAATTTGTGTCATATCTATCTATCGTGTTTATTGTATCGACATCGGCATCATATTTATCATGCTTAGTGTATCAATGTCATATCTATCATGTTTAGTGTATCGGTGTCATGTCTATCGTGTTTAGTGTATCGGTGTCATATCTATTGTGTAGTGTATCAGCATCATATCTATCACGCATAGTGTATCGGCATCATATTTATCATGCTTAGTGTATCGGCGTCATATCTATCGTGTTTAGTATATCGATGTCATATCTATTGTGTGGTGTGTCAGCATCATATCTATCACGCATAGTGTATCGGCATCATATTTATCATGCTTAGTGTAATGGTGTCATATCTATCGTGTTTACTGCATTGGCACCATATCTATCATACTTAGTATATCGGCGTGATATCTATCGCATTTACTGTATCGGCGCCATATATATAATACTTAGTGTATCGGCGTCATATCCATCAGATTAAGCGTATCGGAGCCATATACAGTATATTGTGTTTAGTGTATCGGCGCCATATCTATCATATTTAGTATATCGGTGTCATATCTATCGCATTTACTGTATCAGCGCCATATCTATTGTATTTAGTATATCGGCGTCATATCTATCACGCTTACCATATCGGCGTCATATTCATCATGTTTAGTGTATCGGCGCCAGTGTATAGAACCAGCTTTCATGTGGTGGGGTGTACATGGGGGGCTCTACATGGGGATAAATTGGTGTGCATGTGTGGTAAGGTTGTGTACATGGAGGATATGGTGGTGTACATGGAGATACATTGGTGTACATGGATGGTGAGGTTGTGTACATGGAGGATATGGTGGTGTACATGGAGATACATTGGTGTACATGGGTGGTAAGGTTGTGTACATGGAGGATATGGTGGTGTACATGAGGATACATTGGTGTACATGGGTGTTAAGGTTGTGTACATGGAGGATATTGGGGTGTACATGGGGATAAATAGGTGTACATTGGTGGTATATGTGGGGATAAACGGGTGTACATGAGTGGTAAATTGGTGTACATGGGTGGTAAATTGGTGTACATGGGTGGTAAATTGGTGTACATGAATAGTAAATTGGTGTGCATGGGGATACACTGGTTTACATGGGTGGTAAACTGGTGTACATGGGGATATACTGGTGTACATGGATGGTAAGTGATGTACACTCGGTCCAAGAAGTATCTGCACCCCTACGCTGATCATCTAGGGTGTACAGCTCGGTAGGGTTAGCACCTCTGCCTGCAACTATATCCATGTGTCAGAGAGGATCGTCTCTGACACATGGATATAGTTGCAGGCAGAGGTGCCAACCCTAATGAGCTGTACATACCAGATGATCAGCGTAGGGGTGCAGATACTTCTTGGACCGAGTGTACATGGGGATATAATCAACTCTGCGTAAGCAGACTTTGGTATCGCCCCCCCGTATAGTGGGTACCACACAACAAAATGTCTGTCGTCGTTGTCGTTGTCCGTCTGTCTCGAAACTCCTAGACCGTTGGACGGATTTTCACCAAATTTCACATGAACATTTGTTGCGTGACTGCGAACGTCAGTCAAAAAATTGATTTGAATTTATGCAATAGTTATGATTTTAGGTCCAAAATATGGTTTTACCCCCCCCCCTTCTCCCGGATTTCCCTCCCCCCTCCCCAGCAATGATGGCGTTCTGGGGGCGAAAACATCTTGCTACTATCTGCTAGGTTAAGTTAGTTTAGTTGGCATTAGAAGTGATGGTAGTAATATTTGGATTGATGGTGATAATAGTGGTGATGGTAATAATAGTAGTGATGATGGTTGTAGTTTTATTGATGATGATGACAGTAGTGATAATGATGACAGTAGTAGATATGATGGTGACAGTAGTAGATATGATGTAGTGACGATGGTGTGAGTATTAGTGATTATGGTGAGTAGTAGTGATGATATTGAAAGTTGTAGTGATAATGACAATAGTTGTGATAATGAAGATCATAGTAATGGTTATGATGATGATAGTAGGATACATGATGGTAATACTTGTGACAGTAGTAATAATGGTGGTTATGTAGTAGTAGTGGTGATGTTAACAGTAGTAATGATGATTGTAAGATGGTGGTGATGATAGTAGTAATGATGGTTGATAGTTGTAGTATCAATGATGATAGTAGTAATTAAGATGGTAGTGACAATGGTGACAGTAGTAGTGATGATGGTGAGAGTAGTAGTGATGATTGTAATAATTGTAGTAGTGATTATGATCATAGTAATGGTGATGATGACAATAGTTGTGATGATTGTGGCAGTTGTAGTGATGATGGCAGTAGTAGTGATGATGTTGATTGTGATTGATGATGGTATTAGTAGTGATGATGGTAACCCATCGCAGAGTTGAGTATGCCGTTTTGATTTTGGGCAAAACGGCACGTCTACTTTATTATATACTGGAGTACATTGGGTAGTAAGTGGTGTACATGGATGGTAAACTGGTGTACATAGAGTTATAGTGAAGTACAGTCGCGGCCATTAAGTCTGTCTATAATTATCGACGCTGTCTCTGGTTAACCGGGATTTTCTTGTAGTTTAAATATTTTTATTAATTAATTAATTTATGTGTTATTGTTATCATTTTTTGTTTGAGTTTCCTGTCTAGACCTCTATTAAGTTAAAAACAAAAACAACCTTAAGATCCCCCTTTGAGATAAATTAGTACATATTTTTGGCAGAAAAATGCCCTGGGCAAAGGCCGGTGCCCCCTAAAATTCCAGGCTCGCTGGGGTTCAGAAAACCCCTCCTTAATGACCTGACATGTGCATTGGAAGGTGTGTGTAATCTGCCCGAGTGCTTCGAGGGTTTCAACATTTATCACCGCGACTGTACATTTTTTTTTTTTTGGGGGGGGGGGATCTGACTCCCCTTTTTCCTCATGTTTATCTCCACTAGTTTTGAGATTTTAAGACATTCCTCACACTACTATGGCGACTTTAAGACATTCCTCACACTACTATAGCGACTTTAAGACATTCCTCACACTACTATGGCGACTTTAAGACATTCGTGCCATTTAGGTGTCGATTTTTCCCGGCGAGCGAAAACGAGCCTGCAATTTAGGAGGAACCTGCCTTTGGCTGGGTAATTTTTCTACTGAAAAATGCAGTTTAGTCTAAGAGAGGTCTTGGGGGTATTTTGACTATGCTTGATGGAGGCCTAGGGAGAAATAAAGAAAAGTAAATAATAATATATAAATAAATGCATAAATATAAATATATACTAATATCCCCTTTATATGTGTGCCCACACTTGCCAGCGCGCGTCTCTATTGCTGTACATGGATTGTAAGTTGTTTACATCGGGATAAAAGACATACATGGATTTAAAGTAGTGTACGTACATGGGGTTAAAATAATGTGCAAGGAGCTACAGGAGTGTACACGGGAATAATGCGGTGTACATAGAGTCAAAGTACTGTACATGAGAGCTAAAATAGTGCTCATGAGGATAAAGTTGTGTACGTGAGTATAATTTAGTGTACATGAGAATAATTTCGTGTACATGAAGATAAAATAGTTTACGTGATAACATGTACATGCAATTTAAATGTACATGGAATTATGCACATATAGTTAAAGTGGTTTACATAAAATTAAAATGGGATAAAATAGTGTACCTAGTTAATGTACATGGAGATAAAGTGGTGTACATAAGATTAAGGTTGTGTACATTGTACATGGGGATAGATCTGCATACATGATGTAATATGGTGTATATGGGGATAAAGTGATGTACATAAATGTAAAGTAGTGTGCATGGGGGATAGAGTCGTGTACATAGTGATACTGTGGTGTACATACAGTTAAAGTAGTGTACATGGAAGATAGAGTTGTGTATATAGTGATAATGTGGTGTACTGTACATGGTGATAATGTGATGTACATGGAGGTTATATAGTGTACATGGTTATAAAGCAATACCCATTGCAGATGTTCAGGAGACAACATAAGGATGATAGGTAATACCCCGACTGTACACGACAATATCCAACTAAATACAAACTCGTGCACACTTACAACTCGCGCACACACACACACACACACACACGTGCATGCAGGATATACACACACGAACACATAAATTTACTGGTTCCGCTAGTCCCCATAATCTGTACACCTGGGGCCCCACACACATACACGCACGCACACACACACTGTACACACATACATACACACACACACAAGGGGTGTAGCTGAGTGGATACAATACCTGACTAATACCTATAATAACACAGTTTTGAATATCAGTACATACAGTGGAGATGTTGTTGATAGCAATAGACATGTCATAAAACCTCCTTAATTGCGGTTTGAACAAACTAAGGTGTGCTCTGTTTAACCCGGCGAGGAATGTTTATGTTTTAATCGCTATTACTGAGCTCTGACTAAATTTTGGTAATAAAATATATTATCAATTACCGTTGGGTTACGAAGACGAGAGTGGAGTAATCCCCTAAAATACTTGTTCTGAGGTTTGAAACGCACAAAATAGCCGAAAGTGTTCGCACACACACACACACACACACACACACACACACACACACACACACACTCAGAAGGACAATCACACGAGACAGACACACGTACACAATCACACGAGACAGACACACGTACACAATCACACGAGACAGACACACGTACACAATCACACGAGACAGACACACGTACACAATCACACGAGACAGACACACATACACAATCACACGAGACAGACACACGTACACAATCACACGAGACAGACACACGTACACAATCACACGAGACAGACACACATACACAATCACACGAGACAGACACACATACACAATCACACGAGACAGACACACGTACACAATCACACGAGACAGACACACGTACACAATCACACGAGACAGACACACATACACAATCACACGAGACAGACACACGTACACAATCACACAAGACAGACACACATACACAATCACACGAGACAAACACACGTACACAATCACACGAGACAGACACACGTACACAATCACACGAGACAGACACACGTACACAATCACACGAGACAGACACACGTACACAATCGCACGAGACAGACACACGTACACAGTCACACATACAAACGCAGACACTCGCAATTGCATATGGAGCCAGCCCCCCTCTTCCCCCCCCCCATTTTTTGTTCTCTCTCTCTCTCTCTCTCTCTCTCTCACACACACACACAAACACACCATTACAGGGTCACAAGGGAACCAAAAGATGTGGCTAGTACAACAAAACCCCGGTAGCACTTACTCTCAGACGGTATTCATAGCGAGGTATTGTTGTTTTTGTGGGGGTGGGGTTGATTGTGGTGTTGGGGTGGTGGTGGTGGACTATGATGGCGATGTTGAGGGTAGTGATGGTGTTGATGGTGGTGGTGGTGAGACGATGTTGGATTATGATATAGCGGTGAAGGGTGAAAATGCGAGTGGGGAGGATAGTTAGGTGTGATTAATCGGTGTTATTGGATAACAACAAAATCCCGGTAGTACTTATTTGCACACGGCATTCATAGCACCGTATTGTTGTTTGTGGGGCGGTGGGGGATGAAGGGGTGGTGGTGTGGGTTGTGAAGGGGTAGTTGTGGTAATGATTGGGGTGGTGGGGGTGGGCTGATATTTGGAATGTTGGTGGTGGTGATGGTTTGGTGATGGATTACAATATAGTGGTGAATGGTGTAAATGAGCGTGGTGAATGCATTAAGTTGTGTGATGTATCGATGTTATTGGATAGCACAATGCCCCGGTAGCACTCACTCTCAGACACCATAAACAGTGCTATATATTGTTAGACGTACAGTGTAGGGTATATGAAAACAGTGACAATTCAAATGGTAATAGTGTGGGATTCGTGTTTGTTTATCGGTGGTATTAAGGGGGGGGACCTGTTTTTGTTCTGTCCTGTTGTATCTTTCTCTGGCTTGTATCCATTTGGCCCCATTCAGCCTACTGTTTTAAGACGTTCATCCCCATCCAGGTGTCAATTTTTTACTGGTGAGTGGTAGCGAGCCAGCATATTTGTTATTGTTGTTTGACAGCAGGCTAAATTTGTACATTTTTCGATAGAAGAAATTCTCCGGCGAAGCCGGATTTCTTCATATAATGCTGGCTCGCTATCGCTCGCCAGGAAGAAATCGACACCTATATGGGGATATACGTCTTAAAATAGTTGACTGAATGGGGCCGAATGGATACAAGCCAGAGAAAGAGAGAAAAGGACAGAAATAACAAAAAGCAGGTCACCCCCCCTTAATGCATTGGCGATGATACTCTAGTATCATTATAATTATTATGTTCTCTCCACCAACCAACTTTACTCCTAAACTCGATTAATGAAATTAAAAAACACATGTGGCAGTCCGGGGATTCGAACCTAGGATGCTCACATCGAAAATCAACACACTTATGCATTGCATAATCATCATGACCAGTAACCTCTATAACTAAATAACGACTAGAGTAATCGATCTAATATTACTACCATTGCGGAATAGGTGTGGACATTTAGAAACCATTTGCTCTAGTCGATATTGAATTACAGAGGTTAGGAGTCACAATTATTGGCCTACCTATAATGAAGTGGGTATAGTACTATAGTGTTTTCTTTTCTTTGATGTTCTTTTTTTCACCTGTCAGAAGCCTTATTCTAGTACCTGTTACGATCCAGGTTCTCAAAGACACAGGGCTCTTCAACATTGGACTAGATAATGGCAAAATGCAACAACGGTAACACTAGATCCAACCCCTGCCTTAAACACTGGAAAACAAAACACCATTACCGCCCTGAGTCGTGCCTGGACAACGAGGTATCCTATGACTCGGTAACTGGTGCACACACACTAGGCTGACGCTCGATGAAACAGCCTATTCTCAAACAGTAAAAGATTACTCGATTAGGTTACACAAAGAAAAGATAGTTAACGTGATTAATTAACGTTACGGTAGATACTCAAATAACTGGCACTCCTGTATTAAAGAAAGTGCAATGCTAGTCCTGCAACATCAACTGGAAACTTCTGAAATAAGTCTGATGCTGGGAAGATGTTCGTAAAGAATCTTGAACAATTATAATGCAGAATACGGGTCACAATAAATGCTAGGACATATAGTAATAATAGGCAGGCGAATAATAAAGACTGCGCAAAGGTAGTAATGCTCGACAACTAAAGAAATGCTTCGCGACACAACGCAACAGCCTACTCGGGTTGTGCAACTCAACAACAACCTCGGCTCAAAAGTGAAGTGAATAATAATGTTGCATACATATAATAATGGGGCTTATCTCTAACCAGTGTCTGCTCAGTTAATAAAGTCTAGCTGGGGTATCAAAGCAGGGCAACAATGGGCGAGCATGCGGCTCGTAGCCTAACGTTGTCCGAAGGTGGTATAATGAAGATTACGTTATATGACGGGGATGCTCTCTTGATAAATCTAGGTCTCTAGTACCTAGTTCTATCCTGGCGATCCCTCAGAAGTCAACACAAAGAGGCAGCACCATGTTGTGAGGGATAGGCTATGGCCCTCTTTCACCACAGCGCTGTGCTCGCAAAGTAAACCCACCCGAAGACAACTTAGGCTCCCACAGTACCTGTCGATGTCGTGCAGGGCTTAGCTAACACTGCACACATCGGAGACAACGACACAGTAACCTTACCCCTAGTCTAGCTTTAGATAACCAAGCAGAATCACTCAACACCTTGCCAGGGAGACATATACCGGTCTACAACCTTCCCGAGAGAGGACACACACGGAAAAGTCTGTCTCTCCAACCTCAATAAAGCATAATACCTCCTTAACCTAATACATGGAAATATCTGAGAGCTTCGCGTACAATACGACTGGTCGACGGTGAACGTCTATGCTGAAACCAGAAGGGATGTTGAGTTTAATAAAGATTAGAGAATCAGAAAGGAGAAGTCGAGAGAGAGAAATTGTATGCAAAGTGGCGAGTATGGGGGACAGAATTGCAAAGGATGTAGGCGATACGCGTGTCAGGCAAGCTCTGAGCTGGTAAAAAACACGAGGCCGCGATGGGCAGAGACTAGTTGACCACCCGGCCGCCAACTCCGTCAGCGCCCAAGCGAGCCGCGTCATAGCTCACCCCGCTGCCAGGTGTACTCCCTCACCCTCTCTCGCTCGCCTCCCACACAAGCAACATTTATATTATAGCGAATATAAAATATAAGGCGCGGTCACAGACCAAAACAAAGACCTTTTCTAGACTGTCTGTGGCAACACGACCCTAATGAAATAAAGCAGATCATTCTAGGACAACTGTAGCCTATCCCCCCATCCTGGCGAGCGCTAGCGAGCTGCAATGCCCCACGCAACCATTCTGCAAACGCCGGGAGGCGTCACACCCCCCCCAAGATATGGGACACTCAACCATGAGCCCATATCTGAACAGGCAGAATGTCGCTAGAATCTGCCACTCCTAAACACTCTGCCACTCATGGAATGCAAGCTCAGTCTCCTCAAAAAAAATACAACAACATTTTTTATATAAAAAAATCTTATCACCCTTCCCAAATATAATACCTTAATTCATAACATTGTGCTCCCAGAGCGAACTTTAAGAAGCACAGCCTACTGAGGGAAAATCATCTGCACTCAGTACTCAGCTACAATATTATCTTAAAATTAATTATTAAAAAGAAAGAGTTTTTATTTAATTTTTTCATATTTTATTTAAATATTGTTTTTGGCGGCTACTATAGATGTAGCCTAACTTTCTTCTAATCAAAGCCAACAACTCCTGCCCTGCGACCCTACGCTGATGCTACACACGCGAGCCAACAAGCACCAGCGCAAAAATACACCGCGAGCCAAGACAGGAGGCTATACCAACATACTGTGGTAGCCTACCCCGGATCCTCCACCCACGACAGACACTGACTGAACAGCGAGGGTTCTCCTGCAAACAAAGCCAAAACATTATCAGTGCCCTTAGCATGCCACACATCCATCTTGTGTTCCGTCAGCACAACAACACCTGACACTGATAAACTGTCCAGTTCATCGCAAGACTGGCACTTCTCTTCGCTCTTTCCGGCAACGGGGCCTGCCAATAACCCTTCACTAGTTCTACCTTCGTGATGAGCGAGTCAGCCCCGAAGCGGTCTATGGTGTCGTCAACTCTGGGTAATGGATAGGCGTCTGTCAGGGATAATGCTTCCACATTCTTGCAATCAACATACACACAGACTCTGCCACCAAACTCAGGTTGCAAAGCCACTGGCAACGACCACTCACGATATCCCTCATCCCTCAGACCCCCTCTCCATACGCCGTCCAGCTCCGCCTTCACAACAGGCTGTCGAGCAGGATTCACACGGCAGGGAACCAACTCGAGCCTTGCACTGTCTCCAGCCTCCGTGTCGGATTCTACCCCGTACATCAGGCCTGGAGAAGCAACAAACATGCGGACGGACTGCCACAGCCTAGTAAACAACTCCTCTTGTCGCTCAGGAACAAGAGGTTGCAACTTATCTCGCAGAACAATATGCCTAGTGCCCTCCCACATCTCCTTCACCATGTGGAGAGGTCCCCTCACCTGATGCCCAAAAACAAGCTCATTCGGACTGAAACCGAGACTCTCTCCAGGTACTTCTCTTGCCGCGAACAAAACATACGGCAGACCAAGGTCCCAATCCCTTCCATTCTCTGCGCAGTAACATCGAAGCATGCTTTTCAGCGTGGCGTGCCACCTCTCCAACACCCCTTGACTCTCCGGGTAATACGCAGAAGAGACGACAGTGCTGATGCCATGCTGAATCATAGTTTGTTTGAACAGATTAGATGTAACACTAGAACCTTGGTCCGACTGCACCTCTTGCGGGTAACCATACCGCGAGCAATACCAGAGCAGGTTCCGGACAACAGTTTTCGCCGTGCCATTTCTCACTGGATATGCATCAGGACAACGAGTGGCCACATCCATGATAGCTACTAGAAATTTATTACCGGCACTAGTAGGGGGTAGGGGTCCGACCATATCAATGATGACCTTACTGAAGGGCGGTCCACTGACAGGAATGGGGTGCAACGGGGCTCTCGGAATTGTTTGGTTAGGTTTTCCAACCCTCTGGCACGTATGACACCTTGCTATCCAGGTTACCACCTGCCCCTTCAACCCCGGCCACCAAAACAATTTTTCTAAAGCCGCCACCGTTTTTCTCACCCCTAGATGTCCTGCCAGTGGTATGTCATGCGCCAACCTCAGTAGGCTATCCCTGCACTCCCGTGGCACCACCAACTGGTCCACTACTCCGGACCCCTCTTGCCAACTACGTTTAGGGTCTTGAAAACGCCTATAGAGGATGCCTTCTAAAAAAAAAATCTCCTGGCTGTGCATCGCCGTCCTCGTCGAGCTCTACAGCTCCATTAGCACACGTTTGGAGCTCAGGGTCCTCTAGTTGCAACCGACGTATATCTGAGGGTGCCAAAGCGATCTAACTGCTCCCGGAGCAATGCATGACCTTCCCCGATAC
The DNA here is from genome assembly GCA_032716605.1 of Paralithodes platypus. Classification (NCBI taxonomy): domain Eukaryota; kingdom Metazoa; phylum Arthropoda; class Malacostraca; order Decapoda; family Lithodidae; genus Paralithodes; species Paralithodes platypus. The sequence goes on along the minus strand of CM064567.1, from coordinate 25,980,062 downwards.
TGGGCTGCTCCCTCTGTCTCTCTCGATGTACATAACGTTGCTGTCGTGGAGACTCGTCATGCCCAGCCTCGTCACTCTCGATGACAGGCCCAGGGGCTACTCCAGAATTAAGTAATGGTGCTAATACTGAATCACCCAGGAGAGCCGCCGAGTCAAAACTCTTAAAACCAACTCCAGCTTTAGCCTCCTCCTGTTGATCGTTCCTCCGCTGGTCTGAAGACGGAGGACTAGGCTGTGACACTTTAGCTGCCCGAGCTCGGGTGACAACACATGCCATGGGTTGTGTCTGGCACCGCTCGACCCACTCCTGCTCTTCCCTACTCACGTCGGCCGGCCTCTCGGCAACGACTAAGGATAGAACCTCAGAAGCGGGCATTGCAAAGTCGTTGCCGAGAAGAAGGTCGACGCCCTCCACTGGCAGTTTCTCCACAATCCCGACATCCAATTCACGTGTCACACCATCCACCTCCAACTCCAACCGCACCAGCGGGTATGACCGAGTTGCATTAATACCCTGCACCACCACCACCCGAGCCGTGTTTATAGGGTAGCCAGTCAAGTTTTTCATCAGAGTCTGGGAAGCACCTGTATCACGCAAGACCTCTACTCCATACTTGCGCCCCGCCCACATCACGCAACCCCGCCCTCTATGGTTGCAAAAAACATCCTGAGCAGGGTTCGAGCCTCCCAGGTGCTTCTGCATTGGCTGTGCCTCAGCCTCTGACGAACTGCCCCGGGCAAACTCAGACGACTTCGGAGACACACCAATGTTGCAGGCCAAAGACACAGCTGCTGTAGGTGGTTTGCTAGGACAGACTCTTGCAAAGTGCCCCTTTTTATGACAATGATAACATTCCAACTCCCCTTTGGGCTTCCCTTGGTACTGGGAAGGGCCCGGCCCCTTCTTAAATGGGACGATGCTAGTCTTGTGGTCAGTCTTGGTATCATGGCTCTTGTACTTGTTTGCATAAGGTATATCACTAACTCGGGGGGGTGGGGCATCACGCCCCTTGTTACCTGCCTCACTACGCTGGGCAGACCCGCACCCACGAATTAGTGATAGCCAGAGGTCAGCCATCTCAGCTGCCTCCTGTAGAGTTTTTGGTTGCTTTTCTTTAAGGTTTAACGTCAGGTCGCCGCCCGTGCATTTGAAAAACTGCTCTAAAAGCACCAACTGTTTAATGTCGTCAAACGTAGTAGCTTTCTCCGACCTCAGCCAATTCCCAAAAGCATCGGACAGCTCCCGGGCATGCTCCAAAAAGGTGCTCTCCCGACCCTTGGTAACATCCCGGAACTTCAACCTGTACGTCTCTGGTTGTAGTTCGTATGCTCTCAGGACAGCCTCCTTGAGTTCCTCATAGATAATACAAGACTCTATAGGCAACGCATCGTAGGCTTTAAGACCCTTGCCTATTAATCTAGAGGATACAAGTGCTGTCCATTTATTCTCTGGCCACTGGTGTTCCTGTCACTTCTTCTCAAAGCGTGCGAAAAATTCTGTTACACCACTGTCATCAAACACCGGAACCAGTTTCAATAAGTGCGAGAGAAACTGCTCATGAACACGGTTACCAGCCCCAAGTCGCTGTCCCGATGTCTCTACTCGCAACTTCTCTACATCCATGTCGGCACAGTACTTAGTCGACTCAGCTTGGATTTTTGCTAGCTCTATTTGCTGCTGAAGCTCACCTGCCCTTTGTTGCTGGTGACTTTTTCTCTCTTCTATCTTGGCTAATTCTATTTGCTGCTGAATCTGAAGCTCACATGCCCTTTGTTGCTGCTGAATCTTAGCTAATTCGAGCTGATACACTAATTCTGGAGTTAACCCTTGAGGAGGTGAAGGTGCTACAATGTTTGAAATTACCGGTGGTCCCCCCAGGGGCAACCCACCCTGCCAGTCACCACCCAACTGCGGAAGCGTACCCGGGGTCGGCAAACTACTGGGATGGCTGGGAGTCGAGTGTAGGGGAAGCATGGCCGAAGGGCTCTGAGCACTCAACCCATCTCGCTCACCAGTCACCCTGCCCAGTACACACGTTATCAAGTTATCCTGGGTCATGCTGCTAGTAACCGCATGACCGATAGCTGTGGCCAGGCATTGAAGACCGTACCGATCCACACCCTCCAACCGCTCTGCAGTAACAGGCCATTGCAAAAATATCCTAGCATCCTACTCACAGTTCACCCGATTAACCCTTTCATCATACTGTTGTTCCTCAGTCTCGACATTACATACTGTGTCTCCATTCTCCTCTGACCCGGTATAAGACATGATGCTCACAAAAATTTCTCACCACAATATTCAGAAAAGAAGTACCCCAAACTCTTATGTAGCACTATTCACTTGCCAAAAATGTCTGAAGACTCTCAAGTGCTATACTACTTTGCCAAAACAAAATTAACGTGCCCACTATATTCATCAATAAAACAAATGACCACAACAATCCTGCAATTATCTCTTAGTTCACAAGATCCTGAGCTAGGTCGCCATTTGTTACGATCCAGGTTCTCAAAGACACAGGGCTCTTCAACATTGGACTAGATAATGGCAAAATGCAACAACGGTAACACTAGATCCAACCCCTGCCTTAAACACTGGAAAACAAAACACCATTACCGCCCTGAGTCGTGCCTGGACAACGAGGTATCCCATGACTCGGTAACTGGTGCACACACACTAGGCTGACGCTCGATGAAACAGCCTATTCTCAAACAGTAAAAGATTACTCGATTAGGTTACACAAAGAAAAGATAGTTAACGTGATTAATTAACGTTACGGTAGATACTCAAATAACTGGCACTCCTGTATTAAAGAAAGTGCAATGCTAGTCCTGCAACATCAACTGGAAACTTCTGAAATAAGTCTGATGCTGGGAAGATGTTCGTAAAGAATCTTGAACAATTATAATGCAGAATACGGGTCACAATAAATGCTAGGACATATAGTAATAATAGGCAGGCGAATAATAAAGACTGCGCAAAGGTAGTAATGCTCGACAACTAAAGAAATGCTTCGCGACACAACGCAACAGCCTACTCGGGTTGTGCAACTCAACAACAACCTCGGCTCAAAAGTGAAGTGAATAATAATGTTGCATACATATAATAATGGGGCTTATCTCTAACCAGTGTCTGCTCAGTTAATAAAGTCTAGCTGGGGTATCAAGGAAGGGCAACAATGGGCGAGCATGCGGCTCGTAGCCTAACGTTGTCCAAAGGTGGTATAATGAAGATTACGTTATATGACGGGGATGCTCTCTTGATAAATCTAGGTCTCTAGTACCTAGTTCTATCCTGGCGATCCCTCAGAAGTCAACACAAAGAGGCAGCACCATGTTGTGAGGGATAGGCTATGGCCCTCTCACACCACAGCGTTGTGCTCGCAAAGTAAACCCACCCGAAGACAACTTAGGCTCCCACAGTACCTGTCGATGTCGTGCAGGGCTTAGCTAACACTGCACACATCGGAGACAACAACACAGTAACCTTACCCCTAGTCTAGCTTTAGATAACGAAGCAGAATCACTCAACACCTTGCCAGGGAGACATATACCGGTCTACAACCTTCCCGAGAGAGGACACACACGGAAAAGTCCGTCTCTCCAACCTCAATAAAGCATAATACCTCCTTAACCTAATACATGGAAATATCTGAGAGCTTCGCGTACAATACGACTGGTCGACGGTGAACGTCTATGCTGAAACCAGAAGGGATGTTGAGTTTAATAAAGATTAGAGAATGAGAAAGGAGAAGTCGAGAGAGAGAAATAGTATGCAAAGTGGCGAGTATGGGGGACAGAATTGCAAAGGATGTAGGCGATACGCGTGTCAGGCAAGCTCTGAGCTGGTAAAAAAACACGAGGCCGCGATGGGCAGGGACTAGTTGACCACCCGGCCGCCAACGCCGTCAGCGCCCAAGCGAGCCGCGTCATAGCTCACCCCGCTGCCAGGTGTACTCCCTCACCCTCTCTCGCTCGCCTCCCACACAAGCAACATTTATATTATAGCGAATATAAAATATAAGGCGCGGTCACAGACCAAAACAAAGACCATTTCTAGACTGTCTATGGCAACACGACCCTAATGAAATAAAGCAGATCATTCTAGGACAACTGTAGCCTATCCCCCCATCCTGGCAAGCGCTAGCGAGCTGCAATGCCCCACGCAACCATTCTGCAATCGCCGGGAGGCGTCACATACCTTTAATGTCTTGATACTTAATGGATAAATATGAAACTGGGAGGACCGGGTGGCCGTACTGAAGAGATAGGACAGGTGACGGAGATAAGTTTATTTACCTTTTTATCCTAATCTTGAGGGGTGATCTTCAGTTTGCTCCCTAGACGTCTATCAAGTAATACAAAACTCCCAAAAGACTCCCCTACAAGATAAATTTGTTAATATTTTGGTAGAACAATGTCCCGGCCGAAGGCCGTTTCCTCCTAAATTACAGAAGGCCGCTTCCTCCTAAATTACAGGGTTGCTATTGCTCGCCAGAATATATCGACACCCATTTTTGTTTTCTATTTGAGTGAGGGAGACAAAAGACAGACAAAATGGCACGAATGGTCTTATTACTGACAGAGAAATGGGGCGAAAGGTCTTAAAATCGCCTAACTTATGGGGTGAACGTCTTAAAATCTCAAAACTAATGCGGCTAAGCATGAGGGAGAAGGGGTTCCCTAAAAAAATCCTTCGCTTAAATGGGTTTATTACTACCAATACATAATTCTACGGGTATATTATTATGAACACTATGATATCCCCTTTTTATACCAATAATATGTCAGTGTGCCGTTCCCCTCCATGTAGAATTCAATGGACAAGTACTCTTTTTAAAAATCCATTATTTCCTTTCTTCTTGCCAAAAGACGAAACAACAATACAGCGTCGTCTGGTTTTCTTACATTCTTCTCTTTCTTTTAAACATTCTAAATGGAAAAGCCTCATCGTTACTTCCTGGTTTTTAGTATTTTTGTTTGACCGCTTTTGAAACCCAGGGGCAAGGGGATCGAGAATGTATTGTGGAGTCATTAGGCTTTGTAGCGACTGTGGTGGTCTTTGTAGCAGTGGCCCGTGGGGGATGGTGTTGTGGTGAGGTAGTGTGGTGGTGTAGTAGTGGTGGTCTTTGTACCAGTGGGGGATGGTGAGGTGGTGTTTTGGTATTGTGTAGTAGCAGTGAGGTGGTGTTGTGGTGTAGTGGTATGGTGTAGCAGTAGTGAGGGATGGTGAGGTGGTGTGATGGTGTATGGTGTGGTGTGGTGTGGTAGTAGAGGGGTCAGTTTGGTGGTGGTCTTTGTAACAGTGGGGGATGGTGTTGTGGTGTGATAGTAGTGGGGTCAGTTTGGTGGTGGTCTTTGTAGCAGTGGGGGATGGTGTTGTGGTGTGGTGGTGTAGTAAGGTGATTTGGAGTGGTTGTATGGTAGTAGTGGGGTCAGTTTGGTGGTATAGTGTGGCAGTGGGTTGTAGGGTCGGTTTCGTGGGGTGGTATGGTGGTGTGAGTCGATACAGTGGTGTAAGGTCGTGGTGGTGCAGTGGTCTGGTGGTTAGTGGTAATATATGTCTGGATGATCTGGCGTGGTGATGAGATGATGGTGGGTAGGTCGAGAGGTGTGATACTGCATTGTAGTTTGATCTGGTGTGGTGATGAAATGGTGGTGTGGTGTGGTAAGGTGTGGCGTGGTACGGTAGGTCAGGTGGGGTGGTATTGTATGGTAGTGTACTGTGGTGATGGATGGTGGTAGTGGTGGTGTAGGTCGGGTTGGGCGGTACGGTAGGATGGTCTAGTGTGATGACGGAAGTTTGGTGTGGTGTGTTGGTGTGGTATGGTGTGATGTAGTGGTGCTATGTGGTGTGGAGAGGTGATATTGTAAGGTGGCGGTGTGGTGCTGTGAGGTGGAATGATGGTTTGGTGTGATGATGGGGTCTGGGATATTAGTGGGGTGTTGTTTGGTGATGAGGTGGGGTGTTAAGGTGGTGGTGTGGTGGGATGGTGTTGTAAGGTGGTGTGGTGATAGGATAGTGGTATGGTAACAGTGTATTGGTGGTGGTGTGGTATGGTGTTGGGTAGTAGTGAGGTGTTACATGGGGGTGAGGGAGTCGAATAATAATAATAATAATAATAATCATAATAAACGGTTTATTAAAGAATGGCAGCCTCATGAGCTGAAAATACATATTTTACAATTTAGTGGATGAACATGAGATGTACAGATATGAGGATGGTAAGCTCAGTTTACAAACAAAATAAATAAATACAATAATGATGCATGTGCAGAATACAAATTATCATAAAATAACCATGAGAGTAAGTGATATACAGTACATATACACATTTATTTACTTACTCACATACAGAACATACGTATATACACGTACGTGCGCACATACATATACATACATATATAGGAACATAAGAACATGCAGTAAGTGTGCACATGTCAGTATACACAAACGCTCACGTATGCACACAAACATATACATACAGAAACTGTTTTGGTATGGTCAGGGTAAAGAGGGTGCAGCAATTCAAGTCCGTATATGGTCCGTATGGTCAGGTACAGCCTACTACAATGGGAGGTTAATCCTCGGTAGTGTAGGTGTGTGTGTGTGTGTGTGTGTGTGTGTGTGACAGAAGGCGAAATATGGAAGAGCTGGGCGTTCTATTGTTAAGGGTGGAAATACATGGATGAAGATACGCGAACACTTAATAATAGATAATGCTTATGCATAGATTAATAATCAGAAGTTGCGCTAGTGAGCAATATGTTCTCGCTCATATGTACGTATATTTACATACATATGTGCATATGACCATATAAATACACGTACAGTACATATACTGTATATATTATATACCTTATATTCTCAACCGGGCTCGAACCATTGACAGCACATACACACAGACATACATATACATAAATATGCACATTACATGCATATATGCTCTTCTTATCCTACTGATACTCTCAGCCGGGCTCGAACCACAAACAGTATACACTATAGCCACACACATATATACATAAATAACGCATACATACATACACATATACGCACACATACATACACATATACTGCACATACATATATACATATATACACATATACATAAACAAACTCAAGCAAATACATACATAATTATATTCTAATACACACACGCACACACACTTATGCATATATTATTAAAGGTGGACGCGTATATATGGTGGGACAGGCCGTTATTACACATTATTAATAATATTAACAATGGTTGGGATAGGACTATTTTTATATCTGTCAGTTCTTGCTCTTATTGGTTGGAGTGTGTTGAAATGACGAGCTGCACGTGTAGGTCTAGGGGCGTCTGGTGGAAGTAAGTTTCTGTGTCGTAGTAGTATTGATGTGTGATGGTGTGGAGGTGGTGTGATGTGGAAGAGGTGTGGGTAGTGGAGGGGTTGTGGGGTGGTGGTGAATTGGGTAATATTGTGGTGGGGTGGTGGTGTGGTACTGGTGGTGTACTAGACTCACAGTAGGTACTTACGTTGGGCTCTACTCTATTATCAGGACCCCAGGTAGGTTTTATGTTGATCATCAATGTCAAACTATAAGCCATTGTGTGTTCGTGGACAAAGACTAAAACAAATATGCACAACACACACACACTACACCACACACATCTAGCCAAAACCCTCTCTGACCACTTTTCTTGCTCGTCTTTCCCTCCCCTTTTCCACTCTGATGGCACAACCATCACTTCTTCCTCTGACAAAGCTGAACTCTTTGCTCAACTTTTGCTAGAAACTCTACCTTGGATGATTCCGGTTCTATTCCTCCCTCTCCATCCCCCTATCTCCTACTTATGCCTAATATCCTAATCTCTTCTAAAGATGTACTTTCTACCCTCTCTGGGCTTAATACTAAGAAGGCGTACGGTCCAGTCGGTGTTCCTCCTGTTGTACTTAAAAACTGCTTCCGTGCTGACCCCCTGCCAAGGCAAACTCTTTCGTCTCTGTCTCTCCTCTAACGTCTTTCCTTCTTGCTGAAAGTTTGCTCTCATTCAACCTGTCTCAAAGAAGGGTGACCGCTCTCAACCCTCCAACTATCGTCCAATTGCTCTAATCTCTTGTATCTCTAAAGTTTTTAAAACTATTCTTGCTTCCCAATTTCTTAAGCACTTCTCTTCTCATAATCTGCTCTCAGATCGCCTGTATGGCTTCCTTAAGGGTCGCTCTACTGGTGATCTTCTTTCATATCTTACTAACTCTTGGTCATCCAACTTTCGGGACTTCGGTGAGACTTTTTCTGTTGCACTAGACATATGGAAGGCCTTCGATAGAGTCTGGCACAAATCTTTAATTTCCAAACTGCCCTCCTTCGGTTTCCGTCCCTCCATCTGTGCCTTTATCTCTAATTTCCTTTCCGGCAGTTCCATAGCTGCGGTTGTGGACGGCCATCGCTCATTTTCTCATCCTATCAACACCGGTGTTCCTCAGGGTTCTGTCCTATCTCCTATTCTCATTTTTAATTTTCATAAATGATCTTTTCAACTGTACATCCAGTCCCATTCATTCATATGCAGACGACTCTACCTTACACCACTCAATTAGTTTTCCAGAACGCCCCAGTCAGCAGTCCCTCAAAATCAAACGTAATGAAGCCATAAAATACATATCTTTTGATCTAGCTACTATTTCCAATTGGGCTAGAGAAAACCTTGTTACATTTAATGTTTTCAAAACTCAATGTATCCATCTTACTACCCGTCAGGAACCTCCAGAGGACTATCCCTTATTCTTTAACATTACAAAAATCAACCCTTCATCTTCTCTCAATGTCCTCGGTGTCTCTTTTTTTTCTGCTCTCGCTTGGAAAGACCATATTACCAGTCTCGCTAAGGCAGCCTCCCAGAAGCTGGGTGTGCTCAACCGCCTCAAGGGGTTCTTTACCCCTGTGCAGCTTCTTGCTCTGTACAGGGGCACAGTGTGTCCTTGTATTGAGTGTTGTTCACACATGTGGGGAGGATCCTCTCACACCGCACTCCTAGACAAAGTAGAAAGGAAAGCCTTTCGTATCATTAACTCCTGTCCACTCACCAACTCTCTGCAATCTCTCTCTTTTTGCCGCAATGTTGCATCTCTCTCGCTATACTACCGCTACTACAATAATCAGTGTTCCTCGGAGCTATCCCAGTGTATACCACCTCCTCTACGTAGGGTACGTAGTACCCGCCTTGCAACACAATCACACCCATGCTCTGTGCAACTCTCCAACCCAGGAGTGAAACGCTTTTCTCAGACTTTCTTCTATTCAACTGCTGAGCTTTGGAACTCTCTCCAAGAATGAGTCTTTCCCTCTTCCTATGACTTAAATTGCTTCAAACTCTGTGTGTCCAGGCATTTTAGCTCGAACGTCCCTTGATTTTGGCCCTATCACTCTTTCAAATCTGGGGGAGGCACTCGCTGCAGGCAGTTATGCCTTTTGTCTCCTTCATTCATATAGAAATAAAACAAAAACAAAAAACACGCACCAAATCCACATACACCACACGAATACACCAACCACACACACACACACACACACACACCTATACCGATCCACTATATATACACCGTATACAGTACTGTACACATAAAGCACAATAAATCACACACATATGTCAATCACACATCACAAACACACCCACACACACATATACACACACTCCCATCCATTATATATATATATATATATATATATATATATATATACAGTATATATATATACGGTATATATTTTTTTTTTTTTTTTTTCTATGTGATTGAGGGAGGCAAAAGGCATAACTGCCTATAGCGAGTGCCTCCCCCATAGTTGAAAGAGTGACAGGGCCAAAATCAAGGGACGTTCGAGCCAAAATGCCTGGACACACGGAGTTTGAAGCAATTTAAGTCATAGGAAGAGGGAAAGACTGATTCTGGGAGAGAGTTCCAGAGCTCAGATGTTGAGTAGAAGAAAGTTTGAGAGTAACGTTTCACTCTTGGGTTGGAGAGTTGCACAGAGTAGGGGTGGGATTGAGTTGCAAGACGGGTACCACGTGCCCTACGTAAAGGAGGTGGTATGCACTGGGATAGCTCTGAGGAACACTGATTATTATAGTAGCGATAGAAGAGAGAGAGAGAGAGATGCAACATTGCGGCGGAGAGAGAGAGATTGCAGAGAGTTGGTGAGTGGACGGGAGTTAATGATACGAAAGGCCTTCCTTTCAACTTTGTCTAGGAGAGCGGTGTGAGAGGAACCTCCCCATACATGTGAACAATACTCAATACAAGGCCGCACTATGCCCCTGTACAGAGCAAGAAGCTGTGCAGGGGAAAAGAACCCCCTAAGGCGGTTGAGCACACCCAGCTTCTGGGAGGCTGCCTTAGCAAGACTGGTAATATGGTCCTTCCAAATGAGAGCAGAAGAAAAAGAGACACCAAGAATATTGAGAGAAGATGAATATATATATATATATATATATATATATATTGTCTGGGCACGTAGGGGGTGAGGAGGTTGTTCAGGGCCTTGGCGATACGCATAACCAGGGGTGTATTCTCCGACGAGTATATATATATATATATATATATATATATATATATATATATATATATATATTTTTTTTTTTTTTTTCTTTAATACATACGAGGTTGAAAGAAATGGCAATTTCTGTGTTGGAAATTTTATTATTCAAAGTTTCCAGGTCTCTGATGAGTTTTCGCTGGGTGGCAGGAAGTAGATGAAGGAGATGAGCAAAATTCATGGTGGTACAGGGTTACATTAAAGTACATGAAGATACAGGATATACGACGCGTTTCACTGGACAACCAGCATTATCAAGTAAGGAAGGAATGATATAAAAGGTAAACAGGAAGGGTATATATAGAGGGTGGAGGATCAGAGGAGGCGGAAAACAGGGGGCAAAAGTCTGCGATTGGTGGAAGGGTAAACTAGGAGAGAGAAAGGGGGTAACCGCTTTACGCATGCGCACTGGATGCGGGATGGTGGTCGATAGGGGGGGTCGAAGCTGATTGGCTGCGTGTCGAGGGGCGTGGCCTAAGTTGTGTGGCGCCTGCAGAAGACGAAGCTGAAGGAGGTAGCGCGGGGGGCTGCGTCAAGGGCACCGGGGGGCGAGGAGGGGTGTTAGGTCCTGTAGGGTAGTGCCTTTTGGCAGAAGGAAGGATCTGAAGGTCCAGAGTTTGGTTGTTGATGTTGGGATGTAAGGCTTGGATATATAAAGCTTCGAGTATAGGTAATCTCCTTGGGTCACTTTCTTTATCGAGTATGGTGGTGTGTTTCTCTAACTCGTTGCGTGTGAGGTGAGGGTGGTTAGGGGTGAGATAGTGGTCTTTGATGGCTCCAGCCTGAAGGTGAAGAGTTAACCGACGTGAAAGACGAGTCTGCGTCATACCAATATAGGAATGAGGTCCACAGTCCTCATAATTACAGGTATGTTGGTAAATGACGTGATCGCCGGTCATCGGGCTCTTTATCTTGGTGGAGGCTGGTTTGTTGCGGAGAACGAGGTTGGAGGTCTTGGGGGATTTGTAATAAATTATTAATTTGATTTTGTTTTCCGGGTTGGTTGGGTGGACATGCTTGGAGATTATTTCTTTTAAGACGGCCTCGTCATTTTTGTGTTCAGAGGACATGTAATTGCGGTAGAAGATCTTAATTTCATTGGGGGGGTCAATGTTGGGAGGGCTTTGGGTGTACCATTTTTCAAGATGGTGGTTGATGGTGCTGGAGATGTCGGAGTTGGAGTATCCGTTATTTACTAAAACTTGGGATAGTCTTTCTAGTTCCTGGTGGGTGTCGGCCCAGGTAGAGCAGTGCATGAGGGCTCTCCTAACATAGGCGGAGATGGAGGATAGAAGATAACGGCGGGGGCATTCACTATCACCGTTGAGGCATTGTCCTGTGTTAGTTGGTTTAATGTAGACGGTGGTTTTGAACCCCTGGTCGTTCTGAGCTACGAGGATGTCGAGGAAGGGGAGTTGTCCATTGTTAGATTTTTCGAAGGTGAAGTTAAGTCCGGAGGAGGTCATGAAGCGACGCTGGAGTTCCTGTAGTTCGTGGAGGTCCTTGATTTGCACGAAGATGTCATCCACGTATCTACAGTAGACGGCGGGTCGTTGGGCAGCCGTCCCGCCGTCTACTGTAGATACGTGGATGACATCTTCGTGCAAATCAAGGACCTCCACGAACTACAGGAACTCCAGCGTCGCTTCATGACCTCCTCCGGAATTAACTTCACCTTTGAAAAATCTAACAATGGACAACTCCCCTTCCTCGACATCCTCGTAGCTCTGAACGACCATGGGTTCAAAACCACCGTCTACATTAAACCAACTAACACAGGACAATGCCTCAACGGTGATAGTGAATGCCCCCGCCGTTATCTTCTATCCTCCATCTCCGCCTATGTTAGGAGAGCCCTCACGCACTGCTCTACCTGGGCCGACACCCACCAGGAACTAGAAAGACTATCCCAAGTTTTAGTAAATAACGGATACTCCAACTCCGACATCTCCAGCACCATCAACCACCATCTTGAAAAATGGTACACCCAAAGCCCTCCCAACATTGACCCCCCCAATGAAATTAAGATCTTCTACCGCAATTACATGTCCTCTGAACACAAAAATGACGAGGCCGTCTTAAAAGAAATAATCTCCAAGCATGTCCACCCAACCAACCCGGAAAACAAAATCAAATTAATAATTTATTACAAATCCCCCAAGACCTCCAACCTCGTTCTCCGCAACAAACCAGCCTCCACCAAGATAAAGAGCCCGATGACCGACGATCACGTCATTTACCAACATACCTGTAATTATGAGGACTGTGGACCTCATTGCTATATTGGTATGACGCAGACTCGTCTTTCACGTCGGTTAACTCTTCACCTTCAGGCTGGAGCCATCAAAGACCACTATCTCACCCCTAACCACCCTCACCTCACACGCAACGAGTTAGAGAAACACACCACCATACTTGATAAAGAAAGTGACCCAAGGAGATTACCTATACTCGAAGCTTTATATATCCAAGCCTTACATCCCAACATCAACAACCAAACTCTGGACCTTCAGATCCTTCCTTCTGCCAAAAGGCACTACCCTACAGGACCTAACACCCCTCCTCGCCCCCCGGTGCCCTTGACGCAGCCCCCCGCGCTACCTCCTTCAGCTTCGTCTTCTGCAGGCGCCACACAACTTAGGCCACGCCCCTCGACACGCAGCCAATCAGCTTCGACCCCACCTATCGACCACCATCCCGCATCCAGTGCGCATGCGTGAAGCGGTTACCCCTTTCTCTCTCCTAGTTTACCCTTCCACCAATAGCAGACTTTTGCCCCCTGTTTTCTGCCTCCTCTGATCCTCCACCCTCTATATATACCCTTCCTGTTTACCTTTTATATAATTCCTTCCTTACTTGATAATGCTGGTTGTCCAGTGAAACGCGTCGTATATCCTGTATCTTCATGTACTTTAATGTAACCCTGTACCACCATGAATTTTGCTGATCTCCTTCATCTACTTCCTGCCACCCAGCGAAAACTCATCAGAGACCTGGAAACTTTGAATAATAAAATTTCCAACGCAGAAATTGCCATTTCTCTCAACCTCGTATGTATTAAAGAAAATTTATTACCTGGCTTTACCAACATATATATATATATATATATATATATATATATATATATATATATATATACAGTATATATATAAGTGTATATATATATATATATATATATGTATATATATATATATTTTATATAATATATTATATATATATATATATATATATATACTGTATATATATATATATATATATATATATATATATATATATATATATATAGTATATATCTATATATATATATATACTGTATGTACTGTATACATATATATATTATATATACTATATATATATATATATATATATATACAGTATTTACTGTACTGTATATATATATTTTTTCTTATGTGAGTGAGGGAGGCAAAAGGCAGAACTGCCTATAGCGAGTGCCTCCCCCATAGTTGAAAGAGTGACAGGGCCAAAATCAATGGACGTTCGAGCCAAAATGCCTGGACACACGGAGTTTGAAGCAATTTAATTCATAGGAAGAGGGAAAGACTGATTCTGGGAGAGAGTTCCAGAGCTCAGCTGTTGAATACAAGAAAGTCTGAGAGTAACATTTCACTCTTGGGTTGGAGAGTTGCACAGAGTAGGGGTGGGATTGTGTTGCAAGACGGGTACCACGTGCCCTACGTAAAGGAGGTGGTATACACTGGAATATACAGTATATATATATATATATATATATATATATATATATATATACAGTATACATAACTAGCACATCCAGAAATAATGGCAACCCGTCTTCTCTACACATGAACTATCCCCCCCCACGAAGAAACGACCATTTTAACACTAATAGCTGGCGGGAGCCCCCAAAACGAGGTGGGATTTACACTACCAACACACAAAATAAAGAGTGAAAAGGGAAAAATATATATAACATAAAAAGTCTAAACACACAAAAACAAAGCAAAACACGGAACCCCATTATCTCATTTACAAAGACCAACAGTCTACTGAAACATGGGAACGAATATACCTTTTAACATGATGGTGAATTAGATATACATTTACAAAGACCAACAGTCTACTGAAACATGGGAACGAATATACCTTTAAACATGATGGTGAATTAGATATACATTTACAAAGACCAACAGTCTACTGAAACATGGGAACGAATATACCTTTAAACATGATGGTGAATTAGATATACATTTACAAAGACCAACAGTCTACTGAAACATGGGAACGAATATACCTTTAAACATGATGGTGAATTAGATATACATTTACAAAGACCAACAGTCTACTGAAACATGGGAACGAATATACCTTTAAACATGATGGTGAATTAGATATACATTTACAAAGACCAACAGTCTACTGAAACATGGGAACGAATATACCTTTAAACATGTTGGTGAATTAGATATACATTTACAAAGACCAACAGTCTACTGAAACATGGGAACGAATATACCTTTAAACATGATGGTGAATTAGATATACATTTACAAAGACCAACAGTCTACTGAAACATGGGAACGAATATACCTTTAAACATGATGGTGAATTAGATATTCATTTACAAAGCCCAACAGTCTACTGAAACATGGGAACGAATATACCTTTAAACATGATGGTGAATTAGATATACATTTACAAAGACCAACAGTCTACTGAAACATGGGAACGAATATACCTTTAAACATGATGGTGAATTAGATATACATTTACAAAGACCAACAGTCTACTGAAACATGGGAACGAATATACCTTTAAACATGATGGTGAATTAGATATACATTTACAAAGACCAACAGTCTACTGAAACATGGGAACGAATATACCTTTAAACATGATGGTGAATTATATATACATTTACAAAGACCAACAGTCTACTGAAACATGGGAACGAATATACCTTTAAACATGATGGTGAATTAGATATACATTTTATAATTTGCAGGGTGTTTCCAAAAAAAGTGTAACCATTTCAAATGTGTTATTTTTTTGTATATAACCTACACTATTCTTATCTTCAGTATTTGGTGATAGCATGTTACCATTTATGATCGGTGAAGTACAAGTTGTTAGTCCAATTCTGGTATGACAGCAAATCATACATCACGGTTCGTTGTCAGTTTTGTTGTTCAACACATTTTCTGTTTTTAAATACATGTTATTTCGTCTTTATATAACCTACACCATTCTTATTTTCAGTATTTGGTTATAACATTTTGCCATTTAAGATCAGTCGTTAGCTGTAATGGTTTAGACAGTTGAGCATAAAATAAAAATCGCCTAATTTGTGTATGATAGCAAATAATACGTCATGGTCCGTCGTCAGAAGTCAAAGTAATGCTGGAAATGCTGCCAAACATTTTCTGAAAGCATTTTGAGAGCAAGGGTAGGGCCGGCTTTAAGCTAATTGGACCAATTTCTCCCAATTGGGCGCCTACCCAGCACTATGCGTGACCCCTTTATGCCCAGGGTGCTAGGGTAACCAACTCTACTTGCCGTTGGTTGAAAACAATATTTTGTTTTTGTGAAATCGCAACAAAAGGACTCTAAAGCATTCACTTTGATAATTAGTACTACCATATAGGCCTACTCCCCAAAATGATTTTACAGGCCTTGTCAATGAACCTTGGGGGGGGGCACCAAGAATGTTCTCAATTGGGCCCCTAATTTTCGCAGGGTCGAGTCCCCAAGATTTTCAGATCGTTACAAGTCGGAGCGTGATTCTTGTAGGTGGGAAAGGGTTTTAATATCAACCCTGAGAAAAGATATTGTTCACAGCTCACACAAGGGGAACTGTCTACGTCCAGCAGCAGCAATTAATACGGTACAGTCTTCTACAGTGGGAATTGGTACACATTTATTGAACAACTCTAGCACGGTCTTGAAGTATTATAAAAAAAAAAATCTTTAGACACTTACCCGAGTTATAAGTTTTCTTGAAACAAATTAAACTCAGAAAAGTTGACAGAATAAATTTTAGCATCATATGAAGAGGAACAACTTCATTAACAATATTTATCATTCGCTGCTGTAGCTATTATACAAAACGTTATCAATGAATTGGGCCTCCTCATATGGTGTTGATATACATTTGTTCCTATTAAAAGTTGATTATCACCAATATGTTATACTGAACCAGCTACTTCTGCAGGAAATTTACTTATTTACCAACACCGATCTGAATGTGAGCTCAAAACTAGATGATTGTGTATTTTTAGGCTTCAACTATTATAACCAGTAAATCCTCGACTCTTTAATGCATTAGTAGATTATAGGATATATATATATATATACATATTGTTACGACCGGGGCTACGAATAAAACAAGGGCACTTAAAGATTGGACTAGTAATAGGGCACTATGCAACAACGGTACGCTAGATCCAAACCCTCGAACATATATGCCGGCGAACAAGACACTTATACCCTCCAGAGTTAATCTGCGATAGCGGGGTATCCTTAACTGGGCATAAATGTACTCTACTTCAGGCTAACCCACACTGGTATAGCCTGATAACAAACAAGATGCAAGTTACGTTAAAATGCATAAAAAGGAATCTATGAAAAGATCAATTAAATCACTGCAAGATTTAATACAATAAAAAGATGCTTCAATATAGTTACTCTAAATAACAATAAACTCTTCACTCCTATCTGAAAGAAAGTGAAGTATAGTCCTACAGCATAGACCTGGAAACTTCTGAAGAAAGTCTGATGCTCATAAGATGCTTGTATCTAATCTTGGACTAAATAAAGGCAGGAGGCAGGACACCACATGTGTAAATGGAATACACTAAAAGATAGGACATATAATGTTAACTGACACGAGAATACTATAAATGCGCAACGGTAGTAATGCTGGACACTAAAAGAAGTACTTACTCCTCATCAACGAAACAGTCTGCTATGGTTGTGCAACTCAACAACAACCTAGACTAATAAATGCTGTGAATAATAATGCGTACATATCAAAGAGCTTATATTAAATACTAATTAGTGTCTACTCGATTAATAATGTCTAGCTGGAATACTCTAGGTCAGGAACTGTGGTTGAGCAAGACAGGCTCGTAGCCTAGCGATGTCCTTAAGACTGCATCCTTTAAGTTACGTTAATTGACTAGGGTGCTCTCGTGATAGATCCAGATCACAAGTATCTGGTTCTATCCTGGCGACCCTCTAAAGACAAGCAAAGAGGCAGCAAAGTGTGGAACTGGAACAGGCCAAAACCCTCAGTCAACACAATGCTGCACTCGCAAAGGACGCAACCGAAAAGACAGCACAGGGTACCACAGGACCGGTCGAAGTCGTGTAGATATAAGCGAACCATACACACATCGGAGACAACGACTACAGTTACCTTATCCCAGTCTAGCATTAAATAAAAGAGCAGAAACACTAAATCAATAATGGAGACACACTAAAGTTCCCAACCTCTACTAACTAAGAACCCTCAAAACCTATTCTGAGTACATGTAAATATCTCAGAGGACGGCGCATACAATACAATGGGCCGGCTATGGAAACCGTATGCAGAACCCAAGGGGACAAGTAATTGAATAAAGGTGAGAAGCAATGGAAAAGAAGAAGTTCAGAGAGAGAAACAGTGGTAAATGGGGGTGATCGGGAGAGAGTTTGCAAAGGGATGTTAGAAGCATGCGCGCCTAGCCTGTCCTGAGGAGAACAGCTCCCGTGGACCCTCATGCAGGAGGCAAGTCAGACAGGAGCCCACAAAGGCGCGATGGTCGGCCAATCATGGGCCGATATGTCACAAGGCAGCAGGCCCCTGGGACGTGCCAGGAACCGCCAGCCAATCAAGGGCGCGGGAAAGCCCGCGCGCGGGCGGGAAAACTCCACCAAGCGAGGGAGGCAGCAACATACATACACACGCACATATTACCACCACGCTGCCTCTATCGCTCTTTCTCCTTAACTTTACACCATGCATCTTATATTCTACTAATGATATAAAATACTTCAAGTTGTCACAGACGAAAACAAAGACCACCACTGGACTGGCTGTGACAATGTGAGCACAAGGAAAGAAAGAACAACATTCTCGGATAACTGTAGCCCATTTCGATGTCCCTTGCGAGCGCTAGTGGCTAACGAGAGGCGATTCTGCCCACGCTGGAAGACGTCACACCCCGCCCAAGATATAGGACGCTCAACATTAGGCGAGCACCATATCTGACAAGGCAAAATGCCGACAAGGCCCGCCACACCTAGCCACTCCACTAGAAATGAAATGCAAAGCTCAATTCATACATAAAACAACATATTAGCATAAATAAAATCTTATAACCCCTCCCAAACATAATAGTATAATTTAGCCTGCTATGCTCCCTGAGCGAGCTTCACAGAGCCCAGCCTACTAAGTGAAAGACAGGTTCAACTTAGGACTTTAGCTATAACATTGGCAACTTACAATTAACTATCAAAAAGAAAGAGTTTTTGTGATTTTTTTTATTTAATTTTAATGTTGTTTTTGACGGCTGCTCTACAGGGGCAAGCCTGGTTTTTCTCCACTCTCAACACACACTGACTGAACGGCGAGGGTTCTCCTGCAAACATACCCTCCCGTGACAAACAATCAGCCAAAACATTATCAGTGCCCTTAACATGCCACACATCCAACTTGTGTTCCGGCAGCAAAACAACACCTGACACTGATAAACTGCCCAGTTCATCACAAGACTGGCACTTCTCTTCGCTCTCTCCGGTAACGGGGCCTGCCAATAACCTTTCACTAGATCTACCTTCGTGATGAGCGAGACAGCCCCGATGCGGTCTATGGTATCATCAACTCTGGGTAATGGATAGGCGTCTGTCAGGGATAATGCACACACACTCTTGCAAACAACACACACACTGATCTTGCCACTCAACTCAGGTTGCAAACTCACTGGCAACGACCACTCACGATATCCCTTATACCTCAGACCCTTTTTCCATATGTAGTCTAGCTCTGCTTTCACAACAGGCTGTCGAGCAGGATTTATAGGGTAGGGAATTAACTTGAGCCTTGCACTGTCTCCAGTCTCCATGTCGGATTCTACCCCGTACATCAGGTCTGGAGAAGCAACAAACATGCGGATGTACTGCCACAGCCTAGTAAACAACTTCTCTTGGCGCTCAGGAACAAGAGGGTGCAACTTATCTCGAAGAACAACATGCCTAGTGCCCTCCCACAACCCAGCCGAGACTGCAGCTTCTAAACTATAGTCTCCCTCCTTCTCCACCTTCGTCCCTAGGACAGCCAGGTCATGAGAGGGACAATCAGTACCACCTGTGCAGTCACTCCCATAGTTCATAATTGCTAAGGCTTCCCCGCCGATACCGTACATGCACACCCCCGCATTCCTTACGACTACATCTGCCTGCGCAGCATTAGCGCCTTCAGCGACATGGCCAGATACAGTCGGTCTATGGTAGGGCTGTTGCATCTTACTAGAGCAGCATTGGGAGGCTATGCGACGACCCAGCGCATCCAATCCACAGCCAACCTCACCAATCTGCTCAATGTCCTCGTTCTGACCACCACCCTTGGCAGCCATGGGTCGACCCTGACCTGACACCCATGCCAAAGCCTCGTCGCCCACCTTGAACCACTGAAACAACGAGGCCAACGGTCTATTCACACTCAAGTGACCTGCCAGCGGAACCTCGTGCACCGCCTGAGTTGTGAGGCCTGGGTGCTCGGCACAAACAGTGGGGTATGAACCGAGCAGGGGCTGGAGCGCTGCACACTGCTGCTCAGGCAGGTGCTCTAGCGCTTCCACAGCCACCTGGCTTGTGTCCCCCGCCCACTGCTCCACCGAGACATGACAATCCCAACTCTCCTCCACCTGAGCCCCACTGCCCCCCTCTCCTTCTCCACCTTGGCCGCTGCAGACCAACGCAGGGACAGTAGGCTGCTCAGATGGTTGCCTCACAAACTCCTTTAACAGGTTCACATGACATGTTTCCCCGTCCTCGTGGTCAATAGCCCCGTTCCCACATCTCTACTCCACCTGGGAACTACTCTGTCGCGGAGTGCCATCACGCCCTACCATGGGGGACAGGTTCTGGGGCCACTCCGGAGCTCATCTCTGGTCCTAATACTGAGTCGCCAAGAAGAGCCGCTGGATTAAAACTCACAAAACTACTCCCAACTTTAGCTTTCTCCTTCCGACCGTTCCGCTGCTGGTCTAGAGACTGAGGAATATGCTGTGACACCTTAGATGCACGAGATCGGGTGACAACACATGCCCTCTGCTGTAATTGACCCCTCTCGACCAACTTCTGCCCCTCCCTACTCACGTCGGCCGCCCTCTCGGCAACGACTAAGGGTGGAACCTCAGAAGTAGGTACCGCAAAGTCGTTGCCGAGAAGAAGGTCGACGCCCTCTACTGGCAGTTTCTCTACGATTCCAACATCTATCTCTCGTGTCACACCATCAACCTCCAGCTCCACTCGAACCAACGGGTATGACCTTGTAGCATTAATACCCTGCACCACAACTACCCGTGCCGCGTTTATAGGTTTGCCTGTAAAGTTTTTCATCAGAGTCTGGGATGCACCTGTATCACGCAACAACTCCAACCCATGCTTGCAACCAGCCCAACTCACGCAGCCACGCCTTCTATTGTCGCAAAAAGCATCGCGGACAGGTTTCGAGCCTTCCGGACACTCCTTCACTGGCTGTGCCCCCGAATCTGACATATCACCCTGGGTAAATGCAGAAGACCTCAGAGACACCCCAATGTTGCTAGCCAAAGACACGACTGCTGTAGATTGGTTACTAGGGCAGGAATGTGCAAAATGCCCCTTGTTATGACACTTAAAACACTCTACTTCACCCTTGGACTTCCCCTGAGGTGGGGAAGGGCCCTGACCTTTCTTAAACGGGACGGTTTTAGGTTTGTGATAAAAATTGGTATCATTGCTCTTGCTTTTGTTATTAAATGTAGTATCACTGACTCGGGGGGGTGGAGTGTTGCGCCCCTTGTTAACTGCATCGGTCCGTTGTGCAGACCCGCACCCACGGATCAGTGATAATCTCAGGTCAGCCATTTCAGCTGCCTCTTGTAGAGTTTTAGGACGTTTCTCTTTGAGGTTCAAAGTCAGGTCGCCGCCTGTGCATTTGAAAAATTACTCTAGAAGGACTAACTGCTCAAGCTCTCTGTACGTCGTCACCTTCTCTGACCTCAGCCAATTTCTCAAAGCATCAGACAGTTCCCGGGCATGTTCTAGAAAAGTGCACTCACGACCCTTCGTAACACCCCGAAACTTCAACCTATATGTCTCTGGTTGTAACTCGTATGCCCGCAGAACAGCTTCCTTCAATACCTCATAATCGATGGAAGACTCCAAGGTCAACGCATCATATGCCTTGAGTCCTTTGCCAACCAACCTAGAGGAAACAAGGGCTGCCCACTTAACCTCGGGCCATTGGTGCTCCCGGCACTTCTTCTCAAAATGCAGGAAAAATTTGGTGACACCCGACTCGTCAAATGCAGGGACTAACTTAATAAGGTGCGATAAAGACTGATCAAGACCTCGATTACCAGAACCGAGACGCTGCCCTGTCGACTCCACCCGAGACTTCTCAAGATCTCTGTCTGCACAGTACTTCGTAGCCTCAACCTGAAGCTCAGTTTCCCGCTGCTGCTGCTGAATCTTAGCCATCTCAATTTCAGATTCATGCTTTCGTTGCTCAGCCTGTTGGTTAAGTTTGGCGAGTTCGAGCTGAAACAACATCTCGGCAGACAAACCTTGAGGAGGGGGTGCTACTATTGGGGACCCACCCCGTGAATCACCTAGAGGCATACCCAACCGCCAGCGGGCATCGGCCTGCGGGAACGTACCCGGCTCCGGAGCCCGAGGGGGCGCCATGGTAGGAGTGAAGTGGAATGGGGGCTGGGCAGAAGGTGCCCCAGCTCCCGCTCCACCCGAAGCCCCACGCACCCCACCGAGCACACAGGTAACCAGCTCACTTCTCGACAAACCGCTAGTACCGGGAAACCCTAAGACCGTGGCTACACACTGTAGTCCGTACCAGTCTAGCCCCGACACATGATCCGCTGACACAGGTTCCTCCAAAAATATTCGAGCATCCTCCTCACTGTTCACCACCCAAGCGCCCCTAGACAACTCCACCTTCTCCACCTCCTCGCCTGCTTCCCGTACTGTGTCCTAACTGTACACTGATCCGTCATTCGACATAGTGTCCACCGAAAATTCTCAACGTTTATAAAAAAAAAAGTACCTAAACTCTCATGTAGCACTATTCACTCAAAAAATGCTTGAAGACAACTCAAGTGCTATACTACGTTGCCAAAAAAAAAATCTGTGTCCAAAATATTCCTCCAAAAACAAATGTCCAAAAATCCTGCAATTATTTCTTAGTTCGTTTGGTATGACGACTAAGATAAGATACTAGGCAAGGTCGCCATTTGTTATGACCGGGGCTACGAATAAAACAAGGGCACTTAAAGATTGGACTAGTAATAGGGCACTATGCAACAACGGTACGCTAGATCCAAACCCTCAAACTTATATGCCGGCGAACAAAGCACTTATACCCTCCAGAGTTAATCTGCGATAGCGGGGTATCCTTAACTGGGCATAAATGTACTCTACTTCAGGCTAACCCACACTGGTATATCCTGATAACAAACAATATGCAAGTTACGTTAAAATGCATAAAAAGGAATCTATGAAAAGATCAATTAAATCACTGCAAGATTTAATACAATAAAAAGATGCTTCAATATAGTTACTCTAAACAACAATAAACTCTTCACTCCTATCTGAAAGAAAGTGAAGTATAGTCCTACAGCATAGACCTGGAAACTTCTGAAGAAAGTCTGATGCTCATAAGATGCTCGTATCTAATCTTGGACTAAATAAAGGCAGGAGGCAGGACACCACACGTGTAAATGGAATACACTAAAAGATAAGACATATAATGTTAACTGACACGAGAATACTATAAATGCGCAACGGTAGTAATGCTCGACACTAAAAGAAGTACTTCCTCATCAACGAAACAGTCTGCTATGGTTGTGCAACTCAACAACAACCTAGACTAATAAATGCTGTGAATAATAATGCGTACATATCAAAGAGCATATATTAAATACTAATAAGTGTCTACTCGATTAATAATGTCTAGCTGGAATACTCTAGGTCAGGAACTGTGGTTGAGCAAGACAGGCTCGTAGCCTAGCGATGTCCTTAAGACTGCATCCTTTAAGTTACGTTAATTGACTAGGGTGCTCTCTTGATAGATCCAGATCACAAGTATCTGGTTCTATCCTGGCGACCCTCTAAAGACAAGCAAAGAGGCAGCAAAGTGTGGAACTGGAACAGGCCAAAACCTTCAGTCAACACAATGCTGCACTCGCAAAGGACGCAACTGAAAAGACAGCACAGGCTACCACAGGACCGGTCGAAATCGTGTAGGTATAAGCGAACCATACACACATCGGAGACAAGGACTACAGTTACCTTATCCCAGTCTAGCATTAAATAAAAGAGCAGAAACACTAAATCAATAATGGAGACACACTAAAGTTCCCAACCTCTACTAACTAAGAACCCTCAAAACATATTCTAAGTACATGTAAATATCTCAGAGGACGGCGCATACAATACAATGGGCCGGCTATGGAAACCGTATGCAGAACCCAAGGGGACAAGTAATTGAATAAAGGTGAGAAGCAATGGAAAAGAAGAAGTTCAGAGAGAGAAACAATTGTAAAGGGGGGCGATCGGGAGAGAGTTTGCAAAGGGATGATAGAAGCATGCGCGCCTAGCCTGTCCTGAGGAGAACAGCTCCCGTGGACCCTCATGCAGGAGGCAAGTCAGACAGGAGCCCACAAAGGCGCGATGGTCGGCCAATCATGGGCCGATACGTCACAAGGCAGCAGGCCCCTGGGACGCGCCAGGAACCGCCAGCCAATCAAGGGCGCGGGAAAGCCCGTGCGCGGGCGGGAAAACTCCACCGAACGAGGGAGGCAGCAACATACATACACACGCACATATTACCACCATGCTGCCTCTATCGCTCTTTCTTCTTAACTTTACACCATGCATCTTATATTCTACTAATGATATAAAATACTTCACGTTGTCACAGACGAAAACAAAGACCACCACTGGACTGGCTGTGACAATGCGAGCACAAGGAAAGAAATAACAACATTCTCGGATAACTGTAGCCCATTTCGATGTCCCTGGCGAGCACTAGTGGCTAACGAGAGGCGATTCTGCCCACGCTGGTAGACGTCACAATATATATATATATATATGTGTATATATATATATATATATATATATATATATATATATATATATATATATATATATATATATATATATATATATATATATATATTGTGACACACGTCAGCTCCCCAGCGACCACGACGGGGTAGCGTGGCTCCCCTTCCTCTTCTCCCCTCTCCCCAGGCAGTGTTATGGGCTGTAGGTTATTGATTAAGTTCTAGTTTCTTCCTAGTGCATCATAGTGTCACAGGTAGTCCAGAAATACTCTTTATTTTCACCTGTGACAACAGGAAGTATTTATATCGTTAGTAAAATGTAAGATTCATTGTGGAGGGAGAGAGAGAATAGCGCGAGCGTGGTGGTAATATGTGCGTGCATATGTATGTGTTGCCTCCCTCACTCGAGGTGTTTTCCCGCTCGCGCGCTTTCCTGCGCCCTTGATTGGCTGGTGGATCCTGGCGCCTTCTGCAGCCCTGCGGCCTGGTGACGTAGTCGTCTGTGATTGGCGGCCGCGGTCCTGGGACGGTGGTGCGGGCTCCTGTTCTTGTGTCTCCCTCAGAGCTCCTCTTAGTGCTGTAACGCTAACATCCTTTTGCAATCTATCAGCCCACCTCACCCCCCTATTGCGAACTTTCTCTACCACTGCTTACCTTCTTCTCTCTGTATATCCTACTATTAATTAACTGCCCTTCCCCTTGACGTTGATTTCATATATCCGTCACTGTATTATGCAGCGAGCTCTCAGAGATATTATATGTACTTAGTTAGGCATTTTGGATCCGAGGGTTATCCATTTTGGCTTGGGGAGGTTTGACATACTCATTGTGTTGCCCCAACCTTATTTTCTTGGGTGTCTGCCAGGTTAGTTGATGCTAGACTGGGGAGAGGCTATCAGGTTGCAGTTTCCTATGAGCATAGACTTTGTTGAGCCTATGCAACTGTACCGGATACCTGCGGAAGCCTAGGTCATTTTCTTGTCTGTGTACCTTAGAGCCTAGCACTGTGTTGGCGTGAGGGCGTTGGCCTAGTCCACCCAGCACTGTGCTAGCTCGTTAGCTTTTGACTTAGGAGGGTCGCCAGGAGAGAACCAGGTACACGAGACCTGGATCTCTCAAGAGAGCACCCCGTCATTTAATGTAACTAGGCGCACAGACTTGAGAACGACACTAGGCTACCGAGCAGGTGGCTCAGCCCAGGTAGCTTAGCCTACGACTTCCTTGCTAGACTTCGTCCACCTGGCAGACCCCCGATTAGGGTTTATAATCTCATTGTGTATATGTGTGCAGCATTATTGTTCCTTATGTTTATAGTAAGTCGTGATTGTTGCTGAGAGACCCAACCAGAGCAGGCTTGTGCTTGGTAGGAGAAAGCACATCTTTTTGTGGTTAGAGTTTAGACTGCCGACTGTTTTATAATTACACCTGTGCCAGATAACACCATATGCCCCTACTCTATATATGTTCCCTCAGTAATAATACACAGTTCAGAATCCGATACGTACTTCTTAGTTGCATCTGACTTTTGCAGAAGATTCCGGCATGATGCTTTAGGACTTTCTTTGTTTCACTTTCTTTCAGACAGGAGTGACAGTTTACTGACTATTTAACGTAACGTTAATTATCCTTCTTTTAGTTTGCTATTAAATCGTTGCTGCGATTTAATTACGCTATCTATCTTTTTCCTTGTATACTTTAATAAAGTAATCGTACATTGTATGAGTATAGGCTGCTTCAGTGATCATCAGCCTATAGTGTGCAACTTTTACCGAGTCATAGGATACCTCATTGTCCAGGCCCGACTCAGGGCGGTATAGGTGTTTTGTTCTCCAGTGGTTAAGGCAGGGGTTGGAACTAGTGTTACCGTTGTTGCATTTAGCCTTATCTAGTCCAATGATGAAGAGCCCCGTGTCTTGCAGAACCTGGATCGTAACAAATGGCGACCTTGCTTAGGATTTTGTGAACTTAAGAAATACTGTGGGAGTACAGTGGTAATTTTTTTTATTGAGGAATACAGTGGACACAGATTTTGTTTGGCAAGCAGTATTTTTTTTATTTTTTTTTTAAGAGACAATGAACGGAGGAAGGAAAAACACAGATAAAACAAAAAGGTCCATGTGCCTAAAGGCATCCTCCATTCATAAAATGTTTGTAACAACTGGATTTAAACATTTGTAGATTGTAAGTTTGTGGAAAGCAATTCGAGGGAAGTGAATTCCAAAGAGTAGTAGCTCTGGGGATAAATGAATTCTGATAAGCAGAAGTTCTGCATTGTGGAGGAGAAAGTGTAAATTCATGGTCGCTCTCAGCTGCCCTAGTTCTACGGGGAAAGATGTGGAGAGGTGGCACAATTGAAGCAAGTTCCTCGGAACAATTGCTGGGAAAATATCTGTAGAATAATGCAAGGGATGCAACGTTTCTTCGTATGGATAATGTAGGAAGGTCCTGTGTGATTGCAGGGTTATTGATTAATCTAATAGCTTTATTTTGAATTTTGTCCAACTGCCTCAATGCAACCACTCCACTTCCACCCCACAGAGGTGAACAGTAATCCATCTGAGAACGCACATGACTTTTATATATCACGGCCAACTGCTCGTCAGTGAAGAATTCTCGAACTCTGTACAGGATTCCCAGTTTTTTAGAGGCATTCATAGCAATGCTTCTAACATAATGTGTCCAGCTCAAGTTAGTAGTTAATGTTACACCGAGAATGTCAATACTAGTATAACACATAAATAGTCTTCAGATAACTTTAACACTAGATTAGCGGGCTAGCGGTTTATTTATATGTACAGCCCAGCGGGGTGTTTTTAGCCAAAATAGGGCTGTTTATGTGATCATTTTCATGCCTAAATAAGACCCAGAGCATAAAACAAGTATCTATCCCTGAAAGGGCATAAACAGAGCTTTCCAATGACACCATAACGATCCTTTTATGATGGCTAGTTTTCTTGCAACAACCGCGCAACGCGAGTGCAAAAAGCATGTAATTCGGCACTTTCCCCATACAATTCCGTATATAGCGAGTGAGAGAGGGAGGGAGGAGGTGGGATTCGTGTCAGTAGGTTCGCCGCGGTGGTCTGGAGCAGTCATACGCTCGCTGCTCTCCTGCCACCACTTGTCTCTCTCTCTCAGCAACATTACGGGCTGAAATTGCCACACGACCTATGTCGAGCGCCGCCAGATAGTCCAGATTTATTATACTCGACTTATGTTGCACGCCGCTAATTAAGGGTTAAGTGAATAGGTGCTTGCATAAGAGATTATAGATACTTTTTTTTTTTATAAACTTGTGCACTTCTCAGTATACACCATGTCTAGCAACAGCTCCGTTAACGGGGAAAATCAGACAGTACAGCCTATGGGTGTTGAGCAGCAGCAGGAATTTAATGATGGCATCAGAGTTATTAATTGTGAGGCTGATGCGAGGAAGTTTGTGGAGATACCAGTAACAGCGAGTCGGTTGGAGGGGATTGATTGCTATGGTCTGCGTTGTTTGGCAACGGTCCTGGGGCGTGTCGGCTTTGGCAGCATGTCTAAGAGTGACCTGGTGGCTTGTGTGTTGGGTGGTGGCAGTGGGTTGCAGGGTGGAGCGGGGGCTTGGGAGCCTTTATCCAAGCCTCCCTTCCTCTCTACTCCTATCGCGCCCCCTCAGTTACCAGACCTTGTCACGCTTCCGCAATCTGATAGTCGCTGGCAGCGTGGTTTGCCCCTGGGTGAGCCACTGAGTGGGTCTCCTATAATTGCTCCTCCCCCTCAGGGTTTGACTGCTGATATGTTGTTGCAACTGGAGTTGGCTAAGATCCAGATCCAGCGTGAAGTTGAGATGGCTCAGATCCAGCGTGAAGTTGAGATGGCTAAGATTCAGGCTGAGGAGTGGGCGGAGATGTCTAAGATTCAGGCTGGAGAGAGGACAGCATGCCGTGAGGCAGAGTTGCAGGTTGAAGCAACTAGGTACTGTGCTAAGATGGATGTTGAGAAGTCTAGGGTGGAGACAACAGGGCGGCATCTCGGTTCTGGGAATCGTGGGTCTGAGTCTTTATCGCACTTGATTAAATTAGTCCCTGTGTTCGATGAGTCTGGTGTGACTGAGTTTTTTGCACGGTTTGAGAAGAAGTGTCGGGAGCATGAGTGGCCGGAGATTAAGTGGGCAGCCCTTGTATAATCAAAGCTTGTTGGGAAAGGTCTCAAGGCATATGACTCGCTGTCATTGGAGGACTGTACTAACTATGTGGTGTTGAAGGAGGCTGTGCTCCGGGCCTATGAGTTGCAACCAAAAACCTACAGGTTGAAATTTCGGGGCGTTGAAAAGAGCAAGGAGAGCTCTTTCCTTGAACATGCCCGGGAACTGACTGACACTATGGGGAACTGGCTCCGGTCTGAGAATGCGACAACAGTTGATCAGGTTAAGCAGTTATTTTTATTGGAGCAGTTCTTCCGGTGCACAGGCAGCGACCTGACATTAAACCTGAAGGATAAATGCCCTAAGACCGTAGAGGAGGCAGCTAAGCTTGCTGACCTCCGGCTTTCTTTGATTCGTGGGTACGGGTCTGCTCATCGAAGTGAGACAGGTAACAAGGGGCGTAACACTCCACCCCCCAAAGTCAATGAAGCACAAAATAACACTGTAAAAAGTAAGAGCAATGATACCCATTATAACTACAAACACAAAACCGTCCAATTTCAAAAGGGCAGGGCCCTTCCCCACCACCTCAAGGGGGGAAGTCTAGTGGTGAAGTGAAATATTTTAAATGTCAGGAGGTGGGTCACTTTGCACGTACATGTCCGAGTAATATTCCTGCTAAGCCTGTGTCTTTGGTTCGCAACATGGGGGTGTCTCTGAGCTCTTCTGCATCTGCCTGGGGTAGGTCGTCAGTTGCGGGGACACAGCCTGTGAAGAAGGGTTTGGAGGGCTCGACACCTGTCCAAGACACTTTTTGCAGCCATCGAGGGCGCGGGCTTGTGAGCTGGGGGAATACTAAACATCAGGTCAAATTGTTGCGTGACACTGGGGCGTCACAGACTTCTTAAAAATGTCACAGGCAAACCTATAAACGTGGCTCGGGTTGTTGTGGTACAGGGGATCAATGCTATCAGGTCATACCCGTTGATTAGGTTGGAGCTGGAGGTGGATGGTGTGTGTCGTGAACTTGATGTTGGGATCGTAGCGAGCTTGCCAGTTGAGGGCGTCGACCTCCTTCTGGGCAACGACTTTGCGGTGCTCACTTCGGAGGTTCCACCCTTAGTGGTTGCCGAGAGGGCGGCCGACGTTAATAGGGAGAATCGGGAGTGGGTCGAGAGGTGTCAGCTTAAACAGATGGCCTGTGCAGTCACCCGTTCTCGTGCGTCAGTTCAGTCACAACCATTGTCTCAGTCTTCAGACCAGCGGAGGAACGGTCGGAAGGAGCAAGCTGAAGCTGGGAGTTTTGTGAGTTTTGCTCCAGCGGCACTCCTTAGCGGCTTAGTACTTGACCCAGAGGTGAACTCCGGAGTGGCCCTAGAACCTGTCACCCCTAGTGACATGGTTGGGCGTGATGGCACTCCGCGACTTAGTAGTTCCCAGTTGGAGGAGAGTTGTGGGAACGGGGCTATCAAACACGAGGACGGGGAAACATGTCAAGTGAAGCTGTTGGAGGAGTTTGTGAGGCAACCACCTGAGCAGCCTACTGTCCCTGTGTTGGTCTGCAGCGGCCAAGGTGGAGAAGGAGAGTGGGGCAGTAGGGCACAGGTGGAGGAGAGTAGGGATTTTCATGTCTCGGCGGAGCAGTGGGCGGGGGACACGAGTCTGGTGGCTGTGGAAGCGCTAGAGCACCTGCCTGAGCAGCAGTGTGCAGCGCTCCAGCACCAGCTCGGTTCATACCCCACTGGTTGTGCCGAGCCCCTGAGCCTCACAACTCAGGCGGTGCAAGATGTTCCGCAGGCAGGTCACGTGAATGTTGGGAGACCGTTAGCCTCGTTTCGGTGGTTCAAGGTGGGCGACGAGACTTGGACATGGTTGTCAGGTCAAGGTCGACCCATGACTGCCAAGGGTGGTGGTAAAAAGGAGGACTTTGAGCAGATTGATGTGGTTGGTTGTGGCATAGAAGTGCCCGGTCGTCGCATAGCCTCCCAATGCTGCTCTAGTCGAATGCAACAGCCCTACCATAGACCGACTGTATCTGGCCATGTCGCTAAAAGCGGTGATGCTGCGCAGGCAGATGTAGTAAGGAATGCGGGGGTGCGCATGTACGGTATCGGCGGGGAAGCCTTAGCAATAATGAACTATGGGGGTGACTGCACAGGTGGTACTGATTGTCCCTCTCATGACCTGGCTGTTCTAGGGACGAAGGTGGAGAAGGAGGGAGACTACAGGTTAGAAGCTGCGGTCTCGGCTGGGTTGTGGGAGGGCACTAGGCATGTTGTTCTGCGAGATAAGTTGTTTACTAGGCTGTGGCAGTGCATCCGCATGTTTGTTGCTTCTCCAGGCCTGATGTACGGGGTAGAATCCAATATGGAGGCTGGAGACAGTGCGAGGCTCAGTTTAATTCCCTACTGTATACATCCTGCTAAAACGCCTGTCGTGAAAACAGAGCTAGATGACATGTGGAAAAAGGCTCTGAGGGATAAAGGATATTGTGAGTGGTCGTTGCCAGTGAGTTTGCAACCTGAGTTGAGTGGCAAGATCAGTGTGTGTGCATTATCCCTGACAGACACCTATCCATTGCCCAAGGGTCTGAGGGATAAGGAATGTCGTGAGTGGTCGTTGCCTGTAACTTTGCAACCTGTGTTAAGTGGCAAGATCAGTGAGTGTGTTGATTGCGAGAGTGTGTGTGCATTATCCCTGACAGACGCTTATACCTTATCGAGAGTTGACGACACCATAGACCGCCTCGGGGCTGCATCGCCTATCACGAAGGTAGAACTAGTGAAAGGTTATTGGCAGGCCCCGTTGCCGGAAAGAGCGAAGAGAAATGCCAGTCTTGTGATGAACTGGGCAGTTTATCAGTGCCAGGTGTTGTTTTGCTGCCGGGACACAAGTTGGATGTGTGGCATGCTAAGGGCACTGATAGTGTTTTGGCTGATTGTTTGTCACGGGAGGGTTTGTTTGCAGGAGAACCCTCGCCGTTCAGTCAGTGTGTGTTGAGAGTGGAGGAAAATAGGCTACATATATTTAAAGCTGAACAAAAACAACAATAAAATTTAAAAATCAACATAAAAACTCTTTCTGATATAGTAAATTTAAGTATGTTTTGTTACAGCTGAAGCACTAGCTATTAGTGGGCTGAGTTTCGTAGAACTCGCTTTCGGAGCGTAACAATTTTAAGTTTTGCTATTGTGTTGAGGGGGTAAATAATTATGTAAGTTTGTTTCATTTTATAAGTAAGTTTTTTTGTGAAACCTATATGCTGTATTATTGTGCTGGGGTGGGGAGGTTAGGTAACGTGTGCCGATTTCAGATATCAGAACTTGCCTAATGTTAAGTGTCTAATATCTTGGGGGGGGGGGGGGGGGGGTGACGCACGTCAGCTCCCCAGCGATTCCTAGGGGGTAGCGTGGCTCCCCTTCCTCTTCTCCCCTCTCCCCAGGCAGTGTTATGGGCTGTAGGTTATTGATTAAGTTCTAGTTTCTTCCTAGTGCATCATAGTGTCACAGGTAGTCCAGAAATACTCTTTATTTTCACCTGTGACAACGGGAAGTATTTTATATCGTTAGTAGAATGTAAGATGCATTGTGGAGGGAGAGAGAGAATAGCGCGAGCCTGGTGGTAATATGTGCGTGCGTAGATATGTGTTGCCTCCCTCACTCGAGGTGTTTTCCCGCTCGCGCGCTTTCCTGCGCCCTTGATTGGCTGGTGGATCCTGGCGCCTTCTGCAGCCCTGCGGCCTGGTGACGTAGTCGTCTGTGATTGGCGGCCGCGGTCCTGGGACGGTGGTGCGGGCTCCTGTTCTTGTGTCTCTCTCAGAGCTCCTCTTAGTGCTGTAACGCTAACATCCTTTTGCAATCTATCAGCCCACCTCACCCCCCTATTGCGAACTTTCTCTACCACTGCTTACCTTCTTCTCTCTGTATATCCTACTATTAATTAACTGCGCTTCCCCTTGACGTTGATTTCATATATCCGTCACTGTATTATACAGCGAGCTCTCAGAGATATTATATGTACTTAGTTAGGCATTTTGGATCCGAGGGTTATCCATTTTGGCTTGGGGAGGTTTGACATACTCATTGTGTTGCCCCAACCTTATTTTCTTGGGTGTCTGCCAGGTTAGTCGATGCTAGACTGGGGAGAGGCTATCAGGTTGCAGTTTCCTATGAGCATAGATTTCGTTGAGCCTATGCAACTGTACCGGATACCTACGGAGGCCTAGGTCATTTTCTTGTCTGTGTACCTTAGAGCCTAGCACTGTGTTGGCGTGAGGGCGTTGGCCTAGTCCACCCAGCACTGTGCTAGCTCGTTAGCTTTTGACTTAGGAGGGTCGCCAGGAGAGAACCAGGTACACGAGACCTGGATCTCTCAAGAGAGCACCCCGTCATTTAATGTAACTAGGCGCACAGACTTGAGAACGACACTAGGCTACCGAGCAGGTGGCTCAGCCCAGGTAGCTTAGCCTACGACTTCCTTGCTAGACTTCGTCCACCTGGCAGACCCCCGATTAGGGTTTATAATCTCATTGTGTATATGTGTGCAGCATTATTGTTCCTTATGTTTATAGTAAGTCGTGATTGTTGCTGAGAGACCCAACCAGAGCAGGCTTGTGCTTGGTGGGAGAAAGCACATCTTTTTGTGGTTAGAGTTTAGACTGTCGACTGTTTTATAATTACACCTGTGCCAGATAACACCGTATGTCCCTACTCTATATATGTTCCCACAGTAATAATACACAGTTCAGAATCCGATACGTACTTCTTAGTTGCATCTGACTTTTGCAGAAGATTCCGGCATGATGCTTTAGGACTTTCTTTGTTTCACTTTCTTTCAGACAGGAGTAACAGTTTACTGACTATTTAACGTAACGTTAATTATCCTTCTTCTAGTTTACTATTAAATTGTTGCTGCGATTTATTTACGCTATCTATCTTTTTCCTTGTATACTTTAATAAAGTAATTGTATGTTGTATGAGTATAGGCTGCTTCAGTGATCATCAGCCTATAGTGTGCACCTTTAACCGAGTCATAGGATACCTCGTTGTCCAGGCACGACTCAGGGCGGTATAGGTGTTTTGTTCTCCAGTGGTTAAGGCAGGGGTTGGAACTAGTATTACCGTTGTTGCATTTAGCCTTATCTAGTCCAATGATGAAGAGCCCCGTGTCTTGCAGAACCTGGATCGTAACAATATATATATATATATATACTGTACTTTATATATGTATATATATGAGGGTACAAAGGAGTACAAAGGAAATCAAGCAACAACAGATCTAGTAACCCTTCTAGGTTGCTTGTCCTCCAAAACACTGAGGATCAAGTGTCCAAACAGTGGTTTAGAGTGGGTAAGGGAACATTGGAAAGGGAACTACTGCCCTGCCACTAACGTGGCAGGACTAGGAAGTTAGTAGGGGACATGGGTTAGTAACTGAGGGGAGGATAAAGTTATTCATTTACAAACGCAGTCAGTCGCGGGTTTGATGCGAGATATTTGTCTAGGCGGAATTTAAATGAATCAACGGTGCTGCAGTCTATAACGTCTCAGGGAAGCCCATTCCACAAGTTGACAACTCGATTGAAGAAGAAATTCTTAGATTCGTGCGAGTTAAAAGATTTACCAATAATTTTGCAATAATTTTTCCCCGCGTGTAATTAGATTGGTCGATAGTGAAGTACTTACTACAGTTCATATTGTCGATGCCTTTGATGATTTTGAACACTTGAATTAAGTCGCCTCTTAATCTGCGCTGGGTTAAAGGAAATAGATTTAATTCTCTAAGACGCTCTTCGTATGGTTTGTTCTTTAGGCTAGGTATCATTTTGGTAACTCTACGTTGAACTCGTTCTAGCTTGTTTATATCTTTTTGGTAATAAGGGCACCAGGATTGAACGCAGTATTCCAGAAGAGGGCGGACTAAGGAATTGTAAAGGGTTAGGATAACTTCTTTGGATTTATGCTCAAATGACCTGCCTATAAAGCCAATTATTTTGTTTGCCTTCTTAACAACTTCTGAACATTGTTGACTCGGTTTTAGGTTACTCGATATTGTTACTCCCAGATCAGTTTCTCTGTTTACATTCTTAAGCTGAGTGCCATTCATCGAATAGTTTGCTTTCTCATTTAGGTATCCGACATGTAGTACTTTACATTTATCCGCATTGAAACTCATTTGCCAAATTTGGGCCCAACATGACAATTTATCTAGATTGTGTTGCATATTGTCAACTTGTTCTTTTGAGAGTACGCTATTTGCAATTTTTGTATCATCAGCAAATTTTGAGATTGTGCAGGTGAGACCCTCATCTATGTCGTTGATGTAAATTAGAAAGAGAATTGGTCCTAGTACCGATCCCTGGGGTACCCCGCTACTTACATTGGTCCATTTAGATGCCTTACCGTTTATGACTACCCTTTGCTTTCTGTTGCTGAGCCAATTTTCTATCCATTTCAACACACCGTCTTGTATTCCATGCGCTTTTAGGTTTAGCAGTAAACGTTTGTGGGGAACTTTGTCAAAGGCCTTTTGAAAATCAAGGTATATAATATCTACAGCTTTACTCTCATCGTAGAGGTTGAGGATATCGTGGAAGAAGTCTAAGAGGTTTGTTAAACAGGAACGTTTTTTACGAAATCCGTGTTGAGTATCTTTAAGTATGTTATTTTCCTCTAAGTGATTTACGAGTCTGTCTCGTATGACCGTTTCTAGCATTTTACATACAACTGAGGTTAAGCTAATTGGACGATAGTTACTGGGTAGGGATTTGCTGCCTTTTTTTAATATCGGTGTTACTTTGGCTAGCTTCCACTGATCAGGCATAGTTCCAGACTGCAAGGATTTATTGAATAGTAATGTCAGTGGTTTGGAGAGCTCATTCTTAGCTTTCTTTAGAACTCTAGGCGAGAGTGTATCAGGTCCTGGCGTTTTATTTACCTTGAGTTTATCTAAACAATTCAATACTTCTCTCTCTGTAACAGTGATATTGCTTAGAACATCTGAATTATCAATCTGAATCGGCGATGGTGTAGGGATATCACTGAGGTCTTCTGTTGTAAAAACTGATGCAAAGAAGGTATTGAGGGCATTACTCATTTGTACTTCGTCTTTGGTGTATTCTCCTTTTTCATCGACTAACGGTCCAACAGTTGAAGTAACTACTTTTTTCTTTCTGATATAAATATAGAATTCTTTCGGGTTTGTTTTACTTTGATTCGCAATATGTAACTCTAAGGTCTTTTTACTTTGCTTAATTAACTTTTTTGGCTTTGCGTCGTAGCTCTACAAATTTCACCCGTTCTTCGTCATTTTGTGAGGATTTTAATCTATCATTAGCAAATTTTTTAGCAAGCAGGCAGTTTGAAATATCTTTATTCCACCATTTGGGCTTATTATTATGGCCTGGACGCCGTATTTTCGATGGTATGCAGTCTTGCACTGCTTTTAGGTAAGTGGTTTCGAATAACTTCCAAGATGTATTTATGTCGTTAATGTTAATTGAAAAGCTCCAGTCAGTTTCTTTAAACATAGCTCTAAGTTTATGGAAGTTTGCTTTCTTGAAATTAGGGACTTTTTCGATGCTACTATTTGGTTCGTTACTAGTAAACTTTAAAGTGAAAGTTATCGTACGATGGTCGCTGTTACTGAATTCATCACCAACATTCAAATTCTCTATCAATTCTTCTTTTGTTGCAAGTACAATGTCAAGAACGTTATTACCACGGGTCGGCATTCGAACAAATTGATAAAGCGAACTCTCTTGCAAGTTCGTATACAAGTCATGTCCGGAGTGTGAAGTAAGAGTATCGCCCCACTTGGTCACAGGTAAATTAAAGTCGCCAAAAATTACGGTATCTTGTGAGTTACTTACATCTGCAATTTGTTCGTAAATTTCTCGGTCAGTTTGCACTGATTGAGCTGGAGGTCTGTATATTAACGCAAGTATTATTTTTGTACCTTTATTATTCTTTATTAGCACAAAAGATGTGTCGACGTTCACAATTTGAGGTTTTGACACGAGGGTCGGGTTAAGACTTTCTTTGATATAAAATAAAACGCCACCTCCATTTTTATTTATTCGGCTGTTCTCAAACATTACATAACCGGGAAGTGAATACTCTGCTAAAAAGTCTCTATCTTGTGTATTGAGCCAAGATTCTGTTATGCCAATCACATCTTAATTTTCTGTAAACACTAGTTCCTCTAAATCTGAAAATTTATTGCGTATGCTACGAGCGTTTGCATAGAAAACCTTTAAAGTTGCGGTTTTAGAACTCGCAGATCGTTCTTTCATCGAATTTTTGGTTCTGGTCGGATCTACATTTACATTCATGGCTGTCCTCGGTCCTCGGTCGTTATCCCTGACGGTTTTGAATTTGGGTCGTGTTGGTGGAGCTTTATCCAAATTCGCGGTTCTTGACGGATTAGTATTTAATTCCTTTGTAGATTGCCGTCCTCGCTGTCTTCGGTCCTCCTTCCTGGTTGTCCTGTGCTGAGTCGATTTCTTCTCCGAAAATCCTTCACCGCATCGTTGAGAAGACGCCCAAAACGCGCTGCTCCCACCTGGTTCAGATGAACTCCATCGTCCGAAAACAAATAGTCATCGTAGTAGAAATTGTCCCAGGTGTCGACGAATCCCACGTTTTCCTTCCTGCAGAGGTTTGCTAGACAACGATTTGTGCTGGTGGCTATGTTGTAAAATCGGCTCTCTACACCGAGCCGGTAAGGGATACCGGTAAGGGATACCCGGTAAGGGATACCGGGGTTTTGTTGTACTAGCCACATCTTTGGTTCCCTTGTAGCCCTGTAATGGTGTGAGAGAGAGAGAGAGAGAGAGAGAGAGAGAGAGAGAGAGAGAGAGAGAGAGAGAGAGACAGAGAGAGATAGAGAGAGAGAAAGAGTTACAAGGAATAGATAGTATCACAAATACCTTGCAGTCCATTCCAGGGAGATACTCGAAGTGGAAATAGAGAGATTGTCTAGTGTATTACACTCATTACAGAGTGTACAAAATACTATCCATTCTCTTCTTAAACTGCTCTACTGAAGAACTGTTTACAACTTCTGAGGAAAGTTTGTTCCAGGCAGAACATATTTGATATGTGAAAAAGTTTCCACAAATGCTAGCGCTGAACCATTTCAATTCTAACTTACAGCTATGGTTGCGCATTGGTTTCACATAGAGGTTAAACATTTTGCTGTAATCCACATTGTCAAACCCATTAAGTATTTTGAAATCTTCTATACTCTGACCTCGTAGCCTGCGTGTTTCCTCGAGGTTGCTTGCCCTCTAATGCCCCTTTCCCACATGTGCGACTTAATACGATTTTCGTCGCCGAGGACGTAGTCTTGTCAATTCGCATTGAATGTATGCGACGTCTACGATTTTG
Source organism: Paralithodes platypus (assembly GCA_032716605.1). NCBI lineage: Eukaryota > Metazoa > Arthropoda > Malacostraca > Decapoda > Lithodidae > Paralithodes > Paralithodes platypus. The sequence goes on along the minus strand of CM064567.1, from coordinate 25,941,668 downwards.
ACCGTTACAAACAGATAACTAATTATACTCGGCGAAGATGTCACCGATGAATGCGATGCAATCGCCATCATTCTACGACGTTATTGGCGAAGTGAGCGATGTTTCGCTGAAGATCTCTGCGAGGAATGTCACGTTTTCAAAAATATCTTGCGACATCATGCGATGGTCAAAGAAGACTCGCCGAATGTTCTGCGGCGTCTTCGGCGGTTCAAGCGATGGTCCGGCGATTACTTCGGCGAGGTTGTCCGAATATTTTTCCTGGCACAAATTCCTGTGATGCACGTACAAATCCACGGCGATCATCGCCAACGCCATCGCAGATACGTCGCCGAGGTGTGCGAACCTGAGCAAATGTCACGTGAATGTGCTAAATTCAGTGGTATTAGCATATACTCACGTTACAATCGCACAAGTAATTGGCCCCAACAACCACCCACAACCCCCCAAACCTTTCTGTAATATATGAAGACCTTGACTCGGTCACAGAGAACATTCTGAGTTGAGCAACCACACCGAGCATAGCTACTCTTCACCACCACCACATTATAACCTCGACCCTTGGACGTGCCTTAAATCTTGAGATGGAGAGCCCTACGCAGCATCTATGGAGGAATGAACGTATTGAGCTGGACCTTGCCACCCAGCAGACGAATCTACTTTATTTAGAATGCCTATTGGAGCTTGCCAGAAGGGAGAAGGAAGCTGACAGGGCAAGGAAGGAAGCTGAGAGGGAGGAACAGGAGAGGAGAAAACAGAGGAAGAAGCGGAAATCGTGGACGAGAGAGTGGCTGTTAAGGCGAGGTCGATTTGGGGGTTATGAAAACCTCATGAAAGAAGTTGAACAAGAGGACCCAGCGAATTTTAAAAACTTCATGAGATTGGACCCTGCACTCTTTTAAGAAATTCTCAACAAAATTCGACTCATCATTACCAAAAAGGACACACACTGGAGGAAAGCCATAGATCCTGGTTTGCGTTTGGCAGTGACGGTGCGTTACCTAGCTACAGGTGACAGCTACAAGAGTCTCAGTTACTTGTTCAGGATAGCGCACAACACCATCTCCAAAATTGTCCCCGATGTCTGTGAGGCTATTCTCAGTGCATACATGGATGATGTAATTGTTTTTCCTACAACACCAGAAGAGTGGAAGGCTGTTGCAAATAGATTTGCTAGCAAGTGGCAATTTCAACATACTTTGGGCGCCTTGGATGGCAAACATGTTGCCATCAGAAAACCACCCAAAGGTGCCTCTACCTTCTACAACTATAAAGGTTACCACTCCTTTGTGCTGCTTGCCATCGCTGACGCGGACTACAAATTCCTCTACATCGATGTTGGTGCAGAGGGATCAGCGTCAGATGGTGGGTTGTTCCTACGAACCCCTATTCGTTTGCTGATGGAGAGGAATGACGTTGGTGTTCCTGAGCCTGAACCTCTTGAAAACGGCAACGAGGAGATTCCATTCTTCTTCATTGGTGACGACACATTTCCACTGAGGACCTGGCTGATGAAACCTTACCCGATGAGAGGCTTGGATGATGATAAACGCATTTCAATTACCGCCTATCCAGATCCCGGAGAGTGGTTGAAATGCGTTTGGTATCATGTCTGCCAGGAAAAACCCGATTTCAATAAATTATATCAATTGTTTTAATGTATATTTAAATATATATATATATATATATATATATATAGAGAGTTATATTACCATAAAGAAAAATATACATATAAATATATATATGTCTATATACATATATATACATCGCATAACATGCTGGCTTCACTTTAATATTTGGGATTGGAGTTCGTTGTTAAAAGGATCTGACTTGTGTGGGTTGATCGCCCTAATCGAGCTTCCCATTTCATTCTCTTATAACGTTTTCATTGACAAACTATTTTTGTTTTTCCCAGACTAACTTTATTTATTGTTTTAACCATTCTCATTACAAGTTCCGGTGTCTCCTTAAGTCCAAACCTCTCCATCCGAATCGCGCTCAATCCGTTGTGATGGCCTGCTGTTGTCTACACAATGTCCTTCGTGACAGGAATCCCTCTGATCGGAGGGGTCTTGTCGTGGAGGAGAACATTGCAACAGGAGAAATCATAAACTTGGTGCGTCCGGCAGAACTTTTAGACCGTGTTGGGAGGCAACGTGGCAACACAGCTACCAATGATGGGAAGACCCTTCGTGAGTGCCTCAAAACACTACTACAACTCCCCATCTGGCAGTGTTGAATGGCAAAACCTAATGATTGGACGAACCCCATCCGAAACCTAAAACATAATAAATGTAAAAATATTGTAATGAATGTTTTATTTTTACTCTATTTTATGACCAAGTTATGTGCGTTATAAGAAAACATTAGTTGTACGAAAACTTCTTTGATTGAACAACATATCTCCCCCACCTCTGTGGGGTGGAAGTGGAGTGGTTGCACTGAGGCAGTTGGACAAAATTCAAAATAAAGCTATTAGATTAATCAATAACCCTGCAATCACACAGGACCTTCCTACATTATCCATACGAAGAAACGTTGCATCCCTTGCATTATTCTACAGATATTTTCCCAGCAATTGTTCCGAGGAACTTGCTTCAATTGTGCCACCTCTCCACATCTTTCCCCGTAGAACTAGGGCAGCTGAGAGCGCCCATGAATTTACACTTTCTCCTCCACAATGCAGAACTTCTGCTTATCAGAATTAATTTATCCCCAGAGCTACTACTCTTTGGAATTCACTTCCCTCGAATTGCTTTCCACAAACTTACAATCTACAAATGTTTAAATCCAGTTGTTACAAACATTTTATGAATGGAGGATGCCTTTAGGCACATGGACCTTTTTGTTGTATCTGTGTTTTTCCTTCCTCCGTTCATTGTCTCAAAAAAAAAAAAAAAAATTACATAAACATAATATTCTTTACTAGCTCTGAACATGTTGGATGAGAAAAATGAACGAAACATACAAAAAACATCCTCTCTATCTGGACCGTGAAAAAACATGTCTACAGTAGAACCAGGGCCGGTGTTTATAAAAGATTTTAAAATTTTCCCTAAAAGTAATTTAAACTAAAAGAAAATCCTTAAAAGTTATTCATAATACATTTAAAAGCAGCTTTTAGTGGAATCGTTAAGAAGGCTGCCACAACCGCTATTTCGCTACATCTAGCAAGATTACAATCGATGAATAACGTTTAATAGGTAAATATAGGCTTCTAATTGCATATACTAATTACTAAAAAACATTAGGGTAATTATGCAATATTTTGTTATTGTGAAATCGATTATATATTGCTAAATTGAAAGGGTAATATATTTACCATACCAAAACAATTGCATACTCCGGTGTGGCAGCATCTGAGATAGTTGCCAAATTCGCGAGTTTTCACAATTCGTAAAGTGGGGTAATTTCGGAATTGTTTCGAGTTTGTTTTTTACAATTTCTCCTGACTGTAAACACATTGTAGAGATTTAACTAGGTCAAGTGATGTGTAGTTATAATGTGTCGTGCGCTGTAATCCAGGAAGCCTCCTAAAATTATCCCCCATAATATCCTTATCCTTATCCTAAATGATGTCCGAAGTATTCTTGAAAAGTGGAAAACTTCGGACTTGTATGGTAAAAGCGTTTCCATTATAAAATGACAATGGCTAATTACTTATTATCGCCAAAGTCCGAAGTTATGACCGCAGTCCGAAATCACCGCAGTTTACGGTAATTTGCGAAAAAATAGGGTGCAAATAGGCTACTTGTTCTCGGATGTTATGAAATAGGCCTATCTTGTGACAATCCATTATTATATCTTAGTCCTTCTACACTCCTTTAATTTGGTTTATTTGATAGTGTTCTTCCAACAAGTACAGTATAGGCTTTTGTCAACGAGGACGCTGGAACTGTCGAGGTTGTGGGCGGAGGAGGAGGATTTGCCCATCTAAAAATAGAGACCGGCCGCGGCAAAAAATGTAGTCGGACATATATACAGTATGAATCGAAATGTTTAAAGTAGGTTGATATATATGGTGGTAGGTTACTTTCTAATATAGCTTATTCGTTGGAGAACACACAGTGGATCACCTTTGAGTAGTATAATGTGCGGGTTGGTATATGGATAGAATCAAGAGTTACCTAACATACTGCACTTGATAATATATCTAACCTACAATCATACCACCATGAGTTACTCATTCAGTTACATTTTGACCGTTGCCAAATAACGTAGGGTACTAGGCCTACACACTTTCATCTCTGGGTTAAGAGCTTTGTTTCTCTGTCTCCTTCATGGTTTAAATGGTGTACTTCGATTAACTCGCTATAGGCCTATTAATCCAATTAATCTTTCTAACATGAACATTCCTTGGCAGGGGGTGGCGGATTTGTTATTCAATCATCTTCATCGTCCTCTAAAAGTAACTTTTAAGCGCTAACAGTCCCAAGGGGAGCTTTTAGTTTTCGCTGGGTTTAAAAGCTACTTTTAGCCGCTAAAAGTTTTTTTGCCCAACTTTTAAGTTTTAAAAGTTGGCGCCATTTTTAAAATCTACTTTTAGGCCTAAAAGTGCTTTTTAAATACCGGCCCAGGTGGCTAATTATCCCACACACCCACCCCACCGACACACACACACACACACACACACACACACACACACACAGACCCAGGTGTCTCATGGCGCCTGTGTTTAATCTCTAAATACGACCACGACCAAACCCACAGCCTGTGGCCATGGCTGTCCAGCCGACACTCACTCACACACAGACACACACATCCATGGTCAGGTTGGGAATAGTGAACATCCGCATTGGTATGTCAGTCGCACAAATATACACGCATTTTATTCTATACAGTATTGTATTTATTTCACCACAACACCAAAGATCACCAATGAAATTAATAAAATAATATATGATCCACCGGGATTCGAACCAGGGCTATCACACGCCTTAAATGAACTCATCCATTTATTTTTAAATACATTTTATCATTGTCTACTTTTTCCAGTATTAATTCTCATATTTTTATCATACTTATAGTAATATAATAAGAATATTTCATATCCACAAAGTCATTCCACTATTAACATTCAGGTATATAATTAATATTTTATATTTATTGATGACTATTTGTCTTAATTGTATTTTGTGTATAAGAAATATATTACATTCATTATCTTAGTTATATATTTGTTTTCATAGGTATAGTTAATATATGAATAATATCTTATCACTCAACTATTAACATTCGTGTTTATCATTAATATTTATTATTCAGTAATTATTAGTTTTATAAGTTTGATTGTGTGAAACACACACACACACACACACACACACACTCACTCACGCTCACACTCACCCCCGGGTGGTAACTTGTGACTTTGTACATCGGCTCATTCCCGCAGAGAGAGAGACACACACACACACACACTGGTCACGGTGGCCGAGCGCGCTTAGTACTCTGTATTGGGAGCGCTAGCTCTGGTGTCGGGGGTTCAATCCCAGGCGCCGGCAGGGGAAGTTCTCTCAAAAACTGTCCCTGGCCGTGAAGGCAAGATCTGGGCGGATCGTCTCGGGGGACCCACAAAGTCTCCTGCCCACGTCCTACTCCCTTGGGAGTATGTAGGCGCTCTCGTTAGCTGCCAGGATCAGTCTGTTGATCCATTAGGATAAGATCTAGGTTAAGTCTGTGTATTTTCAGCCCCATTGGCTGCCGGCTTGAAATAAACCGATTATTATTATTATTATTATTATTATTACACACACACACACACACACACATGGGCAGTGTGGCATACGTGACAATCGAAATTGGTCTGTCAGTCTTACAAACATAGACGCATTTTATTCTATATTTAATTAATCTCACCACAACACCAAAGACCGCCAATTAAATTAATACAATAATATATGATCCACCGGGATTCGAACCAGGGTTAGCACACGGCTTGAATGAACTCATCTATCGCTGTATAAATACATTTCATCATTGTGTACTTCTTCGAGTATTTTATTATCATAATTTTATATATATTGACAGTTTCTTATATTCACAAAATATCAAGTATTAACATTCCAGTACTTCAATATTATTTATTATTCTTTTATAACAATTTCTATGTTTTTTATTTCGTGTATTAAATATTAATATTATATATTACTCATTTATTAATTTTTTCTTATGATCATAATTTTGTGTATAAGAAATATATAAGATTTGTTTTCTTTGTTAAAATGTTATATTATAGATATTGTACCGCCAATGTCTCATACATAAGTTTATTTAATTTATCCATGTCTTTGCTGAATCAATGTACATTTTTACTTAAGCGGAACAACAATTTAGAGAAATTTTTAACAAAGAAGCTAAGCAAATTATAAAGTATACATCAACAATGACACAGGGAAGAGGGGAAAATAATAGAAATTTATAGTTTTTTTGGTAATACCTTTATTGAAATTTTTTTTTTTAAAATTCATTCATTTGATGTGGGCGACCGTGCTGTTTGACGCGGCAGGGGTATGAATCATGGTGTCCATAGTTGTGACAGGCCACTGCTGTTTGCCCTGGCGACAACATTGGAAAGAGCCCAGGTGAAGGTGAAGGTGAAGGTGTTGTCCCTGGCATCAAGTGAGTGTGGGTATGGAGACGTGGAGGTTGGCCAGGGTAGGGTAATGTATAGACTTGAGGAGGTTGTCCCTGAACATGTGGAGTAGCAGGGGGATGAAGGAGGTGACCCGGCAGTTGTGCTATCGGCGCCCGCGGCTCGCCCGGAGGATACGCCAGTGGTAGCTGGTAGTGGACAGGCGGATAATTGAGCGGTGAGACGTAGGTGTCGGTTGTTCACACACTTGGCAAACGTGGAAGCAACACTACTGGGGTGTCCGCCTGGCTCGTGACCACAGGAACTATGGTTGTAGGTGCCGCCACGACTTCAGGTCTTGATGCCTTGATTGCCTTTAATGCCAGCTGGTCAACATTGCACATAAATTCGTCAATCATGAGAAGGTCCATCCTCAGGAGCTTACACTCCAAGGCTTCACAGAAGCTCCATATCTGTGTGTGGAGCAATGATTTACCTGGGCCCGGCTTCTTGTGCAAGAAGATGGAGTCCTTGTGCTGGCTGATAAGCTGAATAAGTAAAGAAACATACATTAATGCCACAAAAATAGTAATTAAAAAAATATTTAATGACCATGAAGAAGTGTGATGATGGAAATAATGATTTCTGTTTTCTGTTAAAAAAACTATTAAAGTATAAGTAAAAAGGCATAAATATATTGAACTGTATATATATATATAGTTATAGATATATATATATATATATATATATATATATATATATATATATATATATATATATATATATATATATATATATATATATATATATATCTATATATATATATATATATATATATATATATATATATATATATATTTCTTTAATACATACGAGGTTGAAAGAAATGGCAATTTCTGCGTTGGAAATTTTATTATTCAAAGTTTCCAGGTCTCTGATGAGTTTTCGCTGGGTGGCAGGAAGTAGATGAAGGAGATGAGCAAAATTCATGGTGGTACAGGGTTACATTAAAGTACATGATGATACAGGATATACGACGCGTTTCACTGGACAACCAGCATTATCAAGTAAGGATATATATATATATATATATATATATATATATATATATATATATATATATATATATATATATATATATATATATATATATATATATATATATATATATAGAAACATCTACTTTTTATGTATATATATTTGTGTAGACAGATATGGAAATTGTTGGAAGTATAAAACATTAATAGTTTTACACCCATATTGACTGTAGGCAGGACATTTGGTTGTGGACTACTAGTGCGCTAAAGATTACGATTAAATGCTTACTCTGTTCAAGAGCAGGGGATCATCTGGTGCCGGGGCCTGGTCCGGGGGCGCCGCCAGACGTCCATGTTTTGCCCCCACACCCCTTCTGTTTGTTGAGGGCATCACAGGAGAGTATGACAGCTCCTCCATTGGCTGGTCCATCTCGTCATCCACCTGTGATACGTCCTCCTCCACGACGACAACCCCCTCCTCGTCCTCCTCCTCCTCCAAGTTCTGTTGTGGTTATGTTCGTACACACAACCGAAAGTTAATATGAGAATGTAAATATACGTTACTATATATAGCAAATTTTGTCATATATCATTGTTCGTACCTTCTTGCTGCTGATCCTAGGTTCATTTTGGGAAACATTTTCCTTAAGGAAGGAAAATGTGTCCCAAATCCACTGATCCCTCATTGTCCTTTTCTTGGCTTTGGACCCGCTCTTCCTGGTGAGGTTGAGGAGTTTCCCGTAGCGTGTCCTCATGTTTCCATAGAATTTGGACACATGAGCCGCTGAAAAGGAAACGAGAGAGAGTGCATTAAAAACATCAAGAGAATATGTCGATATTTGGTGAGATGGAGGGGAGATTATTTAGCAAACAAAACAAGGGGCAAGCACTAGAAATCGACAGAAATATCACATTTTTCACTTGTCATGTTGTTAGATTATTGTGTCAATGTGTTCATAGCACCACGTTCATCACACAAACCATTATATATATTTACAAATAACTCATAGCCACTTACCTGGTAAATTCAGTTGCTTCCCTTTCTTCTCGAAAATGCGCACCTTATAATTTTTGTCGTGGTAACGAGCGTCTGACTTGGCCCATAGGGCTGGGTGATTCTGGACCCAATCTGCCAGGTCGTTCTCCATGGCGGCAGTTATGACTCCGTATGGGGCAGCGTCGTCACTGTCGGAGGACAAGTTCTCTTCCGGGGTAATGTTGATCTCGTCGCTGTCACCTTTGCTCCTGTGGACCTCAACCACCAATTCGTCCTGTGTGGAAAACAGTTGCTGGCTCGGCTGATTTTCCTGGGGCCTATCCATGTCCATTGACGCCTCTTCTCCTTCAGCATCCGGCATGGCAAGCACAACATTATGGGCTTGGATGACGAGCGTCTCACTCTCAACAGTTGTCGTGGTCGCCTTGTTCTTGTCCACCTTCTTCTTGTCCACCTTCTTTGCCACCTTCTTCAGCGTTGGTTGTGCCTTGGGAGCCATGTTAAAATGGAGAGTGTTGGTAGTTTGGAGAGTGGTGTGTGTATTGTTGACTGGAAACTGTGGAATGACCTTTTCGGAGCTGTACCGCGGCCTATATACCCCCTGACCTGACCTCACCTCTGACAGACGTACAATGGATACAATGGAGACCTGACCTCACCCCACCTCAAAAATAAAATTGAGGTACAGGGTGATAATCCCTTTTAATTACACATCTCTCGTTGAACACCTTCTTTGGCCTCGTCGAGGTGTGTCGTGAGCGTCGGCGGCGTAGCAAGGCCCTTCGCATGCCTTCTGCTGCCTCGTGCAGAGTGTACCCCTGGCGGGTACACCCTCGGCGAGTATTAATCCGCATGGCGGCGATTAATCGACGAGGAAATCGCCGGTGATTATTGTGCATCTGCGATGTTCTAGGAACATCTGGGATCATCGGCGGGCCATCGTGTGACGTTTTGGAACATTTTGACATTTTTTTTCTTGTGACACCCTCGCCGACGTCGTCGATGATCCCCGAGGGCCTCGCGGATCATTCTGCAATGTTCGACGATGCTTGCGAGGGCAACGAACCCTCGTGAGTCCTCGTCCCAAATTTTGAAGAAACCGAACATTTGCGACGACCCGCGAGGGTCCACGCGAGGCCAGCCGAAGCATACGAATATTATGCGAGGGTATACGTATGTTGTCCGACATGTCACGAATATGGGTGTCGCAGGTGAAAATCGTAAAAAATCGCACATGTGGGAAAGGGGCATAAGTCACTGATGTTCAGAGTGTCCAACAGTGGTTCAGAGTGGGTAAGGGACAATTGGAAAGGGAAGCACAGCCTTAAGACCAATATTCTTTGGCAGGTTTAGGAGATGTTAGTAGGGAACAATTTGGGTTAATAACATAACATGATGTATCTGAGAAAAAGTTAATTAATTTACAAATGCAATCAGTCGCGAGTTTAAGGCGGGGTGCTTGTCTAGGCAATGTTTAGAGGAATCGATGGTGCTGCAGTCTATAACTTCCGAGAAAGCCCATTCCACAAGTTCACAACTCGTTTGAAGAAGAAATTCTTAGACTTGTACGAGTTAAAAGATTTAGCGATAATTTTGCAACCATTTCCCCGTGTGTAGTTTGATTGGTCGATCGTAAAGTACTTATTACAGTTCATATTGTCGATGCCTTTGATGATTTTGAAGACTTGAATTAGGTCACCTCTTAATCTGCGCTGGGTTAAAGGAAATAAACTTAATTCTCTAAGACGCTCCTCGTATGGTTTGTTTCTTAGATTAGGTATCATTTTGGTAACTCTACGTTGAACTCGTTCAAGTTTATCAATATCTTTTTGGTAGTAGGGGCACCAGGATTGAACGCAATATTCCAGAAGAGGACGGACTAGGGAATTGTAAAGTGTGAGGATTACATCTTTGGATTTATGCTCGAATGACCTGCCTATAAAGCCAATTATTATATTTGCCTGCTTAACCTCTGCTGTACCGGAGGATACAGTAATGAAAGTCCCCCCCCCTTCCCAGTCCCAAGCAATGTGGCCAAAATGGCAAGATAGAACAACCTTCCACCTCAAGAGATGAAGGAATACTGGCTCTCAGCCTTCAGAGGGTTGGATATAAGCTAAGAAATGTTGCCATATCGAGAGCAGTGCTCAAACGGTTGTGGTACCAGGCACAGCCTGATACAGGTAGTTACAAGGAAAGTACATTTCTGACGGCTGTCGCTGGGACTGGGGAGTGACTTATCTACTGACAGCTAGGAGCCGTCTCTGGTATTGGACGGGTTAACAACTTCTGAACATTGTTGACTGGGTTTTAGGTTACTCGATATTGTTACTCCCAAAAAAGTTTCTCTGTCTACACTCTTAAGGTGAGTGCCATTCATTGAATAATTTGCTTTCTTATTTCGGGTCCCGATATGGAGTACTTTACATTTATCCACATTAAAATTCATTTGCCAAATTTGAGCCCAAATTGACAGCTTATCTATGTTATTTTGCATATCTTCTACATGATCGTTTGAGAGTACAGTATTTGCAAAATTTGTATCGTCTGCAAACTTTGAGATTGTAGAGGTGAGGCCCTCATCCATGTAATTTATATAAACTAGGAAGAGAACTGGTTCTAGAACCGATCACTGGGGTACCCCACTAGTTGCATTGGTCCATTTCGATGCTTTACCGTACATGACTACCCTTTGCTTTCTATTACTGAGCCAATTTTCCATCCATCTCAACACTCCCCCTTGCATTCCATGCAGTTTTAATTTCATCAATAAACGTTTATGGGGTACTTTGTCAAAGGCCTTTTGAAAATCAAGGTATATAATATCTACAGCTTTACTCTCGTCATATAGGTTTAGGATATCGTGGAAGAAGTCTAATAGGTTCGTCAAGCAGGAACGTTTGTTACGGAAGCCATGCTGAGTATCTTTGAGTATGTTATTTTCCTCTAAGTGGTTTACTAGTCTGTCTCTTGTGAGTGTTTCTAGCATTTTACAGACAACTGAGGTTAAGCTAATTGGATGATAGTTACTAGGTAAATATTTGCTGCCTGTTTTGAATATCGGTGTTACGTTAGCGAACTTCCACTCATCAGGCATAGTCCCGGACTGCAAGGATTTATTAAAAGAAATGTCAGTAGTTTGGAGAACTCACATTTAGCTTCTTTTAGAACTCTAGGTGATATTGTGTCGGGTCCAGGTGATTTGTTTGACTTAAGTTTCTCCAAACATTTCAGTATTTCTCTCTCTGTAATGTTGATATTGCTTAGCCTTAGAGCATCAGAATTGTCTAACTCAACTGGCAGTGCTATAGGGGTATCACTAAGGTCTTCTGTTGTAAAAACTGATGCAAAAAAGGTATTGATGACATCATTCATCTCTTCTTCATCTTTAGTGTAATCTCCGTTCTCATCTACTGACGGTCCAATAGTTGAAATGAATACTTTCTTCTTTCTGATGTAACTATAGAATTTTTTCGGGTTTGTTTTACTTTGATTCGCGACATGTAACTCCAGGGTCTTTATATTTTCATTAATTAACTTTTTGGCTTTACGTCGTAGATCTATGAATTTTATTCGTTCTTCATAATTTTCCGAGGTTTTAAATCTTTCATGAGCAATTTTCTGCACAAGCAAACAGTCTGCAATCTCTTTATGCCATCATTTAGGGTTATCATTATGGAATGATCGAGTGTCGGTTTTTCAGTGGTATGCTCGCTTGCACCGCTCTGAAGTAAGTGGTAGTGAAAAGTTCCCATGAATTATTTATGTCATTTTGTTACTCAAATAGCTTCAATCAGTGTCTTTAAGTATTGCTCTGAGTTTATGAAAGTGTGTTATTTTTTTAATTTGGGACTTTCTCTTTGCTGCTATGTGATTTATTACTATTAAACTTTTTATTGATACTGATCCTTCGATGGTCACTGTTACTGAATTCTTCACCAACATTCAAATCCTCCACTAAGTCTTCTTTCGTTGCAAGTACAAGGTCAAGCACATTATTACCACAGGTCGGAGATTCAACAAATTAAAAAAGTTAACTTTCTTGCAAGTTGGCGTAGAGGTCATGTCCGGAATGAGAAGTAAGCATATCGCCCCTCTTTGTTACTGGTAAATTAAAGTTGCCAAGAATTACGGTATCTTGAATGTTACATATTTCTGAAATGTGTTCGTAAATCTCTTGGTCAGTTTGCACTGATTGAGCTGGAGGTCTGTATGTTAAAGCTAGTGTTATTTTAGTTCCCCAATTATTTTTCAAGATTAAATAAGATATATCGACAATCACAATTTGAGGTTTTGACATTAAGACGGGATTAAGACTTTCTTTGATAAACAAACAGACTGCCTCCTCCATTTTTATTGATTCGATGCTAGAAAATATCTGTCTTCCGAATTTAACCAAGATTCTGTAATACCGATAATATATTACTTTTCTGTAAACACAATTTCCTCTAGATTTATTGCATATGCTATGAGAATTTGCATAGACTACCTTTAGAGAATTATGGTTACATAATTGATGGCACATTTTCCGAGTTTCTGGTTCTTGTGAAATCCACACTGCCCTTCCTAGCTGCAAACAATCCGATCCCATTTTTTTATCAGAAAATTCTTTACCGCATCATTCAGCAGACCACCAAAACGTGCTGCGCCTACCTGGTTAAGATGAACGCCATCTCTTGAAAACAAATACTCATCATGGTAGAAGTCGTCTCAGGTGTTGTCGTATCCGATGTCCTCTTCCCTGCATAGGTCAGCAAGTCGATGACTTATGCTGATGGCTATATTGTAGAAACGGTTTTCTGCGTCAATGCAGGGATAAAACAAACAATTTTGTTAGATTTTACCTGGAAATACTTCATCAGTTCCCAGTACTTGCGTAGGAGCTCCTTTGGCCGCGTCCGTTGTACATCAATTGATCCAGCATGGATGGCATACGTTGTGTTTGGAGGGACCAGCCTGGATACCTCGTCGACAGCAGCAACATCGTCATCCACACCACCATCCAGCATGCGAAAACGCTTTCTGGTCCTGGGTGCCTTGGCACAGAACTCCGTGAGTTGGTTGCAGACCATCGAATCACCCACAAGTCGAACTTCTTCCGTTTCCTATTCTTCATCGGTGTCAGCAAAAATCTTGAAACGATTGTAACAGATGGTTTCAGGGATGATTTTCCTGGAACTGGGTCGCACATTTTTCCTCATGACGCTAGAGTTGTCCTGGTTAAGAGGAGAATCCTTAGTAGACTCTGGAACGGCTGCTGGTACGGGCACTGCTGGTGTTGGAATGGTGGCGGTCGACATCGTGGTGATGGTTACTTGAGCCAATGGCACTCCTACGTTGAGTGTGGCGAATTCTTGAAGAATTTCCGGCATCGTGGCCAGGGCGTCGATCTTACGGTGAGCTGCATTCAAATCATCCGTTATCTTCCATCAGAGCTTGCAGAATCTACAAATACGGACATTAAGATTAACAAAAATGCTAGGGCCAAACCTACCGGAACACACATGCAGGTTAGTTGCGTACCATTACGATTCAATCACAATAATCCTGAAATTTGTTTACGTTAGTATTATGGTACAAATATAATATACTATAAAAACAGTAAAGTACGCCTGAAAGGAAAGAGACAACAAAACACCTGGGAAAAAAAAATAAAAGACAACACAAGATTGTCTAGAGAGTAATTTAGAGGGTTAATTTAGCCTAGTGAGAAACTGGAAAAACAATAATTGTTAATATAAAACAGTGATGACACAATATAATAATGAAATGTATCATTAGCCAGAAAGGGTAGAAATAGGCCTATTGATATGATGACAAGTACCTGAAATGCGCTTAATTAGGCTATCAGTAATAACTATTTTGTTCTTACTTGATACTAAACTGTCTAAGAAATGTTATGTGTGCGATATAAATAGTCAACCTGGATTATCCAAAAAGAAAAGAAAACAATCAATTACGTGGAGTACAATAAGCTCGAGAGTTCAATATATTGAATACAAGAGGGTTTGGGTTTTGAATACACAGATAATTACAGAGAGAGAGAGAGAGAGAGAGAGAGAGAGAGAGAGAGAGAGAGAGAGATGCCAACCAATGCATTTATTCAAGTTATGGATGTCTGAATACAAATATATAAAACCCTAAAACGTAATGTTATAACCTTTCTTCTACTCTCTCTCTCTCTGTCCACACACACGCACACACACACACACACACTGTCGATAACACCTCCCCTAACTATGACCCCCTACAAGACATCCTCGACCGTCTTCAAGCCTGGACCACAGACAATCATGTGACTATCAATCATGACAAGACAGTGGTCATGCACATCAACACTTCCGTTACCGACCTTCCTCCACCCACTGTCACAATTGGTCCTCATCCCCTTCAGCTTGTTGAGTCCACCAAACTCCTCGGAATCACTGTGGACAACAAACTGAACTGGAAGAAACATGTAACTACCACAGTCAGGACCGCCACTTACAAGTTATTTATGCTAAGGCGGTTGAGATCCCTGGGGGCGCCGGAGAATGAGCTGAAGAGTATATATAACACCTTTATACTCCCTAAGCTCACCTACGCCTCTCCCGCCTGGTCCTCCTCTCTAACCCTAACACAACAACGTCAACTGGAGAGAGTTCAGAGGAGGGCATGCAGGATCATCCTGGGTGGCACATATCCAGGGTACGAGGAAGCTCTCACCACCCTTAGCATACCTGCACTTTCAACCCACCACTACAACACACTCAAACAGTTTGCATCTAAGCTGCTTGTTCACCCACGACACAGAAACTTACTTCCACCAGACGCCCCTAGACCTACACGTGCAGCTCGTCATTTCAACACACTCCAACCAATAAGAGCAAGAACTGACAGATATAAAAATAGTCCTATCCCAACCATTGTTAATATTATTAATAATGTGTAATAACGGTCTGTCACACCATATATACGCGCCCACCTTTAAATATATGCATAAGTGTGTGTGCGTGTGTGTATCAGAATATAATTATGTATGTATTTGCTTGAGTTTGTTTATGTATATGTGTATATATGTATCTATGTATGTGCAGTATATGTGTATGTATGTGTGCGTATATGTGTATGTATGTATGCGTTATTTATGTATATATATGTGTATAGTGTATACTGTTTGTGGTTCGAGCCCGGCTGAGAGTATCAGGTAGGATAAGAGAAGAGCATATATGCATGTAATGTGCATATATTTATGTATATGTATGTCTGTGTGTACGTGCTGTCAATGGTTCGAGCCCGGTTGAGAATATAAGGTATATAATATATATATGTACTGTACGTGTATTTATATTTATATGGTCATATGCACATATGTATGTATATATACGTACATATGAGCGAGAACATATTGCTCACTAGCGCAACTTCTGATTATAAATCTATGCATAAGCATTATCTATTATTAAGTGTTCGCATATCTTCATCCATGTATTTCCACCCTTAACAACAGAACGCCCAGCTCTTCCATATCTCGCCTTCTGTCTCACACACACACACACACACACACACACACACACACACACACACACACACACACACACACACACACACACACACACACACACACACACACACACACACACACACACACCTGCACTACAGAGGATTAACCTCCCATTGTAGTACCCGCACCCTCTTTACCTCACTTACCAAAACAGTTTCTGTATGTATGTATGTCTGTGTGCATACGTGAGCGTTTGTGTATACGGACATTTGCACACTTACTGCATGTTCTTATGTTCCTATATATGTATGTATATGTATGTGCGCACGTACGTGTATATACGTATGTTCTGTATATAGTAAGTTAATAAATGTGTAAATGTACTGTATATCACTTACTCTCATGGTTATTTTATGATAATTTGTATTCTGCACATGCATCATTATTGTATTTATTTATTTTGTTTGTAAACTAAGCTTACCATCCTCATATCTGTACATCTCATGTTCATCCACTAAATTGTAAAATGTGTATTTTCAGCTCATGAGGCTGCCATTCTTTAATAAACCGTTTATTATTATTATTATTATTACACACACACACACACACACCCACACACACACACACACACACACACACACATACATTATATATACAGGGTGTTTTAAAACGACACCATCAACATTATAGCGCGTAATATACAGGGAATAAGAAGTAAACACTTCTAAACAATAAATGTCCTATTATGTACCACAAATGAGATACATGCATTGATATTTATGTACCAAGGGATACAATCGTAACATTTGATGAATTACACAATGAAAATCAAATATTACATCGCTATAAAAACTTCACGGACCTGCATTCCTCAATTCTTAAGCCCATAACATATAAAACACATCATAGAGTACCTCCTTGTAAGACTCTCTGAATGTCCGGGGGTGTAGTGAGATATACAGCTCCTTGTTTGTGTGTTGACACTGTTTTGATGGTGTTTGTATGTGTGTGTGTGTGTGCGTGTTGGGTGGTTGGGGAGTACTAGATCTGTGTTCGAACATTTGCCGCCTATTTTCGTCCATGGTATGGGATTGGATTTATTTACATTTTTATAATGCCTCTATCTCATTATTGGTACGGTCGGATACCATAGTCTCTATTTCCATAATTAGAAATGGGTGAGGTCCACGAATATTTATGAGTGGGCTGGTGACTATGGTATCCGAGTGAACATAATAGGAAATTGGTAATGTAGGTGCTTTTACTTCTGGTTCCCTATTGGTGTCGTATTCAAATACCCTTTATGTACTGGGTATATATATATATATATATATATATATATATATATAGAGAATATATCACAAATACACGTGAGCCACTAAATGTTTCTAGTCTCTCAGTTGGGATCGAACCATCGACCATCAGGATGATAGCCGACGCTTTAATCAATTACACCACGGCAGTCTAAAAGACACTCAGCCTTCTATCCTATTTATGTTTAGGGAGAAGGGAAACCCACTAGGCGAATATATTTCAATTCAAACCTAGTTGTAGGATCCATATTTCCAGAATACCATACACGGATTTTTGAGTGTCCCGACGCAACTCGGGTAGAAATTGATTTCATTTAATTCTAACCCACAAAGCTTGAGAGTTACAAATATTGAGAATATATCACAAATACACGTGAGCCACAAAATGTTTCTAGTCTCTCAGTGGGGATCGAACCATCGACCATCAGGATGATAGCCGACGCTTTAATCAATTACACCACGGCTGTCTAAAAGACACTCAGCCTTCTATCCTATTTATGTTTAGGGAGAAGGGAAACCCACTAGGCGAATATATTTCAATTCAAACCTAGTTGTAGGATCCATATTTCCAGAATACCATACACGGATTTTTTTGAGTGTCCCGACGCAACTCGGGTAGAAATTGATTTCATTTAATTCTAACCCACAAAGCATGAGAGTTACAAATATTGAGAATATATCACAAATACACGTGAGCCACTAAATGTTTCTAGTCTCTCAGTGGGGATCGAACCATCGACCATCAGGATGATAGCCGACGCTTTAATCAATTACACTACGGCAGTCTAAAAGACACTCAGCCTTCTATCCTATTTATGTTATGTTTAGACTGCCGTGGTGTAATTGATTAAAGCGTCGGCTATCATCCTGATGGTCGATGGTTCGATCCCCACTGCTCACGCGTATTTGTGATATATTCTCAATATTTGTAACTCTCATGCTTTGTGGGTTAGAATTAAATGAAATCAATTTCTACCCGAGTTGCGTCGGGACACTCAAAAATCCGTGTATGGTATTCTGGAAATATGGATCCTACAACTAGGTTTGAATTGAAATATATTCGCCTAGTGGGTTTCCCTTCTCCCTAAACATAAATAGATAAAAGAAGGCCTATTTAGTGTCTTTTTAGACTGCCGTGGTGTAAGTTGATTAAAGCGTCGGCTATCATCCTGATGGTCGATGGTTCGATCCCCACTGTAGAGACTAAAACATTTAGTGGCTCACGTTTGTGATATATTCTCAATATTTGTAACTCTCATGCTTTGTGGGTTAGAATTAAATGAAATCAATTTCTACCCGAGTTGCGTCGGGACACTCAAAAATCCGTGTATGGTATTCTGGAAATATGGATCCTACAACTAGGTTTGAATTGAAATATATTCGCCTAGTGGGTTTCCCTTCTCCCTAAACATAAATAGGATAGAAGGCTGAGTGTCTTTTAGACTGCCGTGGTGTAATTGATTAAAGCGTCGGCTATCATCCTGATGGTCGATGGTTCGATCCCCACTGAGAGACTAGAAACATTTAGTGGCTCACGTGTATTTGTGATATATTCTCAATATTTGTAACTCTCATGCTTTGTGGGTTAGAATTAAATGAAATAAATTTCTACCCGAGTTGCGTCGGGACACTCAAAAATCCGTGTATGGTATTCTGGAAATATGGATCCTACAACTAGGTTTGAATTGAAATATATTCGCCTAGTGGGTTTCCCTTCTCCCTAAACATAAATAGGGTAGAAGGCTGAGTGTCTTTTAGACTGCCGTGGTGTAATTGATTAAAGCGTCGGCTATCATCCTGATGGTCGATGGTTCGATCCCCACTGAGAGACTAGAAACATATATATATATATATATATATATGTATACTGTATTTATATATACATATATACATTATACCGTATATATATATATATATATATATATATGTATATATATATATATATTGTATATATATATATATATATATATATATATATATATATATATATAGAGAGAGAGAGAGAGAGAGAGAGAGAGATGTGCTTATAGTGGCTGAGTGCATTGGTATCTGATACTGTATAACCAGCACTGATACCTGAACATATCTATAGCTTAATATCTCTCTCAATGCTCTCTCTATCTGCCCCTTCTTTTTCCTCCTCCCCTCTCCCCCCCCCCCCCCCCCGCCTCTGTCTCACTATCTCTCTCTCTCTCTCTCTCTCTCTCCCTGCTAGCACCATAGAGTATTACGGGGTCAAGAGGAAGCAGAGAGGACGTAACCTAAAACTTCCCTCTCCCTTGACACATCTTTTTATAAGAATATTGTCCCGTGGGTCTTGATGATAAATGACTGTCCTGGGAAGAGAAATTGGAAAGAGGAAAGAATATTAATTTTTATTTCTTGTATATATCTCTGTAAGTATGATTGTATTCATCTACTAATTTTCTAAAAGACATTCACGGCGTTGTATATGATTATTTTAAGCTCAAACTTTCAGAATTCACTTACATATCAATACAGTGAATACAATTGCTATGGGAGAAAATATAAAACTTGGTTATAAAAAAAAATGGTCTTAAAAGTTTAGTTTTAGACTAGCCTACAAACCTAACCTAACTTTTCCTAAAGACTCTCCTAGTCTATCAGAATATATAGGAAATGCTAGAGTAAATGTTTACCGTGTGACAGACAAGAGTTTTGTATTTATTGTGTCTTTGATATAAGGGCTTCAGTGTTGTTTTATAACACAAAATGCTGGCAATGAATAGTTACCCATTATCCAACAGTCCCAAGGGCTATGGAGATCAGGGAAAATGTGGGGTTAAAGAGGATAAAACAGGAAAAAATAAGGGAACATTTTCATTTTAATGTCACTATATAATCCAATGGTATTTATTTTGGGAATCAGTTACTTTTCATCCATATATAGTGTTTTAAATTATATACAAACCTCGGAAAAACTGTTTTACCCATTATCCAACTATATTAAGACAAACAGCCTGATAGAGGGGAGGGCTATGAAAATCAGGGAAAATAAGGTGTTAAATGCGTAAAATACCGATAATAGCGTATTTTAGGAAAACTTGGCTCGGATTTTAAGGTTTTTGAAAGCTAAAGAACCCGAAATTTTGAAAACCCAAGCCAATCTTTGGCTTCTCTCGGCTTTGTGATGTTATACGAGTTGAAAAACACAGTAACTTAGTTTCAAAAGAAATATTTTTAGTGTTTCTAGCTATACAGTGGTTGTAATTAGTTAGGCAATAGCGGACTCAGGTGTTGCGGTTTTGAAAAAATATAAATATATATTTCAATTCAAACCTAGTTGTAGGATCCATATTTCCAGAATACCATACACGGATTTTTGAGTGTCCCGACGCAACTCGGGTAGAAATTGATTTCATTTAATTCTAACCCACAAAGCATGAGAGTTACAAATATTGAGAATATATCACAAATACACGTGAGCCACTAAATGTTTCTAGTCTCTCAGTGGGGATCGAACCATCGACCATCAGGATGATAGCCGACGCTTTAATCAATTACACCACGGCAGTCTAAAAGACACTCAGCCTTCAGTAACCAGCTAACCTAGACCTATACATTGGATACAAGACTAACCCTCACCTAACATCGTCTTTTCCTAGGGTAAAAACACATTCTACTATGATCTTTAGAGCATAAATTATATTATGCAGTCCATATTTGTCTTTAAATATTATAACAATATTGTGACACTAAAAACAAGTTAAACTAAAATAGGTCTATTTGGAAATAATCGTTTGCCATGGGATACATAATTAGTTGGGGTTGGAGGGGGTGGGGGGTGGGGGGGTGAAGCCTTCCCTCACCCCCATGACATTTACATATTTTAACAGTAGTATTGGTAAGGAGTGTGTTACCAGGCGTACCATCGCATTGTTTGCATAAGTTGCACGCTCGCAGTTACGTTCACATTTAATTTGACTGATATGTTTTACTAAATGATCTTACGGCCAGCTGCTATATGCCCCCTCCTGGTAATATACCGGTATTTGAGGATGATAATAAGTCGGGGGGGGGGGGGGGGGGGGGGGACCGAGGGTGGCAAAGCCCCACTATCTATCCACTGTCTATCATTCGATAATATACAGTTTAGGAAGTAATTGTGGAACTTTCTTAATCAATATAAAACAGTCTGAAAATAGCCCTTAGAATGCGACATGAACCCCAAGGGGTTGAAAAGTACAATTAGACGGTTCGCTGGTATTATTGGACGATTCGACGGATCTTACCTAGACATTTCGAAGATCGCGAGATTGGACGTTTCGACAGCATCGTTGAATTGGCGCACCGTCGAATCGTCCTGTTAGGGGTAACAGGTGAGGTGTGTGGTTCAGTTGGGTGTGTGATTATGGAGGTGTATGGAGGGTGTGTGTGTGTGTGTGTCATTGTATATATTTTATAGTGTCTGTTCAGGGTTGTCTATTTTCCCTGATATTACTTATTACGTTTATATTTTACTGTTAACCATTTTCTCAGTGACTGACACTGATATAGCTAGAGTTAATATTAATTATGTTTATAATTATTTATTTTTATTACGTAGTGTATATTTTGCTGATGTCAAAGCTCAGAGTTAATGTGAATATTACAAACCTTCATCGATTGATGGATGATCTTCAAATGCGGTGTACTACACTACGATAATTATATTATAATGAATGTAATGACCATGAAATTAATTAATTACAGTATTAATTAAACGTTTGAAGGTTACAGTTTCAATTATTATACACGACAGTAAGCTTTATGTGCAGTACTATCATCATTATGGTCGTAACTATTGGACAACAATCACCTGGATATAACAAGTGGATTAGGGAGAGAAGACGGTAAAGGGGGAGAGAGGAGAGACCAGGCGACAATGTTCGGACTGGTACCGTACACGGTATACTGTACATTAGCTCGGGCAAGGATAGTGCTACAGGTATTTATTACAAAATACTCTATCTCAACAATGGCTCATATCTTTGCAGTTCCTTATAGAACAGTGTTTTTGTTAATGGGGATTAATTCCCAAAGTTTGTTGGTGGAGTTAAAAACACACACTGTATAGTTTGTCATATCAACCCAGCATGCAATCACTCCAAAAGTCACGTGAAAAAACCATAGAGCTCCTATCTTCCGACCTATAAAATATTTATGATTGGGGCAGAGAAAATCTTATTACTTCCAAAATCTAATTTCTCCCTTTATCTTTTCATCGAAATCTTCCACAAGACTATCAATTATTCTTTTACAATATACAAATCAACCCTTCATCTTCTCTCAATATTCTAGTTGTATCTTTTTCATCCAACCTTTCTTGGAAAGTTCATATTACCACTATTGCTAAAAACATCTTCCCAAAAGTTAGGTGTGCTCAACTGTCTCTGTGGGTTCTTACCCCCCACACAGCTTCTTGCTCTGTATCGAGGCATAGAGCACCCCTGTATTGAGTATTGTTCGCATGTGTAGGGAGGCTCCACCCATACCACACTTCTCGAAAGAATAGAATCCAAAGCATTCCGCCTTATCAACTCACTTCCTTTTACTAGTTCCCTACAATCTCTTTTTACACACCACAATGTTGCATCACTTTCACTCTTCTATCACTATTACAACAATCAGTGTTCTTGAGAGCTCTCTCAGAGCATACCCCCTCCTTTACGGCGAGTGCGAGGCACCTGCCTTTCAACACAGTCCCACTTATATTCTGTCCAGCTCTCCAACCCAACAATTGGCAAATGTTCTCAGTCTTTCTTCTACTCAACAAGTGAACTCTGGAACTCTGTCTCTCAATCAGTCTTTCGTCCATCCTATGACTTGAACTGCTTTACACTTCGTATGTCCAGACATTTTGATGCAAACGTCCCTTGAATTTGGCTCTGTCATTATTTTGGCTTTGGGGGAGACAATCATACAGGCAACCTACTTTTTGTCTCCATACACATAGACAAAACAATATTTTGTATACTTGTATACATAGGCTGAGGATTGTACCGCGATAGCGTTTAGTAATATAGGTACACACACACACACACGCACACACACACACACACACACACACACTAGTAATAGCTCTAACCATAAATATGATGACATGAACAAACACAAATAATTAAACAGGCGGGACACTACGAGCAAAGGCTAAATTCCTGTGGGCGTATATATAATATAGGTAAAAGACAAATAGGTAAATACATGTACAAATAACAAAAGTACGCCTACACAAAGACACGCAAACACAAGCGCACGCACACACAAGCACACGCACACACAAGAGCACGCACACACAAGCTGAGCTTCTGTATACATTTTCCAAACGCGCACAGATACCTACATAAACGTACATACATAGATACAATGCACATTCATATACATGCCTCACCCTCTCAACTACATACATATTCGCATTTCTCTCACTCACAGACACACATACATGCATATTTGCCTTCAGTCGCCTCTCTATCTATGTGTTTTTTCTCTCTCTCTCTCTCCCCTGCATTGATTAAACCACCTCACCCCCATATCACCGTTTTTATTTTCTACGCCACATATCAGTTCCCCCCCCCCCCCCCTCCCCCACTCACACCCACCTCTTCAGTTCACCGTTAGGAGGTATAGTAGTGCAGTATAGTAGTCCCCATAATAGGGGAGGTGTGGTGGAGTGGTCTTGCCACTGGCCTGGTAATCCAAAGGTCCCGGGTTCAAATCCCGATGTATCAATGGGAAGATATTATTGGGATGGAATTTGTGCTGTACCTGGTATCAGTGCATTACCACAAGCCCACCGAAACGTCAATAAAATACCCTCATTGTTCCCTGATTAAATAGCACTGTATGAATATTCCCATATTCAAAATATGCTATAGGGGTGCAATGCCTGGTGAGTTATCTGCTCAACAGGTGGCGTTGTGTGTGTGTAAGTGTGAGAGTCCGAGTGTAGGGGTTGAGACAGTGAAGCACGGGAACGAGGTGGCTTCAGAGATGGGGTCGTTTCGGGCCATGAGTGAGCACCGTGCCTCATGTGAAGGCAAGATGGCAGGTGCTCGTTGTACTCTACGTGCTTCACATGCCTGCCACCACTTGTCTCTCTCTCTCAGCAACATTACGTGCTGAAATTGCCACTCGAGTTATGTCGAGCGCCGCCACATAGTCCAGCTTTATTTAACTCGACTTATGTGGTGAGCCGCTAATTAAGGGTTAAGGCTCTCAGCCTATGCCGGAGAGGAAGTAAATTGGAATATAGAAAAAAAAAAAAAAAAAGTATAATCACCTGCACTTAGTCAGTTCACTATTATTCGCCCAAAAATAATAGTGAAGGGCTGGAACAAACGGGCTTTAATTTTCCACACCAAAATACCGGTCGACTCTCTCCAAATGGTAAAAATAGCAGCTCAATTACTGAAGTCCTCTTTTGAGTTATGAGTATTTGTGGCCTTCCCATAATGAACAGGTTATAGTAGCTGGCACCACACCATGATATTTGTGGCCTTCACATAATGAACAGGTTATAGTAGCTGGCACCACACCATAATATTTGTGGCCTTCCTATTATGAACAAGTTATAGTAGCTGGCACCACACCATGATATTTGTGGCCTTCCTATTATGAACAGGTTATAGTAGCTGGCACCACACCATGATATTTGTGGCCTTCCCATAATGAACAGGTTATAGTAGCTGGCACCACACCATGATATTTGTGGCCTTCCTATAATGAACAGGTTACAGTAGCTGGCACCACACCATGATATTTGTGGCCTTCCATTAATGAACAGGTTATAGTAGCTGGCACCACACCATGATATTTGTGGCCTTCCCAAAATGAACAGGTTATAGTAGCTGGCACCACACCATGATATTTGTGGCCTTCCTATAATGAACAGGTTATAGTAGCTGGCACCACACCATGATATTTGTGGCCTTCCCATAATGAACAGGTTATAATAGCTAGCACCACACCATGATATTTGTGGCCTTCCCATAATGAACAGGTTATAGTAGCTGGCACCACACCATGATATTTGTGGCCTTCCTATAATGAACAGGTTATAGTAGCTGGCACCACACCATGATATTTGTGGCCTTCCCATAATGAATAGGTTATAGTAGCTGGCACCACACCATGATATTTGTGGCCTTCCCATAATGAACAGGTTATAGTAGCTGGCACCACACCATGATATTTGTGGCCTTCCTATAATGAACAGGTTTTAGTAGCTGGCACCACACCATGATATTTGTGGCCTTCCCATAATGAACAGGTTATAGTAGCTGGCACCACACCATGATATTTGTGGCCTTCCTATAATGAACAGGTTATAGTAGCTGGCACCACACCATGATAGTTGTGGCCTTCCTATAATGAACATGTTACAGTAGCTGGCACCACACCATGATATTTGTGGCCTTCCCATAATGAACAGGATATAGTAGCTGGCACCACACCATGATATTTGTTGCCTTCCCATAATGAACAGGTTATAGTAGCTGGCACCACACCATGATATTTGTGGCCTTCCTATAATGAACAGGTTATAGTAGCTGGCACCACACCATGATATTTGTGGCCTTCCCATAATGAACAGGTTATAGTAGCTGGCACCACACCATGATATGTGTGGCCTTCCTATAATGAACAGGTTATAGTAGCTGGCACCACACCATGATATTTGTGGCCTTCCCATAATGAACAGGTTATAGTAGCTGGCACCACACCATGATATTTGTGGCCTTACCATAATGAACAGGTTATAGTAGCTGACACCACACCATGATATTTGTGGCCTTCCTACAATGAACAGGTTATAGTAGCTGGCACCACACCATGATATGTGTGGCCTTCCCATAATTAACAGCTTACAGTAGCTGGCACCACACCATGATATTTGTGGCCTTCCTATAATGAACAGGTTATAGTAGCTGGCACCACACCATGATATTTGTGGCCTTCCTATAATGAACAGGTTATAGTAGCTGGCACCACACCATGATATTTGTGGCCTTCCTATAATGAACAGGTTATAGTAGCTGGCACCACATCATGATATTTGTGGCCTTCCTATAATGAACAGGTTATAGTAGCTGGCACCACACCATGATATTTGTGGCCTTCCCATAATGAACAGGTTATAGTAGCTGGCACCACACCATGATATTTGTGGCCTTCCCATAATGAACAGGTTATAGTAGCTGGCACCACACCATGATATTGTGGCCTTCCTATAATGAACAGGTTATAGTAGCTGGCACCACACCATGATATTTGTGGCCTTCCCATAATGAACAGGTTATAGTAGCTGGCACCACACCATGATATTTGTGGCCTTCCCATAATGAACAGGTTATAGTAGCTGGCACCACACCATGATATTTGTGGCCTTCCTATAATGAACAGGTTATAGTAGCTGGCACCACACCATGATATTTGTGGCCTTCCTATAATGAACAGGTTATAGTAGCTGGCACCACACCATGATATTTGTGGCCTTCCCATAATGAACAGGTTATAGTAGCTGGCACCACACCATGATATTTGTGGCCTTCCTATAATGAACAGGTTATAGTAGCTGGCACCACACCATGATATTTGTGGCCTTCCCATAATGAACAGGTTATAGTAGCTGGCACCACACCATGATATTTGTGGCCTTCCCATAATGAACAGGTTATAGTAGCTGGCACCACACCATGATATTTGTGGCCTTCCCATAATGAACAGGTTATAGTAGCTGGCACCACACCATGATATTTGTGGCCTTCCTATAATGAACAGGTTATAGTAGCTGGCATCACACCATGATATTTGTGGCCTTCCCATAATGAACAGGTTATAGTAGCTGGCACCACACCATGATATTTGTGGCCTTCCCATAATGAACAGGTTATAGTAGCTGGCACCACACCATGATATTTGTGGCCTTCCTATAATGAACAGGTTATAGTAGCTGGCACCACACCATGATATTTGTGGTCTTCCCATAATGAACAGGTTATAGTAGCTGGCACCACACCATGATATTTGTGGCCTTCCCATAATGAACAGGTTACAGTAGCTGGCACCACACCATGATATTTGTGGCCTTCCCATAATGAACAGGTTATAGTAGGTGGCACCACACCATGATATTTGTGGCCTTCCCATAATGAACAAGTTATAGTAGCTGGCACCACACCATGCTATTTGTGGCCTTCCTATAATGAACAGGTTATAGTAGCTGGCACCACACCATGATATTTGTGGCCTTCCCATAATGAACAGGTTATAGTAGCTGGCACCACACCATGATATTTGTGGGCTTCCAATAATGAACAGGTTATAGTAGCTGGCACCACACCATGATATTTGTGGCCTTCCCATAATGAACAGGTTATAGTAGCTGGCACCACACCATGATATTTGTGGCCTTCCTATAATGAACAGATTATAGTAGCTGGCACCACACCATGATATTTGTGGCCTTCCCATAATGAACAGGTTATAGTAGCTGGCACCACACCATGATATTTGTGGCCTTTCCATAATGAACAGGTTATAGTAGCTGGCACCACACCATGATATTTGTGGCCTTCCTATAATGAACAGGTTATAGTAGCTGGCACCACACCATGATAGTTGTGGCCTTCCTATAATGAACAGGTTACAGTAGCTGGCACCACACCATGATATTTGTGGCCTTCCCATAATGAACAGGTTATAGTAGCTGGCACCACACCATGATATTTGTGGCCTTCCCATAATGAACAGGTTATAGTAGCTGGCACCACACCATGATATTTGTGGCCTTCCCATAATGAACAGGTTGTAGTAGCTGGCACCACACCATGATATTTGTGGCCTTCCTTTAATGAAAAGGTTATAGTAGCTGGCACCACACCATGATTTTTGTGGCCTTCCCATAATGAACTGGTTACAGTAGCTGGCACCACACCATGATATTTGTGGCCTTCCCATAATGAACAGGTTATAGTAGCTGGCACCACACCATGATATTTGTGGCTTTCCCATAATGAACAGGTTATAGTAGCTGACACCACACCATGATATTTGTGGCCTTCCTATAATGAACAGGTTATAGTAGCTGGCACCACACCATGATATTTGTGGCCTTCCCATAATGAACAGGTTACAGTAGCTGGCACCACACCATGATATTTGTGGCATTCCTATAATGAACAGGTTATAGTAGCTGGCACCACACAATGATATTTGTGGCCTTCCTATAATGAACAGGTTATAGTAGCTGGCACCACACCATGATATTTGTGGCCTTCCCATAATGAACAGGTTACAGTAGCTGGCACCACACCATGATATCTGTGGCATTCCTATAATGAACAGGTTATAGTAGCTGGCACCACACCATGATATTTGTGGCCTTCCTATAATGAACAGGTTATAGTAGCTGGCACCACACCATTATATTTGTGGCCTTCCTATAATGAACAGGTTATAGTAGCTGGCACCACACCATGATATTTGTGGCCTTCCCATAATGAACAGGTTATAGTAGCTGGCACCACACCATGATATTTGTGGCCTTCCCATAATGAACAGGTTATAGTAGCTGGCACCACACCATGATATTTGTGGCCTTCCTATAATGAACAGGTTATAGTAGCTGGCACCACACCATGGCATTTGTGGCCTTCCCATAATGAACAGGTTATAGTAGCTGGTTCCACACCATGATATTTGTGGCCTTCCATTAATGAACAGGTTATAGTAGCTGGCACCACACCATGATATTTGTGGCCTTCCTATAATGAACAGGTTATAGTAGCTGGCACCACACCATGATATTTGTGGCCTTCCCATAATGAACAGGTTATAATAGCTGGCACCACACCATGATATTTGTGGCCTTCCTATAATGAACAGGTTATAGTAGCTGGCACCACACTATGATATTTGTGGCCTTCCCATAATGAACAGGTTATAGTAGCTGGCACCACACCATGATATTTGTGGCCTTCCTATAATGAATAGGTTATAGTAGCTGGCACCACACCATGATATTTGTGGCCTTCCCATAATGAACAGGTTATAGTAGCTGGCACCACACCATGATATTTGTGGCTTTCCCATAATGAACTGGTTATAGTAGCTGGCACCACACCATGATATTTGTGGCCTTCCTATAATGAACAGGTTATAGTAGCTGGCACCACACCATGATATTTGTGACCTTCCCATAATGAACAGGTTATAGTAGCTGGCACCACACCATGATATTTGTGGCCTTCCCATAATGAACAGGTTATAATAGCTGGCACCACACCATGATATTTGTGGCCTTCCTGTAATGAACAGGTTATAGCAGCTGGCACCACACCATGATAAACTTGGCACCGTGAACACTGCAACACTGACTCGGACATGTGCTATAAGGGGTAGGAGGTATTTGGCTGATCTATATACAGTATATATTTCTTATATTTTGTTTGTTTATTTCCTTGCTAGACCTCCATCAAGCTAACAGAAAAAAAAAACCCATCTAGACCCTCCCGCGAGATAAATTTGCAAATTTATCCTCCTAAAATTACAGGCTCGCTTTCGCTCGCTAAGGAAAAACCGACACCTAAATGGCACGAACGTCCTAATATTTCAAAACTAATGGGACTAACCACGAGATAAAGGGGAGTCCATAAAAAGTAACCATCCCCCCTTAACCCATACACTACCGGTGACGTCTGGTTTGTCTTATTCCAGCTACATTTAGACGATTTTGAGAAGCTTAAGGAGGATCACCGGTTTTTTGTTTGATCTTTCTCTCCCTTTCTCTCTTTTCCTGGCTTGTATCCATTCGGCCCCATTCAGCCAAGTGGTTTAAGACGTTTATCCCCATCCAGGTGTCGATTTCTTCCTGCTGAGCGATAGCGAGCCAGCATTGTATGGAGAAATCCGGCTTCGCCGGAGATTTTTTTGTATAGAAAAATGTACAAATTTAGCTAGCTGTCAAAACAAAAATATATATATATATTGGCTCGCTACCGCTCGCCAGGAAAATATTGACACCTGAATGGGGGTAAACGTCTTAAGACAGTAGGCTGAATGGGGCCGAATGTATACAAGCCAAAGAGAGAGGGAGAGAAAGAGAAAAAAGCGAGGTGGGCTCCCTTAAAAACGATATGTGGGAATTAAAAGGGAAAACAGAGAGTTGGTGGGTGTTTTGATTGCTTGAGG
Source organism: Paralithodes platypus (assembly GCA_032716605.1). Lineage (NCBI taxonomy): Eukaryota > Metazoa > Arthropoda > Malacostraca > Decapoda > Lithodidae > Paralithodes > Paralithodes platypus. The sequence goes on along the minus strand of CM064567.1, from coordinate 25,911,079 downwards.
CCCTTCCTAAACAGAGAGTTGGTGGTGTTTTGATTGCTTGAGGCCCTTCCTATACAGAGAGTTGGTGGTGTTTTGATTGCTTGAGGCCCTTCCTAAACAGAGAGTTGGTGGTGTTTTGATTGCTTGAGGCCCTTCCTAAACAGAGAGTTGGTGGTGTTTTGATTGCTTGAGGCCCTTCCTAAACAGAGAGTTGGTGGTGTTTTGATTGCTTGAGGCCCTTCCTAAACAGAGAGTTGGTGGTGTTTTGATTGCTTGAGGCCCTTCCTAAACAGAGAGTTGGTGGTGTTTTGATTGCTTGAGGCCCTTCCTAAACAGAGAGTTGGTGGTGTTTTGATTGCTTGAGGCCCTTCCTAAACAGAGAGTTGGTGGTGTTTTGATTGCTTGAGGCCCTTCCTAAACAGAGAGTTGGTGGTGTTTTGATTGCTTGAGGCCCTTCCTAAACAGAGAGTTGGTGGTGTTTTGATTGCTTGAGGCCCTTCCTAAACAGAGAATTGGTGGTGTTTTGATTGCTTGAGGCCCTTCCTAAACTGAATAGAATCGTGTAATAGTTGCCAAAATATAATGCAAAGGACTTCACCGGTACTGAAAGAGTTAAAGGGGTCGTATCAAATTATTTCATCTTCGTGTCAAATTGTTTAGTAACATTAATAAACGTATGGAGTACAAATGATATTGAACAAACTGGAAATGCTGATGATATGACTGTAGAGTACTTTGGGAAGCTGAATTTCTGGTAAAGCTTTAAATTGCGAGCGGCCAGACCAACATTACTGATGATGATTGCTGAAAAACATTCATGTGACTCCACCTTAACCCCATCAACCAGACTACCATTTGTCTACTTCGATAATTTCAGTAACTTCAATAATCACTAAATTAAGGAGAGTTTCTTTTTCTGGACCCACTTCTCCCTCGTGTTTAGCTCTAATTGTTTTGAGATTTTAAGACGTTCGCCCCATTAGTTTGTTGATTTTAAGACCTTCCGTCCCATTTATTAATCAATATCAAGACCTTTCGTGCCATTTAGGTGTCGATTATTTCCTGGCGAGCGATAGTGATCCCGATGGGCTGATGGCCCTCCCAATTGACCACTTGCGAGTTTCAGTCTATAAGGAAGTTGGAGCTGTGGACATCGTTATATAGTAGAATAACTGGCAAAAATACGGTCGTAGTACTGTACATCTATTAATAAATAAAAACAAATTAATCTTTATATCCATCAGAAACCTACATTATTATTGCATGTTTGTTTTATATCTACGTATACGGCTCCAACTTCCTTATAGAACGAAACTCGCATGGGTGATGGGCTGGTCTATCAGAGTGAGAACTGAGCGATCTCTGCCATACCCATAGCTTACTCTGACTGTTCCTTTTACTTATATATTTCCTAGATCTCAAGTGACGGCGTCTCTTCCGTGGATTGACCTCCCAATCTACCAAGATTGGAAGCCAAAGCGTCACATTTTTCCTTTGCCCCTCAACTTTCTCTTCATAATTGCTGAGGGGCACAGGGCCCTGGGTGGGGCTTTGGTTTCCCAGGCGTTTCCGCACCCTCCTCAGCTCCCCGTCATGGAGTGGCTTCGGTCACCCAGGCTTTATTGTGGTGAGCGAGGAGGGTTCTTTGGGGGCGCTCGGTTATGGCCTTGGCCTTGCTTGGGGCCTTGGGGTTGTTCGGCCAGGCAGCTTGGGGAACAACAACAACAACAACAACGAAACTCGCAAGTAGCCAAATAAGCTAAACAAAAAATAAAAATAAATCAAATAGTGACCTTAAGTGGTTGAAGCCATCCCGAACTTAATCAAATCTTCCTAATATTTGTTTTACCTGATATTTGCATTTCTTAGGATCGTTGTGCTGTTCGAGAATTTATGTCTTAGAGTGGAACTTTCTTTCCCCCAATCTGTCTTTCCCTCATCCTATGGCTTAAACTTCTAAAAGCTATGTGTGTCCAGATATTCTGACTCAAACGTACCTTGAATTTCGCTCCCTGTCACTCCTCCAACTTTGAGGGAGACACTTGTTATATGCAGCTTTACCTTTTTGTCTCCTTCATACACATAGAGAAACATATAACAAACACGAAGACATGTACAAATACAAACATACCGTAGACAGATACACAGGAGCGAAAATAATATCTTGTGTTTAATTTATATGGCGACGCGCAGGATAATTAACCTCTCTAATATTGACAAGTTATCCAAGATCGAATACAATCGCTTGGGGGTAGCTTGATTACGAAACAAAGTATAATCTGATTGAAAGGGTTAACAGATCAACAGAATGCGTGTGATCCTATTGTCTGACCCAATGAGGAAAGATTCGTAATTAGATTGAATACGGTAAAAGACCTTATGAAATATAATTATCTTGATTGCAGTTTCAAACAGAGCATTTTCCTGTTGCTCACCCAACAAGGCTATAATGTTCGATATAAACCTTAAAGGGTGGGATTTATTTGTTGATCTATTTATTTATATATTTACACATTTAATAGTTTCCTCACTAGACCTCCCTCAAGCTTAACAAAACACCCCCTAGACCCTCCATCCAGATAAATGTGTATTCTTTTTTAGTATAAAAGTATCCCGGCCGAAGGCCAGATCCTCCTAAAATCAAAGGCTCGCTATCGCTCGCCAGGAAAAAAATCGACACCTAAATGGCACGAGCGGACCTAATATTGAAATTGAAATGGGGTGAAAGGTCTTAAAATCGCCGTACTAATAGAACAAACGTGTATAATTCTAAAATCTAATGGGGCTAGACATGAGGGAGAACGGAGTCCAGAAAAAGCAACTACTTCCCCCTCAATCATCACAGTATGACTCCCCTCCTCCTACAACTACTTCCCCCTCAATCATCACAGTATGACTCCCCTCCTCCTACAACTACTTCCCCCTCAATCATCACAGTATGACTCCCCTCCTCCTACAACTACTTCCCCCTCAATCATCACAGTATGACTCCCCTCCTCCTACAACTACTTCCCCCTCAATCATCACAGTATGACTCCCCTCCTCCTACAACTACTTCCCCCTCAATCATCACAGTATGACTCCCCTCCTCCTACAACTACTTCCCCCTCAATCATCACAGTATGACTCCCCTCCTCCTACAATTACTTCCCCCTCAATCATCACAGTATGACTCCCCTCCTCCTACAACTACTTCCCCCTCAATCATCACAGTATGACTCCCCTCCTCCTACAACTACTTCCCCCTCAATCATCACAGTATGACTCCCCTCCTCCTACAATTACTTCCCCCTCAATCATCACAGTATGACTCCCCTCCTCCTACAACTACTTCCCCCTCAATCATCACAGTATGACTCCCCTCCTCCTACAACTACTTCCCCCTCAATCATCACAGTATGACTCCCCTCCTACAACTACTTCCCCCTCAATCATCACAGTATGACTCCCCTCCTCCTACAACTACTTCCCCCTCAATCATCACAGTATGACTCCCCTCCTCCTACAACTACTTCCCCCTCAATCATCACAGTATGACTCCCCTCCTCCTACAACTACTTCCCCCTCAATCATCACAGTATGACTCCCCTCCTCCTACAACTACTTCCCCCTCAATCATCACAGTATGACTGCCCTCCTCCTACAACTACTTCCCCCTCAATCATCACAGTATGACTCCCCTCCTCCTACAACTACTTCCCCCTCAATCATCACAGTATGACTCCCCTCCTCCTACAACTACTTCCCCCTCAATCATCACAGTATGACTCCCCTCCTCCTACAACTACTTCCCCCTCAATCATCACAGTATGACTCCCCTCGTCCTACAACTACTTCCCCCTCAATCATCACAGTATGACTCCCCTCCTCCTACAACTACTTCCCCCTCAATCATCACAGTATGACTCCCCTCCTCCTACAACTTAGTCTTTACAAGTCTTAATATGGATTTATTTTATATAATACTAAATTCAGAGTAATTTGGTCTAATATATATTTATATATATATATATATATATTGCAGATTGTTCATGCAATTCACATACGCTACTTCACTGTAAAACTTAATGTTCAATAATATTATTGAACAAAATCTGAAATATCATTGGTATGGATAATAAGTGTTAGAAAATGATTGACATGACAATTACAGCATTCTTTTCCAGCTATTGTAACACATTAAATATTCTAAAAAAAATCTGTAATTTACGCCAAATTAATGGAGCTTTCTAAGATGCATTGACAATAATAGGTTTACAAAGTATAGGCCTACCAGCTGTGTTTGTCTATGTTTTTCTACTTTGTACAAACATTATGTCCTTTTGTTTTGACGATAAGAGCCCTTTTAGGTTTAGACGTTACCATAACTTAATAATGTAAATTATTCTGTTTATAAATCATATATAGCCAGAAATTGTGATAAGAACAAATACTGTAGGCACACAGTTAACCAAATAAGTTAGGTCACTAATGTCATTATGTCTCTATCACTCTGCTCTGCATAGTGCAATCGATCACCTGGTTATCAAGGTGAGTACATTCCCTATCACCAATGCCTGGATTCCTGCCCACAACAACAACAACACAACACAATTATTTCCATCATTATGGTTCAATCTATCTATCTATCTATCTATCTATTTCTAGGCACCATAATCCCCAATTCGATAGCCGCGAATGAATCCCTTTCATATTCTTCTACAGTATATGCCGAAGCAACTCATCAGTTGCTCTAATTACTGTGTTGGTGCATTCTTATCATCTCTTAAGTTAACCCCTTGAGGATTATGTCGCGTTTTGACTGTTAATTTTGGCTATCATTGGACGATTATATGCAGCTTAGGAAAAATCTGTTGGAATTAAAAAGGTAAATACTATATCAATTAATACTCCTACTTCCATACATCCTTCCTATTCTGAATAAAATCGTTTAATGATAGCCATAAAACATGAAAGAAATGCGTCATCGTACCTTGATAGGATTAATATTATTCCTTGATATCCTTAAAAGCGATATTATAGATAAAAACAAATAAAATAATGCAATTATAAATACAAAGGGGATTAGATTACCTTCTGCGAGACAAAGGCCAACAAGAAGCGCCTGAAAAACCAGCCCTGCAAGGCGATCATCAGCAGTGTAAAGCCTTTCACGATATTGGACTGTTCTGATGCCTGCCAATTACAACAACAATTTATGGCGACGATAGCAGTAGCAGTTTTACGGGGCCCATTCAGAGGGGATTAGGCGATTATTTCCGTCTCGGGTCAATATGGCCTCTTTCACGATCGATCTCTCCATATATAGCCTGATCTAATATATTTAGTATAGCCTTGAGTAAGCTACTATAACTTAGATTAATCAAATCAATCTTAGCCAACCTTAGGTACTGTAGCCTAACCTAATTTAACATATCTATACCTAACCAATGTAACTTACCCCTTTGAGGATCATGACTCGTATTAGCAATCCCTTTTGGGTGTTATTAGACAACTTTTAGAGCTTAGGAGAGACCTCTAGCAATCAAAAGGGTAAAGTCGATCTCAATTAACCTTTTTACTGACACAGATCCCTCATTTACTTAATAAAATCGTCTTGTAATAGCCAGAATACACTTGTCAAAATGTGTCATAATCCTCAAGGAGTTAATCCTAACCCAGCTTAATTTACTTTAGCCTAACCTACCAGCCTATGTTGACGATACCTAAATTACTGCAGCTAAACCTAACCTAATCCAACTTAATAGTATCTAATTTAATCCAACCTATTCGAAGCTAACGTAATCCAACCTAACTTAACCGACTGTATGCTACAGTAACCTAAACATTTCTAACATGACTGAATCAATTTTCTATCTAAGGCTTGATGCATGAGTGTATAGTAACTCTTTCATCCAGTACAGTTATTATGACTAAAAGCAGGTGAATGAGGAATTGAGTGAGTGAGGAAAATGGGAATGTGATTGAGTGAGATAATGAGTGAGTGAATAAGTGAGTGAGAAAGTGAGTAACTAAGAAAGTGAGTGAGTGAGCCAGTGAGGAATTGTGCGATCCAGGAATTGAGCAAGTGAGTGAGTGAGTCACTGGGCGTAAGAAAGAATGACATAGTAGTGTGAGTGTTTATGAACATACCTGGCATGTGTACGTGTGTACGATACCATGTTTGAGTGTTGTGGATCAGAGAGAGAGAGAGAGAGAGAGCAGCAACACACAGTATACAGCTAACTCATCACACTGCCCCCCTTCACCTCAAAGCTTTGATCTGCATAATACTGACGAGCACAATCTGCATAGTCACACTCTCTACCCTGGCCACCACCACCACGTACTCTAACACACTCACTCACACGAACTCTCACCATCACGCACTCTCATTGTCATACTCTCTACCCAATCCACTCTAACACACTCACTCACACGCACTCCTCACAATTACACACTCACTCACTCTCTCACTATCACACATTCTCATAGTCACACTCTACCCTTCCCAACACCACACACTTTAACACACTCTCACAATCACACACTCATTCACACTCTCATCATCACACACTCACGTAGTCACACTCTCTAGCCAATACACTCTCACCACGCATTCTAACACACTCACACGCACCCTCAAAATCACACACTCACTCATACACACTCTCAAAATCACACACTCACTATCACCCACCCTCATACTCACACTCTCTACCCTGGACCATCACACACTCTCATAGTTATACTCTATCCTTCCCAACACCACGCACTCTAACACACTCACTCACATACATTCTCAACATCACACTCTACACTGGCCAATACCACTCTCTCTCACACACTCACTCATACTCTCACTATCACGCACTCTCAGGATCACACTCTACCCGGGCCACTACTACGAACTCTCACAATCGCATATTCATTCACACACACTCTCACTATCACACACTCTCATAGTCACACTCACGCCAGCCATCACCAAGCACTCATATAATCACACACTCACTCACTCTCACAATCACAAACTCGCTCACACTCACGCCACCCGCCACTCTGACAACCATACACTCAATCACACGCACTCATAGTCACACTCACAAAAGTCTCTACCAAGCACTCTCACATTCACACATTCATTCAAACATGTTCTAGCAATCACACTTTCACCCAAATGTACTCATACAATCATACTCACACTCACAGCTCCACGCCAGTCATCACACACTCTCGCAATCACTCACTCTTTTCACAGTCACATGTGCCGGCTGCCACGCATACACATACTTTTTGTGTTATCTATCACATACACACACACACACACACACATGCACTCTCTCTCTCTCTCTCACGCACACACACACACACACACTCAAAAGGACTCTGCTTCCCTATGCATACACGCACCCAACCACCGCTCACAATCACACTCACTAGTCTTTATCGAAGTCAACTACACGTACAAATGCACTATTACAATCACACATACTCACCCCCCCCCCCCCCCACACACACACGTTTGGCCCCTGGTTTTGACTCCCTCTGGACCACCACTTTTACTCCCACAATTAATGTATGCTACATTCATGGCCTTTCCTCTAACTTCCACTCTGTGGAACAACACCTCTCCTCTACCAATCCTGATCTTCTCTCGGACTGCTTACAGCAAACCCTTCTTTGTATATTCCTGCTATCTCTATTATCAGTTGCATGCAAAACGTGGATATTGTATATATGTGCGCAACAATCTTGCTTTCTCTCTCTCATGCTCCCAACTTTGATTTTATTGTATTCTCAACTCTTTGGCTAAAGCTTTCTTATCACTCTCAAACTTAATATACAGTATATACACTGTTTATCTCTCCCCTAATTCTACTAACTATCCATCATTCTTCAACTATCTAATTTATAAAGTGGAACATATTTTATCCATCTCTCCTTTCTCAAAAACCTCAGTCTTAGGAGATTTCAATGTTCACCACTACCAATGGCTCTCCTCTCATTTCACTGGCCAACCTGGTGAACAAGCCTACATCTTTTCGATCCTACATATCCTAGAACAGTTAGTCCAGCACCTTACTCGCATTCCTGACCGTCTTGGAGATCGACCCAACATTCTTCACTTATTTCTAATCTCTAATCCTTCTACTTATGCTGTAAGATTTTTCTTTCTCTTTGTTGGGTTCCTCTGATCACAAGCTTCTCTCTGTCTCTCAAGTACGGCTATCCGATCCTTCCAGCCGGCTGCGCTTGTGGCACTTTGGCACTGCCGATTGGGAGGCTCTTTGGCAGCACTTCTTTGATTTCCCTAAGATGATATTTACTCCCTTGGCCGGGGAACTTCGGAGTTTGCTGAGCGGATGGCATGGAGACATACAATCCATCTTCTTTCTCTCAGCCTAATGCAAACAAGTTCTTCTGCTTTCTGCAATAATGAGAAAGCACTCAAGCAGTAGCATTGCCTTGAAACTCAAGAATCTCGTACGTTTTATGTTTCTGCCTGGAATTAAGCCAAATCTGTTCTTAGACTCGTCAAAAACTCTTTCATCAAAAACAAATGTTCCGACCTTTCCAACTCTAGCTCTTCCCAATCTTTCTGGCATCTATCCAAAAACCTCTTCAACAATTTGATTTCCTCCTCTTTCTCTCAATTTTTCCACTCTGACGGCACCACTATCACATATTCCTCCGACACAGCTGAATTCTTCACTCAAACTTTCGGTAAAAACTCCACCTATTAATCGCTCAACCTTTGACTTTGTGCTTTCCCGTTAACCCCTTGAGGATTATGACGCGCTTTGTCAGTTTATTCTGGCTATTATTAGATGATTAATCCACATTAGGTAGAGTATATGGAAGTCAGAGTGTTAATTAAGGCAGTCCTTGCTCTCTTTTTATTCCCACAGATCCTTCCTAACCTGCATAAAGTCGTTTATTGATAGCCAGAATAAACTGTCAAAACGCGTCATGATCCTCAAGGGAGTTTAATTAAAGGACCCCACCTCGCTTTTTTTCTCTTTCTCTCCAACTGTCTTTGGCTTGTATTCATTCGACCCCATTCAGCCTACTGTTTTAAGACGTTTACCCCCATCCAGGTGTCAATATTTTTCTGGCGAGCTGTAGCGAGCCAGCATATATATATTTTTGTTTTGACAGCAAGTTAAATTTGTACATTTTTCGATAGAAAACTGTCTCCGGCAAAGCCGGATTTCTCCATACAATGCTGGCTCGCTAACGCTCGCCAGGAAGATATCGACACCTGGTGGGAATAAACGTCCTAAAACAATTGGCTGAATGGGGCCGAATGGATACAAGCCAGGGAAAGAGAGAAAAGGAGAGTAACGTCTCACTCTTGGGTTAGAGAGTAGGGGTGGGATTGTGTTGCAAGACGGGTACCACATGCCATACGTAGAGGAGGTGGTATACACTGGGAGAGCTCTGAAGAACACTGATTATTATAGTAGAGAAAGAATAGCGAGAGAGATGCAACATTGCGGCGGAGAGAGAGAGATTGCAGAGAGTTGGTGAGTGGACAGGAGTTAATGATACGAAAGGCCATCCTTTATACTTTATCGAGGAGTGCGGTGTGAGAGGATCCTCCCCACACATGTAAGCAATACTCAATACAAGAACACACTGTGCCCCTGTACAGAGCAAGAAGCTGTGCAGGGGTAAAGAACCCCTTGAGGCGGTTGAGCACACCCAACTTATGGGAGGTTGCCTTAGCAAGACTAGTAATATGGTCCTTCCAAGTGAGAGCAGAAGAAAATGAGACACCAAGAATATTGAGAGAAGATGAAGGATTGATTTTTGTATTGTTGAAGAACAAGGGATAGTCCTCTGGAGGTTCCTGACAGGTAGATAGATGGAGAAATTGGGTTTTGGAAGCATTAAAGGCAACAAGGTATAAAAATATCCCGGCAAAAGGCCTGTTCATCCTTAATTGCAGGCTTGCTATTGCTCCAGAAAACGAAACGTCCTCTTAAAGTAGGCTTACCTGTTGAATTGAGCCAAGAGATTGGTTGGGTCAAGCGATTGTTTGTTTTCGTGGCCATTTATGTTTTGAGGGGTTGGGGACATTATTTAGGGGGATTCGTGGTCATTGGGTTTTGGTGAGAAGGTAATGGTAGCTATTTGGGTACCGGATGAAGGTATTGGCCAAGTTTATATAATCCGTTATTTATTTGTTTATCCATCCAACAAACAATCATACAGACATACATAGCACGGCGGTCGTGTAATGTCCGCAAATTCGGCTCGGCGGAAAACAAATATTATTATAACTAATAATAATAATAATAATAATAATCATAATAATAATAATAAAAATAGTAATGATAATTAAGGTAAAAAGGCCGCCAGCCAATCAACGCGCTCCCTTTAACCTTCCCTTTAAACCAGCTGAGTTTGACACTCTGGACTCTGGAGGTAAACATGCCACACCTTCCTGGCCGACCAATCAGAAGCCTCCGTTTTCGGAGCTGACAGCTACGTGTACAGCTTCACGTTTAAACTTGCTCTCGCTCTCTTCACAGGCCGTTTCCTCTGGTTGCAATAAGTCTAATGCATCAGTGCCAGCCCTATACTCCCGTAAGCCACTAAAAGACATACGCAACCAGCTTCCAGGAACTTATTATGGAGAGAAAAGAGTTGAAGCGAAGGAAAGAAATATCCAAGCCGAGCGGCCAAAGCAACAACTGGCCGAGCGGGCGGGTCAGCCAATCACAGCGCCGGAAAGCGGGAGGCGGAGCTATATCAAGGGGGTGGGGGAGGCTGCAGAGTTCATTCACCTCTCGGACTCCACTGGGCTAACTTCTTGCAACCCACATTCTCTCCCTCGCTTGGACACACTTGGAAACTTGGATCCACTTGTTCCAGCCTTCCAGCCCACACCACTTGTTCCAGTAAAGTCCACCTCGGGCCCAGCATCACTCTCCCCTACTAGGCGGATACACCTACAGTATCCGGCCGCCTGTCGTCACATCGCTGGCTTGCACACCTACAGTACAGCCAAGCGATTCAAGAGGGACGACAAATAGTAGATGGGAGCGAAGATTTCCAGTTGAGCTATTGGCCGGCTCTGACGTGGGGAAGATGTTCCAGTAGATACCTAAGGCTGTCTTATATTTTTAAAGGACCCATATTGGGCCCGACCCCAGATTTCGAGAAAGAGAGAAAATGCTTGACAAACCCAGTGCTTCCAACCAATAATAATTGATGTGTACTTGTAGGACAAAATAAAGAGGAAGATACTAGACTTTTGTAAATAAATAAAAGTATGATGTGTTAAGAGAATAATAGTTATTCTTGATAGAGAAGGCTCCATGCCGATTAGCTATCAATAGTGTAGGATCTTGAAGGGCAGCAAATAGATATTAACATTAAAGTAAGAGGGGATAATTCATAAATAGATAAGCAACTATAGGGCTTAGGGGAAGAAAGAATAGTTGCAATCAGATCAGCTTTAGTTTGAGAAATAGGTATGGAGGACACTAGTCCGTATGATCAACTATATCTTTTTGTTATAAAGGAAACATTATCAATCATATTGTTTGAAGGAATATTCCGTCGGTTCCGTGGTAAGCGTTACGAGTATTAAGTCCAGGATAATATTGTAATCATAATATATATGTAGAGGATTAAGCGGTGAATATTGTTCATGTAGGTGTTTTGAGATACTGATCATATCAAGCCATTTGTTGAGATATATTATTGGAATAGGTGGTAGACGTGGCATACGGACTTATTGGTAATAGGGTTAAGAGAATATATAATATAAGAATGTTCTAGATAGGGAGATCAAGGTCATGTGTAGTAACACCATGGCCTTCTGAGTAGATATATTATATAGGGTTAAGATAATATATAATATAAGAGTGTCATATGTAGTAACACCCTGGTCTCTTGAGTAGACATATTAGGGCCCGGTAAAGTTATATTATTTTGGAGTTTAGTTAAGAATATATCTCTTGTTCTAGATAGGGAAATAAAGCTCGGATTTATTAATGCTCTGGTCTCTTGAGTAGACACAGTAGGGCCCGGTAAAACTATAATATTTTGGAGACTAGTAACGTGCCTTTGGATCGAAGTCGAAGTGAGTCAATACCTGAATAGCGGGAATCCAAATAGGTGGTGACGGGAGCTCTAGAGTTCCAATGTACAACCTATGATGGGTCGACGAAATATTCAATCTGTGTATTGAACTCATATAGGCCCGAACAGAAAAATAGTTACTAGGTTAGCATAAAGTTAGTAGTAAGTTTGTTAAATAAAGTATACGAACTTCTAAATGACTGGCGAATTTTTCCCCACCTTAGTAGTATAATTAGAATAAGAAAATAAATACTACAATAAAAATAACAATAATAATAACAACACTAACAATAATGAACACATGTATTTAAAACGTGGTAGGCGGAACCGTAAATCCGGAAGGGTTTTTATTTTACGATTAAATTAACATTTGCGGATTCCAGGGGGGGGGGGATGAATTTATATATGATTTCGTTTTCTCTCCCTTGCCGGTAATTTATTCAGTGGCCAGGAGGAGGGGGGGGGGGGGGGTGGAGAGAAGGGTGGGGAGAATAGGGGGTAGGGAGGGGAGAGAGAATGAAGGATAGGGAGGGGCAGGTGGTGGGGGATGGGAGAGGGAGGAAGAAAGAGGGGGATACAGGAGGGGAGTACTAGGCGAAAGGGGAAATGGAGAGAGTTGAAATGAGGAGAGCAAAGGTGGGGAGAAAACAAATGGGGAGAGAGTATAGAGATGATATGGGAAGAGAGGAGAGAAGAGGGAAAGGTTTCTTGAAAAGAGAGGGAGACAAATGGAATGAGGAGAGGGAGAGGAATCTAGAAATGAGAGGTGGAGAGAAGAGAGTGGGAGAGAGGGGAGGAAGATAAATCTAGTGAAGAGAGGGCTAGAAGAGAGGGTGAGAGAGGAGAGCGAAAAACAGGGAGGGGAGAAAGGAAAATGGGAGAGAGAAGAGAGGTAGAGGGGAGAGAGGAATAAAGTGTAAGGAAGGAAGGCAGGAAATAGGAAATTGTAACAGGAATTGAAACGTTAAGGACAGCAATAAGGAAGAAAGTATCAGAATATATTTAGCGTTTGAAGTACTAATGAATAGATAACACAAATAAACACACACACAAACACATACACACAAACACACATACATAAAACAAAAATACCCACACACACATTTATATATACATGCTAATAAGATACAGGTGTCCGGGTAGGGTCAGTCAGGAGGAAAACTATAATTCCCTTCCCCTTCCTTCATCCCTGCACTCATTTATATTCTGTGTTTGCCCTATCCCTCTCTTTCTTAACCTGCCTTCTTCTTCCTCTTATTCTTCTTCTTATTCTTCTTTTCCATCATCATCATCATCATCATCATAATCTTCGTCTTCTTCTTGTTTTGCTGTTTCTATCATTCCTTTTCCATATGTACGTGTTTTCTGTTTAATTACAAATCGACAAGTAAGGAAGAAAAGGAAGAGCAATAGAAGAAAAGGAAATGCTGTTCAGCCTATACAGTTTTTACAACTATGCAGTTATTTTAACGTGTAACTAATTTCCCAATGCTTGTTATCGATACCCTTATATTGGATAACAACATCCACTTATTATCTATATACATTATACATTATTACATCCATCATGAATTAATAAGCTGGTTTTAGCACTGTGTGGTACGATATCTTGTTAATGAACAGTGCACACTAAAATTATATCACAAAGTTGACGATTTTTTTTTTAACGTAATAAACTTTCCGTTCCCTAGTAGTAATATCGATGATAAAATAACTTATAATTGTTGTATTCCCAGCTAATCATATTTTCTAAAGATTGCGCTAGAGTAGATGAATTTTGGGCTAGAACTAGGTTACTGTACAGACTCTTAGTAGACAGAGGTCTTGATGCAAGTAAATTGTTGCATAAATGTAATCTTTTTAAGGTCAATAATTGTGACTGTAATCTAAAATGTGATATAACAAATATTAATCAAGAATGTTTTACTTGAAGTTTTGCAAAATTATAACATCTGCTTATTTTTTGTCTGAATGTATGCATGTATTGATTGTTTGTCTTTTTCTATTGTTATATTATTTCCATTGTTATTATTGATTTTTTTCAAATTATTTTTTCCTGTTAAATGAGTACTTTTTTTAAATTTTGTGTTGCTTCTTCATATTTGCAATTTGTATACTTAATTTTATTGTATCTATTCACTTTTGATAGCATCAATTGTTTACCTTTGTGATATTCTTAATTTATTTGTACTACAAATGTAAGTTATTTGTAGGGTAGTAATTGGTAGGGGTCATGTGAAGCATACTATGCTTATAGGTACAGCACCTACCCGATAGCCCTATCGTTAGTGAGTGCTGTACGTATTATAGGTACAGCACCTACCCGATAGCCCTATCGTTAGTGAGTGCTGTACGTATTATAGGTACAGCACCTACCCGATAGCCCTATCGTTAGTGAGTGCTGTACGTATTATAGGTACAGCACCTACCCGATAGCCCTATCGTTAGTGAGTGCTCTACGTATTATAGGTACAGCACCTACCCGATAGCCCTATCGTTAGTGAGTGCTGTACGTATTATAGGTACAGCACCTACCCGATAGCCCTATCGTTAGTGAGTGCTGTACGTATTATAGGTACAGCACCTACCCGATAGCCCTATCGTAGTGAGTGCTGTACGTATTATAGGTGCAGCACCTACCCGATAGCCTTATCGTTAGTGAGTGCTGTACGTATTATAGGTACAGCACCTACCCGATAGCCCTATCGTTAGTGAGTGCTGTACGTATTATAGGTGCAGCACCTACCCGATAGCCCTATCGTTCGTGAGTGCTGTACGTATTATAGGTACAGCACCTACCCGATAGCCCTATCGTTAGTGAGTGCTGTACGTATTATAGGTACAGCACCTACCCGATAGCCCTATCGTTAGTGAGTGCTGTACGTATTATAGGTACAGCACCTACCCGATAGCCCTATCGTAGTGAGTGCTGTACGTATTATAGGTGCAGCACCTACCCGATAGCCTTATCGTTAGTGAGTGCTGTACGTATTATAGGTACAGCACCTACCCGATGGCCCTATCATAGTGAGTGCTGTACGTATTATAGGTACAGCACCTACCCGATGGCCCTATCGTAGTGAGTGCTGTACGTATTATAGGTACAGCACCTACCCGCCCTATCGTAAGTGAGTGCTGTACGTATTATAGGTACAGCACCTACCCGATAGCCCTATCGTTAGTGAGTGCTGTACGTATTATAGGTACAGCACCTACCCGATAGCCCTATCGTTAGTGAGTGCTGTACGTATTATAGGTACAGCACCTACCCGATAGCCCTATCGTTAGTGAGTGCTGTACGTATTATAGGTACAGCACCTACCCGATAGCCCTATCGTTAGTGAGTGCTGTACGTATTATAGGTACAGCACCTACCCGATAGCCCTATCGTAGTGAGTGCTGTACGTATTATAGGTACAGCACCTACCCGATAGCCCTATCGTTAGTGAGTGTTGTACGTATTATAGGTACAGCACCTACCCGATAGCCCTATCGTTAGTGAGTGCTGTACGTATTTTGTACTATTGTTAATACCTTGTCAAATTACAAATTTACTTTGATATAACATTTTGACATAAATTGTAGTTTCTTTATTCATACATAATTTAATAGAATTTACTAGAACGTCCTGAACTTCCCAAATTGACTAAATCCTTGAACATGAAGAGAGTGCGTTGCTATATGTGTGAATAATTTGCTTGGGAAATAGATCAACTTGCTCATGTAGTGATGTACACCCTACGTGGTGGTTTTGGGAAATTTTACTTCAAAATTCTATTTTGCTAAAGCGTTATTTCCACTAAGCGATTTTGATTGTGTCATCCCTGTTTTGGTTTGTATATTTTGTAAGTTTTACATTATAATTATCATGATATTTTGTTTAATTGTTATCGAGCATAGGGCTTGCTTTTGCCATTTTCGAGCAATGTATATTAGTTTGTCCCCTAGGCTAACAAAAACGCCTTCCCAGACTTCCTTCAAACTCACAAAACACATGCTAACCCAAAACCTCTCCAAGCTAAATATGTTCACTTCTCGAAAGAAAAATGTCCCCGCCGAAGGTCAATTTCTTCTAAGTGACATGATCGATATCGCTCGCCCAGAAAAAAATCGACACCTAATGTGTGTTTTTATGTGTATGAAGGAGACAAAACTCAAAGCTGCATGTAACGAGTGTCTCCTTCAAAGTTGAGAGAGTGAAAGAGCCAAATTAAACATTTTTGTTTTCTTTTCTTTTTTTGGTGTACAATATTGGAAAAACGAGTGGTGTGCTTGTTTAGTGTAGTTAAATATATAGGAGGAGGTTTTTGTGAGAGCTAGCTGGATTACACTCTGTGTAGGTGAGACACAAACAAAAACAGTGAGGGAAGCCACACAAATTAAAAAGGGGTTCCAGCAATTCCTTATTACATGCCTATAAGGCCTGCCCTTGGTGTTGCCCTGCTCGATTGGCATCTACAATCTCTCCAATGGAGTGAAGCGTCTTATTATTGCCAAACTAATAGGGAGAAACGTCTTAAAATCTCCAAACTAAAGGAACAAACAAGGGAGGTATAAAAAGAATGTCCTCGGACCAAATAAGGTTAACGAACACTTACAATATTTAAAAAGTGTTCTTCTTATCCAAACCCTTCCAACACACTGTACATTATGCAATAGTCTAATAGTTGATATATCTACGGTGCCTACTATCACTATATACTATATATACTATATAAACCCTTCCAACACACTGTACATTATGCAATAGTCTAATAGTTGATATATTTACGGTGCCTACTATCACTATATACTATATATACTATATAAACCCTTCCAACACACTGTACATTATGCAATAGTCTAATAGTTGATATATTCTACGGTGCCTACTATCACTATATACTATATAAATCACAACTATTCTTACCGGTACTATTCCTAACTTAACTATTAGTAATATAGTCATTCCATCAGTAATATATATATATAGATATAGATATTTATATGTATATATACAGTATATATATATATATATATATATATATATATACAGTATACACTGTAAATTAAAAAAAAAACAGCATATAGGCCTACTTGATCACCAATTAGAGAGGGAGATATTTACATATATTTACATAGATACACTGACCACATAGACCTTACGGTCCCAGCGAGGTGGTCAGGACTTAATTCTAGTAGAGATAGCTAACCCGAGAGTAAGGGACAGTGGAAGAAAAGGATAGCAAAGAAGAAGGCTCTCTCCCCAGAGAGAGAGAGAGAGAGAGCCTGAAGTGAACAAGAGGAATAAAGATAGAGGGCCCGGGCAAGAGAGATTAGGCCAGAGCGAATGGGCTAGTGAGTAAGGCGGGAATGGTGTACAGTCAGACCCAAGAGTACCCTCCTGCCTTCATGGCCTCAACTATAGTATACTCTTGTAACACTCATTCATACCTTATTGAGGGGCCGGGGTTATTATGATGCCTTTGATTCATTATTATTGAGGCTTTCGTATTGTTTTTATTATTATTATTTGTTTTTCATTTTACAGTAGAGCACCTCCCCAGACCACCATTAAGATAATAATAATTACATGATTACATTAATAAATATATAAATACATAAATGATTACATAAATAAGTAAAAAACGCTCGCCAGATAACCCTGAGCACTTTCAATATATTTACCGGTATTTGTTTTGTTTTAATTTACATCACGGCAAAGGCCGGCTTCCCCTATAATAATGGCTCTACATCGCTCGCCGAAAATAGCTCGACACCTGAATGACATATTATTGCCAAACTAATGGGAAAAAACATCTTAATATCGCCAAAGTATTGAGACGAAACAGGGGAATGCCAAAAACACTAACCGCGGAAAAGAGGGCTAATAAAATGAAAACATATTCCTCACCATCACAGATTGAAGAGCGAATATCAAGCCTTTCTTAAATGTTTACTAAGGGCTTGTATTTTCCATATTTTAACATCGAACTGAACAAAGTTAAATATATACCGTACCGTTTGTTGTACATATGCTAAGACCTATTTTCCTTTTTCATAACACAAAACTGGACAACATTTGAAAATGTAGACGTTGTATATTTGCCTTTCAGTAACTTTTTACTTTATACAGTATAATGGAATTAATAAATAATTAAATAGGTGGAAGTCGGACACGACCTTTGAATGAGCTTGTACTTAACACGGAAGTGAATAGCGTTGAACCAGCCTTCCATGTTTTATGTCCGCCATGTTGTAACCTCGCGCTGTCTTCTGTATATTAAACCTTTCATTATACCATTGAATTAACCCTCCATGTTTTGTGTCTGCCATGTTGTAAACCTCACATGGTCTTCTGTATATCAGAGCTTCCAGTACAGCATAGCGCTTTTCTTCTTTGTATCATAGCTAGCAGTAGACGACTGAGGAATTGAGAGTTAACCCAGCAAGCGCGTGCCATTAGTTTTTAACCCTTAACTAGCGGCGCTCGACTTAAGTCGAGTGAAATCAACTGGGAGAAAACAGGTGAAAAATGGGTGAAGATCGAGTGAAAATTGGTGGAACAGTAATGAACCATACGTCCGACATATGTGGCCTCCCGGCCCACACTAACTCCAGTTCCCCCACCGCACGGGTGGATGACAGTGTGACCAATAGTTAGCGAAAAGTGAAATCAGCAAAATGTCCATCTTTGAGGTAACACTGTCAGGGCTCCACGAGTGCTACGTAGCTGTATGTGGTGTCATTGTGTAGCGATTTCCGCCTAGTTTTCGGCACAATACAGTTCCTTTCATGCTGATGGTTGATATAGCAGTCAGAATGGCCTGAAAAGGCCCAAAACGGCCACAGACCCCCCGCTCTTAGAGGGTTAAAAGTGCCTGCCAAGCGAGCATATTTTGGTTCATTCCCGCCTAAAATCGTCATTATCCAATAAATATCGTTATTATTTATTCATATGTGCCTATTTTACGTTTAATATGAAGATATTAACATGTAACAGCAATAAAACAAGTGGGAATAGTATTTGGGGGGTGAAAAAGACTAATTATTGCCGACCCTCCAGTCATTGGGTGAGAGGCGCGTGAGACATACACCCTCCCCTTACGAGGCCTGAAACCAGACTGATGCCTCGCTAGTGAAGTTTCTCTTTTGCCACAATCTTTATATGCATCCCAGATGACCTTGAAACCGGGTGGGAGATATTGGCGCAGTAAATAAACCGATAAACAAGGGAATAAGAGGAAAAATTAGTGATAATTGAGGGGGGAGGGAGGGAAAGGGGGGGGAGGGTTGACACATGTGGAGGAGTGATAGAAGGTATGGAGGGGATTTATTTCACTTAATCACATATTCCTTTGTTTTGAGTGCCACTGGGGTCTTTTAAAAGATTTTTTTTTTAGGCCTTGGATCTTAAGAATGCTGTCGCCTTACCCAGTAAAACCTCTTAAGAGTCTCGGCGCCGTTCCCGGGTTAAGGTGAGGTTTTTAGTTTTATCCCTAGACCTCCATCAAGCTTAAAAAGATACTCCCACGACCCCATTTCGAAAATTTGTTTTACATTTTTCGGTAGTGATCCTAAATGGCTCGCCAGGAAACAATCGACACCTAAATGGCGCGAAATGTTTGATAACCGCCAAACTAATGTGGCGATCAATTTAAAACCTCAAAATTAATGGGGCAAAACATGAGGGTGAAGGGTGTCCTGAGAGAAGCACTCCCTTAAATGAAAAAATACCCTTAATTGCTAGAAATTACAGTTGGCTCCATGAATCTGGTACTGTCCAGCATGTTTATGTATGAAGGCAAAAATGGTAGGATTGAATTAGGTGTGTTATATATAATGAAAGAAGTTTATATCTGTATTAAGTTAGCGGTTTTATATCAAACTATTCTTGTTGTTCAGTGATTGTGTACACATATTTGAGAGCAACATTGCATTAAGTCAAAGGATTATGCGGGCATTGATATATGGATTTCCATATTAAGACATTATCCTCAAGATGTATGCATGGAGTAACACTACATTGAATATACTGTACGTATCTCATTAACGTTTACAATCGGTCCTCCACTGTCTCTCTATCTGTGGGTCTGCCTGTCTTCTTGCAAAAAAAAAAATATATCAACAAATAAATACCAAAATAAAAATAGGCTAAATAAACAAATATAAAAAGAGTAAGTAGCCTACTATAAATTGGTTCCATTATCTATATGACTGAATTTTGTTTCAGAGTAAAGACTGCACATAATGGATGTATACAGTATACTGTATACACAGTATATATACTGTATATATATATATATATATGTGTGGTATTAGCTTCCAAATTAACCTTTTTAGTTAACATTGACGTATTTCTTTCTTGTACAGAATTCTGGCTGGTATTAGTCGATTTTCTATAGTTTAGGAAGGGATTGTGGGAGACAGAGAGCTCATTGAGATTAACATTACCCCCTGTTAATCCCTAAAGGCCTTCCAAACACGAGTATAATGCCGATTATATATATACCAATAATGAAACAATGAAGTGAAATAATATGATCCTAAAAATATTGCATCCTTGAATCATCCTTAATAATAATATATAATTGAATATTTGTTTTTCTCTTTGCAGGTAAGTGTTGCGAGCTGTAAGGACACAAATAGTAAGTATGTGTACTGTACATGTTTTCAAGTTAAAACAGCCACACTCCTTAACAGCTTCCAGCAAAGCAGCCACAATCTCCTAACCAAACCTAAGCTAAGAAAACATGACTAATTATACACTAACCTAACCTAACCTAATCTATTTAGGATTATGACTGTTTTGGTATTTGGCCATTTTTTGCTATAGCCTTTGTCTCTCAGGGGCGCGTTCAAGAGCAAGGCTTCAGACGCTACAGTTTCCGTAGCGCGAATTGGGGCCTATTGAACGATTTCGATGCCTCTTCCGCACTACATAAATATACTGGGTGGTTGCTATGGTTATGTTTATACCAGCTTCTTCGTTTGATGCTCAAAACAACGACAATGACCGTTATTTACATCTAAACAACTGCTTGGATATTTATCCTTTAATTTCCATAAGTAATTAGGCTTAAATCATGCTATGCTATTAAATTATAGCGTCTCATTGGCCTAGAATACATATTACTAATTATTAGTAACCATATTGTTTTCTATTATATTCTGCAATAAAGTATATATGAAAGAAAACAAAGTCGTTCATCAAATTTGTCATATATTATTTTCGTCCGCCACTTCAATACATGCGGATCCTCTACGCCTCTTATCAATACATAAAGCTGTATAGTTGTTTCAATATTTTAATCAAAAATTTAATCTAAATGTTTTAACCCGGGAGCTACGGGAAGACTCTTAGTAGGTTCTAGTGGGCGAATGCGGCAAGACTCTTAGGATCCAAGACCTAAAAAAAACTTTTAAAGCACCCCTGCAGTGGCACTCAAAACAAAGCAATTTGTGTTTAGGTGAGATAATTTCCCTCCATTACTTTCTACCACTCCTACACATGTGTCCCCCCCCCCTTTCCCCTCCTCCCCCCCTCTTTTTCCCCCCTCCTCAATTATCAGGTATTTTCTCTATTATTCCCGATATTTATCGAGTATTATCATGCGAGAACGGGTGGGAGAGAGAGGGGTGGTGGAGGAGTGCTTATTTATGTCCCGAAGATGAAAAAACTTACAACCTATATAGCCTATACAGTATATATACCAATCTGAGATATATATACCAAGCCAGTCTGAGACATCCCCTTATCTCTCAGTACTTTCCGAGACAAGAGAGAGGGAGGGTGTTTGTCTCTCACCGCTGAAGGTCAGATTACGACCGTGGGGCTAAAAAATACGATTTGCACCAGCCAATTCCTGTTACCACTTGTTTTATTGCTTTCCCATGTGCATATGTTCATATTAAAAGTAAAATAGGCACATATGGATAAGTATTAATTATATATATGGTAAATTAACGATTTTAGTGAGGAATGAATCAGAATACCTTCGCATGGCGGGCATTTTCAAATACCATAGCTGTGCAGTTAAGAGGTTAAAGTAAATAATAACACATAATAATATGAATGGTCAATTTTTTTAAGTGATTTTATTTGCATATGGTCGAAAGTCATTCGCCTGCTAGCGCTATAAAGACGAATTGTAAAGATGTATTGTCTGTGTGCCTCACGGCGTCACTCCTCAAAAGACTGTAGCGCCTGTGAGCAACCGTAAGCTACTGTGTGCACGCGCAATAGCATTCAAGAGCCTTGTAGCGCCAACCATGAGCTAGAATTAGTGCTCTTGAACGGGTTCCTGGTGTGACTTAGAGCGCTTATATTTAGAGAGTGAAGGCATAGGGGGTCCCGGGAGTCAGAAACAATACGGCGCATGGGGAGTTATAGTGCTCTGATAGACATACATTGGTGGATTGTAAAGTAAATAGATGCATAAATAGAATAATATGAGGTATATAAGGTGACTAATGAAGTATAATAATGGGGTAAAGCGTGAGGTAGAAACAATATGGCGTCCAAAAGTTAAGTCGACACTACCCTCTTATACAATTACCTTAGTGTGACCGTTTCGAAACTGAAACTTATTTCCATCTAATTTAGGATATACAGTTTTACATTGTACACAAATGTATAGTTATGAATTTGGATAGTTCAGGCTTTTTGATGAAAACTATCATCTCGTCTGCTATCTTCAACACTTTCCCAGCCTCTTCCATATATAATGATATTAAATATATAACATTGTGTACATATGTCAGCTGCTAGAGCAATTCGTATATACCCCTGCTTTCTATGAAAATATACTTTATAATACTAAAACCACAATACTTCAAGAGAAAAGTCGTGGAGTGATCATATTTGAGCTTCATCGGTGATTGATCTAGATGGGTTGAGAACATGGTGTAGGCTACTTCGGAGGTCAAATCTGGAAGAAAACGGGATAATATTCAATCATGGAGGCAAAACACAGGTATCTGGAAGCGCTGAATATGAGAGCATACGAGGCCTCTGGAAGTCAAGGGGCCTACGAACCAAATCACAGTTTCGATTAATAAGGGGTTAAAGTCTAAGAAAGGTACTTCACTCCAAAAGTATACTCCTATGACAATATTATTCAGCTCGACCTGACAAATAAAAATTGATGTTGGTGTTGGAGTGCAGTACCTTTCTTATTAAATTTTAATTTACTGTCGTCTATCTCATGTCTTCTGATCTATCACTTACTTCCAATATGAGAGCATACTATCTCATGTCTTCTGATCTATCACTTACTTCCAATATGAGAGCATACTATCTCATGTCTTCTGATCTATCACTTACTTCCAATATGAGAGCATACTATCTCATGTCTTCTGATCTATCACTTACTTCCAATATGAGAGCATTCTATCTCATGTCTTCTGATCTATCACTT
Source organism: Paralithodes platypus (assembly GCA_032716605.1). Taxonomy (NCBI): domain Eukaryota; kingdom Metazoa; phylum Arthropoda; class Malacostraca; order Decapoda; family Lithodidae; genus Paralithodes; species Paralithodes platypus. Next base: position 25,887,623 of record CM064567.1, on the reverse strand, counting down.
ACTTCCAATATGAGAGCATACTATCTCATGTCTTCTGATCTATCACTTACTTCCAATATGATAGCATACTATCTCATGTCTTCTGATCTATCACTTACTTCCAATATGAGAGCATACTATCTCATGTCTTCTGATCTATCACTTACTTCCAATTGAGGCAGAAAGAATCTTGTTATTTTCAATGCTTCCAAAACCCAATTTATCCATCTATCTACCTATCACAATCTTCTACATGATTATCCCCTACTCTTCAACAACACAGAAAACAACCCTTCATCTTCTCACAATATTCTTGGTGTATCTTTCTTCAGACCTTTCTTGGAAGATCATATTACCACTCTTGATAAAACAGCTTTCCAGAAGTTAGGTGTGCTTAACCGTCTCCGCTTCTTGCTCTACACAGGGAGAAAGTGAGCCTATGTGTCAAATATTGTTCATATGTGTGGGGAGGTTCCACCCATACAGCACTTCTCGAAGGGTAGAGTCAAAGCCTTTCGTCTCATCAATTCATCTCCTTTTACTAATTTCCAACAATCTCTCTCCATACACCACAATGTTGCATATCTCCCACTCTTCTACCACTGTTACAATAAGCAATGTTCTTCAAAGCTTTCTCAGTGTATACCTCCTCCCTTGCAGATATTGGGGGATACCCGCCTTTAGGCACATTCCCACCCATATTTTCTTCAACAGTCTAACCCAAGAGTGAACTGATTTTCCCAGTCTTTCTTCTGCTCAACAAGAAAGCTTTGGAACTCTCTCCCTCAACCAGTCTTTCCCTCATCCTATGAATTGAACTGCTTCAAGCTCCATGTGTCCAAACATTTTGACTCGAACGTACCTTGATTTTGGCTCTCTATCACCATTCACACTTTCGGGGGGGGGGGGGGGGGGGGGGCACACTTGTTACAGGTAGCTTTGCCTTTTGTCTCCTTCATACATATAGAGCACAAATCGTAAAAGCAAATTATCACAAGTCCCTCTCGCCGAAATTAATATAGAATGCGTGTAAGTGAATGGAATCCAACAGTTGGACCAGTTGTATGCGGTCTGCTTGTAAGCGTCATAATGAGAGCTTCATGTTATCTGACCAACACCAATTGTCAGCAACTAGCCAGTGGAGCCACTATCACTTAACAATGACACCATAATGTCTTTGGCGTCACAGTATGTCAGTCGCCACTATTCAATACACTCGAGGTGCAAAAATAATGATAAACATATTGTACATAATTATTACTTTATTCATTATTGGTAAAAACACATGTGCAGATATGGTCCCAGGTTTATTCAACGTTTCGCCTTTTGCACATGTGTTTTTACCCATAAATGTTGCAGCCTACGCTGATTCTTCCTTATTAATTCATTATAATTAGGCTAGAAACATTGACCACTAATATCAACACGACTAGAACAAATGGGTTGTATATTACCGCACAAATACCCTACCTGACTCTTCCCAAATAGTAGAATTCTTAGCTCGATTGCTCTATTCTGATATGAGTTACAATACATTAGGGGCAATAATATTGTCTGGCCGAATTATAGTGAACAGACTATAATATAAGCCTCCCTTAATATGACAATAAAGGACTGCAGGATACAGCCTGTATTTATCATGGGCTCTGTACTTTATGTAGGCTAGGATGGAACTTGAATTTGACTGACTTCACCGGACTGGTATATATATGGTATATATATATATATACCGGTATATATATATATATATATATATATATATATATATATATATATATATAATATATATATATATATATATATATATATATATATATATATAGAGAGAGAGAGAGAGAGAGAGAGAGAGAGAGGTAAATAGATAGATAGTTAGATGGAGAGATAAATAAAGAGTGAGAAAATTATATGGAAAAGGTAAAGCAAGAAATATATAAAGATTCAGAGAGGTTAGATATGTGTGTGTGTATGTGTGTGTGTGTGTGTGTGGTGGAGGGAAGGGGGGGGGGGGTTATTAAGTGATGGAGAGGTAGAGGACCCAAGGGAGGTGTAGGGAGGAGGACATATCTTAATATATGTCTAGGTGACAGCTGATGGGGAGGGGGGAAGGGAGGGGGGGGGGGAGGAAGGAAGAGAGAAGGAATAGAAAAGGAAGAAGTGTAGACAGAAAAGTAAGTAAAATGGAAGAGAAGCGAATAAAATACACAATAGACTACAGTAGAGAGAGACAAAGAAAGAAGGAAGAGGAGATAAGAGAATATACAGGAGGGGAGAGAAAAGAGGAAGCATAGGTGAAGGAGAAGAAGGATGAGGAAGAAGAGAAGAAGCATAAAGTGTAAGGGGAATTGGGAGAGGCAGAGCGAAGGAGGAGAAAGAAGGGAGAGAAAGAAGAATGAGGAAGGGTAGGAGGAAGAGAAAGTGTAAAGGACAGCAGGAAGAGGAGGAGGAAGAGTAGGAGGGAGGTGGAGGAATCCAGAAAAAGTAGGCTATATTGAAAGAACAAAAAACAATAAAATAGGTATGATAGAGGTATATAAGTTCATTAGGAATATTGATTATTTTATCCTTATATTAGATGGGTTAATTACTGCCGATGTATGTACCTTCAAGGGGAGACAGACCGTTTTTCTCGACCCCTTTCTCCCTAATGCTTAGCCCCACTAGTTTTGAGATTTTAAGACTTTGGTTCCATTAGATTGGGGAACTTATGACCTTTCACCCCATTTTTTTTTGTCAATATTAGGACACTTCGTGCCATTTAGGTGTCGATTTTTTCCTGGCGAGCGATAGTGAGCCTGTAATTTGAGGAGGAATCGGCCTTTGGCCGGGAAATTTTTCTACTGAAAAATGTACAAATCTATCTTGAAGGGGGGGGGGGGTTCTAAGCTTATTGGAGGTCTAGGGAAGAAAATACAAAAAATATATGAATTAATGAATTAATAGACTAAACAAACAGCCACTGTCCCCTTAAGATTGTATTTTTAAGTTTTCTCCCTAGACCTCTGTCAAGCTTAACCCCCCCCCCCCCCAAGACCCTCTTTCGAGATAAATTTGTAAACTTTTTGGTAGAACCACGTCCTGGCTGAAGGCCGGTTCCTCCTAAATTACAGGATCGCTATAGCTTGCTAGGAATAATCGACACGTAAATGGAACGAAAGGATTTAACATTGGCAAACAAACTGGGCGAAAGGTCGTAAAATCGCCAAACTAATGGTATGAACGTCCTAATAGCTAAACAATAATGGGGCTACACGTGAGCCCCGTAATTACCCTCATATTTACCCTCATTAATAATATATACTTCCACCAGCAACTACAGTATTTACCCTCATTAATAATATATACTTCCACCAGCAACTACAGTATTTACCCTCATTAATAATATATACTTCCACCAGCAACTACAGTATTTACCCTCATTAATAATATATACTTCCACCAGCAACTACAGTATTTACCCTCATTAATAATATATACTTCCACCAGCAACTACAGTATTTACCCTCATTAATAATATATACTTCCACCAGCAACTACAGTATTTACCCTCATTAATAATATATACTTCCACCAGCAACTACAGTATTTACCCTCATTAATAATATATACTTCCACCAGCAACTACAGTATTTACCCTCATTAATAATATATACTTCCACCAGCAACTACAGTATTTACCCTCATTAATAATATATACTTCCACCAGCAACTACAGTATTTACCCTCATTAATATATATACTTCCACCTCAGTAATAATATATACTTCCACCAGCAACTACAGTATTTACCCTCATTAATAATATATACTTCCACCAGCAACTACAGTATTTACCCTCATTAATAATATATACTTCCACCAGCAACTACAGTATTTACCCTCATTAATAATATATACTTCCACCAGCAACTACAGTATTTACCCTCATTAATAATATATACTTCCACCAGCAACTACAGTATTTACCCTCATTAATAATATATACTTCCACCAGCAACTACAGTATTTACCCTCATTAATAATATATACTTCCACCAGCAACTACAGTATTTACCCTCATTAATAATATATACTTCCACCAGCAACTACAGTATTTACCTCAGTACCTCATTAATAATATATACTTCCACCAGCAACTACAGTATTTACCCTCATTAATAATATATACTTCCACCAGCAACTACAGTATTTACCCTCATTAATAATATATACTTCCACCAGCAACTACAGTATTTACCCTCATTAATAATATATACTTCCACCAGCAACTACAGTATTTACCCTCATTAATAATATATACTTCCACCAGCAACTACAGTATTTACCCTCATTAATAATATATACTTCCACCAGCAACTACAGTATTTACCCTCATTAATAAATATACTTCCACCAGCAACTACAGTATTTACCCTCATTAATAATATATACTTCCACCAGCAACTACAGTATTTACCCTCATTAATAATATATACTTCCACAGCAACTACAGTATTTACCTCATTAATAATATATACTTCCACCAGCAACTACAGTATTTACCCTCATTAATAATATATACTTCCACCAGCAACTACAGTATTTACCCTCATTAATAATATATACTTCCACCAGCAACTACAGTATTTACCCTCATTAATAATATATACTTCCACCAGCAACTACAGTATTTACCCTCATTAATAATATATACTTCCACCAGCAACTACAGTATTTACCCTCATTAATAATATATACTTCCACCAGCAACTACAGTATTTACCCTCATTAATAATATATACTTCCACCAGCAACTACAGTATTTACCCTCATTAATAATATATACTTCCACCAGCAACTACAGTATTTACCCTCATTAATAATATATACTTCCACCAGCAACTACAGTATTTACCCTCATTAATAATATATACTTCCACCAGCAACTACAGTATTTACCCTCATTAATAATATATACTTCCACCAGCAACTACAGTATTTACCCTCATTAATAATATATACTTCCACCAGCAACTACAGTATTTACCCTCATTAATAATATATACTTCCACCAGCAACTACAGTATTTACCCTCATTAATAATATATACTTCCACCAGCAACTACAGTATTTACCCTCATTAATATATACTTCCACCAGCAACTACAGTATTTACCCTCATTAATAATATATACTTCCACCAGCAACTACAGTATTTACCCTCATTAATAATATATACTTCCACCAGCAACTACAGTATTTACCCTCATTAATAATATATACTTCCACCAGCAACTACAGTATTTACCCTCATTAATAATATATACTTCCACCAGCAACTACAGTATTTACCCTCATTAATAATATATACTTCCACCAGCAACTACAGTATTTACCCTCATTAATAATATATACTTCCACCAGCAACTACAGTATTTACCCTCATTAATAATATATACTTCCACCAGCAACTACAGTATTTACCCTCATTAATAATATATACTTCCACCAGCAACTACAGTATTTACCCTCATTAATAATATATACTTCCACCAGCAACTACAGTATTTACCCTCATTAATAATATACTTCCACCAGCAACTACAGTATTTACCCTCATTAATAATATATACTTCCACCAGCAACTACAGTATTTACCCTCATTAATAATATATACTTCCACCAGCAACTACAGTATTTACCCTCATTAATAATATATACTTCCACCAGCAACTACAGTATTTACCCTCATTAATAATATACTTCCACCAGCAACTACAGTATTTACCCTCATTAATAATATATACTTCCACCAGCAACTACAGTATTTACCCTCATTAATAATATATACTTCCACCAGCAACTACAGTATTTACCCTCATTAATAATATACTTCCACCAGCAACTACAGTATTTACCCTCATTAATAATATATACTTCCACCAGCAACTACAGTATTTACCCTCATTAATAATATACTTCCACCAGCAACTACAGTATTTACCCTCATTAATAATATATACTTCCACCAGCAACTACAGTATTTACCCTCATTAATAATATATACTTCCACCAGCAACTACAGTATTTACCCTCATTAATAATATACTTCCACCAGCAACTACAGTATTTACCCTCATTAATAATATACTTCCACCAGCAACTACAGTATTTACCCTCATTAATAATATATACTTCCACCAGCAACTACAGTATTTACCCTCATTAATAATATATACTTCCACCAGCAACTACAGTATTTACCCTCATTAATAATATACTTCCACCAGCAACTACAGTATTTACCCTCATTAATAATATATACTTCCACCAGCAACTACAGTATTTACCCTCATTAATAATATACTTCCACCAGCAACTACAGTATTTACCCTCATTAATAATATATACTTCCACCAGCAACTACAGTATTTACCCTCATTAATAATATATACTTCCACCAGCAACTACAGTATTTACCCTCATTAATAATATATACTTCCACCAGCAACTACAGTATTTACCCTCATTAATAATATATACTTCCACCAGCAACTACAGTATTTACTCTCATTAATAATATATTAATGGCAATATGGTTTTAGACGATGTCGATCAACTGCAGACATTCTTTGCCTTCTTACGCATCAAATCAACCAAGCTACAGACCAACATGGTGAAACACATACAATAGCACTGGATATATCAAAGGCATTTGATAGAGTCTGGCATCAATCCTTATTGTCGAAGATGTCACACTACGGCCTTGCATCATTAGTTCCACTAATTTCTTCTTATCTTCATAACAGAAAAATACGTGTAATGGTAGATGGCCTTTATTCTCAATTTCACTCAATAAATGCTGGTGTTCCCCAGGGATCAGTTTTGGCCCCAACTCTGTTCCTCATTCATATCAATGATCTCATATCTACCACTCATAATCCAATACATTCCTACGCAGATGACTCAACACTCCACAGTTCCTTCACATTTACCAATTCTTTCACCCAACCCGATCTTATAAATTCAAAAATAAACACTGCAATTTCTCTGAACCAGGACCTTTCTAGAATTAATGAATGGGGACAAGAGAATCTAGTTTCCTTTAATGCACAGAAAACCAAGTACATTCAATTTTCTAACCGACAGAATCTCACTGACTCCCATATATTTTTTAATGATGTAAATATTCCCACTTCCCCTAGTATTGACATTCTCGGTGTAACATTAACTACTAACTTGAGCTGGACACATTATGTTAGAAGCATTGCTAAGAATGCCTCTAAAAAACTGGGACTCCTGTACAGAGTTAGAGAATTCTTCACTGACGAGCAGTTGGCCGTAATATATAAAAGTCATGTGCGCTCTCAGATGGATTACTGTTCACCTCTGTGGGGTGGAAGTGGAGTGGTTGCATTGAGGCAGTTGGACAAAATTCAAAATAAAGCTATTAGATTAATCAATAACCCTGCAATCACACAGGACCTTCCTACATTAGCCATACGAAGAAACGTTGCATCCCTTGCATTATTCTACAGATATTTTCACAGCAATTGTTCCGAGGAACTTGCTTCAATTGTGCCGCCTCTCCACATCTTTCCCCGTAGAACTAGGGCAGCTGAGAGCGCCCATGAATTTACACTTTCTCCTCCACAATGCAGAACTTCTGCTTATCAGAATTCATTTATCCCTAGAGCTACTACTCTTTGGAATTCACTTCCCTCGAATTGCTTTCCACAAACTTACAATCAACAAATGTTTAAATCCAGTTGTTACAAACATTTTATGAATGGAGGATGCCTTTAGGCACATGGACCTTTTTGTTTTATCTGTGTTTTTCCTTCCTCCGTTCATTGTCTCTTAAAAAAAAAAAAAAAAAAAAAATATACTTCCACCAGCAACTACAGTATTTACCCTCATTAATAATATATACTTCCACCAGCAACTACAGTATTTACCCTCATTAATAATATATACTTCCACCAGCAACTACAGTATTTACCCTCATTAATAATATATACTTCCACCAGCAACTACAGTATTTACCCTCATTAATAATATATACTTCCACCAGCAACTACAGTATTTTTTATTTATTTATTCATTGTTTTCAAAACAAAATAAGTTATAATGAATATCAGTCGAGGCAGATGTTATCTAGATAATAGCTTACCTTTGAGATTGTAAGATGTTCCTTCCATTAGTTTGTCGATTTTAAGACCTTTCGCCCCATTTCGTTGTCAATTTCAAGACCTTTCGTGGCAATTAGGTGTCGATTTTTTCCTGGCGAGCGATAGCAAAGTGAAGTTACTATACTCCCCAGGAAATGTTTACCAGAAAGCAGGAATATATATTGTCGTGGAACATGAAATGTTGTAGTTACGGCAGGATATCTCATAGACATAATTATCAAGTGTAAATAATTGAAATAATATTATAATCATATAGTATAAGTGATGTGCATTACCGTAGTGATGGTGTCAAAATAAATGAGTTATAAAGCAATCAGATTGTCTATATAAAGTATTAGTTCAATACATATGAATGGATATGATAATTCATGGTTGTATAAGTATATAAAAATGTTGTAGTTGCTGGTGGAAGTGTATAACATTAATGAGGACAATTATGAGGGTTATAAGTATATTCATGGTTATACAAATATATAAATATAATGTAGTTGTTGGTGGAAGAGTATAACAAAATGAGGGTAAATATGAGGGAAATTATGGAGGGTTATATAATTACTCTCTTCATACTTGGAGAAGAATATACAGTAGAGAGCAATTAAAGAGTCAGCAGGGCGGAAGCGGAAGTGGGAATAGATCATGTGGTGGGAAAAAGAAGAATGAGGAGGAGGAGAAGAAGAAGAAGAAGAATTAAACGAGAAAAAGAGAATAATAAGAATACCATGATAATAGTAATACAAAGAAGAAGAAGATGAAGAAGAAGACGGATATATATATAGAAGGTAAACAGACAAAACAGAGAAAAACAAAGGAAAAAGGTTGAGGAAGAAGATCAAGATAAGCAAGACGTAGAAAAAGAAGAAGACAAATAATGAGAAGAATAGGAAGAAGACATGCAGCTGCAGCAGTATAAGAAGGTGAAGCCAGATAATTGACTTGTTTCCCGGACAACTCAACAAGTACATCATTATAATTTTCAACTAGCAGATCTCAACCAGTAGACCATTTCAACTAGTAGATCTCAACTAGTTAACCATTTAAGCCAGTTGATCTCAACCAGTTAATCATTTCAACCATTACATCTCAACCAATCAACTATTTAAACCATCATATCTTAACCAGTTAGTAGTTTCAACCGGTAGATCTCAACCAGTTAACCATTTCAACCAACAGATCTCAACCAGTAGACCATTTTAACCAATATCAACTTAACCATTTCAATCATTAGATCTCAACCAGTTTACAATTAAAACCAGTAGATCTCAACAATAGCCATATTTTATAATTCAACAACATAAATAACTACAGTAATACAAATAATAACGATTATTATTATTATCATGATAATAATAATAATAATAATCATAACAATAACAATACAATAATAGTAATAATAGGAGTAATACTAATAGTATTATTAATAATATCAAAGATATAAGTTAATTAGCAAGTGAATTACGGTAATGATGATGCTAACAGTATAAGCAGCAATGAATTAGTATTTAATAGTACAGGATGTCAAACCGGAACAATTTTATTTGAAGATTTGAATGGGTATGAAAAGGAATACACGAAAATGTACATGAAATAGCATTGTTTTGGCCATATTATCACTTCGGAAGACGTCATTTGAACTATAAACCATAAAGTTATCTTTACAAACATACTATAGTCTATGCGCTGTAAGTAGGCGAGAAATCATGATCTCTAACCTCTGTAACTTAAAGACAACTAGAGTAATCAAGCTAATAATTATACCATTTGGTAAGAGTTAGTCAAGGAATAGATGGGGAAATTTACAGCCCATTTTCTCTAACCTTTTTTGAGTTACAGAAGATAGAGGTAATGATTTTTCGCCTACTTACAGCGAATAGACTATACTAAAGAGTACAAATAATGGACTCAGCTTTCATTGATCACCCTGATATGGTAAGCAGAGTGTCGGCATTACAGCAGACAGTTCAGCATAGTGTAGTCATCAGTAGGCTAATGTACTGTTAAGGGAGCCCACCTACCTTTTTTTATATTTCTCTCCCTTTCTCTTTGGCTTGTACCTATTCGGCCCCATTCAGCCTACTGTTTTAAGACTTTTACCCCATCCAGGTGTCAATAATTTTCCTGGCGAGCGGTAGCGAGCCAGCATATATATATTTTCGTTTTGACAGCAAGCTAAATTTGTAAATTTTTCGATAGAAAAATTTCTCCGGCGAAGCCGGATTTCTCCATACAATGCTGTCTCGCTATCGCTCGCCAGGAAGAAGTTGACACCTGGATTTGGATAAACGTCTTAAAACAGTTGGCTGAATGGGGCCGAATGGATACAAGCCAGGGAAAGAGAGAAAAGGAGAGACAGTTACAAAAAACGGTGACCCCCCTTAGAATAATGGCCTACATTATTGTCCTATTACCATAAATATTACTGGCGCTCATTATTACTGTGGTCGCTATGTGGTAGGTCGTATGGTAATTATTATTTGTTTTCTTTTCTGGACTCCCTCTCCAGCATGTCTAGCCCCATTAGTGTTTGACATTTGAAGACGTTCACCCCCTTACTTTGGCTATCTAATTAATACTTTTCGCCCCATTTCTTTATCAATTTTAATTCCTTTCGTGCTATTTAGCTGTCTATGTTTTTCTGGCAAGCGCTAGCGAGCCTGCAATTTACGAGGAACCGGATTTTGGCCAGGGCATTTTTCTACCGAAAAAAAGTACAAATCAATCTCGAAAGGGGGCCTGGTAGGTATTCATTTAAGCTTGATGGAGGTTCAGGGAGGAAACTATGAAAATTCTCTATATATTAATATAATAGATTATAAGATAAATAATAAGAGAAGAAATAAACAAATAAAAATGTGTGTTGGCATTACATCAGATAGGTGAACATAGTGTAGTGATGTGGTGTTAGAATATTGGCCTACATTATTGAGAGCTTATGGGGTGAGAATGACCTATTAGTATTCATATTATTGGCGCTCATAATATAGGGTCATTATGTGGTAGGTGGATGATCAAAGGCAGATTATTATTATTATTGTAGTTATTTGTATTATTATTACTATTATTATTGTTATTATTATTATTAGGGGTTCGACCCCTACGGGGAACCCCTATTGTGATCATTAAACCCACTTATTCATCCAAATTCATTTTACACGCCGGTTTTGACGCAATACCTCCAGAACCGCTTTTTGGATCGGGATCAAACTTTCACAAGAGGTGCGTTTTTGTATTGGGCAACTTTTGATATGCTAAACATCCGGCATGGTGGCCAAACAGGTAGGTGGCAGTCGATTTCCCGAAAAATTTGACGCCTAAATACCGTCTCTCTCACTCATAGGAAATGATTGAGCTTTGGCATATGGACTCCACTACTAATGCTCCACAAATGTTATAGAGGTTTTGCTTTTGCACGTGGGTTTTTTTTCCGGCAATCTTGAAAAACCTCGAATTCCACTTAAAATTCCACATCTTGAAAACTACGCCGATGATCAAAGCCATGTTTGCGTAGTTGGGTGAGGCTCGCGATTCCGAACGTTTTGATACCAAAAGAATATAAATGGGTGGAATAGTTTGGCCGCAGCATTGAAAACTGTCTATTCTTAAATGACTTTAAAACCATATTCGCTACCCACACAAAGTTTACCGTCTACAGTCTATAGGCTTCCACGCATCCCCCAGTTTTGCTTAATAACATAGTCGATTTATTATTCAGATCTATTATTTGTTTTGTATTTAACTCTCTCAAAACAGTTCGAGTCCCTACAAATTCCACCAATTATTTAGCCAACCTACCTATACATACCTACCCTACCAAATAATAATGATAATTCAAATTTATTTTTTGGTGAAAAACAGAGTATTGGCTAAGGTTTTTAACAATTCCTCCCTTTGCCAAATGCTTTGTTTAATAACAAAGTTCTAGACCTTCAAAGCTTTGACAATTTTTGGTGTGGTGTGACTTACCTTTCCTCCTCCCTCAAACAGCAAGCAAAGGTATCAGGGGTTCAAGTAGTATTGCACGCTTCCATAAAAATATATACTGTATAGTCCGGTTTTTACTTTACGCAATAACTCCGGAACTGCTTGTCGGATCGGGACCAAACTTTGACACAAGGTGCATTTTTGTATTGGGCAACTTTTGATATGATATCCAAAATGGTGGCCAGACACGCCCGTGGCAGCCTTTCGCTGGGTACCAACCCATCTCGTCCTATCTAATTTTATGATGAACTCTATTGTTCTTGATCCCACTATAGGACTCGGTAGCCTATTCCACATATCTACAACTCTGTTACTAAACGAATAGAGGCAGATCCCTTACACACCCAGTCTCTCTCTGTCACTCGTTTTGTTTGCACACAAATGAGGCAGATCCCTTACACATGCAACTAAGATGAACATGGGAATCTGCAGAGAGACAAGTGGCCCACAAAAGGCAGATCCCTTTCACATCCAACCCATTTCGTCCATATGACTATCTGATTTTATCTTGAAATTCTCTATTGTTCTTGATCCCACTATAGCACTAGGTAGCCTATTTCACATATCTACGACTGTTACGAGAGAGGCAGATCGCTTACACAGCCAATCTCTCTCTCTCTCTCTCTCTCTTATTTGCATACTTGTACAAAAGAGGCAGATCCCTTACATATGCTTCCAAGATGAAAATGGGAGTCTGCAGAGAGCCGATTGGCCCACACACGGCAGATCCCTTTCACACCCAACTCATCTCGTTCTATCAAATTTTATGTTGAAGCTCTATTGTTATTGATCCTACTATACTACTCGGTAGCCTATTCCACATATCTACAACTCTTATACCAAGCGAATAGAGGCAGATCCCTTACACAGCCAATCTCTTTCTCTCTCGCTCTTGTTTGTTTGCACACCGTTACAAATGAGGCAGATCCCTTATACATGCAACCAAGGTGGAAATGGGAGTCTGCAGAGCCAAGTGGCCCACATAGGGCAGATCCCTTTCACACCCGACCCATCTCATAAACGTTACCTGTTATTTACACTACTTACTATACACCCATGTTATCATATACCTGCAACCAAAACACAATTGTAAGAAATAGGAACATAAGAAAATGGGAGTCTGTAGAGAGCCAATTGGTCCACACAAGACAGATCCTTTTCACACCCAACCCCTCTCATAAAAACTCTCTCATTTATCTCTGTCTTCCTTACATTAACCCTTATTTAGCGGGTGGTAAGGTATTTTACACTGTACCGCTCAGCGGGCATAATCCCGAAATATTCGCTCAATTTCACTCGCCCTAGCGCCGTTACTATGGCTCCAATGCGAACGAAACTATCATTTTTGGAAAGAGCAACTCTTCGTCTCCCCATATAAGTCTATGAATGGATGTTATGAATGAGTGTGGAGGGTGGAAAGAGGTGAAGAAGAGGAGGTACTTTTTGGTCTATTTCCCGGGCGCGTTCGGTTGCGTTTGCTTTGGCCTGACTTCGGCCTCTCGCGCGTCTACTATTCCTTCGGTAATCGGTCTTATTTTTCTCTTATTTCTCCTTATTTCTGTATTCTCTCTCTCTCTCTCTCTCTCTTTCTTTCTCTCTCTCTCTCACTCCTGTCTGTCTGTCTGTCTCTCTCTCTCTCTCTCTCTCTCACTCCTGTCTGTCTGTCTGTCTGTCTCTCTCTCTCTCTCTCTCTGGCTCGCTCGCTTTCCCTCTCTAGCGCGCTCTGTCTCTCTCTCTTCCTCATCCGTATATGTAATTCTCATTATTATTTTCTCTAATCTCTCTCACTCCTCCTGTCTGTCATTCTGTCTCTCTGGCTCGCTCGCTTTCCCTCTCTTGTGATCCCTTTCTCTCTTCCTCATCCGTATAATTATGTATTTCTCATTATTATTTTCTCTAACTAATCCCTCTATTTCATTTATTTGCATGTAATATTTCTGTATTATTATATCTTTTCATTCTTTCTTCAGTTCAGTGTCTGTATTCTCTCTATACGGTGGGAATGGTATTTCGTATGAGGGATGTGCAGCACAAATATTCAATCTTTCGTTGTGTAGTTGTTTGTATTACCGTAAGAAATTTACTGAACGCCTGCAAATAATACGCTATAAAATGCTTGCAATCAAACTCTCAAGCAATTTCAAGGTCACATGCAATTATAAATGTAGGCTATAGGTAGACCCAGAGAGGAAGAGACAAGAGAGAGAGAGAGTGTCGTGATAATATAACAATGTTACATATGTATCATATATATGAAAAAATAATATATACAGTAGGCCTACATCTGTTCCCCACAATCATATAATGCCAAGCACAAATATTCAATCTTTCATTGTTTGTATTACCGTAAGAAATGTACTGAACGCCTGCAAATAATACGCTATAAAATGCTTGCAATCTCTCTATTTTCTCTAATCTCTCTCACTCCTGTATCTCTCTCTCTCTCTCTCTCTCTCTCTCTCTCTCTCTCTCTCTCTCTCTCTCTCTCTCTCTCTGGCTCGCTCGCTTCCCCTCTTCCTCATCCGTATTATGTATTTTTCATTATTATTTTCTCTAACTAATCCCGCTATTTCATTTATTTGCTTGTAATATTTCTGTATTATTATATCTTTTTCACTCTTTCTTCAGTTAAATTTCTGCATTCTCTCTCTCTCTCTCTCTTTGTTTCGCTTGCTTTGCAGGAATTTTGTTTTTGTTTTATATATAATATATACTAATTTACTTATCATTACTTACTATATCGTATAAACAATAGTAGGTAGCCAACTTACCATAATACCGATACACCAAACCGATCCGCATGCGGTTTTGTTTATCACCTGTTTACTAAAGTGCCACCATTATCGATTTTCTTGGAGCCGACTCGAGCGGGAGGGTTACCAATTGAAGTTAAATCCGCTAGCATATATTGTTAGATGTAAGACATGATAAATACCACTAGAAATATGAATTGGCAAAATCCATATAATATCACTTCGAAATTGTTCTGAAATTTCAAAACAAAACCGCTAGTGTAAGTCATTGCTGCTAGATCGAAGTAAAGGTCTCTAGATCTAGCAGAAGTCGCTATACGTATTGGCAGTACTGCACACTCATTCATTTCATTCATTCATTTTCTATTGAGCTCGTCCTGGAATCTTTACGACTCTGAATCTTACGATTGCCGACGGTGATACGTTGTTGACATTGTTGTTGATGTTCCAGTGAAGGGATGAACAAAATATTGTCCTTGTCCAATAATAGCTATTTCATAGTCCCACAGGACTTATTTTGATATATTTATCAAATTTATTGAACGCCTGAAAATAATACGCTATACAATGCTTGCAATCAAACTTTCAAGCAATTACAAGGTCACATGCAATTATAAAAAGGTATATTGTAGACCACAATCTTCGCCAAGCTTCGTTGTTGCTTGTATTATCGTGAGAAATGTACCATACACCCTGGTTATCGTGAGAAATTTACCGAACGCCTGCAAATAATACGCTATAAAATGCTTGCAATAAAACTCTCAAGCAATTTCAATGTCAAATGCAGTATAGGTAGACCCAGAGAGGAAGAGAATGACAGAGAGAGAGGGGAAGTCAAAAACATCTGCTAGGTGTGATTTCCCCTGAGAGGGAAGAGATTAGTTAGGGGCGTGCCCTGGCCTACATCAGACAAAGAGAGTACAAAGGAGTACAAACAAAGAGAGTGAGACAGAGAGAGAGAGAGAGAGAGAGAGTCGTGATAATATAAAAATGTTACACATGTATCATATATATGAAAACATAATATATACGGTAGGCCTACATCTGTTCCCCACAATCATATAATGCCAAGCACAAATATTCAATCTTTCGTTGTTTGTATTACCGTAAGAAATTTACCGAACGGCCTACAAATAATACGCTATAAAATGCAAAGGAAATTTCTTGTAGAGTGCAATTTTGAGGACGTGATGTGCTCTGAGAGAGAGCGGAGCGGTGATTAGGAGCATAAATTACCTCAAGACTGCTCGCCACACAGGGAATTATATAAGGAAATTACCGTATTTTAGGGTTTTTTCACTCGTGTTTTACGATCGTTGAAAGACAACCAGTGATCGTAAAAGGATGGTTCGGGTGTCATTGGAAAGCTCAATTTACGCACTTTCAGGATACATACTTGTATTACGCTCTGGGTCTTGTTTATGCATGAAAAAGAGCACGGAACAACCCCATTTAGGGTAAAAAAAAAAACCCGCTGGGCGGCACAGTGAAATATACTCCACCAGCCGCTCGTAAGGTGATAAACTGCTTGCAATCACATTTTCAAGCAATTATAAAATATAAATTGTACTTACCAACACCCACACCAGTATGTTCTTCGTCAGGAACGTCTCCAATTTGCTCAAGGGTCTGTCCAATATCAACCACAACATCCACCCCACGCAAATTATGCTTGGGGTGAAAGCCTATGATCGGGTTATTTTCGTCTTCCGAGTCATCCACACTACCAAAACTCTCACCCAGACCTTTGACGGTTTCATCCAACAGCTTATTAGAAAGTTCTGAAGAGTTCAGCATGATATCTAGTTCCTGGGTGGTAAGCCGGGCGTGGTTAGTAGGGTGGCGCGACTCACTAGGGATGGCGGCCACCGAATCGAACACGGGCAAATCTTGACCTTCCATTATGGCTGCTTGAGGGTCACTTAGTCACGGTCACGCAGTGGGGATGTGTGGGTGGGCCCTTGTAGTACACCGCCTGACCACCAAGTTTTGCTTTCCATCTAAATTAGGGCGGGAATACGCCCACGGACTTAAGTCCGACCCTGCCATTTAGTCCAATTTTCTCGTATCGGACTTAAGTCCGACGCCGCTAAATAAGGGTTAATGACATCCTAGTCCCTGTCTCTCCCACAAATGAGAACATAAGAAAACCGGAGTTTGCAGAGAGCCGATTGGCCCACACATGTCAGATCCCTTTCACACCCAATTCATCCCGCGCTCTCTCTCTCTCTCTCATATTTATCGCTATCTTCCTTATGTTTACGACATCCTATTCTCTCTTGCCATACTCTCTCTCTCTCCCTCACAAATGAAAACATAAACAAAATAAGGAAATGGGAGTCTGCAGAGTCAATTGACCTACACATGGCAGATCCCTTTCACACCCAACCCATCTCGTTCTATCTAATTTCTAGTTGAAGTTCTATTGTTCTTGATCCCATTATAGCACTCGGTAGCCTATTCCACATATGTACAACTCTGTTACTAAACAAATAGAGGCAGATCCCTTATACAGCCAATCTCTCCCTCTCTCGCTCATGTTTGTTTGCACAATCTGTTCCTTCTGTAGTTTCTCTATGCCCGATAAGTTAAATGATCTTTTGATATCTGTGACACAGCTTTTGTATCCAACACAATACCCTGCTTGCAAAACTGCTCGAACCCCGGACAACGTTGCTTGCAACTTTAATTATTATTATTATTAATATTATTATTATCATTATTAATATTAATATGTTGCTCCCTAAACTTTCATCAATTTGTCAAAAATATAGCTGAGGCTGGTCAAGTGCAAATAGGTGGTGAAGTATGACTGTGTGTAGTTTTGGTGAAGCACTGTTAGCACTGTGCCAAGACCAGCTACAGTGATGGCATGGTGGACAGTTTCATTGCAGGGATTTAGGGGGACACTGATTGCTTTTTTGGTCTACAATTTCGTTCATTCATAAATTCTTAGTTTCCTCGGTAGATATCTCTCAAACTTGGAAAACATCCCCTAAACACCCCCCCCCCCCCCTTAAGATAAATTTATACGTTTTTGGGTAGAACAAATTTCCGGCCGAAGGCCGGTTCCTCTTACAACTACAGGCTCACTTTCGCTTGCCAGGAAAATATTGACACCTAAATGGCACGATAGGTCTTAACATTTTTAACGAAAGGGACGAAATGTTTTAAAAATTGCCAAACAAATGGGCTGAACGTATACAAATCTAAAAACTAATGGGACTAAACACGAGGGAGGAGGAGGACTCGAAAGACCAACTGCCTCCCCTTAATAAACTACACTCCAACTACAGAAAGGCAACCCCGTCTGAGCCACTACAAGTAAATGGAAATAGCCTTTTACCCTATTTGGTCCGAGGGAGGACTTTTTGGGCCACCCTTGCTTCACTCCATTACTTTGGAGATTTGAAAACGTTTCACCTCATTAGTTTGGCGATAATATGGTGCTAAACCTCACTCAAGTGTCGATTTTTTTTTTTTTTTTTTTTTCTGTGTGAACGACAGCAAGCCTGTAATTTATAAGATATCGGCCTTCGACCATGACATTTTTGTAGCTTGAAGGGGGTCTGGGAGGGTATTTCTTCGTTTGAAGGGAATCTAGGAAGGAGTTTTTGCTAGCCTAGGGAACACATTTAAATACATTACTCGTAGATGGTGAAAAGAAGCAAAATCTTCAAAAATAATTACGCAAAATATCAAATTAACTTACAAGAGGTCGGACCAGATTGTGTTAAGCCATTATATGGATCTATACAGTATATGTTAAAACGACTTATGGGAACCAATGTTTACAAGACTATGTGCACTTAATCTGCATACAATGCTTTAATAATATATAAAATAATGTAAAGATCAGCATTATTACATTGCAAGGGTCTATAACAACAAAGGGAATGCATTTTAAAAGGGTAGAAATATTAACTTGAAGCATGGTACTGACCGAAAATATTATGATAGAATTACTATACCCTGTTCATTATAGGTAGGCCAAAAATCTTTACTACTAATCTGCATAACTCAAAAAACGACTTGAGTATTCAAGCTGATATTTCTACCATTTGGGAAGAGTCAGCCAGGGAATGAGTGTTGTAATTTACAGCCCATTTGCTCAGGGCATTGTTGAGGTACAGAGGTTAGGGTTCACGATTTCTGGCCTACTTACAATGAATGAACTATAGTACTTGTATTGGGAGTAGAAATAGTAGAACTAATAATCGTGACATGAACGGTATTTACAGGAACGGATAAAATAAACATTATTATAATGAGAATGGAAGGAATAATTTGGGTGCGTTGGTGAACAGAAACACAAGTATTCTGTAGTCATTTGTTGTTTCCAGGTGATGGTAAATTGAACCCCTTAGCCACTAATATCTCGAGACTTAATGGACATATATGAAAGTACTATGATCTGCGTCATATAGATAACAAACATTTCTTACTAACAACATATGTTAGTACAAAATCTCCGTAATACCCGAGTAATCATGAAGATGACATATCAATTTACCATCAGCTGAATATAAACAAGTTATAGTGAAAATAAATAGTGTGACTATGACAATGGCAGTGGTGCAGTAAGACAAATAACAATGGGAATTGTAATAATGATGATGGGAATTTGAATAATAGGAATAGGAATGGTAAACATTCTTGTGGGAGAGATAATAAAGAGAAGTAGAAGAAAATGAATTAAATAATGTTAAAGAAAATTTTAATTATGAGAATAAATATACAACATTGAAAATGGATGTGGTAAGAATTGACCACTTGCGAGCTTCAGGCTATACTAGTAAGTTGAAGCCGTTAATATCAATATAATTATTATGTTTTTTACACCAACTAACTTCACATCTAAACACAATTAATGAAATCAACAAATACATGTGGCACTCCGAGGACTCGAACCCAGGATACTCACATCGAAATTCCCGGCACTATGCATTACGCTATCAAGGCAGTTAACAAATCAGAAATGCAAAAATAATGTAGGTTTCTGATGGATAGAATGTATGATGAATTTGGTGTTATGTATTCATAAATGTACTATGGCCGTATTTAAGCTGGTAATTATTCTTAATATCGCTGTTTAACGCTCCAACTTCCTTATAGCCTGAAACTCGCATGTGAGTAATTAGACATTGAAGAGGAGGTGGCAAGCACGTCAGTGATAGAAATGCATGGTAAATATATATATAATATTTGTAAAGCTAAATATAATGGGGGAAATATTAAATACGAGTGATTATGAGATACGTTAATACAAATGCGCGTGTGCTCATTTTTATAATTATGTTATTTACTTGAAAAATAATAGCATGTTTCCATATCATGGAGAAAGCATATTTAAGCTGACTTAGCTATTATGAAAATATAGAAATCAAATATCAACACGCGGTAAAAGCAATATTATTAAAACAAATGTTGATTAATCTGCCAGCAATGGTAATTCCTATCAGCTAAATAAGCTAAATATGAAATAAATGACTTAATCAGATGTTCAAAAAGACAGTTTAATTAGTCAACCTTATTGAAAACGGGGAAAATTGTATTACCAATTAAATAATTTCACGTGACAAATTATCGGTGTGTGTGTGTGTGTGTGTGTGTGTGTGTGTGTGTGTGTGTGTGATTGATAATTTCGCATTTACTGATTATGTATTGAACAATGGATAACATATCATTATACCTTAGGTAAGTATATTATCAGGTGTACGTATACTCTAGGATAAATATCGTGCCATTAAATTAACGAAGCTATCCCAGACTGAATCGAATCTTAATTAATGAATTAAGACTTTATTTAATCATTTCATTTTGGTGGTATGCCTTTTTTGTTCGAGGGTTCATGTTGAACCACGATTTATGTCTTAAAAGTGTATATTGTACAGAGTGTACAGTAGAACAAATTATAGTAAAAGTGTATATTGTACAGAGTGTACAGTAGAACAAATTATAGTAAAAGTGTATATTGTACAGAGTGTACAGTAGAACAAATTATAGTAAAAGTGTATATTGTACAGAGTGTACATTAGAACAAATTATAGTAAAAGTGTATATTGTACAGAGTGTACAGTAGAACAAATTATAGTAAAAGTGTATATTGTACAGAGTGTACAGTAGAACAAATTATAGTAAAAGTGTATATTGTACAGAGTGTACAGTAGAACAAATTATAGTAAAAGTGTATATTGTACAGAGTGTACAGTAGAACAAATTATAGTAAAAGTGTATATTGTACAGAGTGTACAGTAGAACAAATTATAGTAAAAGTGTATATTGTACAGAGTGTACAGTAGAACAAATTATAGTAAAAGATACAAACAAACTTTGCTAATATTTGTAATAGCAGAATTGCCATTGTTTGTTTCCAGTAACACAACAATGCAATTTCCGTGTGAAGAGAAATGTTTTGGTGTTTATACAATTTACCGATCTAAAGGATATTATGGCATGATATGATTTGACACAATATTAGAGGTGAAAATATAGCCAACATTTAGTTGTCATTATGTGTGTTTTTCCCTTCGCAACTCAAGCGGGTTTTTTTTATATAAAAAAACATCGATATATGTGACGTTTGTATTTAATGTATATATATATATATATATATATATATATATATAATATCTAAACTACCCTCCTTCGGTTTCTATCCCTCCATGTGTGCCTATATTTCTAATTTCCTTTCTTGCCGTTCCATAGCTGTGGTTGTGGACGGCCATTGCTCTCTTCCTCAACCTATAAACTCCGGTGTGTCTCAGGGGTCTGTCCTATCTCCAGTTAGCTTTCTAATATTTATTTATTATCCCCTCAACTGTATCTCTAGCCCCATCCACTCATATGCTGATCACTCTAACTTACACTGTCCAACTAGTTTTTTTCACAACAACCCAGCATTCAATCACTCCAAAACTCACCTAACAGGGACTTGGCACGCCTATCTTCTGTTATTTCTACTGGCTCTGATTGGGGCAGAGAAAACTGTGTTACTTTCAATGCCTCCAAAAATCAATTTCTTCATCTGTCTACTCGTCATAACCTTCCACAAGACTATCACTTACTCTTCAACAATATACAAATCACCCTTCATCTTCTCTATATATTCTCGGTGTCTCATATTCTTCTTATCGCTCTTGGAAAGACCATATTACCACTCTTGCTAAAACTGCTTTCCAGAACCTGGGCGTGCTCAACCGCCTCTGGGGGTTCTTTACCCCTACACAGGTTCTTCTTCTGTACAGGAGCATAGTGAGTCCATGTATTGAATATTGTTTGCATGTGTGGGGAGGTTCCTCTGCACTGCTAGCACTTCTAGACAAAGTTGAAAAGAAAGCCTTTTCGACTCATCAACCCACGTCTTCTCACTGATTCTCTGCAATCTCTCTCTCATCGCCGCAATGTTGCATCTCTCTCTCTATTCTACCGCTTTTACAATAATCAGTGTTCTTCAGAGCTATCTCATTATATACCACCTCCTCTCTCTACATAGAGCATGTAGCACCCGACTTGCAACACAATCCCACTCCTACTTTTTGCAACTCTCCAACCCAAGGGTGAGACGATATTCCCAATTTTTCATCTATTCAACAGGTGAGCTCTGGAACTCTCTCTCTCTCTGAATCTATTTTTCCCTTATCGTATGTATAAGAAGGGGGTTTAGAACAAAACTTAAACCTCCCTTTAAACTGACGAGGCCATACTAGTTTTCGGAGGCTGACGGGCTAGTTTCACTCACCGTTGAGAGCTTGGCTCACCACCACTGTTGTAAATGATAAGAGGACTAATTAGGATAATGGTTATAGATAGTGTTTCTCAGGTGTCTCGGGGATACCTCGGGGATATAGTTGACCTGGGACCGGATACTCTGACCACTTACGGCGCCTTATTTCCATCTGGTCACTGTATCCTAAATGCCGACATCGTAATTCTAGTGCTATTCACTGACAAACACATCATAACTGTGTATTATAACTTATGACAGTCTAGATTTCCTGAGCATGAGCAAGTTAGGACGTTTTTTGGAAAGATATTAGCTATTAATTCATTGGTTTGTTATGCCTCTAAATCGCCTTAACTTATAGCATTTTTGAAAATCCAGGCCCTGATCCTTATGCATATAAGAAATGTTACCTCTCACAGTATTTGGCTCCAGTCAGTCAAATATAATGATCAACCAAGGATGATCGAGGCATAACAATTACACAACTCAGAAACATACAAAGACTCTCAAGTCGAAAATTGTTTGGATGTATATGTATGCATATACTCAGGCACATACCCCATATAGGGAGTGGCCGACTAGGGACAGCCCGAACAGAAACAACATTTACAGTTCCAATTCTTAGGGCCCCGGAACATGACCATCATATAATATCTCTAAATATAAGCGAGAGAGAACAAAATGCAATAAATGTAATTCACATGGGTGTATCACGGTCGAGTAGTGTTTATATGTGTGAGAATAATAGCCGGGGTGGTGTATGTTATTTGCACATCAGTCCTTTATGTTTAATTCACTGTTTGGTTGACTTGTTTACCAAATGGCTGGCTGGCCATAGCGTTCTCTCTCTCTCTCTCTCTCTCTCTATATATATATATATATATATATATATATATAATAATAATAATAATATTTCATTACTCATGTGTTCAAAACATAGGCCAGGTAGATGGTAGTCGGCCTAGGCCTTCTTACCAACCAACAACAATATTGCCACCTTTGGGAATGTTGGTGTGGTTGGTTAGGCTTCCACTGTTTAGCATCCTTCTGGCTCAGGGTTTGATCCATAGGATGTTTATAATATGACTGGCATAGTGTAACATTATTGTGACTCCTAATATAGTCCACAAATTCCTGTCATGACTGTACGCACCTGCAGCCCCTCCCCCCCACTCCCACCTATATCATTCAGTAATGGGGGGTGGTAGGAGGTGCTTTGGTTATCACACCCTCTATACTACCATTATCATCTACCGCTACCATCATTATTATCTAGTATCACTCCCATCACTAACATAGCCCATTGTACCCTTATTACTAGTATTGATAGTGCATGGACTATTTTTCTTATTTATTAGGTGGTGTGTTTGTGTGTGTGTGTGTGTGTGTATGTGTGTGTGTGTGTTTTAAACCATGTACTCCCTGTAATCCCTTGAAACCCATGGCGTATTTCTTCCATGTCAGTTTCGTTAGTAGTAGACGATAATATTTACTTTACCATGGGCCTATGGGACTCAAATGTTTAATGGAAATATGTTATACCCTTTGCATTCGTAGATGTCCTTCTTAAGCTCAATAAATTCATATGGTAGTCTATTGGCCAGAACTACATTAAGGGGAAATATGCACTCAAGGGAGTGTGTTACTGGATCTCCTTCTCCGTCATGTTTAGCCCCATTAGTTTGGAGATTTTAAGGCGTTCGCCCCATTAGTTTTGCAAGTTTAAGATATTTAGCCCCATTTCTTTGTCAAATTTGAAACCCTACGTGCCATTTCAGTGTCAAATATTTCCTTGCGAACGATAGCGAGCGTGCTATTCCGGTGCAATCAGTCTTTGGCCGGGAATGTACACATTTATCTCTAAGGGGGTCTTGGGGGTATTCTTTAAGCTTGAAAAAAAGATATTCGAATAACATTACCATATTAAAGGAGTAACACCATGAGGATAGTATAGTAATTTTAAACGAGGACGTTGTAGGCACCAGCCGAACAGGGCGGTACTCCCAAAGAGTGCTACAGGTGGCTAATAAGGACAGCTGGAACTCCTGTTTCTCCACCTGGCCTCCTTTACTAGTCCCATCCGTGCCTCGCCATTATTGAGGGCAACCCCAGGCTGCCCTCCAATACACCTTCTCTTTCTATCAGTACGTTATACCACAAACAAATTACATACTACACTACCTTTTCAAAATAAAACAAAAAATACCTCCAGTGGTTTGGCCCCTGATGATGACCAATCGAAATGCACTGGGCCGCGCCCTCCCACTGTCACTATACTGTAGATATCTGCAACATTCGTGGCCTTTCCTCTAACCTCCACTCTGTGGAATACCACCTCTCCTCTACCAACCGTGATCTTCCCTTTCTCACCGAAACCCAGTTGTCTGGGACTACCGACAGCAAACCCTTCTCTGTATCCTCCTACTATCTCTATCCTCAGTTTCAAGCCAAAGCTGGATGTTGCGTATATGTGCGCAACAATCTTGTTTTCTCTCGTATTCCAAACTTTGATTCTTCAGAATTCTCTACTCTCTGGCTAAAGCTTTCTTGTCACTCTCAAACTAAATATTTCTACCCTGTTTATCTCTCCCCGAATTCTACTGCCTATCCAAAATTCTTTGACGATCTAACTTCTATAGTGGAAGACATTCTGTCCATCTCTCGTTTTGCAGAAATCTCCATCTTAGGAGATTTCAATGTTGACCACCAACAATGGCTCTCCTTTCATTTCACTGACCAACTTGGTGAACAATCCTACATCTTTTCTATCCTAAATGACCTAGAGCAGTTAGTCCAGCACCCTACTCGAATTCCTGACCTCCTTGGAGATCGGTCCAACATTCTTGACTTATCTCTAACTTCTAATCTTTCTACTTACACTGTACACCTTTTCTCTCCGTCGGGCTCCTCCAATCACAACCTTATTTCTGTTACCTGTCCTATCTCTCCAGTACGCCACCCCCCGACCCTCCCAGCCGGCGATGCTTGTGGCACTTTGGCACTGCCGACTGGGAGGGTCTACAGCAGTACTTCTTTGATTTCCCTTGGTATGATTTTTTTTTCCGTGGCCGGGAAACCTCGGAGTGTGCCGAGCGCATAACTGAGGTCATCCTCTCGGGCATGGAGGCATGCATTCTATTTTCTTTTTCTCAGTCTAATGCAAAAGATCTAGGTTAATCACGCTTGTTCTACTGCTGTCAGCAATAAGGAGGAAGCATTCAAACAGTACCGTCATCTTCAAACTCAAGAATCTTGTGCTTCATATGTTTCTGCCCGGAATTAAGCCAAATCTGTTCTTCGATTAGCCAAAAACTCTTTCACCAATAAATAATGTTCTGAACTTTCCAACTCCAGCTCTTCCCAAGCTTTATGGCATCTAGACAAGAAACTCTCCAACAATTTTACTTTCTCGTCTTTCCCTCCTCTTTTCCAGTCTGACGGCACTACTGTCACTTCTTCCTATGACAAAGCAGAACTCTTCGCTCAAACTTTCGCTAAAAACTCAACCTTGGATGATTCCGGTGCTATTCCTCCCTCTCTCCCCCCCCCTCTCACTTAATTGTGCATAATATCATAATCTCTTCCATGGATGTACTTTCTGCATTCTCTGGGCTTAATACTAAGAATGCGTAAGTAAGGACCGGGTGGTAGTCCTTCTGTTGTACTAAAAAACTGTTCTTCCATGCTAACTCCCTGCCTAGGCAAACTCTTTTGTCTCTGTCTTTCCTCTAACGTCTTTCTTCTTGCTGAAAGTTTGCTCTTATTCAACCTGTCTCAAAGAAGGGTGACCGCTCTCAACCCTCCAACTATCGTCTGATTGCTCTCATTTCTTGCTTCTCTAAAGTTTATAAAACTATTCTTAACTCAAAATGTCTTAAACATTATTTGATCTTCCCATAATCTACTTTCAGATCGCCAGTATGATTTCCTTAGCCCTTACTGTACCAGCGAGGATTGCTTGCCGTCAGTAAAAGAAGTTACTCGTCAGTACCAGCGACGGAGGACGTCCGTCAGTAATATATTGTCCTTTTTAACCCTTTCACGCATTTATGACGCAGAGGTTGCCAGATTAGCAATAAGAAATAGTTATCTCACTCTTATAATTACCTCTCCAAAATTAGTTATCTGCCCACAGCTAATTCAAAGACAACTGCAGAGGTTGAAGTAACTAAACTAAAGGTTTCTAAATACCCCTGACGGTAACAAAGGCTTTAACCCTTAAAAAGCGGCTCACCACATAAGTCGTATTTAATAAAGCTGGACTATGTGGCGGCGCTCGACATAGGTCGAGTGGCAATTTCAGCACGTAATGTTGCTGAGAGAGAGAGACAAGTGGTGGCAGGAGACTAGCGAGCGTATGACTGCTCCAGACCACCGCGGCGAACCTACTGACACGAATCTCAGCTCCCTCCTCCCTCTCTCACTCGCTACATACTGAATTATATGGGGAAAGTGGCTAATTACCTGCTTTTTGCACTCGCGTTGCACGGTTATTGCAAGAAAACTATCCATCATACAAGGATCGTTATGGTGTCATTCGAAAGCTCTGTTTATGCCCTTTCAGGGATAGATACTTGTTTTACGTTCTGGGTCTTATTTAGGCATGAAAATGATCACGTAAACAACCCTATTTTGGCTAAAAACACCCCGCTGGGCGGTACATATAAATAAACCGCATAGGCCGCTAAAGAAGGGTTAAAGTATCCCCAATAGGCTCAAAATCGCGTCATATGTCGGAGAGGGTTAACTGCCCGTATTGAGCAGTACCTGATACCATGACTTGTATGCACTGCTCTGAGACCTTGGCAACACTTCTTAGCTTGGATCTAAGCTCCAACAGGCTAGCTGGGTCAGTACTCCTCCAACTTTCGGGGTGACAACGTGTTCTCTCTTGACTCTGAAGCTACTATGGCCACAATGCCTGGCACTGGAGGGTACAATTATAGTATTACCCTCTGGTCCAGTAGGGGTTAAGGGCCGCTCTACTGGTGATCTTCTTGCTTATCTTACTAACTCTTGGTCATCCTCCTTTCAGGACTTAGGTAAGACTTTTTCTATTGCGCTAGACATATCGAAAGCCTTCGATAGAGTCTGGCACAAATCTCTAATTTCCAAACTACCCGATTTGGGTTTCTATCCCTGTATCTCTGCTTTTGTCTCTGATTTCCTTTTAGACCGCTCCATAGTTGCAGTTGTGGATGGCCATCGCTCACTTTCTCAACTTATCCACTCCGGTGTTCCTCAGGGTTCTGTCCTGTCTCTAATTCTCTTTCTAAGATTTGTTATTGATCTCCTCAACTGTACCTTGTAGTCCTATCCACTCATATGCTGATGACTCTACCTTACACTATTCAACTAATTTTTCACATCAACTCAGCATGCAATCACTCCAAACTCACGTAAAAGGGCCATAGAGCGCCTGTCTTCCGATCTATCAGATCTTGTTGTTGTTGTTGTTGTTGTTGTTCCCCAAGCTGCCTGGCCGAACAGCCCCAAGGCCCCAAGGAAGGCCAAGGCCATAACCGTGCGCCCCCACAGAACCCTCACTGCCGACCACAATAAAGCCTGGGTGACCGAAGCCACTCCATGGCTGAGAGCTGAGGAGGGTGCGGAAACGCCCGGGAAACCAAAGCCCCACCCAGGGCCCTGTGCCCCTCAGCAATTAGTCAGATCAGATCTTGTTACTTTCAATGCCTCCAAGACCCAATTTCTCCCTCTGTCTTTCCATCGCAATCTTTTGTATGACTATCAATTATTCTTCAATAATACACAAATCAACCCTTCATCTTCTCTCAATATTCTAGGTGTATCTTTTTCGACCAACCTTTCTTGGAAAGATCATATTACCACTCTTGCTAAAACAGCTTTCCAAAACTGAAGTGTGCTCAACCGTCTCTGTGTGTTCTTCACTTCCGCACAGTTTTTTGCTCTGTATCGGGGCACAGTGCCCTCCTGTATTGAGTATTGTTTGAATGTGTGGGGAGGCTCCACCCTACCGCACTTCTCGAAAGAGTAGAATCTAAAGCATTTCGTCTCATCAACTCACTTC
Organism: Paralithodes platypus; assembly: GCA_032716605.1. Lineage (NCBI taxonomy): Eukaryota > Metazoa > Arthropoda > Malacostraca > Decapoda > Lithodidae > Paralithodes > Paralithodes platypus. The sequence continues at coordinate 25,858,971 of CM064567.1, read as the reverse complement.
CTCTCAATAGTTCCCTACAATCTCTATCTACGTACTGCAATGTTGCATTTGTTTTACTTTACTATCGCTATTACAACAGTCAGTGTTCTTCAGAGCTCTCTCAGTGTATACTCCCTCTCTTGTGGCGAGTGCGAGGCACCCGCCTTTCAACACAGCACCACACCTATTTTGTCCAGCTCTCCAACCCAAGAATTGGCAAATTTTCTCGTTCTTTCTTCTACTCAAGAAGTGAACTCTGGAACCCTCTCCTTCAATCAATCTTTCCTTCATCCTATTACTTAAACTGCCTTAAACTTCGTGTGTCCAGGCATTTTGACCTCAACGTCCCTTGAATTTGGCCCTGTCACTCTTTTGGCTTTGGGGGAGACAACCTGCCTTTTGTTTCCTTCATACACATAGACATAAAATCAACCTTACAATATATTTTTTATTCTAATTTTCATCTAGACATAGGCTTATATTCTGTAGATTCTATCGCTCAACAAGATGAAGTCAGGAGGTCTAACTTCAGATTGCGATTGGAACAATGAGACAGGTGAATGTTACAATTGTCTTGTTCATAGTCTTACCTATGTAGACCTACAGCACCTGGTTGTCTCCTACAGGTATATTTATAATATTTTCATTACAGGCGCTCTATTTGTTATATACATTTTTTTGTTTTTAGTATTCATATTTGTTTTCACCAACTCACCAATATGCCTTTATTGCTATCATCTATATAACCAAAACTCTCCCCACTATAATAATTTATCGTTTTTTCAGCATTGTCAAACTTAGACAAGTATTCTGACCCCAATAACCCTATTGAATATCAGTATTGTCAATCACTGCAGCTGTGGTGCGATGCCAGCCCCCGAGTTAGTGGACCTTTGTGATGTTTCATCTGGGGAAGTAAAAATATTGTTCGGCCAAAAAATTTACAAATTTATCTCGAAGGGGGGTCTTGCAGGTACAGTATTTGTATTACCTTGAGAGAGGTTCAGGGAGCAAACTAAAACAAAAACCCTGAAGAAGCCATTATTTTAGAGGTGAGCAGAGCGAGGCCCTGCTCAATTGGTCCGCTATTCTGGCAATAACCGCATGACATAGGCCGTGTCCCGTTGGTCTACGAGGTTGCTTAGAGGCAAGTAGAGCTTCCCTTGACCTAGCTTACTTGTTCCGCAGGCCGTCAAACAAACCAGGTCCTGTCGTCCTTTGAGACCGATTAGTGGCGAGTGAAGTTTGCTTCTCCAGCAAACACGGCACAAGAGAGATAGAGAGAGAGAAAGAAAGAAAAGGATGAGGGTGATCATTAGTCTACAATTGTGCATCTGATTTACCTCGATTGGTCTTACCGAACTCTCTCTCTCTCTCCCTCTCTCTCTCTCTCTCTCTCTCAGATCAGACTTGAGGGTGAGAATGTTAATACAATTTGGTGCTCATTCAAACAGCAGTTTATGGATCGATAAGCTGCATTCGTTCCTACTAAACTTACCAAATCAGGATCAACCCAATCAAAATGGTTCACAAGTGACATAGCTTCAGCAATTAGAAAGATAAAGATTGCATACAGAAAGGCCAAAATTAATTAAGACCAACGATATTTAGATTCCTTCAAAAATATGTGAAGAAGTGTGAAATCTCTTATAAAGGAAGCAAAACGGAATGAAAAGTTAAGGGTTGCAGCCCTCTGCAAAGAGAGTTCTAAAGAGTTATTCAGCTATGTGAACAGCAGGAAGCCATTCAAAAGTATCATTGGACCTCTAAAGGACCCAACAGGCCAACTTCAAACTTCTGACACTGATATAGCTAAATCCCTAAACGACTATTTTGCCCCAGTATTCACAAGGGAAAATACCAGTCACATACCAAGTCCATGACTAGTGCAGTGCATGAGGGTGAAGTTCTTAGCAGAATTAGATGTACCCCAGAGGAAGTAGCAAAAAGAATAGATAAGTTAAATAGGTTCAAGTCATCTGTCCCAGATAGCTTTCTTCCCCGAGTTGTACGAGAAGTGCGAGATTAAATCGCACCTTTCTTGGCAGACATCTTCAATAAATAAAGTAGACGTGATACCAAACTCTGTTTACGCAGAGTTGATAAATGAATTAATAGACCAAACAAACGGCCAGCCCTCCCCTTAACGACTCTAACAAGGTACAATGCTTACAATAACCTGCTATTCTTTACCGCTTTACTTAACGCTCTTGATTCCTTCAAATACCTTCATCCTAGAGAAGCTTTAGAAAACAGATGGTGGACTACTTTTTACCATATATATATTTAGCTATTTATTTTATTATACTATATATATATATATATATATACGGAATATATATATATATATATATATATATATATATATCTATATATATATATATACTGCATATATATATATATATATATATATATATATTTCTATTATTTGTTGTAGTTTCCTCTCTAGACTTCCATAAAGCTTAATAAACACCATCTAGACCCCCTTTCAAAATAAATTTGTACATTTTAAAATCGACAAACTAACGGAACGAACGTCTTAAAATCTCAAAACTAATATGTTGAACATGAGGGAGAAGGGGGTCCAAATAAAGCGACTAACTCCCCCTTAACTCTCTTGATTCCTTCAAATGCCTTCATCCTAGAGAAGCCTTAGAAAACATATGTTGGAACACTCTTTACCACTTCTCTCTCTCTCTCTCTCTCTCTCTCTCTCTCTTTTAGGGGTGGGTGGGAAGGGGGTATCTTTGTGGTATACTTCTCTATATCTATTTAGAGGATTTTGTGCAGTTTAAGAAGGATCTGTGGTAGTGAGATAGTTCGAAGCTTGTTAATTGCTGGAGGCCTTTTTGAAACTGAAAAATATCGTCTAATAGTAAACAAAATAAAAGTACGGTGCCGGTAGAGACAAGGGGTTAACCCCTTTTGCCATTAAATCATCTACAATACTATGTTCTGTTTCTTTTCAGCTGACGATATATTAAATCCATTAACAGCTAACTTCTTGATAAATAATGACAAAATATTAAATTACTTTGTCTCTGCATCGTATTAAGGTCAACTTTATATAATTAGTACACACTCTTCACAATATCTATCTATCTCTATCTATCTCTCTCTTTCTCTCTCTCTCTATATATATATATAGTATACATGTAAGACCTAATTTGCAGACTAAAGAAAAACTATGCATGGTTGGAGAGTTCGGACGTATTTTAAGGGAAGATTTTCACTTGAAGGATTTTTCTCTGGACCCCTTTCTGCCTCATGTCTAGCCCTATTGTTTTTGAGACTTTAAGAGGTTTGCCAAATTAGTTTGGTGATTTTAAAACAATATTCTCCCCATTTCTCTCTATTTTAAAACCTTTTATGGCATTTAGGCGTCATGTTTTTCCTGGCGAGCGAAAGCGAGCCTCTAATTAAAGAGGCTAATGCCGTTTTGCCCAAAATCAAAACGACATACCCAACTCTGCGATGGGTTACCATCATCACTACTAATATCATCATCAATACAATCACCATCATCACTACTACTGCCATCATCACTACAGCTGCCACAATAGTCACAACTACTTTTATCATCACAAATACTATGATTATCATCACTACTACAATTACAATCATCACTACTACTCTCACCATCATCACTACTACTGTCACCATGGTCACTACCATCTTAATCACTACTATCATCATTGATACAACTATCAACCATCATTACAAATATCATCACCACCATCTTACAATCAACATTACTAATGTTAACATCATCACTACTACTATAACCATCATCATTACTACGGTCACAAATATTACCATCATTTATCCTACTGTCACCATCATCACTACTACTGCCATCATCACCATTACTATGATCTTCATCACCACAACTATTGTCATTATCACTACAACTTTCACCAATCCTCGCTACTACTCACCATCATCACAAATGCTCACACCATCGTCACTACCAGCATCAATACTTTCATTATTATCACTACAACCATCATCACTACTATTATGACCATCATTACTACTACTAGTACTGTCACCATCATCACAAATAATACCATCATCAATCACAAACACCATCATCACTACTACTGCCATAATCACTACAACTGCCACAATCATCACGACTACTGTAATCATCACCATTACTATGATCATCATCACTACTACAATTACAATCATCACTACTACTCTCACCATTGTCACAACCATCTTAATCACTACTACCATTGATACTACAACTATCAACCAGCATTAATACTATCATCACCACCATCTTACAATCATCATTACTACTGTTAACATCATCACTACTACTATAACCATCATCATTACTACTGTCACAAGTACTACCATCATGTATCCTACTGTCACCATCATCACTACAACTGCCATCATCACCATTACTATGATCTTCATCATCACAACTATTGTCATCATCACTACAACTTTCAACATCATCACTACTACTCACCATCACTAATACTCACACCATCGTCACCTCTATCATCACTAGTCATTATTATCACTACAACTATCATTACTTGTAACCATCATCACTACTATTATGACCATCATCACTACTACTAGTACTGTCACCATCATATCTACTACTGTCATCATCATCACTACTATCAACATCATCAATACAACTACAACCATCATCACTACTATTATCACCATCATCACTACGATCACCATCAATCCCACTATTACTACCATCACTTCTAATGCCAACTAAACTAACTTAACCTAGCAAATGCGTAGCGAGATGTTTTCGCTCCCAGCAATGATGGGGGGGGGGGTTTTGGGAGGAGGAGGGGGGGGGGGGTAAAACCATATTTTGGACCTAAAATCATAACTATTGCATAAATTCAAAAACATCTTTTTTGACTGACGTTCGCATTCATGCAACAAATGTTTGTGTGAAATTTGGTGAAAATCCGTCCAACGGTCTAGGAGGAGTTCCGAGACAGACGGACGACGACGCAACGACGACAACGACGACAACGACGACGACGACAGATATTTTTTTTGTGTGGTACCCACTATACGGGGGGGCGATACCAAACTCTGCTTACGCAGAATTGATAAATCCCAATAAAGTAGACTTACCGTTTTGCCCAAAATCAAAACGGCATACCCAACTCTGCGATGGGTTACCATCATCACTACTAATACCATCATCAATCACAAACACCATCATCACTACTACTGCCATCAACACTACAACTGCCACAATCATCACGACTACTGTCATCATCACCATTACTATGATCATCACTAGTACTCTCACCATCATCAGTACTACTGTAACTATTGTGACTACCATCTTAATAACTACTATCATCATTGATACTATAACTATCAATCATCATTACTTCTATAATCACCACCATCTTACAATCGTCATTACTACTGTTAACATCATTACTACTACTATAACCATCCTCATTACTTCTGTCACAAGTATTACCATCATGTATCCCAATGTCACCATCATCACTACTACTGCCATCATCACCATTACTATGATCTTCATCATCACAACTATTGTCATCATCACTACAACTTTCACCATCATAACTACTACTCACCATCATCACTAATACTCACACCATAATCACTACCATCATCACTACTGTCATTATTATCACTACAACTATCATCATTACTGGTCACCATCATCACTACTATTATGACCATCATCACTACTACTAGTACTGTCACCATCATATCTACTACTGTCATCATCATCAATACAACTACAACCATCATCACTACTATTATCACCATTATCACTACTATCACCATAAATCCAAATATTACTACCATCACTTCTAATGCCAACTAAACTAACTTAACCTAGCAAATACGTAGCAAGATGTTTTCGCTCCCAGAACGAATGCGCTTTTAGTGTGTGAGCCCCTTCTGGGCTCACACACTAAGATCGCCATCATTGCTGGATGGGGGGTGGGGGGGGCCGGAAGGGTTGGGGGTCCGGGAGGTGGGAGGGGGGGTAAAACCATATTTTGGACCTAAAATCATAACTATTGCATAATTCAAAAAAAAAAAATTGTCTGACGTTCGCATTCACGCAACAAATGTTCGTGTGAAATTTGGTGAAAATCCGTCCAACGGTCTAGGAGGAGTTCCGAGACAGACGGACGACGACGACAACGACGACGACAACAGATTTTTTTTTCGTGTGGTACCCACTATACGGGGGGGCGATACCAAACTCTGCTTACGCAGAGTTGATTATGGAGTTTCACAGGGATCTGTCCTTGGCCCACTTCTGTTTATCATATATGTCAATTACATCGATATTGGTCTGTTGAGTGTGATCTCCAAGTTTGCAGATGACATAAAACTTGGAATGAATGTGAAAAACACCAAAGGAGTTGAACAGCTCAGGATGGACCTCAACAGATTGGGTGAGTGGTCAGAGACATGGCAGATGCCTTTAAACTTGGAAAAGTGCAAGGTGATGCATATCGGCCAAGCAAACCCCAATTCAGGCTATTCACTATTGGGAATGCCTCTGGAAGTGACTGACTTGGAAAAGGATTTGGGTGTTCTGATTAGCAGTGACCTAAAGTTTTCCAAGCAGTGTATTGAATCAGCAAAGAAACCTAAGAAATGATTGGGCTATATTAACCCTTCCCGTCCGGGCAGCATTTTAATATGACACCGCGGCAGATGAGCAGGAGCCCGGGTGTCATTTTTAAATCCGTAAGCTTGAAAGCCTATTAAGCTTGTTTTGAAAGCCATGCGTCCGACGTATGTAAACACAGCTGGTCGGAGGCGACGCGCGCACCTCCGAAAACAAGCAGACGTCGAAGCTTTGTTGTTGTGTAGTCTGCTAAGACAGATTTAGTGATGAAAAGTGTGTCATATTGCTAACATCGCCTCGAAACTCTCTCCACGGAAATCGTCATCACAACTGAACCAGTTGTTGACTTAGAGAGCTCTACTTAATGCCAGTCTACAGATTGGATACCGCAGTACGTTTAGAGATGCGTGGGAATCTTCTAGCAGTTAAAATAACAAAGATACGGTAGCCTAGGCGTAGATGTTTTTCGCCCATATCGCCCGGATCTCAACAACGTCCTTAGGATAGCGAGCCCGGGCCAGAAGGGTTAAGAGGCAATTTAAATATAGAAATAAGGAAATAGTCCTCACACTTTAAAACGCTCTGATACGGCCTCTCCTGGAGTATGCTGTTCAATTCTTGTCTCCAGCACTCAAGAAAGATATAAAACGACTGGAAAGAGTATAAGCTAGGGCTACAAAAGCTTATTCCATTGCTTAGAAGAATGAGCTATGAGGACTGGATGAGAGCTCTTGATCTCTTCCCGTTGGAGACACGCAGACTACGAGGTCAGCTCATTGAAGTTTTTAAAATACTTAACGTTTGACAATTTGGATTATAGCAAAATGTTTAGTCTCAATATGAATACAACACGCAACCATGGCTGGAAATTATAATTGAAAAGATTCAGCATTAATATTTGTGGAAACTTTTTCACATATAAGATCTGTTCTACCTGGAACAAACTTCCCTCCGAAATTGTAATCAGTTCTTCAGTAGAGCAGTTCAAGATGGTAAGGATGGTAAGGATGAGTTTTATGGTAAGGATGAACTGTATGCCCAGGATGGAGTACATCTCTCTCGACTAGGAGTTTCGACCTTGGCCAGCTCACTCGACAAGATTGTTGCGGGGTTTCGTTAAAAAAACCTGGGTGTGTAAGTAAAATACTGTCTCCATATGGAGCAGGTACTTCATGTGACAAACCAGTGAGTAAAATAGAAATAATCAGTCAAGATAGTGCGGATATAGTGATGTGTAATAGTAGTATCGATAACACTACACATGTAACTGATAGTAAAGATGAGAATACTGATAGAGTAGAATTTCCGTCTAGAGCTAGTAGTTCAACAGGAAATAATAAGTTAGCTAAACACAATAGAAAATTAGTTGCAAATAAAAGTAATAGGTTGAGGGTATATTATACAAATTGTAGGAGTTTATGTAACAAAATGAACGAACTTAGAGCACTCGTTAGCACAGAAAATATAGACATAATAGCGCTAACTGAAACGTGGATTAATACAGAATCTAGGCATTTTTTAGCAGAATTTGATATTCCAGGATATAGTTTGTTTAAATATGACCGAACAAGTAGGAGGGGCGGGGGTATAGCAGTGTTTGTCAGGAGTACATTAAAAAGCTGTATTAAATCAGGTATTAGACTAAATAATGATAATGAAAGTGTTTGGGTAGAAGTTAACGAAGGTAGTGAGACCATAGTTATTGGAGTTATATATAGACCGCCTAATATGAGTAGAAATGGCGGAAAATCGTTATGGGAGGAAATTAAAATAGCATCAAGGTTTAGCAATGTGTGCATTATGGGGGATTTTAATTTTCCGAACATTGATTGGCAGCACCAAATAGGCGACTCCGATTCAGTAGAGTTTATAGAGGTAGTACAAGATAGTTTTTTATTTCAATTCATAGATACGCCGACTAGAGGTATTAATATTCTTGATTTAGTTTTCAGTAACAATGAACATATGATAAATAATGTAGAGATTGGTGACCACCTAGGAAATAGCGATCATAAATCTATTTATTTTAATATACAATGGACAGGGAATGCTAAAGAGAATACGACACTTATCCCAGATTTCAGAAAAGCCGATTATGGTGGGCTAAGAAGAGACTTAAGGGTGGACCCTATTGTTAAGCGATTAAGTCAGGATATGCCAGAGTTAAACTTGCCACCTACATATAACCAGTTTATTGCTTCACTCCACAATGCTCAAAATAAATATATCCCTAAAAGAAGATTTAGATCGACGCAGAACCAACCAAAATGGATGACTAATAAGCTAATAGATCTTATAGGAAAAAAGAAAGGAATATATCGAAAAATAAAGAAAGGTGAAAATCATTTACATATATACTATCAGACTCTATCAAGACAGGTCAAAAAGGAAATCAGGAAAGCAAAAAGAAATTATGAAATAAGGATAGCCAGCGACTCAAAAAATAACCCTAAAGCTTTTTACCAACTATATAAATCTAAAGTTAGAGATGAAATAGGCCCCCTAAAAACTTCAATAGGAGAAATAACAGAAAATGATTTAGAAATGTGCAGTACATTAAATAGTCAGTTTCTTTCCGTTTTCACTAATGAAAATTTGGCACAGATTCCAGAAGTCAATATGGTATATAGTGATAGTATAGACAATATGTTAAGTACAGTTAGTATAAGTAGAAATGATGTGCTTAAGGAAATTGACAGACTGAAACCTCAAAAATCGCCTGGTCCTGACGAGGTATATGCTAGAGTATTAAAAGAATGCAGAGATGAGTTAAGTAGTCCATTAGCATTTATATTTAACAAGTCATTAGAAACAGGTTTAGTTCCAGAAGCTTGGAAGCTTGCAAATGTAGTTCCGATCTTCAAAAAAGGTGATAAATCGATAGCATCCAATTACCGTCCCATTAGTCTCACATCAATCATAGGAAAGTTGCTAGAGTCTATTATTGCTAGGAAAATTAGAAGCCACTTAGTAAAATTTAACTTAATAAATTCTTCTCAGCATGGATTCACTCAGGGACGTTCTTGCCTTACTAATTTGCTTAGCTTTTTCTCAGAGGTATATGAAGCAGTAGATAGTGACAAGTCATATGATATTATATATTTAGATTTCAGTAAAGCTTTCGACAGAGTCCCTCATGAGAGATTGATGAGAAAGGTTGAGGCACATGGAATAGGAGGGTCGTTGTTGGGATGGATTAGGTCATGGTTAATTGGTAGGAAACAGAGAGTCAGCATAAATGGTACCAAGTCAGAGTGGGGAGCAGTCAAAAGTGGTGTCCCCCAGGGATCGGTATTAGGTCCCCTGTTGTTTCTTATATACATAAATGACCTAGATTTAGGTATAACTAGTAGGATAAGTAAATTCGCAGACGATACTAAAATGGGGAGATCAATTGATTCAGATAGCGATATAGAGTGCCTCCAAAGGGATCTAGATACCTTACATGAATGGTCAGTAAATTGGCAGATGAAGTTTAACATTGACAAATGCAAGGTATTAAAGATAGGGAAGATGCAAACAAATGTTAAATATAAACTAGCTAATTTAGAATTAGAAAATTCAGACTGCGAGAAAGATCTAGGTGTGTTTGTTAGCAATGATTTGAAGCCTAGAAAACAGTGTATAAGCGTTCGTAATAAGGCAAACAGGATTCTCGGGTTCATCTCTAGGAGTGTGAGTAACAGAACTGCTGATGTTATCTTAAAACTTTACTTGTCATTAGTGAGACCCCATATGGATTATGCTGTCCAATTTTGGTGTCCTTATTACAGAATGGACATAGATTCATTGGAGAGAATTCAGCGTAGAATGACAAAAATTATCCATAATATTAGAAATTTTCCGTATGAAGAAAGGTTGAAGAAATTAGGTTTACATTCGTTAGAGAGACGCAGAGTTAGAGGGGATATGATAGAGGTGTTCAAGTGGGTTAGTGGGATTAACAAAGGGGACATGACAAATGTACTAAAGCTCAGTGATAGCGAAAGAACTCGTACCAATGGTTTCAAATTAGATAAATTTCGTTTCAGAAAAGATATAGGCAAATATTGGTTTGGTAACAGAGTTGTAGATGGGTGGAATAGGCTACCAAGTGATATAGTGGGATCAAGAACGATAGGGAGCTTTAAGAAAAAATTGGATAAGCATATGGACGAGAAGGGTTGGGTGTGAAGGGGGATCAGCCGGGTTGGGCCAATCAGCGCTCTGCAGACCCCCGTAATCCTGCGTTAATCTCTAACCGGTTGGTAAGATGATCCTCAGGGTATTAGAGTGTTGAGCCTATAATTGGGCTTTGTAATTGGGGTTGTGTGGGACAGGGATCTGCCTTGCTTAGGCCAATCGGCTTTCTGCAGACTCCCATTTTCTTATGTTCTTATGTTAAGAAGAGAGTAGACAGTATTGTTCACACTCTGTAAATAGTAGTGCACTAAATAGTCTCTCTCCTTCCACTTCGAGTATCTCCTCGGATTGGACAGCAAGGTCTCTGAGATACTAACTATTCCTTGTAACTCTCTCTCTCTCTCTTTGGTTCCTTGCACCGAGCTTGCAGTGGTTGTCGCCCCTCAGTTATTTTCCCGGCCAGTGAGCACCCTCCTCCCTGCCTCATATTGGCCACCGCTACCCTCAATACCCTCCATTAATCCTACCTTTCTCTATCTCTCTATCTCTCTCGTAAGAGAGACGGTGTTAGACCGTCTTTTAAAGGGTAGTGTCCCTACGAATCTGAGATACATCTACGCCGACTATTCCTATAAGGTTAGTTATGAGACATATTTCCTATTCTTTGCACACACACACACACACACACACACACTTAACTTAATATTAAGGACCTTACTGCTACCTTATGCGTGGGAAGAGAATCTTTGGACACCAATATAAATAAAGTAGACGTGCCGTTTTGCCCAAAATCAAAACGGCATACCCAACTCTGTGATGGGTTACCATCATCACTACTAATACCATCATCAATCACAATCAACATAATCACTACTACTGCCATCATCACGACAACTGCCATGATCTTAGAAAACAGATGGTGGAACACTCTTTACCACTTCTCTCTCTCTCTCTCTCTCTCTCTCTTTTAGGGGTGGGTGGGAAGGGGGTATCTTTGTGGTATACTTCTCTATATCTATTTAGAGGATTTTGTGCAGTTTAAGAAGGATCTGTGGTAGTGAGATAGTTCGAAGCTTGTTAATATTTTTGAAACTGAAAAATATCGTCTAATAGTAAACAAAATAAAAGTACGGTGCCGGTAGAGAGAAGGGGTTAACCCCTTTGGCCATTCAATCATCTACAATACTATGTTCTGTTTCTTTTCAGCTGACGATATATTAAATCCATTAACAGCTAACTTCTTGATAAATAATGACAAAATATTAAATTACTTTGTCTCTGCATCGTATTAAGGTCAACTTTATATAATTAGTACACATTCTTCACAATATCTATCTATCTCTCTCTCTCTCTCTCTATATATATATATATATATATATATATATATATATATATATAGTATACATGTAAGACCTAATTTGCAGACTAAAGAAAAACTATGCATGGTTGGAGAGTTCGGACGTACTTTAAGGGGAGATTTCCACTTGAAGGATTTTTCTCTGGACCCCTTTCTGTCTCATGTCTAGCCCTATTGGTTTTGAGACATTAAGAGGTTTGCCAAATTAGTTTGGTGATTTAAAAAAAAATATTCTCCCCATTTCTGTCTATTTTAAAACCTTTTATGGCATTTAGGCGTCATGTTTTTCCTGGCGAGCGATAGCGAGCCTCTAATTAAAGAGGCTAATGCCGTTTTGCCCAAAATCAAAACGGCATACCCAACTCTGCGATGGGTTACCATCATCACTACTAATATCATCATCAATCACAATCACCATCATCACTACTACTGCCATCATCACTACAACTGCCACAATCATCACAACTACTTTTATCATCACCAATACTATAATCATCATCACTACTAAAATTACAATCATCGCTACTACTCTCACCAACATCACTACTACTGTCACCATGGTCACTACCACCTTAATCACTACTATCATCATTGATACAACTATCAACCATAATTACAAATATCATCACCACCATCTTACAATCAACATTACTAATGTTAACATCATCACTACTACTATAACCATCATCATTACTACTGTCACAAATATTACCATCGTTTATCCTACTGTCACCATCATCACTACTACTGCCATCATCACCATTACTACGATCTTCATCACCAAAACTATTGTCATTATCACTACAACTTTCACCAATCCTCACTACTACTCACCATCATCACAAATGCTCACACCATCGTCACTACCAGCATCAATACTATCATTATTATCACTACAACTATCATCATTACTTGTCACCATTATCACTACTATTATGACCATCATTACTACTACTAGTACTGTCACCATCATCACTAATAATACCATCATCAATCACAAACACCATCATCACTACTACTGCCATAATCACTACAACTGCCACAATCATCACGACTACTGTAATCATCATCATTACTATGATCATCATGACTACTACAATTACAATCATCACTACTACACTCACCATTGTCACTACCATCTTAATCACGACTATCATCATTGATACTACACCTATCAACCATCATTACTACTATCAACACCACCATCTTACAATCATCATTACTACAGTTAACATCATTACTACTACTATAACCATCATCATTACTACTGTCACAAGTATTACCATCATGTATCCTACTATCACCATCATCACTACTACTGCCATTATCACAACTATTGTCATCATCACTACAACTTTCACCATCATCACTACTACTCACCATCATCAATAATACTCACACCATCGTCACTACCATCATCACTACTGTAATCATTATAGCTACAACTATCATCATTACTTGTCACCATCATCACTACTATTATGACCATCATCACTACTACTAGTATTGTCACCATCATATCTACTAATGTCACCATCTTATCTACTACTATCATCATCATCAATACAAATACAACCATCATCACTACTATTATCACCATCATCACTACTATCACCATAAATCCCACTATTACTACCATCACTTCTAATGCCAACTAAACTAACTTAACCTAGCAAATGCAGAGCGAGATGTTTTCGCCCCCAGAACGAATGCGTTCTTAGTGTGTGAGGCCCTTTGGGGCTCACACACAAATAACGCCATCATTGCTGGGGTTGGGGGAGAGAGAGAGAGAGAGAGAGAGAGAGAAGGGGGAGGGGTAAAACCATATTTTGGACCTAAAATCATAACTATTGCATAAACTCAAAAAATCTTTTTTGACTGACGTTCGCATTCACGCAACAAATGTTTGTGTGAAATTTGGTGAAAATCCGTCCAACGGTCTGGGAGGAGTTCCGAGACAGACGGATGACGACGACGGACATTTTTGTTGTGTGGTACCCACTATACGGGGGGGGCGATACCAAACTCTGTTTACGCAGAGTTGATAACACCATTTAATGCTTACAGGTAGAGACTAGAATTGGAAAATTTCCAAGCGGTGGGGACTGATATATGGAGTGTGGCTGCAGTGTCCTGATAAGCCCACTCCTAACGTGTAATGCTTGACCACTCCCTGTGACCGGTCCTTGGTTCGTATAGCTGGATTGCTCTTAGATGAGAGAGCTTTACTGCCATGTTGGTTGCCAGGTCAACTAAAGTACTCGGATTTGTCTACTGGAATAAGTGTGATATCCCTTGATCACTTGATTCTAGAGTATGGCTGTTTGAAGGTGGTTAGTAGTACTTAATGAGAGGGGAGGCAATAGCATAGTGGATTGGTTGGTGAAACACAGACCAAATGGACCTCAGATTGACTCCATGCTAAACATAAGGGTTATTCCTGAGATGATCTGATCGTTCCTGCTGTTCTACAAATATCCTGGCTACACTGAAACGTCACGAAAATACCCCCTCTATCGTCACCAATTCATAGCATAGAAGAGGCCCGACCATATTCGAAGATGCTGTGAACGACCATACAGCTGCTCTCTCCAAATCAAGTGACATGTATGAATAGGGTGTCATCCACTTTGATCATCTAGTGCAACACATATGAAGCACCTAACATCTTGAAGCGTCAATCGATAATCTTGGGGTCTTGTTGGAGCTACAGGCTACTAAATAGCCTACAGTCTCAAGGTTGAGACAAAATAAATAAAGTAGACGTGCCGTTTTGCTCAAAATCAAATCGGCATACCCAACTCTGCGATAGGTTACCATCATCACTACTAATACCATCATCAATCACAATCAACATAATCACTACTACTGCCATCATCACTACAACTGCCATCATCACTACAACTGCCACAATCATCACAAGTACTGTCATCATCACCATTACTATGATATTCATCACTACTACAATTACAATTATCACTACTACTCTCACCATCATCACTGTCCATTGTCACTAGCATCTTAATCACTACTATCATCATTGATACTACAACTATCAACCAACATTACTAATATCATCACCACCATCTTACAATCATCATTACTACTGTTAACATCATCACTACTACTATAACCATCATTATTACTACTGTCACAAATATTACCATAATTTATTCTACTGTCACCATATTAACTACTACTGCCATCATCACCATTACTATGAACTTCATCACCACAACTATCGTCATGATCACTACAAATTTCACCATCCTCACTACTACTCACCATCATCACTAATACTCACACCATCGTCACTACCATCATCACTACTGTCATTATTATCACTACAACTATCATCATTACTTGTCACCATCATCACTACTATTATGACCATCATTACTACTACTGTCACCATGATATCTACTACTGTCATCATCATCACTACTGTCATCATCATCAATACAACTACAACCATCATCACTACAATTATCACCATTATCACTACTATCACCATAAATCCAAATATTACTACCATCAATTCTAATGTCAACTAAACTAACTTAAATTGGCAAATGCATAGCAAGATGTTTTCGCTCCCAGAACGCCATCATTGCTGGGGAGGGGGGGGTCCAGGAGGGTTAGGGGGGGGGGGGGGGGAGGAATCCGGGAGGTGGGGGGGGGGGGGGGAACCATATTTTGGACCTAAAATCATAACTATTGCATAAATTCAAAAAATCTTTTTTGACATGTTTGCATTCACGCAACAAATGTTCATGTGAAATTTGGTGAAAATCCGTCCAACGGTCTAGGAGGAGTTCCGAGACAGATGGACGACGACGACGACGACGACAGATTTTGTGTTGTGTGGTACCCACTATACGGGGGGGGGGGGGGGGGGGGGGGGGGCGATACCAAACTCTGCTTACGCAGATAAAGAATTCAGGCTACCCCTAGTATTTGTATTGTCAGAACAAATTAAATATCATGTCAGCTACTGGTACTTTGAAACTTAAAACAACTTGCACTAAGTGTAAGAAGCTAAAATAGTGTATAGACTTCAAAGATGGTGCATAATTATGCCACCATCCACCATGATAGTCTCTGTCTCTTTTGAGAGATAGAAGGAACACTGAAGAAGGAGGTATATGGGATTAAGGAACAGTTAACGCAGAGAGACGCTGAAAATACAATCCTGAAGAACGATGTTTCTAAAGGAAGAAATAAATAGAAGAGTTGAAAAAGGGAATAAGTAGCATTAACATTGAAAATAATGTGATAGTGGCAGCTGTTCCTTCAAACACCAGTACAAGTTATGCAGGTGGGCCTAAGCAAAAGAAGAATGCAGCGTTAGTCAAGGAGGCAACAATTGAAACAGCAACTATGGAAGAGGTTATGATTCCTGCCACAGCTAGTGCTAGTGACCCTCGCTATGCATGGAGAGAGATTAAACGCAAAAAGAAGGAAAAGACAAGAGAGGAATAAGAGGTTAACACCTCAATTAGATTCAGTTTCCTCGACAGTGCCAAAAAGGATAGTCAACTGCAGAGTGAGCAGCGGAATGCTAAGCCTACTATGTGTCAATCAAACAACAAAGGGACCAAATTTAACACATCAAGCAAGTTTGGTCTTGTTAGCGACAAAGAGACAAACGCAATATTGATTTTGATTGGAGATTCTCAGGTTGAAGAACAATAATCTCACTTTGTTAAGTATCGTTGGGATATGAGAATGGTGAAGAGCCTCGCAGCTGCAAGCTGGGCTTCCCAGATGACATATATATATATACTATATATATATATATATAATATATATATATATATATATATAATATATATATATATAATAATATATATATATATATATATATATATATATATATATAATATATATATATATATATATAAATATATATATATAAATATATATATATATATATATAAAAAGGTGCCTCTTCAGATCCATCAAACTACAGACCAATAGCTATAACTTCCACTCTTGGCAAAGTTTTTGAAATTATATTAAATAATCACATAATTAAGCATCTGGAGAATATAAATTAATCAGTGATAGGCAATATGGTTTTAGACGATGTCGATCAACTGCAGACATTCTTTGCCTTCTTACGCATCAAATCAACCAAGCTACAGACCAACATGGTGAAACACATACAATAGCACTGGATATATCAAAGGCATTTGATAGAGTCTGGCATCAATCCTTATTGTCGAAGATGTCACACTACGGCCTTGCATCATTAGTTCCACTAATTTCTTCTTATCTTCATAACAGAAAATATGTGTAATGGTAGATGGCCTTTATTCTCAATTTCACTCAATAAATGCTGGTGTTCCCCAGGGATCAGTTTTGGCCCCAACTCTGTTCCTCATTCATATCAATGATCTCATATCTACCACTCATAATCCAATACATTCCTACGCAGATGACTCAACACTCCACAGTTCCTTCACATTTACCAATTCTTTCACCCAACCCGATCTTATAAATTCAAAAATAAACACTGCAATTTCTCTGAACCAGGACCTTTCTAGAATTAATGAATGGGGACAAGAGAATCTAGTTTCCTTTAATGCACAGAAAACCAAGTACATTCAATTTTCTAACCGACAGAATCTCACTGACTCCCATATATTTTTTAATGATGTAAATATTCCCACTTCCCCTAGTATTGACATTCTCGGTGTAACATTAACTACTAACTTGAGCTGGACACATTATGTTAGAAGCATTGCTAAGAATGCCTCTAAAAAACTGGGACTCCTGTACAGAGTTCGAGAATTCTTCACTGACGAGCAGTTGGCCGTAATATATAAAAGTCATGTGCGCTCTCAGATGGATTACTGTTCACCTCTGTGGGGTGGAAGTGGAGTGGTTGCATTGAGGCAGTTGGACAAAATTCAAAATAAAGCTATTAGATTAATCAATAACCCTGCAATCACACAGGACCTTCCTACATTAGCCATACGAAGAAACGTTGCATCCCTTGCATTATTCTACAGATATTTTCACAGCAATTGTTCCGAGGAACTTGCTTCAATTGTGCCGCCTCTCCACATCTTTCCCCGTAGAACTAGGGCAGCTGAGAGCGCCCATGAATTTACACTTCTCCTCCACAATGCAGAACTTCTGCTTATCAGAATTCATTTATCCCCAGAGCTACTACTCTTTGGAATTCACTTCCCTCGAATTGCTTTCCACAAACTTACAATCAACAAATGTTTAAATCCAGTTGTTACAAACATTTTATGAATGGAGGATGCCTTTAGGCACATGGACCTTTTTGTTTTATCTGTGTTTTTCCTTCCTCCATTCATTGTCTCTTAAAAAAAAAAAAAAAAAAAAATATATATATATTGATATTAGTGTAGCCAGGGAGGATATTTTCTTTCAGGCAGGTGAGTGGTAGCCGGGCTGTTAGCCCGGCTACCGTTAAGAAACCGTCACAAGAGGACCATGTCATATACCGACACACCTGTAACAGTGAGGACTGTGGACCTCACACTTATGTCGGTTTGACAAGGACTCGTCTGTCACGTCGCCTTACCTTCCACCTTCAAGCCGGAGCTATCAAGGACCACTACCACACATCCTCACACCATCAGGAACTCACCAGACCCGACTTAGATAAACACACCTCTATTCTTGATAAAGAAATAGACTCACGCCGCCTATTCATTCTTGAAGCTATATATATACAAACATACAAACCTACTTTAAACACACAAGCGGAATACAGCCAGATCCTACCCTCGGCACGCCCTTCCACAGCGAGGCCCCCCATGATGCCCCCAGGAATGCCCCCTCCACACACGCAGACGAACGACACAGAGGCCCCGCCCACTCCTGCGTCCGGCCAGCCTACCAGAGCTAGTCTTAGGTTAGCCAACCAGCGTGCAGCTAGGGCACAATAAACCCTCTCTTGATCTTGTATCGCCTATATAAACTCGACTTATCACCTTCTAACTTCACTTCTCCTTGATAATGATGGCTGCGCCCATTGAAATGTCGGAACCATTTGCAAACCACCTTTACCAACTTCCTGAAAATACCAGAAAAACTGTACGAAAAATTGAGAGTATCAATAAAAAAACTCAATACTGCAAACTGTGCCTATTATTTTAATCTCACCTGCCTGAAAGAAAATATATATATTACACCACTGCCGTGGTGTAATTGATTAAAGCGTCGGCTATCGTCCTGATGGTCGATGGTTCGATCCCCACTGAGAGACTAGAAACATTTAGTGGCTCACGTGTATTTGTGATATATTCTCAATATATATATATATATATATATATATATATATATATATATATATATATAGAGAGAGAGAGAGAGAGAGAGAGAGAAATATATATATATACAGGGTGTGTGGTTTTCAAAAATACCTTTCATAAATTTCAAAATGAATAGACCTAGCAATAATAAATATACTTTACTATATGGCGGTTATGGAAATATCTCATATTTACTGGGATATTACACATTTTAGTTTAAATAGGAAAGTATAGAGGATGAAAACGATCAGTAGATTACCATCACCTCAATTACTTTACTTTGTCATAAATTGTTGAACGGCTCAGCTGTTGTATAGAAGAAATATTGGGAATATCGGTCCACTCTTGAGTTGGAGAGTAGACGTGGGATTGTGTTGCAAGACGGATGCTACGTGGTCTACGTAGAAGGGGTGGTATACACAGAGAGTTCTGAGGAACACTGATTATTGATATAGCGGTAGACAGACTGCAGAGAATCGGAGAGTGGACAAAAGGCTTTCTTTTCTACTTTGTCTAAAAGTGCTTGTTCTAAGAGGAATCCTATCACTATAAAGGGATTTTTTTTTTTTCCTGGACCCATTTTCCCTCATGTCAAGCCCTATTAGTTTGGCTATTATAAGATTTTTGTGTAATTTAAGGATCAATTTTGTTCTGGCGAGCGATAGCGAGTTTGTAATTTAGGACGACCAACCTTCGGTCGGGACATTCATTTCTCTACCGAAACATGTACAAATTTATCTTGAATGGCGGTCTTGGGGGTATTTTTTGTAGCTTGATGGAGGTCTTCGGAAGAAACTAAAAATAATAGATAAATAAACTAACAAATGTACAAATACATACATACCTCCCCTTAACCCGGGAGCTACGGGGAGACTCTTAACCTCTGAAGTGCGCATGGGGGTAATTAGACACCTCTGCCTGTGCGCATGTATTTGAGGTGTTTCCGTCACTAAAATATTCATTGTACCATTAATAGCATTAATACTTATCCATATGCGCCTATTATGGGTTGATTATAAAGGTATTAACCTGAAACAACAATAAAACGAGTGAAAACAGCGTTTGGATGGTCAAAATCGGAGATATAGCCCGCGAGTTGTATAATGTATGGGTGAGGCAAGCTGCTTTCCCGCCAATTTCCCCCAAGGCCACTGAGACACAGTCGATCGATACTCTCTCTCTCTCTCTTGCATTCGCTTGCTATCAGTGATGACCACACCCTCCAACCGGATTTCTAATGTTAGCACGAAAATATACCTCAGAATAAGGGAATAACAGGGAAAATAGGTGATAACTGAAGGAGAGGAGGAAAGTGGGGAAGGAGGGGAGGTAGAGGACTGAGATTTTGCATGGCCCAGGGGCCAATTTTTTTTTTTTTTTTTTTTTTCCCCTATGTCAAAAGTTGATTTTTTTTTTCACTCACTCTTTAGAGTCTCCCCGCAGTCCGCCGGGGGAACTCTTAAGAGTCTCCCCGCAGTTCCCGGGTTAAGAGTTCCCCCGGCGGACTGCGGGGAGACTCTTAAGAGCAGAGCTTTTGAACGCGTACCAAAACCGCGCATTTATAGCCAGGCGGCTGAAAATTGGTGTGGGTATAGTACTACATGTCAACTCTCAACACCACCCCGCCAAACGCTCGCCCCGCACTCGTGCAAGCACCACCGCGCCAGTAACCACGTACTAGTCATGGAGCCCACACGTCCCTCACGCTCGCTCCCTGATGACACAACCAGCCCTCCTTCTGGTGGTGTTAGCCGCCGTGGAAGGCAGAGGGTGGCTGCTAAAGACCCTAGCTACCAGTACGACATGCCCTACAGCTCGGAGGATGAAACACCTGCACCCAAAGCACGAAAACACGTGCAAGCACGACAAAGGTACAGAGGTCATTGGTGTTTCTGGACACTGCCACCACGACCCCGGCCACTGCAACAACCACTACCACCACCACTGCCACCACTGCCACCCCTGCCACCGGTACCAGCGACGCAGGAGGCCGCCCTAGGGCTGCAGAACCTGCGGGGGCAGGAAAAATTAAAGGCACGGGCGTAGGGAAGAGAACCCGTACGCCAGCCACAGTGCCCCTACCACCACCACCACCACCAGCCGCCCCTGGCCCGGCTGCCCCTGCCGCCCCTGCCGTCCCTGCTGCCCCTGCCCCTGCCCAAGGAAAAGGGAAGGGGAAGGGGATAGGGAAAGGGAGAGGGAAAGTGACTGCTGGCCCTGCTGGCCCTGGTGTCCCTGCCGGCCCTGCTGCCCCTGCTGCCCCTGTTGCCCCTGCCCAAGGAACAGAGAGAAGGGCGACAGGCACCACCATCATCTTGCCATCAAGGCCACGCACCACTGCTGCCCCTGCCGCCGCCCCTGCCACCGCCTCTGCTGTCCCTGTCCATAAGACTCCCGCATGTGCAAAAGTGACCCGGAAAACTCTGACACCATCAAAGTATGCCGCCCTGCTGTTTGATGGTGATTCGCAGGACATTGGCAGCCCGGGTTTCGACGACGAAGCCCTAGCACGGAACCAAGGGTGGGGGGATTTGGGAGTGGACAATGGCAGTGAGTCCGACGTCGGTGACGAGAATGAGGAAGGGCATCGTCTGTCAAGTGAAGAGGAGGGTGATGATGATGCAGTGCTGTATCGCGACCATGGAAGCGATATTTCAGACGATGAAGGCGACGCAGACGACATTCCGATCCCTGGGCTGCCTTCGTTCGATTGGTCTGACGGGGTTAATTTTGTACCTGACGTGCCCCAGTTCAATCCTGGGACGTCAGGAACAACTGACGACTGGCCCTGTGACGATCAAACGAACGAAAGCGACTTCTTCCTCGCTTTTTTCGATATGGAGGTAATGACGTACATCGTTGCCCAAACAAACGCCTACTACAGGTGGGTGTTTGGCAGATTGGACGTCCTTTCTCCAAAAGCGAGAATACGAGGCTGGGTGGATACGACTGTGGAAGAATTTATGACGTTCTTTGCCTTGTTGTTCCTCATGCCTCTGATCAAGAAGCATGTGTTGCAACACTATTGGAAGCACGACCCTCTCATCGCCACCCCAACTTTCAATAAGTTCATGACTCGTGACAGATTTTTGTTGCTGCTAAGATTTATGCACTTTGCAGACTACGAAAATCCTAACAGGATTGACAGGATATGGAAAGTTCGGGATGTGTTCACCATGTTGTTGGAGAGGTATAGGAAATACTTTTACCCCTTCCTCAATTTGGTGATTGATGAGTGGCTCGTGCTCTTCAAAGGACGTCTTGTTTTCAAGCAGTATATCCCCTTGAAAAGGCATAGGTTCGGAATCAAGCTCTTCGTTTTGTGTGACTGCGAAACTGGAATAGTGCTTGACATGATCGTGTACACAGGCACTGACATTGACATACCGAAAGCCGCTGCCAATGACCCCATGGGCATGTCAGGTGCCATCGTCAGGAAAATATTGGCACCTTACCTGGGCAAAGGCCACATCATCTACACTGACAACTGGTATACTTCTCCTGCTCTCTGCCAGTTTCTTCATGACAACCAAACGGGGTCATGTGGGACTGTCAGAAAGACAAGAAAGTTTATGCCAAAGTTCACAGGTAATGTCATTCCTCTCACAGATGCCTCCTCCAGTGACACACCTTCAGAAGACGACCTGGCCCAGGAACACCGCGAGAGGCATCTGCGAAGAAGGCGACGAAAGGGGCAGAAATTCAAGCAGCTCGAGAAGTGTGGGAAACTGAGAGCCCTGAAGTGGAAGGATAAGCGAGACGTCCACCTGCTTTCCACCGTCCACACAGGTGCCCAGATGGATTCTGGCAAAATCCACTACCGAACCAGGAAGACCATCTACAAGCCCGACATGGTAGTGGACTACACTAAGAACATGCGCCTGGTGGACAAGTCTGACTGTCAGCTGTCAGGCGTTGAGTGTCTGAGGAAGACTGTGAAGTGGTATCACAAGCTCTTCCTCCACCTAGTTGATATCACGATGCTCAACGCCTACAACTTGTGGTTGGTGAAAAAGGATATGGCCCCAAACCAGAAGCTGAAATTCCGGGAGTTCGTCTACAACGTCTCATACCAACTCCTGGAGAAGTATGGCACCACCACTCACAGACGTACGGCATGGCGTGGGGATCACGTTCCTGACCGCATCCAGCTGGGTGTCGAAAGACACTACCCAATCAACACCGAGATGCTTGGCACTCGTCGCAGGCAGGCGCAGTGCACCGTCTGCAGCACCAGTGTCAGGAAACCCCATGTCACCAAAAGAGTCACCTCAATGTGCGCCGAGTGCAAAGTTCCACTCTGCCTGGGTGACTGCTTCAGGGACTACCACACCTTCAAGAATTATTGAGTGTCGCCCTGCCCTGCCCTGCCCTGGACTCGCCCCGTGCCCTGCCCTGGACTCGCCCCCTGCCCCGCCCTGCCCTGGACTCGCGCCCTACCTTACCTGACCTGACCTAATTGATCACGCTACCTCATAATGTAACATATATTATATAATGTATAAGTTCCAAAGATGTCCCTGTGATATAGCTTTTACATTATATAATTGTATGTTTCATTATTTAGTTTATAAGTTTCAAAGATTTACATGTAATATGCCTTATTTTTTTAGTATATCAATATATATGTTTGTTATTAGCCTAAGTAATGTGTATATAATTATTTTCTTACCTCAAATGAATTGTACAAAAATAAATATGTTTCAATAAATCCTGTCAAACCTACTAAGATAATAAAACAAAATAATAAAAAAAAAACAAAAAAAAACAAGGTCATGTCATTGTATTCTTACAATATGATATATTCTATGAATATTTCATATTGTTTGAATACAATGGCATGATCTTGTAAAAAAAAAAAATTATCAAACATTTTCTAGACACTATAAAACCTTCCCCATAACCCCCTCCTGGATTCGATCCAACTACCCTACAACTCTGAGTTTGCCAGTCCGCGACCTTACCAACCATGCCACAGGAGCTCATACCAAATATCACTCAAAACTTCGTGTCTACAATTGAAATGACAATATACACAAAAAAATTAATTATCCCACCAATTTACGTTTGTAAATTGATGGGATTATCAATTATATCATGCCAAGGTTTATAAAAGTTTGTCTCTGTCAAGAATTAGTAATTATATAACTTTATTCTGTCAAAAATTGCCCAAACACTCAGCAAAATTGCCCCTCTCAGTGTGACTCCACTCATTTTCACACGGTCAAGCGGTGACCCTTGCCGCTCCTTGATGCTCCAGCTACAGCAGCTCTGTCTGGGAACAACATTTGTATAAATACAATAATGGATAAAATACTCTTCACAAATACATTTGTATTGTATAATATTGTAAATAAAAATTAAAAATAACTGTGTGGGTGTCGAAAATTGCTCAACCAGCTTTCTTATGTCTCGCCTACGCGCGTATATTGGATTATACATAGTCATGACTGTCATACAAATAATTGCAGTAGGTCTCGAATATACATTTATATTGCATATTACTTGGAAATAAATAAGTATAAGTTTCTCTGGTGGCAATCTACCCTTTCGCAAGTGTAAGGAGACACCAGTCTATATTTAGCCCTCTATCACAAAAGGCAATCTGCCTGTGTTTACTGACCACCCTCGCTGGTGGTCTATAATATAGTACTTTATTTACAGTCAATGGCCTACATGTTTCTGTGGTACTTCACATGTGTCTAAAATGCAATGTCTGCTTGCATAAAAATGCAATTCTGAAGTCCATTTATACGTACGACATACGCATGTCTCAGTTTCTCTCTCTCTCTCTCCATTCCTGACTCATGTTATTGTAGAACTCTTGGTGGCAACGAACACCAGACACCTGGTAGACATAAGGTTCAAAATCCCAAGACATCAATATGCCTCGGGCGCCTCCACAATTATCACAAAGCTGGCTATCTATCTAGAGATCTGTCTGCCTTCCTTCTCTCCACGACTCACTCACTCACTCACTCACTCACTCACTCACTCACTCACTCACTCACTCCCTGCTAGCCTCCCTCCTACCCAGCCACCCCCACCCACCCTTTCAGGCTTCCGTCTGCTAGAAACACATTCACAATTTGCGTAAATATCGCATCAATTGGGCTATATGCGGTATATTCCTTGTTATATGGGACGCCTACATACGTACACGTCTTTATTATAGCATGACAGTGCTCTAAATACAAGATTTACGTGATATTTATGGCGTAACACACCCTCTCCCCCTTTCATTCCCAGCACAACTCACTCACACCTTGGTTCACGCATAGAAATTCATTGATAATGTGCGTAAATATCGCATGAATTGGTCTATATGCGGTATATATTTTGATATATGGCACGTATACATACGTACAAGTCTGTATTATAGCATGACAGTGCTCTACGTACAAGATATAAGTGATATGTATGGCGTAAACCACACTCTCAGCTCATAAATTGCCGCCAAACCTCCAACACATCTTCATTCCCGCCTAAAAATTATCTTATAATTCCCTTATATATTACAATTTTTGGTCACTATGAGGCATATTCATTGTTATATGGGTGGCCTACACACATATACATACTCTACATAGCCTAAAAGGGCTCAAAAAAGGAGATATACATGATAATACGAGGTAACCCACCCCCTCCTCCCTCTCCTTCTATCCCCTGGGCGCGTGAAAATTCGGCAGGGAAATCTCGCCGCTCGATGACAATCTAGCCGCGCGGTGCCATTCGCTCCACATTTTTCAACTACGGACCGTTCCCCCACCCCCCACAGACATTTTTTGGGGGGTCAAATATATATGGGCCGATGCACGCAAACATTCCCTACACGATGATGTACTTTTTATCGAAATTGGCAATGGGTCCCAAAATCATCATAGGTGCGCACAGTCTTACCCTGTAGAAAACCCCCTGTGCGCCGCGGAGAGGTTAAGGGTTTCCCCAGGATGTCCAGAGGCTCAAGGCAGAGACCAGCATGAATCGTGAAGCAGTAGTCCAACATTTACCTTCCCCGGATATCATTAACCCTTTCCAGATCCGATTACGCATTTCTTCACTGTTTGCTGGCTATTAATTGACGTAACTATTCAGATAAGGAAGGCTATAATGAAGTCAGAGGGTTAATTGAGATAGTCTGCAGCCTTATAATGCCCATTGATCCTAAATTGCACAAGATCGTCTAATGATAGCCAGAATAAACTATCAAAATTTGTCATGATCTTGCAAGGGCTTTTTTTCTCTTTCTCTCCTTTTCTCTCTTTCTCTGACTTGTATCCATTCGGCCCCATTCAGCCAACTGTTTTAAGACGTTTATCCCCATCCAGGTGTCGATTTTTTCCTGGCGAGCGATAGTGAGCCAGCATTGAATGGAGAAATCCAGCTTCGCCGGATAAATGTTTCTATCAAAGAATGTACAAATTAACTTGCTGTCAAAACAGAAATATATATATGCTGGCTCGCTACCGCTCGCCAGGAAAATATTGACACCTGGATGGGGGTAAACATCTTAAAACAGTAGGTTGAATGGGGCCGAATGGATACAAGCCAAAGAGAGAGGGAGAGAAAGAGACAAAATGCGAGGTGGGCCCCCTTAAGTTGGTATCTGGGTGTGTTGTGTGTCATGTGTGGTGGGCATAATGTACCCTCCTCCATGATAATACACACTACCAAGGGTATCATCACGAGCAACACCACACTAATGTCTAGTATAACTGTGTTGGTGGTGTAATGGTTTAGATGCTTATGTTCTGGGTGTGGTGTCCCGAGTTCGAATCCCGGAAGGACCATATGCTTTCATTAGTTTATTCAAGTGCATTGGGCTTTGTAATTGATGATTAATGCTAAGAACGGGGTGTTACTTATCTCAAACTGACCCGAGACATACTAAGGGCAGATTTGTATTTATGTGTTCCTTAATTGATTAACCCCTTCTGTACCGGTGACGTCTTTTGAATTTCCGTCTAGCTATATTTAGGCGATTTTGTGCAGCTTAAGTTGGATCTATGGTAGTAAAAAGTATAAATTAAAATATTTCTAAGCTTGGTAATTGCTGGAGGCCGTTTCTAAATTGAATAAACTTGTCTAATAGTAGCCAGAAGAAATTTAATAGAGCGGAACTGGTACTGAACGGGTTAATTAAATATTTCATCTACTTTCCTCTCAAGACCTCCACCAAGCTTAAAAACGCTCCCAAATATTTCAGTAGAAAAATGTCCCGACCGAAGGCCGATTTCTCCTAAGATACAGGCTCACTATCGCTCGCCAAGAAAATAATCAACACCTAAATGGCACAACAGATCTTGTTATGACCACGATGTGAATTGACACAGTACAGGCCCCCACCAATACCGCATCACAAGGACACAAACAGCCCAGGGAGAGCACCAGCGCACCCTTCATGCGCCCACATGCCTTATTGTGTCACTTATTATTCATTTTGTTTTTGTATAAATAAAAGTGTTGTTCTGTACCTATTGTAAAACTAGCCTTTGTGTTTGATTGTAGTTATATATCAAATACTTGTCTTCCTGTTAGTAGAAATCACCATTACCAGATTTGCCCAAGCAAACTATACCTTAAAATCACCAAACTAATGGAGCGAACGCCTTAAAATCTCAAAACTAATGGGGCTAAGCATTAGGGAGAAGGGGATCTAGAAAATAACTCAAACCTCCCCTTAAATGTTTCTTTCATGAGCGCCAACTTTGCTTATATGGACCCATAACGTTTATCCTTGAAGATAACCTTGGGGCTAACGTCTTGAAATATAAAAACTAATAGGGAGAAATGCGAGGAAGAAAGAGGAAGGGGGGGGGGGGGGGGGCGTAACCAAACACCTCTTCTTCATTATATGTGTCTACATCATCTTAATCCTGATTCTTCAATTCCCTTCCCGTCTTCCCTTGTTTTCAATTATTCCATGTTCTCTGCCATCTCCTCTTCCTTCACATTATTATTGTTATTTGTTTATATTAGTGCTCTTTGTTATTATCATTATTTTTGTTATTATTGTCATAATAATAATAATAATAATTAAAGTTGCAAGCAACGTTGTGCGGGGTTCGAGCGGGGTTGCACGCAGGGTATTGTGTTGGATACAAGGGCTGTGTCACATATATCAAAATATCATGTATCTTATCGGGCATGGAGAAAGTACAGAAGGAATATAGTGTAGCCATTTGGCTATGGCCACTTAGACCATTAAGGAGTGTGACCATTTTGGTTAAAGCTATTAATCCTGTACGAGTAGGCATAATTGCCCGAAATTGCCTTCATTCCCTACTCATTTTTATGCATAAGCAAAAGCCAGAGCGTAATACAATTATGTATTTGTGAAAAGTACTATAAAAGCTTTCAAATTACTCCTGAATCATCCCTGTACGACGTCTGGTTTTCTTGTAAGGATCTTGCAAACGAAGGGCAAAATTGCTAAAAATTACCAAATCCGATAGGCGAAATCGCTAAAAATTACCAATTATTTTCTGTTTTCACTATGTGTGACGCTGCACATAAATGAGCTCTCTCTCACACAAACCTCTGTGTCATGGCGGAGCCTGTAGGCTCCGGCTGACGTCCATCCGTGCTGCTTGCAAAAGCTGACCTGGCTCACAGGCTACAAAATAGCCATAAAATCGTCTCCGTCATATGAGGGGCCCCACGGGAATTGGGTTAAGAAGTGTGGTTGTTTTGATTATTTGATAGGGTCACCATAAGGGTAATGGTGTGTGACATTTTTTCTGTACAGATGCTTGGCCTTTTTGGTTGGGGCTTTTTAGGAATGTGACCTTTTTGGTTAGCCATGGAGAAACTACAGAGGTACAAATTATTATAAGCAACCTCATGTTAAAAATATCTTATATATTTTTGTTTAGCTTTACTTGGCATTTCTCTTCCTCTATGTATCAAGCAATTTAACCCCCTCAAACTCTTTATGATGCGATGGTGTGGTAATTACCCCGGGCCAAAAAGCTCTAAAAGACGATTGAGTGATAACTCAAGCAAGCTTGAAATACGCAGGCGTTTCGTTCGTGGTCACCCCTTCGGGGATCAAGGTGTCCGGCAATATATACCGGTAGGCTATAAATACATTCATTTTTGGGCTATTTCT
This sequence comes from Paralithodes platypus, assembly GCA_032716605.1. NCBI lineage: Eukaryota > Metazoa > Arthropoda > Malacostraca > Decapoda > Lithodidae > Paralithodes > Paralithodes platypus. The sequence continues at coordinate 25,829,479 of CM064567.1, read as the reverse complement.
TCCATTTTATTTATCCTGTTAAAGTGTAGTTAGTATTTGGTGTAATTTTACATATTTTGGCTAAATCTGAAGAGAACATGCAATTTATTTGTGCATGTTCAGTAAGTATTGCTGGGGAAAGGGTTAACGTATTTATCTTTTGGGGTATTTATTCTATGTTTTTATCCTGTTTCTGTGATTGATTGATTTTTGTGCTAATGTAGTTGGTATTTGGTATAATTTTACATATTTTAGATATATCAGAAGAGCACATGCAATATATTTGGGCATTTTCAGTCAGTATTGCTGGGGAAACGGTTAACATACAGTATTCATCATAGGAAGGGAAGAGGATGTGTAGCTCAAATCTTTGCCCTGAAATATGTTGTGGAGAAATATCTTGAGAAGGGACAAAAGTTGTATGCTGCCTTCATGGACTTGGAGAAGGCCTATGACAGAGTTGATAGAGAAGGTACCGGTATGTAGAAAGTACTTGGAATATACGGAGCAGATAGCAAGTTGCTGAAAGCAGTGAAAAGCATGTATGAGGGTGCAAAGGTGTCGGTATATGTTGAGAATGAACAGAGCGAGTTCCTTGATCTGAATTTTGGGTTAAAGAAAGGGTGTGTGATGTCCCCGTGGATGTTCAATATATACTGTACTGTATATGGATGGAGTCATAAAAGAAATACAAGAATGAGCAGTGGATGTTGGTGTACCACTAATAAGGGAAGGCAATGAGTGGAATGACAGAGTTGATAGAGAAGGTATGTGGAAAGTACTGAGAATATATGGAGTAGATGGCAAGATGCTGAAAGCAGTGAAGAGTATGTATGAGAGTGCAAAGGTATCAGTACGTGTGAAGAATGAACAGAGGGAGTTCTTTGATCTGAATGTTTGGTAAAGCAAGGGTGTGTGATGTGCCGATGATTGTTCTATATATACAGTATATGGATGGAGTCATAAAAGAAAGACAAGGAAGAGCAGTGGATGTTGGTGTATCGCTGATAAGGGAAGGAAGCATATACGGAGCAGATTGTAAGTTACTGAAAGCAGTTGTTGTTGTTGTTATTGTTCCCTAGGCAGCCTGGCTGAACAGCCCCGGCTGAAAGTAGTATAGTGTTGAGACTTACTCAATACTAAGAAACCAGAAATAGTATGTCTCACTGAGACAAAACTAAGAGAGGAACTTGATATAAATCTGCTAGGATGGTCTGAATACAGGATTTGGAGGAGGGACAGAAAATTTTGACATGGAGATGGAGTGTGCATAATTACGAGGGTGCAAAGGCGTCAGTATGTGTGGAGAATGAACAGAGCTACTTCTTTGATCTGAATGTTGGGTTAAAGCAAGGGTATATGATGTCTCCATGGTTGTTAAATATATACCGGTATATATATATATATATATATATATATATATATATATATACTGTATATATGCAATAAAGTCACAGCAACACGTGTCTGTCTGATCTCCCCTGAAGATGTATTAATACAGAAAAGTGCTTGGGACTCCGTGTTTTTCTTCTTTCCTTGTGGATTTTCCTGCATACTGTATATATATATATATATATATATATATATATATATGGATGCAGTCATAAAAGAAATTCAAGGAAGAGCAGTGCATGTTTGTGTACTGCTGTTTGCTGACGATATGAATGGGAGTTGCAGGGTCTGGTAAATATGTTTGGAACAGTGTGCAAAAAATGGAATCTGAAGGTAAATGCGGGGAAGAGCAAGGTTATGGTCTTCGAAAGGGGTGAAGCCACAGAGTGTGAGGTGAAGTTGAACGGTCAGGCTATGGAGATTGTCAGCTCATTTAAGTATCTTGGCAGTGTACAGAGTAAAGATGGGAGTATGGATGAAGAAGTGTGGGAGAGGGTGCAACAGGGGAAGAGGGTTGTAGGAATGCTGAAAGCAGTAACAAGAAATAGGGTGGTCAGCATGGAACTGAAGAAGTCCTTGCATGACAGTGTGGTAATCCCGACACTGACTTACGGAAGCGAAGCATGGACATTGTTGGAGAGATTCAAACAAAGAGTGAAAGGGATGGAAATGAGTTACTTGAGAAGTGTGTGCAGAGTTACATGGAGGGATAGACAGACGAATGAGGAAGTACGAGAGAGGTGTGGTGTGAATGTACTGGAAAGTGCGAAAAAGAACACCTTGAGATGGTTCGGCCATGTGGAACGTATGGGAAGCGAGAGAATGACTAAGAGAGTGTACAAGTGAGGTGGAAGGACAGAGGGAGAAATAAACCGAGAGAGAGGTGGAAGGATGGAGTTAAGAAGTATATGCGTGAAAGCAGTGCTGGATGGGAGGAGGGGCATCGACTGACTGGGGACAGAGGTGCATAGGGGTGTTTCGTTCGTGGCCAATCCTTCGGGGATCAAGGCGTCCGTCAATAGATTGGTAGATAAATTCATCTTTAGGGCTATTTCTTACATTTTCTTTATCCTGTTAGTGTACTTTATTAAACATTTTGGTAATGTAGTTGGTAATTGGTGTAATTTTACATATTTCAGATAGAGGATGTCAACAGAATAACAAATGATGAGCTGAAGAGACGTTTAGGTATAAAGAGTATTAGCGAGGAGATGCGTACAAGTAAACTGGGATGGTATGGACATGTGGAGAGAATGGATGAACAAAATTGGGTGAAAAGCTGCAGGCCTGCGATTGTGGAGGAAGCTGCACCATGGGGTGGACCGAGTAAGACCTGGGATCGGACTATACGTGCCAATCTCAAATCCAAAAACTTGACAAGTAAAGCATCCCTTAACAGGGTTGCCTGGAACGCCGCCATTAGGACAAGAGACTGAAACTGCACATCTGTGTGGAGCACTCAGTCTTAAAATGTTATGTACGTATGTATGTATAAATCTGAAGAGCACATGCAATCTATTTAGGCATTTTCAGTCAGTATTTCTGGGTAAAGGGTTAACATATTAATCTTTTGGAGTATTTCTTCCATTTATTTATCCTGTTGGTGTGTTTTATTGATTTCAGTGCTACTGTAGTTGGTATTTGGTGTAATTTTACATATTTTAGATAAATGTGAAGAGGACATGCAATATATTTGGGCATTTTCAGTCAGTATTGCTGGGGAAACGGTTAGCATACTTTAGTCATCTTAGGAAGGGAAGAGGATGTGTAGCTCAGATTTTTGTCCGGAAATGTATTGTGGAGAAATATCTGGAGAAACGTCAAAAGTTGTATGCTGCATTTATGGACTTGGAGAAGGCCTATGACAGAATTGATAGAGAAGGTATGTGGAAAGTACCGGTGCTGAGAATATACGGAGTAGACGGCAAGTTGCTGAAAGCAATGAAGAGCATGTATGAGGGTGCAAAGGTGTCAGTATGTGTAGATAATTAACAGAGCGAGTTCTTTAATCTAAATGTTGGGTTAAAGCAAGGGTGTGTGTGATGTCCCCGTGGTTGTTCAAATTATACCGGTACAGTATATGGATGGAGTCATGAAAGAAATACAAGGAAGAGCAGCGGATGTTGGTGTACCGCTGATAAGGGAAGGAAACGAGTGGAAGTTGCCTCAACAGTACAGTACCGGTACTACTGTTGCTGACAATACAGTTCTGATGAGCGATAGTGAATGGGAGTGGCAGGGTCAGGTAAATATGTTTGGAACAGTGTGTGAAAAACTGAATCTGGAGGTTTATGCTAGGAAGAGCAATATTATGGTCTTTGAAAGGGGTGCAACCATAGAGTGTGAAGTGAGGTTGAACGGCGATGAAGAATGTCAGCTCAGTTAAGTATTTGGGCAGTGTGTTGAGTAAAGATGTGAGTAGGCCTATGGATGAAGAAGTGTGGGAGAGAGTGAAACAGGGGAAGAGCGTTGTAGGAACTCTGAAAGCAGTAAGAAGAAATAGGGTGGTCAGCATGGAAGTAAAGAAGTCCTTTCATGACAGTGTGGTAATCCCGACATTGACTTATGGGAGGGAAGCATGGACGTTTCTGACTGGGATTGATCATTGATAATCATCGGTTATGCTAGTTGGAAAATTATGGGGTAGAATATAGAGTTCGGGTGTACCGCCAGCCTTGTTTACACTACGCGGAGCGGCGGCGGACGCTGGCCATCATGTTCCCGTCTATTTGACTGCTTTTGGATACAATAATAGGTTGAGGGGGGTCACCCCCCATGACACATTTTCATCATGTGACGCTATTGCATAGTAGCCATGTGCGGGCATGCGCGCGCGTCGGCTGCCCAGCCGTTTAGAAACCGGCTGGCGGCAGCCGGCCGGCCGGCTTTTCCTTAGTATATATCCTACGATAATGTAACTAATGTCTGGGATATTCTTATGTTGTTTCACAGCTTGAAGCTGCCCTTATTCTTAACCAACACATCTTAGTATATTTTATTCTCGATAGTTGATTGTTTCATTATAATATATAAGATGTAAGTCTAGTGAGAGTGGGAGGAGACGAGCGGGAGAGAGAGACCGGCTGGGGGACGTTGCTTCGCGCGGAGAGTCCAGCTTGGGACGAGCCTGATGTTGCCAATTTGATTGCAATGTTAGGCTTACTTTCGACTCACGCAAGGGGTAGAGGATTTTGACCCGGCAACTGTGTTGAGTGTTGCCAATAGCATGGGATGTATTTTGCATGCCTAGGTTGGGGTCCAGACAGATTCAAGACTCAGAGCTCATCTCACTGTCGTACCCTTCGGACCCCCTTGATATCTATCCCTCTCAACCCCACTTAGAAACTTTCTCTCTTACTTTGTATACCTTCTTTCCACTACTTCACCAGTCTATTTAATTATCCCATCCCCTTGATAGACCTTATATCTATTATTGTATTAACGACGAGCTCTCAGATAACTAGATAGGATTTAGGGCCTTATGCAGAGATTTAATTGTTAATGAGACCTAGGAAGCTTTTTTGTTGTCTCATATTTGGTGGTTTGATGCTTGCTAGTGTGTTCTTGTGTCAGGTTAGCAGGGGCTAGACTGGAGGGGAGGCTTTTTGCGATCCTTTAAGTAAAGTCTGCTGGTGCGAGTCCTGTGGACCCGCACGACTTTACTAGGATACCCGTGGGAGTCTGGGGGCATTTTCTTGTCTGTGTGCCTGTGTGTCTAGTGTTGTGTTGTGTGAGGGCCCTTGCCTAGTCCACTCAGCACTGCGCTAGCACGTCTTGCTTTTGTTTTAGGGTCGCCAGGAGAGAGTCAGATACTTGCGATCTGAGTCTCTCAAGAGAGCACCCTTTCAATTAGAGTAATTTGGCGCACAGACTTGGGAACGTCCCTAGGCTAGAGCAGGTGGCTCAGCCCGGGTATCCGAAGCCTATATCCTCCCGGCTAGACCTCTGCCACCTGGCAGATTAACAGCTAGGGGTTTATCATCTCTGTATGCTTGTTATTGTGCCACAGTTTTCCGTTTTTGTGAGCATTGTGAGTCAGGGTGTGGCTTAGAGACTCTGTCCGAGCAGGCTTGCCTGACTAAGAGTGAGAAGCACACCTGTATGTGGTTATGTTGCGAGTTGCTACCTTTATTTAATCATACCTATGCCATTATACACTGTATGGCCTATCACTAGTATTTATTCCTGCTTATGAGTTAAGAGTTCTCTAAATCCGTAACGTACTTTCTTTGCTAAGCATCAGATCCTACAGTAGCCGCATGCAGTTTAGAAACCTGCATCTTGTCTACCAGTACGATGTTTTGAGGACTGTTTGCTTTCACCTTCTTTCACGCAGGGGTGATTAGTTGTATTAATTAACGTAACGTTAAATGTACTTTCTTCTAGTTTGTTATTAAATTGTTTCTGCAATTTAATTCCGTTATCTATCTTTTCCTTGAAGCTTTAAGTCAACTTAATTGTGTGATCTTTTATATAGCCTGCTTGACTATCAGCAGTCTATAGTGCGTGCACCCTGTAACCGAGTCATAGGATACCTCGTTGTCCAGGCAGGACTCTTGACGGTTTAGGGTGGTTTGTTGCCTGGGTTTATAGATAAGGGTTGGATCTAGCGTTTTCCGTTGTTGCTTGTTGCCGCATACCTAGTCAATAGAAAGAGCCCAGTGTTTATATATCCCAGGACGTAACAAATGGCGACCTTGCCAGGATTTACTGAACAGAGGAATATAGTGGTCATTTGTTTTGATATTCCTTATGATTAGAGGAATACAGTGGACATATAGTTATTTTTTTTGGAGCAACCAATATAACACATTAAAGACTTTAAATAACATTAGTATATACATACTTGCATAGGAGATAAGGCACATTCTATAACCGTGATAATTACTGCAGTACACAAACATGTCTAATACATCGGAACACAGTGATGGGTCAGGTCACGATACGGGCTCGGAGGGAGAAAGACCTGTGGAGTGGCTAGTCGATAGCGAGGAGGGTGCTAGAAGATTTTTAGAGGTGCCCCTTACCGCTGCCAGGGTGTTGAAGCTGAATAAGTATGGCATAAAGTGTGTGGCAGGTCTTCAGGGTCACCAGGGTTTAAGTGGCATGAGGAAAGATCAGCTGAGGACTTTGATATTGGGTTTAGAAGGGAGAGACCTGGGTGGAGAGGCGACTGGGGGCCCCGGTCCCCAGCCCCCCCTCCACTCTACCCCCATATCAAACGTCAGGGTGCCTGAATTTAGTACATACCCCCAAGTTGATGGTCAATGGCAGCGTGGAATTCAATCACAGGGACCCCCTCCATTAAATGCACCTTCCCCTCCTCAAGGGTTGACTCCAGATTTGTTGTTTCGGCTTGAGATGGCCAAGGTTGAGGTTGCTAGAGCTCAGGTTGAGGCTACCGAAAGACAGGCTAGAGCTCAGGTTGAGGCTGCCGAGAGACAGGCTAGTGTGCAGGCTGAGGTTGCTAGAGCTCAGGCTGAGGCCGCAGAGAGAACAGCTATACGAGAGGCTGAACTGCAGGCAGAGTCTACTAGGTATCGGGCTGACAGGGAGCTGGAGAGATTTCGAGTGGAGGTAACAGGGCGAAATATTGGGGGAGGTAACAGACATCGGGACCAATCATTGTCGCACCTGCTTAAACTAGTTCCTGTGTTCGATGAATCATGTGTGACTGAGTTTTTTATGCGATTTGAGAAGAAGTGTCAGGAACACCAGTGGCCTCAGGAAAAGTGGGCAGCATTAGTTTCATCAAGACTCCTAGGAAAGGGGCTAAAAGCGTATGATGCACTACCTTTAGAGTCCTGTGTAGTTTATGATGAGCTAAAGAAGGCTGTGCTACGGGCCTATGAGTTACAACCAGAAACTTACCGCTTGAAGTTTCGGGGTGTTACTAAGGGCAAGGATAGTACCTTCCTAGAACACGCCCGGGACTTGTCTGATGCACTACGACATTGGCTGCATTCTGAGAGGGCAGCTACCTATGAGGAGTTGAGTGAGCTGGTTCTCTTGGAGCAGTTCTTCAAGTGCACAGGCGGGGACTTAACATTAAATATAAAGGAAACAAATCCTAGAACTCTCCTGGAGGCAGCAGAAATGGCTGACCGCCGACTGTCATTAATTCGAGGGTGCGAAGCAGCAGCTAGGAGTGAGTCGGGTGCAAAGGATCGTACCCCTCCCCCTCCCAAGAATTTTGATACACATAAATACACAAAACCATGTAGCACTGACAATAAAACTGGACATAAACCAAATACCGTCCCGTATAAGAAGTCTAGTGGTACCTCCCACTCCCAAGGGAAACCAAAGAGTAAAGAGTGCTTTGCATGTCACAAGGAGGGTCACTTTGCAAATGCTTGTCCGAACAAGTCACCAAACAAGGTTGTGTCATTGGCCCGCAGCATAGGGGTGTCGCCTATATCTTCTGAGTTTGCCAAGGGTAGTTCATCAGAGGTTGGGACACAGCCTGTGTTCAAGAGTCCGGAAGGCTCGAACCCTGTCCGCGACGTCTTTGGGGGTCATAGAGGGCATGGTTTTGTGAGGTGGGCTGGCGAAAGGCGAGGAGTTAAGCTATTGCGTGATACGGGGGCTTCTCAGACCTTGTTAAAGAACTTTACTGGTAGACCGATTAACGCTGCTCGGGTGGTGGTAGTTAAGGGGATCAATGCTACGAAGTCCTACCCGCTGGTGCGGATGGAGCTGGAGGTGGGTGGTGTGGCGAAGGAGCTGGATGTCGGAATTGTAGAGAACTTGCCTGTTGGGGGCGTCGACCTCCTCCTCGGCAACGACTTTGCAGTGCCTGCTTCTAAGGTTTCACCCTTGGTCGTTGCCGAGAAGGCGGCCAACGTTAGTAGGGAGGAACAGGAGTGGGTTGAGAAGTGTAGCGTACAAACCATGGCGTGTGTTGTGACGCGTTCTCAGACATCCGGAGCCTTGCAGCCACCACCTCAGTCTATCAAACCGCGGAGGAAAGGTCACAAGAACACGGGAAGTGTTGGTCAATTGGAGAGTTTTGAGCCGGCAGTGTTTCTTGGTGACTCATTATTGGCACCTATGTTAGAGTCTGGAGAGGCCCCGGGGCCTGTCACCGCTAGTGCAGGTGCAGGGCAGGAAGAGACTCTGCGACAGCATCGTTATGCGCAGCGTGAGGAAAGGATGGCTCAGCGGGACATTGGAGGTGGAAATAAATTATTTAAGATGAACTTGGATAATCTCGCACCTGCTTATATAGGTTCCTTGCAGCTGGAAGATCCTGAAGTCAGGGCGTGTGGTAATGGTGCTATCGAACTGGAGAGCGATGGGGATGCGCAGCATGGTGATTTGTTCTTGTCCTAGGGGTTCTTTTATCGGAGACATCAGGATCCCAAGAAAAAGTGGGATGGCGGGTCAGGATTAGTGGACCAGTTAGTAGTACCGAGGGTGTGCCGTGAGAGCTTATTGAGATTAGTTCATGATGTGCCTTTGGCAGGGCACCTGGGGGCACGTAAGACGGAGGCAGCTCTGAGCAAGCTTTTCTGGTGGCCTGGGTTAAAGGCGAGTGTCGTGTCATGGGTGTCACAGTGTCACACTTGTCAAGTTGTTGGGAAACCCAATCAGGTCATCCCGAGAGCCCCGTTACAACCCATCCCTGTCATTGGGCCGCCCTTCAGCAAAGTAGTTATCGATATGGTTGGCCCATTGCCTCCCACTAGTGCCGGCAATAAATTTGTACTAACTGTAATGGATGTAGCAACACGGTACCCAGATGCTTACCCCATGCGCAACGGGATGGCTAAGACTGTTGTCAAAAACCTACTTGTCTATTTCTCTCGTTATGGCTACCCTCAGGAGATCCAGTCTGATCAGGGATCCAATTTTACTTCTGCTCTGTTTAAGCAGACCATGCAGCAACATGGGATAGTGTCTGTGGTGTCATCTGCCTACCATCCCGAGAGTCAGGGAGTTTTGGAAAGGTGGCACTCGACTCTCAAGAGTATGTTGCGGTGTTATTGCATGGAAAATGGGAAGGACTGGGATCTAGGTCTCCCATACGTTTTATTTGCTGCGAGAGAAGTACCTGGGGAGAGCTTGGGATTTAGCCCGAACGAGTTGGTTTTTGGACACAGGGTCAGGGGGCCCTTCCACATAGTCAAGGAGATCTGGGAGGGAGTCACAAAGCCATGCTCGCTTCTAAAGTATGTAGTTGAAAGCCGTGAGAGAATGCTAAAGAGCTTGGAGGTAGCAGGTCGGAACCTAAAGAGTTCACAAGCTCAGATGAAGGACAGATACGACCAGAAGGTGAAGCTGAGGGAGTTTGAAGTAGATCAGGAGGTACTGATACTACTGCCTCTGGTGGGACACCCCTTGTCTGCCAAGTATTCTGGTCCGTATCGGGTTGTAAGGAAGGTTTCTGATCTCGACTATTTAGTAGCTACTCCTGATCGTAAGAAAAAGAACCAACTTTGCCATGTAAATCTTATGAAAGAGTATGTGAGGCGCCCCTCCGAGCCTCTCACTGTCCCGGTGTTGATCTGCAGCGATCGTGGTGGAGAAGGAGGAAGGGACAGTCAAGCTGCGGGGGAGGATAATTGGGATTTTCATGTTTCCGCGGATCAGTGGGCGGGTAATTCTAGACAAGTGGCTCACGAGTTGATATTGCACCTGCCTGAGCAACAGCGTGTAGCTGTGCAGCACTTGTTTGATTCAAACCCAGCTGTTTTCGCGGAGCATCCTGGCCTCACTACTCAAACGGTGCACGATGTCGATGATGGGGACCACCCGCCCTTTAAATCAGTGCCATACCGTGTTCCCCCTATTAAATTACCAGCACTTAGGGAAGAGCTGGATTATATGCTGAAACGTGGGCTGATTTCTGAGGGTGCAGTAAGGTGGACTTCCCCCGTCACACTGCAGCCCAAACCAGATGGCAAGGTGCGGTTTTGTATAGATATCCGCAGGTTGAATGGTTTAACCCCCACAAATGCCTACCCTCTCCCTCGCGTGGACGACAGTGTGGATAAGATAGGAAAAGCCAAGTTCCTCACTAAGATAGACCTTGTTAAGGGTTATTGGCAAGTACCCTTGTCTGAGCGAGCGCGAGAGGTGTATGGGTTTGTGGTGGACGGTGCCACATATCATTGCCATGTTATGCCATACGGGCTGAAAAATGCCCCTGCAACGTTTCAGAAATTAATGAACGACATTGTAGCCGACATTCCCAACTGTACGGTGTACCTAGATAATGTCATAATATACGACGATGATTTTAACAGTCACTGTGCTCACATCGGACAGCTTTTTAATAAACTGAATGAAGCAGGTTTGGTGGTAAACCTGGGTAAGTGCGATTTTGTCAAAGCCACAGTTTTGTACCTGGGGTTCGAGGTGGGGATGGGTCAGGTGTGCCCTCCACCGACAAAGATCAAAGCCATCGATCAGTTTCCCCAGCCTACGACTAAGAAACAAATCATGTGGTTTCTAGGTATGATAGGCTATTATCGTCGCTTCATCAAAGGCTATTCGACTGTACTTGCACCTTTAACTGACTTATTATCTAAGGACAAGAAGTTCCGGTGGTCTCCTGAGTGTGCAGAGGCGTTTTCCTTGGTGAAACACCTGTTATGTACCCACCCCATACTCAGGGCCCCGGACTTCAGCAGACCTTTTCAGCTGGCGACTGATGCCAGTGGCGTAGGGGCTGGGGCTGTCTTGTTACAGACAGATGATGAAGGTATCGAACATCCAGTGAGTTTTTACAGTAAAAAATTCAATAGTGCACAAAGGAATTACTCTGTAATTGAAAAAGAACTCCTGGCGATAGTGCTGGCGCTCAGGCACTTCGATGTATATGTTCCTGCTTTCGGACCAGTCGTAGTGGTTTATACCGATCATCACCCTCTGAAATTCTTGAATCAGTTTCATAACCGGAATATGAGGCTGACCAGGTGGTCACTCATGCTTCAGGAGTATAATCTGGACATACGCCATATTGCCGGTTCTGATAATGTGATAGCGGATTGTCTATCAAGGGTGGATGATGTTGGTTAGACTGCCACAGGATTGAGGGTTGAGTGTGGAGGAAAATAGGCTGTCACTGTAGTTCAGCCGAGAAAAAAAAAATAAAATACAAAAGCAAAAACCTTATAAAAACTCTTTATTTTTATAACGTGTAGAATTTTGTATAAGGTGTTGTAGCAGTATCTAAGTTGAATGTTTTCGCTTATTGTCGCTAAGTTAGTTGAACTTGCTCGGTGGAGCGCAACAGTCTTTATTTTTTTTATATATAGTGCCTTGTGTCGCAACAGTGTGTGGTACTATGAGAAGCTTTCTGTTATTTATGAAGAACTTAGTCAAGGGTCTTATATCTTGGGGGAGGTGTGACGCTCCTGCATAGTAGCCACGTGCAGGCATGCGCGCGCGTCGGCTGCCCAGCCGCTTAGAAACCGGCTGGCGGCAGCCGGCCGGCCGGCTTTTCCTTAGTATATATCCTACGATAATGTAACTAATGTCTGGGATATTCTTATGTTGTTTCACAGCTTGAAGCTGCCCTTATTCTTAACCAACGCATCTTAGTATATTTTATTCTCGATAGTTGATTGTTTCATTATAATATATAAGATGTAAGTCTAGTGAGAGTGGGAGGAGACGAGCGGGAGAGAGAGACCGGCTGGGGGACGTTGCTTCGCGCGGAGAGTCCAGCTTGGGACGAGCCTGATGTTGCCAATTTGATTGCAATGTTAGGCTTAGTTTCGACTCACGCAAGGGGTAGAGGATTTTGACCCGGCAACTGTGTTGAGTGTTGCCAATAGCATGGGATGTATTTTGCATGCCTAGGTTGGGGTCCAGACAGATTCAAGACTCAGAGCTCACCTCACTGTCGTACCCTTCGGACCCCCTTGATATCTATCCCTCTCAACCCCACTTAGAAACTTTCTCTCTTACTTTGTATACCTTCTTTCCACTACTTCACCAGTCTATTTAATTATCCCATCCCCTTGATAGACCTTATATCTATTATTGTATTAACGACGAGCTCTCAGATAACTAGATAGGATTTAGGGCCTTATGCAGAGATTTAATTGTTAATGAGACCTAGGAAGCTTTTTTGTTGTCTCATATTTGGTGGTTTGATGCTTGCTAGTGTGTTCTTGTGTCAGGTTAGCAGGGGCTAGACCGGAGGGGAGGCTTTTTGCGATCCTTTAAGTAAAGTCTGCTGGTGCGAGTCCTGTGGACCCGCACGACTTTACTAGGATACCCGTGGGAGTCTGGGGGCATTTTCTTGTCTGTGTGCCTGTGTGTCTAGTGTTGTGTTGTGTGAGGGCCCTTGCCTAGTCCATTCAGCACTGCGCTAGCATGTCTTGCTTTTGTTTTAGGGTCGCCAGGAGAGAGTCAGATACTTGCGATCTGAGTCTCTCAAGAGAGCACCCTTTCAATTAGAGTAATTTGGCGCACAGACTTGGGAACGTCCCTAGGCTAGAGCAGGTGGCTCAGCCCGGGTATCCGCAGCCTATATCCTCCCGGCTAGACCTCTGCCACCTGGCAGATTAACAGCTAGGGGTTTATCATCTCTGTATGCTTGTTATTGTGCCACAGTTTACCGTTTTTGTGAGCATTGTGAGTCAGGGTGTGGCTTAGAGACTCTGTCCGAGCAGGCTTGCCTGACTAAGAGTGAGAAGCACACCTGTATGTGGTTATGTTGCGAGTTGCTACCTTTATTTAATTATACCTATGCCATTATACACTGTATGGCCTATCACTAGTATTTATTCCTGCTTATGAGCTAAGAGTTCTCTAAATCCGTAACGTACTTTCTTTGCTAAGCATCAGATCCAACAGTAGCCGCATGCAGTTTAGAAACCTGCATCTTGTCTACCAGTACGATGTTTTGAGGACTGTTTGCTTTCACCTTCTTTCACGCAGGGGTGATTAGTTGTATTAATTAACGTAACGTTAAATGTACTTTCTTCTAGTTTGTTATTAAATTGTTTCTGCAATTTAATTCCGTTATCTATCTTTTCCTTGAAGCTTTAAGTCAACTTAATTGTGTGATCTTTTATATAGCCTGCTTGACTATCAGCAGTCTATAGTGCGTGCACCCTGTAACCGAGTCATAGGATACCTCGTTGTCCAGGCAGGACTCTTGACGGTTTAGGGTGGTTTGTTGCCTGGGTTTATAGATAAGGGTTGGATCTAGCGTTTTCCGTTGTTGCTTGTTGCCGCATATCTAGTCCAATAGAAAGAGCCCAGTGTTTATATATCCCAGGACGTAACAATCATCATATATATTGCCAGCAGGAGGCAAATAACCGAAAAAAACGCCTTCAAAATAGACGCGAACTAAAGGCTGGTTCACACATAGCCGAGTCGGTGCGCGAGTCCAACACGAGTGATGAAATTTTGCTATTCGGCAATGACTCGTCGATACTCCTCAACACTCGTGTAGACTCGTGCTACGCTCGTGTATACTCTTTGTTTACTCGACACACTCATGGGTACTCGCCACGGGGTCCAAAAATTTCATGCATGCATGACATTTTTGGGCCCCGTGGCGAGTACCCACGAGTGTGGCCTAAATACGTGTAGACTCGTGTACATACGTGTTAACTCGTGTTTGACTCTGAATAACTCTTCGTTATTCGTGTTAACTCATGTTGACTCATGTAAACCCGTGTAACACTCTTTGGTGATTCGTCGCTTTTCGTCATCATTTTGACGTTGATGAAGCAACACGTGTCTACACGCAACAACACGTATGTAACACACATGCAACACGTATCAACAAGAGTAGAAAGCACGAATGTGAGTGCCAAAATTTGGTGCCCCCATGATGCCAGAGTTTACACGATTCAAACACGAGTGAAAACACAAGTAAACAAGAGTAAACACGATCCACTGAGAAAAAAACACGTGTAACACGAAAAAGCGAGTGTCATTTGAAATACTGTTATTTCAAAAATGTAGGACGAATCAACGAGAGTTTACACCAGTTTACACGGATGTAACACGAGTCAATACGTGTGCAACAGAGATCCAACGAGAGTCAACGTGTTGTCTTTTGTGTTGATCCGTATAACAATCGCGTTGACTCGTGTTAGACTCGTCCTTGCTCTTTGTTTACGTGCCCTGGAATGTGGCCGTTATTTTTCAAATTTTTGACACTCGTGTTGGGTTCGTGTTACACTCGTTTTGACTCTCAGTTACTCGTACAGACTCTTGCAGGAACACGTGTTGACTCGTATTGACTCGAGTTAACTCGTGTTACACTCTCCTTGACTCGGGAGCAATTGCTACTCGCGGCCGACTCGGCCTCCAGAGACGGCGATAATCGACGAGTGTGACTCGTGTTGGACTCGCGCACCGACTCGGCTATTTGTGAACCAGCTTTTAACCACGGTGATCGACATATGTAAACATGACGGCGGCGGTGTTGGCGTCGGACGCTTGCGATAATGTTCCCGTCTATTTTGAATGCCATTGGATACAATAATATGTTGAGGGGGGCTTTGCCCCCCATGACATGTTGTCATCATCATATACAGTATATTGCCAGTAGGGGGCAAACAACCAAAAAAATTGCCGCAAAGCCCTTCCCTCAACATATTATTGTATCCAATGGCAGTCAAAATAGACGGGAACATGATCGCAAGTGTCCACCGCCGCCGCCGCCATCATGTTTACATGGTCGATCGCCGCAGTTACTGTAAGTTCACGTTTATTTTGAGTTTTTGATGACGATTTTTTGTTGTTGTGCCTATTTGCCCCCTGCTGGCAGATTATATGATGATGACAATATGTCATGGGGGGTGTTTGCCCCCCTCAACATATTATCGTATCCAACGGCATTCAAAATGGACGGGAACATGATGGCAAGCTTCCGTCGCCGCTCTGCGTAGTGTAAACAATGTTGGCGGTACGCCCGAACTCTACATTCTACCCGGCTAGGCCTATATTATAGGCTACAATAAATGAGTAGGCTAGGCTATTTTATCTATAGGCTAGGCCTAGTCTAATATTACAATTTAAGGTAGCATTCAAGTTGACTACAGCAGGGCTTACCTTTGACCATGTATAGGCTATCCTAGTGTTTACTATACCTATACCCCTTTGAAAGGACATTAGCCTAGCCTAACCTAACAACCTTACCTAACCTATTATAGTAGGCTATTATGGGTGGGAGCTGCCGACCCCATACCATGATTTTTGGTGTATTTGTCTATTTTGTCTGTGAAGTGGGTATTTTTTCAATCTGTCGATAACGAAAATCCTCCATGCGGACTATAGCCTATGGAGAAAAATATGGCGAATCTATTGTTGCCTATTATCTCTAATAAATTGTTTCTCATAATGCTGCAGTAGTGTCGTTTAAAATACAAACCATTTAATTGTGTGCCTTTAAAATGACCTAAATTAGGCTATAGGCTACTGGAAGATTAGAAGAATGTTTAAGAAAGACTAGGTTAGGGACATTGTCGTGCCAAAGCTAGATTATAGCCTAAATATAAAAGGAAGTGAATAAAATGAAATATGCCGAAAAAAATCGCCGTCAAAATAGACGCGAAGTTAACCGCGGCGATCGCCCTATGTAAACATGACGACCGTACACCCGGTAACTACATCCATCCCATTAAAAGTTGCTGTGGGACACAAAATATGTTGAGGGGGTCTCTGCGGCTCTGCCCCCCCACGTCGGCCCGTCACGTATTATGATGTACGGTAAGTCATCATCATCTGTGCTAATTCATAGGATCCCCAATTAAGGAGAAAGTCAATCAACAGACGAAATAAGCTCCCAAATTACAATAACATAGCGGCCCGCCGTTTATGGGCGACTTTTTACACGTCATTTTAAATGTTACTTTTCTGCCCTGGTCTAGGCCTAATAGATTTGTCCAAAGAATCAAACTTAAATTAAAAGGAAGTAGCCTAGCCTACAGTTTATAGGAAGGCTATTCCAACATGCATTCCAGAACTTAGGCTAGCCTAGGCCTAGGCTATATGAAAATTTGTGGGTGGTCTACCAAAAAAGAATCACTAGGCCTATTAGGCTATGGGTAGGCTAGTATGGGGTGCATTTTGCAAATTTTCTGAACACTTAGGCCTAGGCTAGGCTAAATTAAAACTCACAAAATCTGAGTAAAACCAGCACTAGAATTTTGTCTTGTCTTGTCTTGGGGGTTAAGGGCAACCTCAGGCGAATACTCGCCCGCTCCGGCCCTCCCGTAGTCGCGGAGATCCTATGTCACAATTAAATTAGTTTATAGGTAAGGTTAAAATTCACCACCGTGTCACTTTCACTCTAGGTCATTCGTAGAATCGTAACACTGTAAAGGCAACAACCCAATAGCAGGTCATCAGGTGGCGAACCAGAGACCTACAAACTGCGGTACTAGGGCCAGAGCAATGTCTTGAAGCGAGGTGCCCTTATCAACCAACCCCAGACAATCCAGTAGGAGCTGTCGGAAGGAATCCATCTTTGAAGCCAGAAAGGGACGCCCATCCACATGCTCAGTGACGGGACGAGGCGAGGCTTAGGAGGCATATGTAGGACGACCAGATGTAGGATGTGGAGGGGAAGAGGTACCGTACGATGATACATGGGATGCGGAGACTGCGGAAGGAAAAGCTCGTCAAAGTCATAACGGTTCCTCAGGACCTCAACAATAACCGGGGGACGGTCGGTGCGGGCAATGGTCGATCGCCGTAGTTAATATAAGTTCGCGTCTATTTTGACGGCGATTTTTGTTTTAGTTAGGCTAGGCCTAGGCTATTTGCCCCCTGCTGGCAATATATATGATGATGACAATATGTCATGCGGGGTGATTGACCCCCTCAACATATTATTGTATCCAATGATCTCTAACCTCTGTATCTCAAAAAGGGCTAGAGCAAATTGGCTGTAAATTTCCACATCTAGGCTATTCCTTGACAGATTTGCTCCCTCCAATTAATATTTATTAGCATAAATTCAGCCTAGTTTAGCCTATAAAACAAAAACTAACATTTGTTTAGCCTAGGCCTACATATAAAAAGAAAAAACCCACTCGTACTGCAATTATAAGCATAAATATGAGTATCTAAGTTACAAAGCAAATGTTTGTGTATAAAACAAACCATAAAATTGTCATCATTCAACTGTTGAGGTCATAAATATAAAAAAATCTGATACATTAGGAAAAAATGCGTTAAGAGTTGTGTTAGCGGGTCTATCGTCCCCTTTATTTACGTAGTCGCACGCTCGCAGTTACATTCGCGTCTAATTTGACTGTGGTTATTTGCCCCTGCTGGTGATATAGATGATGATGACAATAAGTCATAGGGGGATAAAGCCCCCTCAACCCATTATTGTATCCCACGGCCAGGCGTTGGGTAAATTGTTTTGTTACCGGCCGGCGGATTGAGGGTGGCTTTACCCAGCAATTAAATTTAACGCGAATGTAGGCCTAACTGCGAGCGTGCGACTAGGCTATATAAACAAAGCTTTTGGTATGTCCACAACTACAACTCTTACCAAAACTGCAATTAGCCTATTTTTGATTGTTTTTTCAGTCTAGGCTAAATTGTGGTAGGCTAGGCTAAATTCTTTAGCTGCAATTAGCCTATTTTTGTTTGTTCTTTCAGTCTAGGCTAAATTGTGGTAGGCTAGGCTAAATTCTTTAACATGTGTACTATTGTGTAGGCCTGTGCTTTCCAATAGAAGTAAAAATATGTAGCCTAGCCTAATGCAATTTTACTAAAACCCAAGCCTACCTGAATATATGCAGAGCTCAACAGCAAAAACAAAAAAACATATGTTGAGCAGTGAAATAAAATTAAGCTAGGCTTAGGCCTGTTTTCTCATAGGCGTAATAACCTAATGAAGTTTACTATAGCCTAACCTAATTCAAGTTATTTCACAAAATACTAATACACAGCCCTCCTCATGCATTATTTTCCATTGTAAAATAAGTGTGTGCTTAACTGCAGTAATGAAAGGTATAAATAGGCTATGTTGGCTGTGCAATTGTCTCGATTTGACTATTTTTACCTAATTAGGCCTAAAGCAGACTGAGCCTACTCCCATCCCCCAAACAGTATCCCACGTTAAGCCCTAGGCTAGGCCTAGGCCTAATCCCACTGACCACTCTCAATCAAAATTCGAACTGATAAATTCGTACCTACCGGTAACCGGTACCGGTAGCCTACCGGTAGGCCTATATTTTTCGTGAATAGATATAGACAATGGTTTAAAGGAAAGACCATCCTATATTATGTTCAAATAATATGTAATAGCACTGTGTATGGTTGTATTAAATTTGAATAGTGATAGATGTGTATATTAATGGGATAACTATTCCGAAGTTAGCATACGTTCAGAAAATTATAGTGCAACACTGTTGCCAGATACTAAACAACCACACTATCATTATATCATAATGGATTTTACTCATTTGCATAATTTCAAATACCTAGGACATTAATATAATATTTTCCTATCTTTTTTGTAGTGATATTTGTATGATTTAGTGGTATATTGGTGTCTTTCTAGGGTTATAATGCATTGTGAAAGTTACCTCTGATTCTCTGACTTGGTAACAGTTGGGTATGGGCCGGCTTAAGTAACCCTGCTTTCCTTGAGTACTACACGGCAAGAGAAGCTTTCGGTCCTGTCATTACTGTTCAAGGTAAACAGCAACTGCTAAATTCGACATCATGTTCAAATAATATGTAATAGCACTGACTATGGTTGTATTAGACAACAATCGTGATAGGTTTCTATTTTATGTGGATAAATAGTATTAAGCTGAATAAACTAAATACCGAAAGTTCACTAGAGTGGTTGTTGATACATTTGCTAGATATGAGGGAAGAGGGAGGTAGGAAGGAAGGGCAGGGTAAGTCACACAGGCAATTGCCAAAACTTTAAAGGTCCATATCATTGTTATTATACAAAGCATTTGGCAAAGGGAGGAATTGTTAAAAACCTTAGCCAATACTGTCATTCACCAAAAATAAATTTGAATTATCATTATTATTTGGTAGGGTAGGTATGTATAGGTAGGTTGGCTAAATAATAGCTGGAATTCGTAGGGACTCGAACTGTTTTGAGAGAGTTAAATAAAAAAAAAAAAATAGATCTGAATAATAAAGAGACTATGTTATTAAGCAAAACTGGGGGATGCGTGGAAGCCTATAGACTGTAGACGGTAAACTTTGTGTGGGTAGCGAATGCGGTTTTAAAGTCATTTAAGAATAGACAGTTTTCAATGTTGCGGCCAAACTATTCCACCCATTTATATTCTTTTGGTATCAAAACGTTCGGAATCGCGAGCCTCACCCAACTACGCAAGCATGGCTTTGATCATCGGCGTAGTTTTCAAGATGTGGAATTTTAAGTGAAATTCGAGGTTTTTCAAGATTGCCGGAAAAAACCCACGTGCAAAAGCAAAACCTTCTCCATAACATTTACGGAGCATTAGTAGGGGAGACCATATGCCAAAGCCCAGTCGTTTCCTATGAGTGGGAGAGACGGTATTTAGGCGTCAAGTTTTTCGGGAAATCGGCTGCCACGGACCTGTTTGGCCGCCATGCCGGATGTTTAGCATCTCAAAAGTTGCCCAATACAAAAACGCACCTCTTGTGAAAGTTTGATCCCGATCCAAAAAGCGGTTCTGGAGTTATTGCGTCGAAACCGGCGCGTAAGAAGAATTTGGACGAAAAACCGGGTTTAATGATTACAATAGGGGTTCCCCGTAGGGGTCGAACCCCTAATAATAATAATTATTATTATTTGTATTATTGTTATTTATTGTTATTATTAATTATATTAATACTATTGTAACTAATATCATTGGTAGCAATATTACTATTATTAATATTTAATATTTTCATTATTATTATTACTATTATTTTTATTTTAAATATACTTTTCATAATTGTCATTAATAATATTACTGCATTATCATCCTTACGGTATTGTTAAACTAATAATAATAATAATAATAATAATAATAATATTATTAATAATTATTATTGTTTATAATATTATTATTATCATTATTATTGCCTCTCCTTTCCTTTAAATATATGTTTTTCCTTCCCGTTTCTCCATTTATTTCGTGTTTTCTCCCCTTGCTCTCTCTCTCTCTCTCTCTCTCTCTCTCTTTCTTCTATTTTATTTGTTATCTTAATTCCCACCCCTTTATTCCTTCATTTATTAATTTATTATTGTTTCATTCTCATAATCGCCTCTTTCAATTCCTCTCTACTTAATCCATTTAATATATTGTTCCTTGTTTGTCTTTCTTTATTATTTTTGTCTCGCGTTTCTGTCTTAATTTCCTTGCTAAGTTTTATTCTTCTTATTTTTAGTCATACCGCCTTTATTATCCTTTCTATTCTTCACTTATTCTATTTACTATGAGGCCTCTGTATCCATCTTTCTATTCTTCTCTTATTCTATTTACTATGAGGCCTCTGTATCCATCTTTCTATTCTTCACTTATTCTATTTACTATGAGGCCTCTGTATCCATCTTTCTATTCTTCACTTATTCTATTTACTATGAGGCCTCTGTATCCATCTTTCTATTCTTCACTTATTCTATTTACTATGAGGCCTCTGTATCCATCTTTCTATGTTTAGGTTATTATATTTTCTTTTATTTCACCTTATTCCTTTGTTTCTTTTTGTCTTTATCCTCCTTTCTATATTTCTATTATTCTAGTTCCTGTTATCACACCTTATTCTTCCTTTACGCTTCTATATATGATTCTTATATTCTATTTTCTATTATCCCACCTTATTCATTCTCACTTTTCTGTCCTATCGTTATTCTTCTCTTTAGTTTTCTCTTATTATATTTTCTATTTTCCCACCATACTTATTCTCCCTATTGTGTTCTATCTTTATCCATCTTAATATTGTTATGTTATTCTATTTTGTATTATCTTGCCTTATTCTCTTTTGTATGTTTTATCTGTATCCTTCTTTCTATTTTACTATTATTCTATATTTCTATGATCTTGCTTTATTATCCTTTTGCTGTTCTATCTACATCCTTCTTTCTACAGTATGTGTCTAGTATTCATTTGTCTACTATGTCTCTGTATTTTCCACTCTCCTTTATCATCTCTCATCATTATACTTCTACTTCCTCTCTTTATTAGTTTTTTTCTGGATCCCGTTCTTCCTCATTATTTGAGACATTTTAAGACATTCGCCCTATTAGATTGGCGATTTTAAGACCTTTTGTGCCTAACTTGCTTGGGCAAACTGGTAATTGGTGAGTTCTTCTAACAGGAAGACATAAGCATTTAATATATAACTACAATCAATCACAACGGCAATTCATACAATATGTAAAGAACAACACTTTTATTTACACAGTGCATTACCACAAAGCCCACCGAAAGCCAACAAACAAAAACCCTCATAGTTCCCTGATTAAATAGCATTGTATGAATATTCCCATATTCAAAATATGCCTAGTGAGTTCATTGCTCAATAGGTGGCATTCTGATAGTGAGGGTCTGAGTCTAGGTGGTGAGACAGTGAAGCACTGGAGCGAAGCAGTTTCAGAGATGTGGCTGCTTCGAGCCGTGGGTGCACCTGTGCATCTTGCGAAGGCAAGATATCGGGTGTTGGTTGTATCCCAAAGTGCTTCACATGTCTCACTCCCTAGACTGGAACGAGACCTCACGGGCTTCGCCGTTCAACGTACGGTAGAATGTACAGGCTCTCAGCCTTATCTTAGAGGGAGTAGTTGGAATTAAAAAAAAAAAAAAAAAAAAAAAAAAAAAAAAAATGGAACAGAGAGTCACACAAAAAGGCTAAACTAAAACACAGAATATATATATGCACTCTTCACAACGCTAGTTGAAATAACTTTTACTTGAGTTATAGCTAAAAGGAAGTGTGGGTGTTTTTGCTGCGTGCTCTAGAATACAAGTTGAAAACGTGCGTGATGAATATGTGCAATTATTTATTTACGCGGGTCCTTAGGTTCAGCAAACTTTAGTTGTATATATAGCTACAAGTATATATCACACTTTAATACAAATGATAATGGTGAAATATTGTTTTGATTATTTATATACCGGAGTTGAGTTTTGGCGAAGTTTAGTCTTTATTTTTATCACGAGTTCACGTTTTCTCTACATGTTTTGACTATAATTTCTAGAGCAAGTTAATCATAAAAAGATAATTTATTATATGGGAATCACCAAAATAAAGGTGTGCACGAGTGGGTGTTGGAGTGTTTTCTCAATTTATTCTCTACTATTTAATCTTCGAAATTACGCCGAAGCTGGAATGCTCGATCGTAATGATAAACAAATTAACTAGCGAAACACAAGGATAGGGATGTGTGTTTTGTTCTCCCTATGGGTGAGTTTACAAAACAGCAAAAAGTGACTCTAACGATTAGAGACACACTACATATTATTTTACTTTAATTATTTCCCTGGTGTCGGAGGGGGACTCAGTGATTTTTCTTTCAGGTGGCGTACTAGGCTTTTATGTCTCTCTTGAGTGTCTGGTTCTGCCTGGACCGAGGCCACCATAGTACCAGGCCGCGTCAACCATACTGTGACGTCAGCAAAGTGGTGCTACATTCACAGACCGCTCTGTCTCCCAAGTCTATAAATACTCTCCCTTTTATATTTTGTCAGTTTAGTTTTAAATTAAAGTACACATAAAACTATATTTATCTTTTACTGTGTACGCAAAATAAAATTATTATATATTATTATGCCGATATTATAACAACATACTTTGGTATTTACTGCAAATTACACTCATACCTTGAACAAGTATTTGTACAAGATGAAAACGTATTACAAGTATATCACTATTACTTTTTTCCTATTGGAAAATATAATACAAAATGCTATTATACATTACTATATTTTATACACATCCAATAAAGAGAGCCTTACTGGAGAGCCAATATAAGCGATATCCACTAGTATTCGTGAAAAAATACATATAAGTAACTAACTAAATGTATTACTAAATTAATATCAACATATAATTAATGTAACACACACAAACACACATATAAAGGAATGACCTTTGTACTAGGCCTAATCCAATCTCCGTTCCGGGATTATACTTTTTAAATCCAATTCCCTTACTTAACCACACCTGCAGACACACTCACCTTCACAATCACAATCACACACACCTGCAGTCACACACACACACACACACTCACAAACACACACACACACAATACAATAATTATACAATACAGTACACATAGTCTATTTGTCTAGGGTTTGAAGCTTTCTCTTCATGCCTACATTCTTATTAGCTCTGGTAGCTGCTGGGATGTTATTTTCTTTAGCACAGTAATTATTTAATATTGCATTTGTAGAAGCATATACCACCATACTTTCTATTTTGTCGGTGTTATGACCATTTTCACACATATCATTAGGGAACAGGAGATCAACATCTGCTAAGGCCGTAACTGTGAGCTGTGTTGCTATATTTCTTTGGCTAGTAGCATTTCGAAAGGCAGGAAGTTGAACAAGTTTTTTAATAACAATATAGTTATACATGACCATGTTGGCTGTCACACTATCTGGGTAAATAAGAGAACCTCTGCTAATTCCAGCAATGTAACTTAGATTTTCAGGGATGTCTTCACCACTATCTGAACACGTAATAATTTCTTTACATGCATTACATTTCATTGTCTTTATCACAGAGTAACAGCAATAGCCAGCTAAATAAACTATCACTGGGATGATGTCTTTACACCTATCAATATCCTCCTTACAAACTTCAACATTCGTATGACATAAACCAATTTCAATTTCCTCATCTGTTTTTACTTCTTCATAATTAATGTCTTCAAAATTCCTTAACATGGCCTTCTTGTCGAGTATGGGTAAACATAGTTTTAATATAGGCTACTTATAAAGTATTTAGAAGGGGGAAATAATTTGGAAACACAACGCGATCTTCCCCATATCTCACTCAAATGTATACTGACCTGTGAGGGTAGTGCGAAAATGAACCCTACCTTTGCCTACGTCACATAATTTAAAGGTCCCATCCGTGCGGCCTGGTACTCTCGGTGGCCTCGCCTGGACTTCTTCTTGTTAGAACTAGCTGTCTTCTTATGTTGCTCTGCTTCAAGGCTAGGTGCAAGGCGAACATCTTAAAATCTCAAAACTAATGGGCAAAACTTATAAGGGAACAGGGGGTCCATTAACCCCCCCCCCCCCCCCCCATCCCACCCACACACACCTCCATAGCTATCTTGTACTGTATAGAATTTCATACTCTCTCAAACTGAAAGGTAGGAGAAAGGTAAATTTAGTGAGGTGGAAGGACAGAAGCAGACCAAGAGAGAGGTGGAAGGATGGAGTTGAGAGGTGCATTAGTGAAAGTGAAAGCTGTGTTGGTTGGGAGGAGGAGCATTGGTTGACAGGGGACAGTGGTGCATGGGGGCGATATATTCGTGGTCACCCCTTTGGGGATCATGACGTGTGGCAATATATATATATATATATATATATATATTTCTAATCTCTCAGTGGGGTTGGAACCGTCGACCGTCAGGACGATAGCCGACGCTTTAATCAACTACACCGCAGTGGTGTAGTTGATTAAAGCGTCGGCTATCGTCCTGACGGTCGGCGGTTCGAACCCCACTGAGAGATTAGAAACATTTAGTGGCTCACGTGTATTTGTGATACATACTCAATATATATATATATATATATATATATATATATATATATATATATATATATTATATATACTGTATATACAGTATATATCTTAACCATTAAAGTTAAATCAGATCTCGTGAAAAGTTATCGATGCATCACACAAAGAAGATTATAAGGTCATATATAAGTGCAAGGTTATACAATATACATAAGTCACGCACACACACGTACAGACACACACACACACACACACACATGTACAGAAGTGTTTAAAATGTGTGAAATAATTTGCTCCAAGAATAACATATATATTCTCATGCTACAGTTCTATAAAATATTTAATCGTTTTGTATAATATAATACACTAATGCCTCAGAGATTTCTAGACATTTTGAAAAAGTTGTTTTAATTTTGTTTTAATATTGTCTAGGTGAGTGTAAAATTATTTAGTAAGTTGAAGGCTAGTACAAACACTAACTACCTTTATTTTGAGCTGCCTCGATGGTGTAATGGTTAGTGCGTTTAAAATCTGAATGTGGTAACCTAGGTTTGAATCCCGGTGGGATCACACGCTTTCAAAATTTTCTTTGGGAGGTGTTTGGTGTGTGGAGTGAAATTAATACATAAGTTTACCTTATTCCTACTCATAATTATTTAGAGTATACCCTTTTATATCTCCCGTTTTCCTATCTATATCTAACTCTTATGCCTACTCCTCCCCATCTTTATCCATCTATATTTTACCCTTTCCTATCGTCTTCCTTTCTACTTCATCCTTCTTTTATTCCTTGTTATTATCATACATTTCCCTTTCTATCTTTCTTCCCTATCCTCATCTATTATTTCCTTCATCATCCACTTCTTGTTCTTTATCCCTCTTTCCTATATATATCTGCCTCCTCTCTCCCTATGCTCGCCCTTCTGTCTTTAATTATCCATATCGTCTACTTCCCTTTTCCCTTCTCCTCTGTTTCTTATCTTTATCCTTCTTTCTTCCTATCCCTTTCTTCGCCCTCACCCTCTCCACCCGTCTAGTTCCCCGTTTCTTTCTCCTTCCCATTTTTATCAATTTCTTCTCTCCCTGTCTTCGCCCTCTTCTCCTTAATTGCATTTATCGTTTAGTTCCTTTTGCCTTTCTTCCATTTCCTAGCTTTATCCTTTTTGTTCATTTATTTTTTACTTCGCCTTATCTTCGTCCTCAACTTCTTCATTGCTTCAATATTCGGGTTTATTTCAGCTGATGGCAGATTGAATCCCTTAACCCCTTCAGCACCATGACGTCAGTTTCATCTTATTTTGCATACCATTAGATGAGTTTACTCAGTTTAAGAAAGACCTCTAAGAATACACAGTAAAAAGAGGGTGTTTTTGCAAAAACACAAAAAATGCGTTTGTTTGTTACACTTCTAAAACACATTTTGGCATTCTTATATAAACGCGTTTCCTTAAAAACAAAACAAGTGTTTTTGTATAAACAAACAAATTTGTTTAAGGGTTTGTTACACTTATAAAACGGATTTAGGCGTTTATAAATGAAACAGGTGTTCTATTCGAAACACCTTATGTTTTCTTGTAAACACTTGTAGTCATTATAAAAATAAAGATATTCATTATTTATGTTGTTTTAAAATGGATAATAACATCCACATGAAATCATAGTTTTAATATATCCACGAATTTTGCATCTAATTATATTTTCTCGTTCACAATATGACAAAACAAGAAAGCGTTTACAAAAACACATGAAACTTCAGATTGTTTCATTTTTAAACTCAACATGTTTTAATATAAACATATATGTATTAAATGCAACGAGCCAAAAACGTATAATGTTTCTCAAAACATAGTTTTTGTGTTTTTACAAAAACATTTTTTTTTTTACTGTGTAAGAGAGGTACAATCAATCTCAATTATCCCATTTACTCTCACAGACCCTTTCTAAACTTGATAAAATCGTCAAATGATAACGATTTTTTTCCTGGCGAACGATGGCGAGCTTGCAATTTTAGAGGAACTGGCCTATGGCCGAAAAATGTAGAAGTTTATCTCAAAGGGGGGTCTTGCGGTATTGTTTATCTCGAAGGGGGGTCTTGCGGTATTGTTTATCTGGAAGGGGGGTCTTGCGGTATTGTTTATCGGGAAGGGGGGTCTTGCGGTATTGTTTATCTGGAAGGGGGGGTCTTGCGGTATTGTTTATCTGGAAGGGGGGTCTTGCGGTATTGTTTATCTCGAAGGGGGGTCTTGCGGTATTGTTTATCTGGAAGGGGTGTCTTGCGGTATTGTTTATCTGGAAGGGGGGTCTTGCGGTATTTATCTGGAAGGGGGTCTTGCGGTATTGTTTATATGGAAGGGGGGTCTTGCGGTATTGTTTATTTGGAAGGGGGGTCTTGCGGTATTGTTATCTCGAAGGGGGTCTTGCGGTATTGTTTATCTGGAAGGGGGTCTTGCGGTATTGTTTATCTGGAAGGGGGGTCTTGCGGTATTGTTTATCTGGAAGGGGGGTCTTGCGGTATTGTTTATCTCGAAGGGGGTCTTGCGGTATTGTTTATCTCGAAGGGGGGTCTTGCGGTATTGTTTATCTGGAAGGGGGTCTTGCGGTATTGTTTATCTCGAAGGGGGGTCTTGCGGTATTGTTTATCTGGAAGGGGGGGTCTTGCGGTATTGTTTATCTGGAAGGGGGGTCTTGCGGTATTGTTTATCTGGAAGGGGGGTCTTGCGGTATTGTTTATCTGGAAGGGGGGTCTTGCGGTATTGTTTATCTCGAAGGGGGGTCTTGCGGTATTGTTTATCTGGAAGGGGGGTCTTGCGGTATTGTTTATCTGGAAGGGGGGTCTTGCGGTATTATTTATCTGGAAGGGGGGTCTTGCGGTATTGTTTATCTGGAAGGGGGGTCTTGCGGTATTATTTATCTGGAAGGGCGGTCTTGCGGTATTGTTTATCTGGAAGGGGGGTCTTGCGGTATTGTTTATCTGGAAGGGCGGTCCTGCGGTATTGTTTATCTGGAAGGGGGGTCTTGCGGTATTGTTTATCTGGAAGGGGGGTCTTGCGGTATTGTTTATCTGGAAGGGGGGTCTTGCGGTATTGTATTAAGCTTGATGGAGGTTTAAGGAGGAAACTCAAAACCTGCCCATATTATAGTCGTCTAATAAGAGCCTGAATAAAATGAAAAAATGCGTCATACTGAAAGGGATAATTGCCCACTTAAGGGGGGTGACCTGCCTTTTGTTATTTCTGTCCTTGTCTCTCTTTCTCTGGCTTGTATCCATTCGGCCCCATTCAGCCAACTATTTTAAGACGTTTATCCCCATCTAGGTGTCGATTTCTTCCTGGCGAGCGATAGCGAGCCAAAATGATATGAAGAAATCCGGCTTCGCCGGAGAAATTTTTCTATCGAAAAATGTACAAATTTAGCCTGCTGTCAAACAAAAATATAAAATATGCTGGCTCGCTACCGCTCACCAGTAAAAAATTGACACCTGGATGGGGATAAACGTCTTAAAACAGTAGGCTGAATGGGGCCAAATGTATACAAGCCAGAGAAAGATAGAAAAGGACAGAACAAAAACAGGTCACCCCCCTTAACCGTGTACTTCCCCTTCCCATCTTAGTAGGCCTATTATTATCATTCATAGCTTTATCATTCCTATCATTATTATTACTATCTTTATCATTTATATTATTATCATTCCTATCTTTATTATTACTATATATATAATTCCTATTATTATCATTCCCATCTCTATCATTCCTATCTTTATTATTCATAACTTTATCATTCCTATATATATTTTCCCTCTATATTTACCATTCCCTTCTTTATCTTTCAAATATTTATCTGTCCTATCTTTATCATTCCTATTTGTATTTCTCCAATCTTTATCTTTCCTATCTTTATCAGTCCTATATTTATCAATCCTATCTTTAATTGTTCAATCACAAATTTATCATTCTTATCCTTATCATTCCAATCTTTATCCATACTACGTTATTCTTCCTATATCATTCCTCTCTTTATTATTCCTATCTTCATAATTCCTTTTCCGGGTGGATGGGACTTGTTAGCCTTGGTCGGCAACCCATTTAGGGAAGACAACCTTATAACAAATCCGGGTGGATGCGACTCGTCAGCCTTGGTCGAAAACCTGTCTTGGGGAGTAAACCTGATACAAATTGGTACAGCTTACTTAAGGGTGAAGCAGGTTAGTGGATGGACTAGCGGCACTAGCCGAACACCACTGTAGACAAATAATGCTAAAAAGATACATAGAGGGCCTCGGGGTTGGATGGGTCCTAAATTGAGTGGTCAATCCTATAAGTACTTCAGTAGATTGGCATGGGTTGTCCCTCTTAGGTCCACTTGGGGGCCTTCTGTGTATGGCCACCTTCATTAACCCGGGAAAGACGAGCGTCTTCATAAGAGGTTTGTTGGTGGTGGAAGGCGAAGATCCTCATAAGATCCAAGGCCGAGAAAAATCCTTTTAAAACACCCCAGTGACATACAAAACAAAGCAATATGTGATTAGGTGAGATAATTCCCCTTCATTATTTGCTACCATTCAAACATATGTGTCCCAACCTACCCCCTTCCCCCTTTTTCCCCCCTCCTCAGTTATCATCTATTTTTCCTCTTATTCCCCCTTTTATCAGATAGTTTTCAGCATAAATTTTCTTCCCGCAGTCTCTATAGCATGAGCGAGGCATCTAGAGATCCTTGCAACATAGAAACTTCTACTTAGAGCTGTCAGTGTCGCTTAAGAACTCGGGAGGAGAGGATATATGCCGCCGCGGTTCTCCCTTCATGAATGCACCGGTCGGCAATAATATGTCTTTTTCACCCCCCAAATACTATTTCCACTTGTTTTATTGCTTTTAAATGTTAATATCTTCATATTAAATGTAACATAGGCGCATATGAATAAGTAATAACGATAGTTATGGTAAAATTACGATCTTCGTCGGGAATTAACCAAAATACCTCTCCATGGCGGGACGTTTCAAATACCATAGTCTACCCTTTGCCGGGTTAAGGGGAGTAAAGCGTCCGGCAATAGATAGATAGATAGTTCAATATTATTTTTACTTTTCCTTTGGTTTCTATAACTTTCAAGTTCCTATCATTTCATTAACTATCTAAATAATTCCTATCTTTACCCATTCTTTGTCTCCCTATCTTCGCCCTCGTCTCATTAATTGCCTTTATCGTCTACTTCGTTCTTTATCTTCCTTGTGTCTTCCTAATTTCCCTCAACTTCATTCTTCTTTGGTTCCCCTTCTTTATTGCTTCTCTCACTCTTGGTCTCGCTCTTGATCTTGATCTTTCTCTCTCTCTCTCTCTCTCTCTCTCTCTCTCTCTCTCTCTCTCTCTCTCTCTCTCTCTCTCTCTCTCTCTCTCTCTCTTGTTTTGCATGCATATATAAATGATTGTATTTATATATCTATCTTATTTTCATGGTAATTAATTTTGTAGAACCAAAATCACTATTCAATGCAAATATATATCATATACGGATATATAGTATATATCATATACGGATATATAGTATATATCATCGTAACCTTGATTCATTATCACAATTTCTTTTCATTGCGTTCTTACCATCAGATGGTTTCGTCCACATATCTCTGATTTCTTGAAATTTTCTTCTATTTTCATATAGCCTATGTATTTAGATATATTTTCATATAGCCTATGTATTTATTCATATAGCCTATGTATTTATTCATATAGCCTATGTATTTATTCATATAGCCTATGTATTTATTCATATAGCCTATGTATTTATTCATATAGCCTATGTATTTATTCATATAGCCTATGTATTTAGATATATTTTCGTTTAAATATTCATCCCTGTATATTTACCTTAATGGATCTCTTCGTAGTTATCTTCTTCGATGTTGCGTTATGCATTATATATATACATACAATATATACTGTATATATACAGTATATATATATATATATATATATATATATATATATATATATATATATATATATTATCTTACATTTTCCCTATATCTATATGTCTATTCAATAGTTACTGTATGTTCAGCTCCTAACTTACTACAATGCCTGTTATGAATGTTATACATTCATTCAGTATTTGTTTTATTATCATTATCAATATTACCGGTTGTAGGGGATGTTACCGTTGTTTTTGTGTTGTATTTGAAAACATTCAATATTCAATTTATTAATTTTATTGATCTAAATAATTAGGTTTAATTGTAATTTAATTGGTGGGACGGTGATATTACGCAATTTATATAATGTTATATACTGTATATACTGTAAATATATTAGTATTATAAATATTAATGTCATTATTGTGTTTATTATTATTACTAGTATTGTTATTGTTATTATTATTATTATTATTATTATTAATAATATTATTATTATTACTAATATTATTATTAGTATTATTAGTATTATTATTAGTATTAGTATTATTGTTATTTTCGTGGCTTTTCCCTCTTGCTTGGCTTTTCATTAACCTCGTTACTAACCCTCCTTGCCGGTTCCTTGCTACTCTCAAGATTAATGCACTCTCCTCCTGGTATGTTCGTCTAAACATTAGGTTTATCATAGAGCAGTTGGCTGTATGTACTGTACATGCTTAGATTAATAATCAGTATTCGAGAATGCATAATATATCGTAGGCTTGTGCATAAACCTTTAACTGTCTTGATAGCCTAGGGCTTAATGTACAGAATTTCGGTGTGAGTATCCTAGATTCGAGTCCTTGGAGTACCACATGTATTCATTACTTTCATTGATTTCACTAGTTAGGTTTACTTGTAAATTAATTGGTGAGTTTGTGAAAACACATATGAATGAACAGTACCAATCAAAAGTTATTACCTGTCTCCTTATTATGGATCGTTCCTGTTTCGCTCCTTTAATTTGGATATTAAGACGATTCACCTCATTAGTTTGGCGATAATAAGACGCTACACCGCATTCATTGTTATTATATTTATTTTTGTTTTCATTTATATACAATATACTGTATATATATATATATACATATATATATATATATATATATATATATATATATGTTTCCAAGCTCTCAGTGGGGTTCGAACCGTCGACCTGTCAGACGATAGCCAACGCTTTAATCAACTACACCACGGGTCTGCCGTGGTGTAGTTGATTAAAGCGTCGACTATCGTCTGACGGTCGACGGTTCGAACCCCACTGAGAGCTTGGAAACATTTAGTGGCTCACGTGTATTTGTGATATATACTCTATATATATATATATATATATATATATATATATATATATATATATGACAAACTAATATACATTGCTCGAAAATAGAAAAAGCAAGCAAAATCCTTAATATTCATTAAACCAAATATTATAATAACCCTAAAGATGTCGGAGCAGGCATTGTTAACATCATCTCTATTTGTATTTTATGTAAATAACAAAAACAGGAACACTTACCATTTTGTATTATATTATCATATATATAGTTTTATTTATTTACTTATTATTAAGGTATGGGGCTGTTTGGGGTGGGGGTGAGGGGCAAGTGTATCATCAGATGTTGGCATACAATACATGTTTCAATAGTATTAGGGCACCGAATGAAGTACAAACCAAACTTCATCAAAATCCGTCAAATTAATCCTTTCGAAACCCTGCTTACAGGCGGACAAATAGGCACACAACAAAGTTCACATGATCTAATCCCCCTCCCCCCAAAACAACTAAATTAATAAATAAGTACATAAATGTATATACAAATAAATGATCAAATGCAAATACGTATAGAATATAAATGATTAAGAAACACTGCGTATAAGAAACACAGCAGCAAAACACGTATTGACCATAATTATAACTCGTAAACTAGCAATGGAAGGTAAACCAAATAATTAATGTAAAATGGACGCATTCGCTCCTGGGTTGAAGCTTTATCACTTTCTACCTTATATGAAACAGTGACGGTTAAATTTAGATGAATAATAGAACACTGGATGAGTGAGAGGGGATGGGAGTAAGAAAGGAGGAAGGATGGAGGATGGAAGAAAAAACGGAATCAATAAGAGAGAAACTATTACAGATAAAGAGAAAACCAAATGGGTAGCAAAAACTACTATTTAGCATAACACCTCTATGCAAAAATGGAATGAATCAGAGAAAATATACCAAGATAAAACATTATGTATAAAACAGGGTATACACAAAAATGAAATGAATGAGAAAAAAAATATGATTGAGTAAGAGAAAACATAATGAGGAAGAGGACACGTAATTAATCTGAGAAATCGTAATGAGAAAGAAAACAATGTAATGCGTAGATGAAACGTACTGAGGAACAGCAAATGTAGTGGACAAGATAAAACGGATTGAGTGAGATATAATGAAATGCCCAAGAAAACGAAATTACCAAGATAAATTATGGTGAACCAAATTAAATAAGTGCTTACGAGAATGCTGAATGAGGAAGAGAAGCGGAATGATCAGGAGACAAGGGAATGGGCAAGGAAAATACAATAGAATGGATAAGAGGAAATGGTATAGGTAAAATACATTGGAATAATCAGGAGAGAATGGAATGAAAATTAACAAAAAAATAAATGAAGAAGAGAAAGTTGAATGAGTAAGAGAAAACGGAATGAGCAAGACAAACCTGAATGAGTAAGAGAAGAGGAATGAACAATAGATAATGGAACAGCCACAAAAAACCCTTCGATATAAATTTGTACATTTTTCGGTAGAAAAATGTCCCGGCCAAAGGCCAATTCCTCTTCAAATACAGGATCGCTATCGCTCGCCAGGAAAAAATCGACCCCTAAATGGCACGAAAGGTCTTAATATTGGCAAAAAAATGGAACAAAAGGTCTGAATATCGCCAAACTCATACTGCGAATGTCTTGAAATCTCATAACTAATAGAGCTAAACATGAGGGAGGAGGAGGAATCGAAAAACCAACTGCCTCCCCTTAAGCCCGAGAGACGCATCATCT
Organism: Paralithodes platypus; assembly: GCA_032716605.1. Classification (NCBI taxonomy): domain Eukaryota; kingdom Metazoa; phylum Arthropoda; class Malacostraca; order Decapoda; family Lithodidae; genus Paralithodes; species Paralithodes platypus. The sequence goes on along the minus strand of CM064567.1, from coordinate 25,795,475 downwards.
ACCGAATGTGAGATGGCTCGTTGGATATCAAGCATTTGTGTTGTCTTCAATGTTGCAGCAAACACTCCTTTGCAGTTTTATGTTGCGTTGAGAGTTGTATTGCCGGGAGTTACGTGCATTATGTGTTGACCTCTTCAGAACGTTGGCGTCATGTATATTTTAGTATAGGAATAGTTGGTATCACTCGAGCGTTAGGCGGTGTCACACGAGGGATATTTCCGCCAATGTTTACGGGCAATTGTATGCTGGCATCTGCAAAATTTAAGTTTAAAAATAATTAAACTACTTAACATAATCTACTTTCGATCTAGTGTCTGATCTAATAGAGCGAGAAAAAATACTTGCTCGTCAAAAACAATCGGAATAAGCGCTCGTGTGGCAATGCTCCTCGACTTCTATATTCATCACTGGTCTAGCAGCTTGGGAGATGAATTTTGATAATATTTCTATCGCCTAACTTCAATCTACACTGTAAATATGAATACAAAGAGGAAGATATTATTTTCTGGACCACCTTCTCCTTCATGTTTATCCTTATTAGTTTTGAAATGTGTTAATGTTCACGCCATTAATTTAACGATTTTAAGACCTTTCGCCCCATTTCTTCGTCAATATTATGATATTTCGTGCCATCCCTTCTGTGCCTCATCAATATTGAGGGCAACCCAAGCCTGCCCTCCAAAACACCTTCACCCCCTATCAATACATTATACTACAAACACTACACAATCTATTTTAAAAAACATGATGAAAAAATCACGACCCGCCTCGGAGTCCCCAAGGGGAGGGACTAGAAAGGCCCCCATTAGACCGACCCCTGACAAAATGCTCTGGATAACTACCATCTACTCTTACTATAAATGTCTGCAACATTCGTGGCCTTTCCTCTAATTTCCACTCTGTGGAACACCCCTTTTCCTCTGAAAATCCTGATCTTCTCTTTCTCACCAAAACTCAGTTGTCTGGGACTACTGACAGCAAACCCTTCTCTCTATCTCCTACTATCTCTATCCTATATTTCAAACCAAATGTGGATGTTGCGTATATGTTCGCAGCTATCTCGCTTTCTCTCGTGTTCCCAACTTTGATTCTTCCGAATTCTCAACTCTCTGGCTAAAGCTTTCTTGTCATTCTCAGACTAAATATTTCTGCGCTGTTTATCTCTCCCCTAATTCTACTGACTATCCAATTTTTTTTTACTATCTACCTTCTAAAGTGGAACATATTCTATCCATCTCTACTTTCGCAGAAATCTACATCCTAGGAGATTACAACGTTCACCACCCCCAGTGGCTCTCCTCTTTTCCTTTTTCGCTGACCAGCCTGGTAAACAATCCTACATCTGTTCTATCCTAAATGACCTACAGTACAGCAGTTAGTCCAGCAACCCTTCCGTATCCCAGATCGCTTTGGAGATCGGGCCAACATTCTTGACTTATTTCTAACCTCATACCCTTCTGCTTATACTGTAAACCTTTTCTCTCCTTTGGGCTCCTCCGACCATAAACGCATCTCTGTCACCTATCCTATCTCTCCGGTACGGCCACCCAAGCCTCCCAGCCGGCGGCGCTTGTAGCACTTAGGCGTTGTCGACTGGGAGGCTCTTCAGCAGCACTTCTTTAATTTCCCATGGAATGTCTTCTGCTTCCGTGGCCGAGGACCCTCGGAAAGTGCTGAACGCATTACCGAGGTAATCCTCTCGGGCATGGAGGCATACATTCCATTTTCTTTCTCTCAGTCTAATTAAAAAAATCCTGGTTTACTCACGCTTATTCTACTGCTATCCGCAATAAAGAGGAAACATTAAAACGATACCTTTGCCTTCCAACTCAAGAATCTCATGCTTCCTATGTTTCTGCCCAGAATCAAGCCAAATCTGTTCTTCGACTCGCCAAAAACTCTTTCATCAATAATAAATGTACTGAACTAACCAACTCTAGCTCTTCCTAAGCCTTCTGGCATCTAGCCAAAAACCTCTCCAACAATTTTTCTTCTATGTCTTTCCCTCCTCTTTTCCACTCTGACAGCACTACCGTCACTTCTTCCTCTGACAAAGCTGAACTCTTCGCTAATACTTTCGCTAATAACTCCACTTTGTATTATTCCGGTGCGATTTCTCCCTCTCCATCCCCATCTCTGCTACTTGTGCCTATGACTATAATATCTTACAAGGATATACTTTCCACCCTCTCTAGACTTAATACTAAGAAAGCGTCCGGACCAGAAGGTGTTCCTCCTGTTGTACTTAAAAACTGTGCTTCTGTGCTGACTCTCTGCCTAGGCAAACTCTTCCATCTCTGTCTCTCCTCTAATGTCTTTCCTTCTTGCTGGAAGTTTGTTCTCATTCAACCTGTCCCAAAGAAGGGTGACCGCTCTCAACCCTCCAACTATCGTCCAATTACTCTCATTTCCTGTATCTCTAAAGTTTTTGAAACTATTCTTGCCTCAAAATTTCTTATGCATTTATCTTCCCACAACCTACTCTCAGACCGCCAGTATGGCTTCCTCAAGGGCCGCTCTACTGGTGATCTTTCTTATCTTACTAACTCGTGGTCATCCTCCATTCCGGACTTTGGTGAGACTTTTTCTGTTGTGCTAGACATATCGAAGGCCTTCGATAGATTCTGGCTCAAATCCCGTATTTCCAAACTACCCTCCTTCGGTTTCTATCCCTCCATCTGTGCCTTTGTCTCTAATTTTCTTTCCGGCCGTTCCATAGCTGCGGTTGTGGACGGCCACCGTTCGCTTCGTCAAACTTTCAACTCCTGTGTTCCTCAGGGCTCTGTCCTATTTCCAATTCTCATCCTATTATTCAATAAAAACCTTCTCAACTGCACCTCCAGCCCCATTCACTCATATGCTGACGACTCTACATTACTCTATTCAACCAGATTTCCTCAACAACATACACAGCAGGAACTCCAAAACTCACGTAAGGAGGCCATAGATCGATCACCTATCTTCTGATCTCTCTACTATCTCAAACTGGGGCAGAGAAAACCTTGTTACTTTTAATGCTTCCAAATCTGAATTTCTCCATCTGTCTACTCGTCACCCCCTTCCAGAAAACTATGACCTACTCTTCAACAACATACAAATTAACCCTTCATCTTCTCTTAATATTCTTGGTGTCTCTTTATCTTCTGATCTCTCTTGGAAAGATTATATTACCACTCTTGCTAAAACAGTTTCCCAGAAGCTGGGTGTGCTCAACCGCCTCCAGGGGTTCTTTACCCCTGCGCAGCTTCTTGCTCTGTACATGGGCACAATGCGTCCATGTATTGAGCATTGTTCACACATATGAGGGGGATCCTCTCACACAGCAATTCTAAACAAAGTAGAAAAGAAAGCCTTCCGTCTCATCAACTCACGTCCACTCACCAATTTTTTGCAGTCTCTCTCTTCGCCGCAATGTTGCATCTCTCTCACTATTCTACCCCTATTACAATAATCAGTGTTCCTCAGAGCTCTCTCAATGTATACCACCCCCCCTTCGTAGAACACGTAGCACCCGTCTTGCAACACACTCCCACCCATACTCTGTGCAACTCTCCAACCCAAGAGTGAAACGTTATTCTCAATCTTTCTTCTATTCAACAGCTGAGCTCTGGAACTCTCTCCCATAATCAGTCTTTACCACTTCCTATGACTTAAATTGCTTCAAACTCCGTGTGTCCAGGCATTTTTGCTCGAACGTCCCTTGATCATGGCCCTGTCACTCTTGCAATTCTGGGGGAGGCAGTTCTGCCTATAGTCTCCCTCACTCACATAGAGAAAAAAAATCTAGGTGTCGTTTTTTCCCTGGCGAGCGATAGCGAATCTGGGGTGTCTTGGGGGTGTTTGTTTAACTTTGATGGAGGTCTAGGAAGTAAACTAATGTCAACTATAAATTGTAACACAAATGGTACATATAAACAATGTTTTTTGTTTTTATCTATACAAAATTAAAACACATACACGATTATAACGCTCCTTATGTGTTTTATGTGTGCTACACTTAACCCCTGGAACAGTGAGGCGCACATTGACAGTTTATTCTGGCTATCATTGAACGATTTTATACAGCGTAAGAAGGATCTGTGGGAATTATAAGGGTGCAGACTATCTCAATTAACTCTCTGACTTCCATGTACACCCTTCCTATTCTGTATAAATTAGTCTAATACTAGCCAGAAAACAGAACAGAAATGTGTCATCGTATCTTGAAGGTATAAGGGGACGTTATCATATTTATTTATTTATCAATTATTATTACCAGTGTATACATTTGTTTTAGTTTGCTCCCTAGACCTCTATCAAGCTTTAGTTTAAAACTACCCCAAAGACCCCCATTCGAGATAAATTTGATTTTTTTTCGGTAGGCTCTCTATCACTTACCAGAATAAATATCGACTCATAACATCCATAGGCGTTAATTTTGACGAAGAAATCCGGCGAAAGGTCTAAAAATAACTAAACTAATGGGGTCAACACCTTAACATATCAAAACTTATGGGGCTAAACATAAGGGAGAAGGCGGCTGTGCTGTGTGTGTGTGTGTGGGGGGGGGGGGGGGGGTCAGAAAACACTCCCAATCAGACATGGTCAGAATGGTGTTGTGGTTGACAAGTTGACACCCAAAGTCCTGGTGTGGATCCCTGTTCAAAGTTCAAGAAGCAGACGACCCCAATATCCTTCTGATGTCAACCTGCCTACACTGACCACTCCACCAACTACGATATTTCGACCGGAAAAATGGCACGAAAGGTTTTAATACCGCCAAAATAGTGGGTAAATGTCTTATACTGTAATCTCAAAACTAATGGTGCTAAACAGGAGGGAGAAGGGGGTCCAGAAAATACTACACCAACTACGATATAAGGGACTGAAATTATGCACCACTAAACAAAATTATTCATGACATTAAAACCCTGAAGGATAAATGATTTGTCTTTGTTTGGGTGGCCTGCTATACTCTGTTTCAAATAATTAAGCCAAAACACTTGACCATTAACCTCTATAACTAACATGCGACTAGAATAATCGAGCTAATTTTTCTACCATTTGGGAAAGGGTCAGCCAGGGAACAGGTGTGGAAATGTGCAGCCCATTTGCTCTAGCCCTTTTGAGTTACAGACGTTAGAGTTCACGATTTCTGGACTACCTATTTGGAACAGGATATTGCGATGTGTGTTGTCATTTTTGTGTTATTATTCTTAACGTGCTCAGAATATTGTTGAGAACTAAATGTTGTTATTATAATGAATTGTGTGTTAAATATTAAGGGGTGGTGGTTGTTCTTCACAGCCCCCTTTATCCCTCATGTTTAGCACCATTAGTATTTAAATTTTAAGATGTTTGGTCCATTAGTTTGGTGATGTTACGACCTTTTATCCCATTTCTTTGCCAATATTATCCCCTTCAGTATCGTAGACATCTTTCTTATTTTATTCCCGCAACTATTAAACGATTTTATTTAGCTTAGGAAGGACGTCCACCCATTCAAAGTCTACAGATTATGTCAAGTATAATAATGTTGGCTTTCATATATCCTTCCTAAGCTACATACAATCGTTTAAATGTAGCTGAAATCAAATACAAAAGACGTCACCGGTAATGAAAAGGTTAACACCTTTCGTGCCATTTAGGTATCGAATTTTTCCTAGCGAGCGATAGTGAGCTTGTAATGTATGAGGAACTGGACTTCGGCCTGGACTATTTTATACCAAGAAATATACAAATTTATCTAGAAGGGGGTCATGGGGATATTTTTTTTTAAGCTTGATGGAGGTCTAGGGAGGAAAGTACAAAAATAATAAACCAATAAAAAAACCTTGCCCTTTAAGTTGTGAGTGTGTTGTTGACTGGAAGCTTTGTTTGTACTACGTTGACTACTGTCCTTGTCAATGGTGGGGAGTTTATACTTGTTAACCCCTTCAGTACCATGACGCTAGTTGTGCTCCTTCTGCCTGGCTAACATTGGACGGTTTTATGTAGGTTATGAGGGACCCTTGTTATTCAGATGATTACATGTAGCTGCATACATTTATCACTACATTAAAGGGAGGTTCCTGGCGAGCGATAGTGATCCGGTAATTTAGGAGGAACTAGCCGTCGGCCTGGAAAGGTTTCTACCTAAAAATGTACATATATTTTAAGAAGGAAGACCTTGGGGTATTTATATTAAGTTTGATGGAGGTCTAGGGAGCACATTGAAAACCTTCCCTTAAATATAATATTAGGGGCTAAACATATTCAACACTAAGCAAAATTATTGATGACAGTACAACCCTGAAGCAGACAGGATATATTATTTGTCTCAGTTTGCATATTAGCAACTAGAAAATCAGCATAATTGAAAGTGACAGTACTCAACGTAGCGCAAACAAAGCATCCATTCAACAGCACACTCTCAATTTAATATTTTACACAAAATTAATAATAATAACACAATTAAGTCCTCAACACAACTCTGAGCACGTAAACAATATAACACAAAGAAGACATAACACACATTGCTAACAGGGCATTTAACATTAATTAAACACATACAGACACACACACACACACACACACATTTAATTAATTGCAAATCCGATCCAGCTCTTAATAGTCAATTACGACAAAATCATGCCACGTAAACCATTGATCCCTGTCATTGATGATACAAGTGCTGAAGACCACCCTCAATGTTATGTTGATTATATAAATTAATACCCCCCCCCCCACTACCACCACCAATCTTGCTCAGACTGTCAACCGGTGTTCAAAGTTGCAAATCGTGTTGTTCTACTGGATGTGTACTGCAGTCTTGAGAGTTTAATTGGGTGTAGCAGTCATTGGAGCTGTCGGGTGTAGCATTACGTTGCATTTTGGCACGATGCGGGGCGCTCCGTAGCGTTGATATGGTCGGAATGATTCGCTAACTTCTTGGTCAGGAACTTGCAAAGGAGGAGGAGGGGAAGAAAGGAGGAGAAGGAAGATGAAGAGGAAGAGGAGGGAGAGAAGAAAGAGAAGGAGGTGAAATACCTGAGGAGCTGGAGAAGGAAGATGAAGAGGAGGAAATAGAGGACGAGGAAGAGAAGGAGAAGTGGGAGAAGAAAGAGGAGGGGGAGACATGTTTAAGAAATATGAAAGAGCATGTAGAAATTTAAAGGGACAGAGAAGGAGGAGGGGGTGGAAGAAGATGAGAAGGAAGAATATTAAAACAGGGGATGGAAGGGGTAGAAAAGGAGGAGGTGGTGGAAGAGGAGGAGGAGGAAGGAGAAGATAAAGAGGTAAGAGGAGATGGAAGGGGTAAAGGAAGAGTAAACAGATATAACTCGTCGTCGTGTACTGAAATGCCTAATACAATTTATCTGGCACCAACTGCAACATATTAAGGTGGCGTCACATGAGCGCATTTTCCTGCTAATTTTCGATGAACAATTTTTGTTCGTACCATTTCGAGGCTCTTTCGCATTGGCATCTGAAACTCAATTGAAGGAAGATTACGTTATGGAGTTTAATTGTTATGAAATGTATATATTGAAGCTGCCAGACAACAATTGCCCATAAATGTTGACGGAAAAATCGGTCGTGTAACACTGGGTTTATACACTTCCGCTACTCGACAGCATCATTACTCACGTTTTGTAATGCTATAATGAAGCAACGGACACCCGGAGCAACGTAATATTCAGCCTTTGCAACATCACACTAATATTAGCCTTTGCAAATTCACACTAACATCCTCAACTTCAACCTAATAGTAGCCTCTGTAATTTCCTTGCAATATTAGTCTAAGCTACTTCAAACATAGCATTAGCCATTGCAACATCGTATATTAGCCTTTGCTCCATCAACGCAATATTACCTTTTATAACATCAACGAAATATTAACCTTTGCAACATCAACGAAATAATAGACTTTGCATCATCAACAAAATATTAGCCTTTGCAACATCAACGGAACATTAACCTTTGTAATATTAGCATTTGCAACATCAGCGAAATGTTAGCCTCTGCAACATCAACGGGAAATTAGCCTTTATAATATCAACGGAACATTAACCTTTGTAATATTAGCATTTGCAACATCAACATAGAATTTACCCTTTGGAAAAACCATCCTCAAAAATAATTAAACAAAGTATCACAATAACCCACATGACGTCGGACCAAATAGGGTTAACGGGGTTGTGAAGGGAATTAATTGTTTATGAATACAACTTCCCTCCAGCCACCACTTCACCTTAGACTCTTCAACTTCACCCTAGCTTCTTCAACTTTACCTTAGCTTCTTCAACTTCACCTTAGACTCTTCAACTTCACCCTAGCTTTTTCAACTTTACCTTAGCTTCTTCAACTTCACCTTAGACTCTTCAACTTCACCCTAGCTTCTTCAACTTTACCTAAGCTTCTTCAACTTCACCTTAGCTTCTTCAACTTCACCCTAGCTTCTTCAACTTAACCCTAGCTTCTTCAACTTTACCTTAGCTTCTTCAACTTCACCTTAAACTCTTCAACTTCACCCTAGCTTCTTCAACTTTACCTTAGCTTCTTCAACTTCACCTTAGACTCTTCAACTTCACCCTAGCTTCTTCAACTTTACCTAAGCTTCTTCAACTTCACCTTAGCTTCTTCAACTTCACCCTAGCTTCTTCAACTTCACCCTAGCTTCTTCAACTTCACCCTAGCTTTTTCAACATTACCTTAGCTTCTTCAACTTCACCCTAGCTTCTTCAACTTCCCCCTAGCTTCTTCAACTTCACCCTAGCTTCTTCAACATTACCTTAGCTTCTTCAACTTCACCCTAGCTTCTTCAACTTCACCTTAGCTTCTTCAACTTCACCTTAGCTTCTTCAACTTCACCCTAGCTTCTTCAAATTTACCCTAGCTTCTTCAACTTCACCTTAGCTTCTTCAAATTCACCCTAGCTTCCTCAACTTCACCTTAGCTTCTTCAACTTCACCCTAGCTTCCTCAACTTCACCCTAGCTTCTTCAACTTCACCCTAGCTTCCTCAACTTCACCTTAGCTTTGTCAACTTCACCCTAGTTTCTTCAACTTCACCCTAACTTCTTCAACCTCTCCCTAGCTTCTTCAACTTCACCATAACTTCGTCAACTTCAGCCTAACTTCTTTAACTTCACCCTAGCTTCTTCAACTTCACCCTAACTTCTTCAACCTCTCCCTAACTTCTTCAACTTCACCATAGCTTCGTCAACTTCACCCTTGCTTCTTCAACTTCACCATAGCTTCGTCAACTTCACCCTAACTTCTTCAACCTCTCCCTAACTTCTTTAACTTCACCATAGCTTCGTCAACTTCACCCTAACTTCTTCAACCTCTCCCTAACTTCTTTAACTTCACCATAGCTTCTTCAACTTCACCCTAACTTCTTCAACCTCTCCCTAACTTCTTCAACTTCACCACAGCTTCGTCAACTTCTCCCTAACTTCTTCAATGTATATAATAGATGACTGCATGGAATCTAGATATTTTAATGTGTACCAACAAACATTTCGTTGATTTTATTTCACTTAAGTATTCCCACATGTGTAATCCGATGACAAATAGACCAACTCGAGTAACTGGCAGCACTGCAATATTAATAGACAGCATTTGGACAAATAACACACAAACTAATAGACTTAATAATATATTATGTACACTCATATCAAATAACTTTCCTTTTATATCTAATTTTGAAAACAACTACATTTTATATCACCATCCTTGAATAGAAAATTAAGACGCCGTAATTTTTCTAACCAAAATTTCGAAAGCTTCAAAACTCGACTAAGTGAAACACAATGGGACGAATTGAATAATTTATCATGCCTAAATTTAGCATATAATATATTTTTACGAATACTTATGAAGCATTTAGAAAATCATTCCCTGTGAACATAACCGCAAAACAGGTTCATCAGTTCACACCTTATATTACATAAGGAATTAAAGCATCTATATATGAACATATTCGACTAGAAAGACTTGTCTTAAAATGGTCTGTGTCCTAGGGTCCCGTATTCTAAGAATTGGAACTTTAAATGTTGTTTCTGTTTGGTCTCTCTCTCGAGTCGGCCACCCCCAGCTATGGGGTATGTGCTTGAGTATATACTGTACATGCATACATACAATCAAAGATTTCAGAAGCAAGCATTATCATTACAATATAAATCAAGAAAATAAGGAATACTAAGAAGACCTAGAATATAATTAATACAGCCTTGCAAAAAAATATGACATGGAGTGATGAAGTCAATCAATACAACACACCCTAATATAAGTGTACCTGACATGTTGAATGGACGTTTTGTGAATATTGGTAATAAAATATTAGACTCAATTCCCCCCAGCTAGACTCACTTTACAAACTATTTGCAATCATCAACAAACTCTTCCATATGTTTATCTCCAGTAGCAGTTTATGAAGTCATTTTTATTATAAAGAATATAAAAGACCCAACCCCTGGTTATGATGAAATACCTGTCCACTTAATTAAGTCCTGTGTTAACTACATTGCTCCAAACAAGATAAACGACATAATTATAATGTATGCGGTAGTAAGAATATGGAACACCCTGCCTGATACTCTTAAACCCTTCGACCCCAGGGATGCAAGTTATGCATCACCTATGTATGTAACCCACAGTACCAGCGATGCAACGGTTGTGTCCGCCTTAATTACTCTTGTCCTATGGCACCTAGAGGGTTCGGATTTGTATGGGAATTGCTTTAGGATCCCACAGAACAATACCGATGGTTGGCAACCCCCCCCCCCCCCCAAGTCCAGCCACGTGCGGGAGTGATTTTCCAGTATTTTGCCTACCCATCACCTCATGTTAATTGTGACTTTCCCCCACCCCCCAGGACCCCCAAATTACCTAGATGAGCGGTTATATTTTGTTTTTCCATCATTACTAACCCATCCTGTGTGTTTTCATGAAAAATAAAAAATAAATACAAGTGGCTTGTCCTGGAGTGCACTTTTTTAAATAAATCGCTTGGGGTTGAGGGGGTTAAGAATGCCGTCAGTCTGATAACATTTAGAAAACATTTAAACATACGCTTGCTGTTAAAAACTGCATGTACCAGTAACTAAAATAATATATGTAAAAAGTTATATGTATTGTATTGTATGTATTTATTACATAAGACTAATATATTGTCATTTGTTTAGGTCTGTAATAAATCTTATGCCTAGCAGACCAGGCCATAATGTGATTGTATTTGTATTTATGATGTATGTCATTACTGAAATGGCAATAAATATTGTTTTATCTTATCTGTATCTTAACTTCATCCTTGCTTCTTCAACTTCACCCTTGCTTCTTCAACTTCACCCTAGCTTCTTCAATTTCACCGTAGCTCCTTCAAATTCACCCTAGCTTCTTCAACTTCACCCTAGCTTCTTCAACTTCACCCTAGCTTCTTCAACTTCACCGTAGCTTCTTCAACGTCACCCTAGCTTCTTCAACTCCCCCCTAGCTTCTTCAACTACACCCTAGCTTCTTCAACTTCCCCCTAGCTTCTTCAACTCCACCCTAGCTACTTCAACTTCACCTTAGCTACTTCAACTTCCCCTTAGCTTCTTCAACTTCCCCCTAGCTTCTTCAACTTCACCCTAGCTTCTTCAACTTCACCCTAGCTTCTTCAACTTCCCCTAGCTTCTTCAACTTCACCCTAGCTTCTTCAACTTCCCTATAGCTTCTTCAACTTCACCCTAGCTTCTTCAACTACACCCTAGCTACTTCAACTTCACCTTAGCTACTTCAACTTCACCTTAGTTTCTTCAACTTAACCGTAGCTTCTTCAACTTCACCGTAGCTTCCTCAACTTCACTTTAGGTTCTTCAACTTCACCCTAACTTCTTCAACTTCACCCAAGCTTCTTCAACTTCACCGTAGCTTCTTCAACTTAATTTTAGGTTCTTCAACTTCACCCTAACTTCTTCAACTTCACCCAAGCTTCTTCAACTTCACCGTAGCTTCTTCAACTTCACCTTAGCTTCTTCAACTTCACCCTAGCTTCTTCAACTTCACCGTAGCTTCTTCAACTTCACTTTAGGTTCTTCAACTTCACCCTAACTTCTTCAACTTCACCGTAGCTTCTTCAACTTCACTTTAGGTTCTTCAACTTCACCCTAACTTCTTCAACTTCACCCAAGCTTCTTTACCTTCTCTTTCCTTTCTAAACAGTCGTGACGCCAAGGATATTGTGGCTATCAGCACCGTCTCTCTCTCTCTCTCTCAATATTATTATTATTATTATTGCTTTTCCTAGTATATATTGATGACTTAACAAAATCTAGCAGTAACTTATAATTTATTATTTTTGTAGATGACAATAATGCCTTAATATCTTACACTGAATAAACAATTACAACATGTGTACAATTGGATATATGGTAATCAGCTTTTAACTTCTGCTTTGCCATCCTTACCTTCCACTTTGTAGCAAATTCTCTGTTAGCATTACGTCCGGATTGCCTAGTAGGGACCACAAAGTCTCTGCAGTCTGTGTAGCTATGTAACTCTCTGCCAATCTCTCCTTTATGTTTCCGGGGAAGGAAGAAGGGGGTTAGATAGAAAAGAAATTCTGGGAGAAACTCACACACATACACACTTTCTCTCTCTCTCTCTCTCTCTCCCTCTCTCTTATAAGGGGGTTAGGGAGGATATGGGGTTTAGATAGGAAATAAGTAGAGGGAGAACACACACACACACACACACACACACACTTGCAGTCAAACACACACGCACACACACTTACAGTCAAACCCACACCCACACTCTCTCTCTCTCTCTCTATCTATGTAGGGTGTGTGGGTAAGGTAAAGATTCTGTTGTAAGAGAAGACGGTCATCTTTTTTATTGTACGCCATTTTGGTGCTATAATTATCATAGAACGGGATGATATTTTATTGTTGATCATATAGAATTTAGATACAAGAAAGAAGTAATTTCTCCTGAAGTATTGCCAGATGTATATAATGCAATGGATACGGATATATATATGATTGTAAAGGGAGGTAAAACTAATTGGGTTGTAGGGAAAAAAGGGTCTGCCTCGTATGGGCCAATAGTCCTTCTGTAGATTTCCATTTGTCTTATGTTCTTATGTTCTAAAAAACACCAGTGGCACCAACATGGCGGGTGTTGGCCGATTTTTGGATAAGGGGGTTATTTGGCTTGGGTCGTGGAGTTTTGGTTGGCACAGAAGATATGAGTCACAATATTTGGATGGGTCGGGGAGGCGGTAAGGGAAGATAGTGAGGTGATGCAGTGTAATGGTGAGATGGTGGTGGTGGTGGTGGTAATAGTAGTGGTGAAAATGTGATGGTATAGTGGTGATGGTGATATTAGTGGTTACGTTGTGATATTGATGATAAGGTGGTGATGGTGATGTTAAGATGGTGATAGTAGTGGTAAGGTGGTTATGTTGATTGTGATGGCGAGGAGGTGATGGTGAGATGCTGATGATTATAGTAGTGGCAAGGTGGTGATCGTGAAATAGTGATGGTAAAGTGCTGCTGGTGAAGATGATGCGGTGATGGTGATTTTTTGTTGTTATGTTTTTGTTCTATGTGTATGAAGGAGACTAAAGACAGGTTGCCTGTAACGAGTATCTCCCCCAAAGCCAAATGAGTGACAGAGAGCCAAATTCAAGAGAAGTTTAAGGCAGTTTAAGTCATATGATGAAGGAAAGATTGATTGAGGGAGAGAGTTCCAGAGTTCACTAATTGATTAAAAGAAAGACTGAGAAAATTTGCCAATTATTGGATTAGAAAGTTGGACAGAATAGAAGTGGGACTGTGTTGAAAGGCAGGTGCCTTGCACTCGCCACAAGGGAGGTGATATGCACTAAGAGAGCTCTGAAGAACACTGATTGTTGTAATAGCAATAGAAGAGTGAAAGAGATGCAACATTGCAGCGTGTAGAAAGAGATTGTAAGGATAGTGTGAGGAAGTGAGTTGATAAGGCGAAATGCGTTTAACTCTACTCTTTTGAGAAATGGGTATGGGTGGAAGCTCCCCACTCATGTGAAATATACTCAATATATGGGCGTACTGTGCCCCTATACAAAGCAAGAAGCTGTGCGGGGGTAAATGAACTCACAAAGACGGTTGAGCGCACCTAATTTCTGGGAATCCGTTTTAGCAAGAATGGAAATATGATCTTTCCAAGAAAGGTTGGATGAAAAAGATACACCAAGAATATAGAGAGAATATGAAGCGTTGATTTGTGTATTGTTGCTGAGTAATTGGTAGTCTTGTGGAAGATTGCGACGGATAGATACAGGGAGAAATTGGGTCTTGGAGGCATTGAAAGTAACAAGATTGTATGTGCCTCATTCAGAAATAATTGATAAATCACAAGATAGGCATTCTATGGCCTTGTCATGTGACTTTTGGAGTGATTGCATGCAGGGTTGTTGTGAAAAACTAGTTGAACAGTGAAAGGTAGAGTCATCAGTATATGAGTGGATGTGACTTGATAATATTATACAGTTGAGGAGATCATTAATGAATATTACAGAGAGAACTGGAAACAGGACAGAACCCAAAGAAACACCGGAGTTGATAGGTTGAGGAAGTGAACGATGGTCGTCCACAACTGCAGCTATGGAAGGGTCATAAAGGAAATTTGAGACAAAGGCACAGATAGAGGGATAGAAATCGAAGGAAAGTAGTTTAAAAATTAGAGATTTGTGCCAGACTCTATCGAAGGATTTCGATATGTCTAGCGCAATAGAAAAAGTCTCATTGAAATCCCGAAAGGAAGATGATCAAAAGTTATTAAAAGTTAGATAAGCAAGAAGATCACCAGTAGAGTGGCCCTTAAGGAAAACATACTAGCAATCTGAAAGTAGATTATGGGAAGATAAGTGCTTAATTAATTTTGAATTCAGAAAAGTTTTAAAAACTTTTAGAAATGCAGGAGATTAGAGCAATTGGACGATAGTTGGAGGGTCCAGAGCGGTCACCCTTCTTTGTGACAGGTTGAATGAGAGCAAACTTTCAGCAAGAAGGAATGATGTAAGAGGAAAGACAGGGACGAAAGTTTTTTCCAAGGCAGGGAGTCAGCACGGAAGAACAGTTTTGAGTACAACAGGAGGAACCCCACCTGGTCCGTATGCCTTCTTAATTTAAGCCCAGAGAGGGCAGAAAGTACATCCTTAGAAGAGATTATGACATTAATCATAAGTAAGTGAGAGGGGTGGAGAGGGAGAAATAGCACTGGAATCATCGAAGGAGGAGTTTTTAGCGAAAGTTTGAGCAAGGAATTCAGCTTTGTCAGACGAAGAGGTGACGGTGGTGCCCTCAGAGTAAAAATGAGGAGGAAAAGTTGAGGAAATAAGATTGTTGGAGTGTTTTTTGGCTAGATGCCAGAAAGCTTGGGAAGATCTAGAGTTGGAAAGTTCAGAGCATTTGTTATTGACAAAAGTGTTTTTGGGTTGATTCCGGCAGAAACATTAAAAGGGCGAGATTCTTGAGTTTGAAGGTGACAGTACCTTTTGAATGCTTCCTCTTTATTGCGGACAGCAGTAGAACAAGCGTGAGTATGCCAAGATCTCTTTGCATGAGACTGAGAGAATGAAAATGGAATGTATGCCTCCATGCCCGAGAGGATTACCTCGGTAATGCGCTCGGCACACTTCGAGGGTCCCCGGCGAGGGAAACCAAAAATCATTCCATGGGAAATCAAAGAAGTACTGTTCTAGGTCATTTAGGATAGGAAAGACGTAGGTATGTTCACCAGGTTGGTCAGTGAAATAAGAGGAGAGCCATTGTCAGTAGTAGGCATTTGAAATCTCCTAATATGTAGATGTCTGCGAAAGGAGGGATGGATAGAATGTGTTCCACTTTAGAAGTTAGATACTCAAAGAATTTTGGATAGTCAGTAGAATTAGGGGAGAGATAAACAATGCAGAGATATTTAATTTGAGAGTGACAGGAAAGCTTTAGCCAGAGAGTTGAGAATTCAGAAGAATCAAGGTTGGGAACACGAGAGAAAGCAAGATTGTTGCGCACATATACGCAACATCCAGCTTTGGCTTGAAACTGATGATAGAGATAGTAGGAGGATACAGAGAAGGGTTTGCTGTCAGTAGTCCCAGCCAAATGGGCTTCGGTGAGAAAAAGAAGATCAGGGTTGGCAAAGGAGAGGTAGTGTTCAACAGAGTGGCAGTTAGAGGAAAGGCCACGAATGTTTCAGATATTGATAGTAAGAGTCGAAGATGGAGGAGCATTTTGACGGATCAGCGACAGGGGCCAATCCACTGGGGGCATTTCTGGTCCCCCACTATGGGGACTCCGAGGCAGTTCGTTGGTCTGTAATTTTTTTTATTTTTCGATTATGAAATTTGTAAAAGGTAGTGTAGTATATATGGTGTTTGTAGTATAGTGGTTGTAAGAGAGATAAGTTGTTTTGGAGGGCAAACTGGGGTTAGCCACCACTTGTAGCACTCTCTGGGAGTACTGCCCTGTTTGGCTGGTGCCTACAGCCTCTTCCTTATGGTGATGATGAGGCCGGGATGACAAGGTGATGATGGTGACGTGGTGATGGTGATGATTGTGGTGAGGTAGTTAATGGGGGCTTCGGTGAAGCGTTAATTAAAGATAGTGAAGTGTTGTACCATAACGGTGAGGTGGGGATAGTAAGGGTGGTTCGAGGATGGTGAGGTAGCGATAGTGATAGTGAAGCGAGGATTGTGATGGTAATGGTGATGCCGGGAGGATGATGGTGTGAAGTTGAGGTGGTTGTGGTGACAGTGTAAGTGAGGGTGGTTCCAGGATGGTAATGTTGTAGGGAATGGCTGGCTATACGCTATGGTGTGTATAATTATAAAGGAGCAATATGCGATTGAATATAATACTAAAAACTGGCAATATATCATTCGGAGTAAGTAGGCTGTAAGGTAGAGAAGAGGAGACGGAAGAGGTAGAGAAGGAGGAAGTGGTGGAGGAGGAGGAGGGAGGAAACATGAAGAAGAGGAGATAGAAGATGTAGAGAAGGAGGATGTGGTGGAAGAGGAGGAGGGGGAGGGGTAGGGATGAAAAGATTAAGAAGAAGAAATGGAAGGGATAGAGAAGGGGGAAGTGTTGGAAGAGGAGGAGGAAGAAGGAAAAGATGAAGAAGAAGAGATGGAAGGTGTAAAGAATGAGGAGGTGCTGGAAGAGGAGGTTGATGGAGGAAAATATTAAGGATATGTCGGGGTAGAGAAGGAGGAGGTGGTGAAAGATGAGGAGGAGGAGGAAGGAAAAAATGAAGAGAAGATGGGAGGGGTAGAGAAGGAGGAGGAGGAGTAAGAAGGAAAAGATGTAGAATAAGAGATGGAAGGGGTAGACGAACAATAAACTGACAACAAACTTTATTCCCATTTAGCTCTTGTCAAGCTCGAAAGGTATTCATTAAGTGCTACTATTACTCGCCTTTGCTCCCTATTCAGCTAAATTGGATGTGGCATAATTGAACTATATATGGTCCGGCCGAAATTATTCTCGTACTTATTATAGTATAGCCAAAGTAGGAGCACTGTTTCTATATCCTACAAAACATATTTAGCTTCTCTCGCAAGAGAATATCTGGCCGTATTTCCTCCTTCCCTAGCTTAAATCGACGTAGCATAATTCGATTTGTGCTCGTGTCATACATCTACTCACTGAATAATGAGGAGCAGTATTTCCACAATAAATAAATAAATAAATACATTTCCACTCAAATACGTAAATATAGACGAGGAACCGAAAATCTGGCCGCTCCTCCTCCTTTCCCAGCTAAACTCGATGTGGCATAATTCGACTTGATGCTACGGGGCGCGTCTCTAACCTGATCTGGCCTGCCCCTTTTGGCCCCGGCTGTGAGACCTCTCGCCTCCTCTCTGACCCAACTCTAACCAGATCTGCTCTCGACACACACACACACTCACACACACTCTCTCTCTCTCTCTTGCATGTGACGGACGAATTGATGGTGGGGGGGGGGGGGGGGGTTGCTGGGGGCATTGTGGAGGGGGGTACAGGAGAAGTGGATGGATGGTAGAATGGGAGAGGTAGTAGGTGGTAGTGGCAGAGTAGATGGTTGTATTGATGGTGGTAGTGGAGGGGTGGACAGTGGGTGGTGGTTGTATTGATGGTGGTAGTGGAAGGATTGTACAGTGGGTGGTGGTTGTATTGATGGTGGTAGTGGAGGGGTGGACAGTGGGCGGTGGTTGTATTGATGGTGGTAATGGAGGGATGGACAGTGGGTGGTGGTTGTATTGATGGTGGTAGTGGAGGGGTGGACAGTGGGTGGTGGTTGTATTGATGGTGGTAATGGAGGGGTGGACTGTGGGTGGTGGTTGTATTGATGGTGGTAGTGGAGGGATGGACAGTGGGTGGTGGTTTTATTGATGGTGGTAGTGGAGGGGTGGACAGTGGGTGGTAGTTGTATTGAAGGTGGTAGTGGAGGGATGGACAGTGGGTGGTGGTTGTATTGATGGTGGTAGTGGAGGGGTGAACAGTGGATGATGGTAGTGGAGGGGTGGACAGTGGGTGGTGGTTGTATTGATGGTGGTAGTGGAGGGGTGAACAGTGGATGATGGTAGTGGAGTGGTGGACAGTGGGTGGTGGTTGTATTGAAGGTGGTAGTGGAGGGATGGACAGTGGGTGGTGGTTGTATTGATGGTGGTAGTGGAGGGGTGAACAGTGGATGATGGTAGTGGAGGGGTGGACAGTGGGTGGTGGTTGTATTGATGGTGGTAGTGGAGGGGTGAACAGTGGATGATGGTAGTGGAGGGGTGGACAGTGGGTGGTGGTTGTATTGATGGTTGTGTGAATAGAGGACTGAAAGGTCTACCTATTATATGATACTCTCTTATTTATGTAGGGATTGGAGAGTGGGGAGAGAGCCTTTTTCTCTGCTATCTTTATCTCCCACTTTTCTTTATATGGGGTTCTGACTGCCTCGATTGGATCATAAGGTCTATATGGTCAGTGTATCAATGTAAATCTATGCAAATATATATATCTCTCTCTCTCTTACTATTCCACCTCATCCCCCATCACTTCAACTTTATCACTGGTATAATTCCTTCCTCCTACACCATCACTCCCTTACACTCGAACCTTCCTCCCCTTTTCTCCTTCACCTTCTTTATTCCTCCTTCTGCTTCTCCATCCGTTTCTTGCTTTTCTTTCTTCTTACTTTTCCTCCTCCTTCTCTCATTCTTCTTTCGCCTTCTCCTCTTCCTCCTCCTCTTCTACTTCCTTCTACTTTCTACCTTCAACAAATATACAGTACACTGTGATATAGTTTAAGTCTTTTAGGAACCGTCTCGATAAATACTTGGCCACTAACCTTCAATTAACACTATTTCTTTCAGAATAACTCCAACTCATAATGAAGAAATATCACAGATTACAGTATAGATAACATTCCTGCATATGTTTTCAACCATGACCAAAACTATGCACCCCCCCCCCCCCCCCTCCCTCCCCATATCTTAGATGTAGAATTAACATAGACTACTAATTAATCTCCTTTATTCTTATCCTATCCGAAATTCTATGTCAGTTTCTTCATACTGCATGCTATTTTTTTAAACCGTTTTCATGCCAGCGTAAGCTGGAGAGAATGGTGGGTGGGGAGGAGCCTTCCGCTTTACTGTCCTTTTCTCTACCTAGTAGAGTAGCTCAGCAGTGTAGATATCCAAACTGGCCCGTAAAGACCAATATGTCTGTTGCAGTTTGTAAGTTCTTTGTATTATTCTCCTCTCACACACATATCAATCATAGAAGTTCTCTCTTGCTGTGTTCAATATCGTTAAGATCCTGTAAATAGCATATTTTTCTTTGGACGCCATTCTACTGTAGTGCCTCAATAATCAAGGGGTGAGGTTTTATTTTATTTCTGAACATGTAGAATGTGTATCGAAACACCAAATTATTTTATATCCTGTACCAATATTCCAATACGTTCAATATTGTCATGAAGATAATGGACTGTAAAGAGAGGATATTATCAACAGTGGCACCAAGATGGTGGAGGTTGACCGATCTCTGTAACTATACGGTCTCTAAATAACTCTAGTTCACACACAAATTGTATATACATATTGTATAATGCTCTTTCTACGTATGCAATGCATGCACGTATGTGCAGTATATCTGTAAGTCTCTCTCTCCCTCTCTCTCTCTCCAACAATGGGACAAATTACATGGTTGACGACAGAAAAATTGCTACTTAATACATTTTTAGTTTAATTTTCACTGTAGAGAATAATGACCAATTTTCAGAAGAAGGCGTCCAGGTTAACGCGATGAATAAAAAGCACCCTTTGAGGAAGAGCAATTTATGTAGTTTTTTGTTTCTGTCAAATTTTCGAAGCTAATTTTTACATAATACGTGATATTAAAATTAGGAATAGCAATATTAAAAATATAAAAATTAGGAATGTGGATACTATAAGCAAAATTAAATACCAATAAATCCTCTAGTCCAAAATTGACGACTTGCGAGTTTCAAGCTATAAGGAAATTGGAGTCGTAAACATCGATATAAAGCAGAATTGCAATACCAATAATGTAAGTTTCTGATGAGTAGAACAAATTTTAAATTTGGTGTTATGTGTTTATATATGCACTACAGCCGTAGTTTAGCTGGTAGCTCTGATTAATATAGACGTCTACTGCTCCAACTTCCATATATCCTGAAACTTGCAAGTGGTCAGTTATAAAGCCCGTCACAACAAAAGAAATAGCACACATTTTACCTTCAATTTTGTATAGATCCCTCCAACAAGGGAAGATGCCACCTGAATTGAAAAAAATTACATGTCCTTTTATAGTCAAAGTTAAAAGATACTAGACATCAAAATAACTACTGCTTGGATATGCAGTATTAATTAAGTTGACATTAATGGAATATACTGTATAATTATCCGAAAACATGAAACGTAGTGACATGATAACACTCAGCACGTAGGAAGAAATAGATCCTGGTAGAGTTGTATAATAACCTTTATATATAACATAGGTATATCTAATCATTAGATACTGTACATTAGAACATTACAAATCACCAAAAATATTCTCGTAAGCAAAACAAAAAAAAAAAAAAAAATTGTGGAAGGATATGTAATAGAATAACACTGGACAGGCATAACAATAGCGTCGGAGGTAGACTATTGTGAGTAGGTTACTCCTCTCATTACAACAATTAGTAAACATAATGTACTGTAGGGGTAAGACTACATGTAAACATAATGTACTGTAGGGGTAAGACTACATGTAAACATAATGTACTGTAGGGGTAAGACTACATGTAAACATAATGTACTGTAGGGGTAAGACTACATGTAAACATAATGTACTGTAGGGGTAAGACTACATGTAAACATAATGTACTGTAGGGGTAAGACTACATGTAAACATAATGTACTGTAGGGGTAAGACTACATGTAAACATAATGTACTGTAGGGGTAAGACTACATGTAAACATAATGTACTGTAGGGGTAAGACTACATGTAAACATAATGTACTGTAGGGGTAAGACTACATGTAAACGTATATCAACTTCTAAATTCCTTACAAATTCCCTCGGTTGATTCCATAAGCTGCAAAGATCTTAACCTGTTGAAGACCGTGGCGTCATTTTCCTATTATTTTACTAAAAGTTTAGGCGGTCTTGCTCAGCTTAACCCCTTGATGATTTTAGTCATTGATTTTGGCTATCATTAGACGATTTCATTTCAGCTTAGGAAGGATCTGTGGGAGTCAGATAAGTAATTGAGTTACTTTGACCCCTTAGATTCCTAGAAGTCCAGCTATAATACACTGTCAAAATGCGTAATAATCCTCAAGGAGTTAAGCAAAATATTTTGGAATCAATGGTGTATAAAACTCGTTCAATTAACCCTTTGACGATTATGACGGATTTTGACAGTTTATTCTGGCTATCACTAAACGATTTTATGCAATCTAAGAAGGATCTGTGATAATGTTATCTCAATCAACCATCTGGCTTCCATATACCCTTCCTAATCTGAATAAAATCGTCTAGTAATAGCCAGAAAACAGAGAAGACACGTATCATCGGATCTTCCAAGACCCTTCCCCAGACCCTTAACAAATCGTCCTAATGATAGCACGGATAATATGGCCTTGTAAGTCACTGTCTACTAAACAAGTTAACCCTTTCAAAATACTATTACGCATTTCTTTTCAGTGTTCTGCTTAATATTAGACGATTTAATACAGATTAGGGAGGGTTTGTGGAAGTCAGAGGGTTAATTGAGATAGTCTTCATCCTTATAATTCCAACAGATCCTTCCCAAGCTGTATGATATTGTCTAATGATAGTCAAAATAAAGTGTCAAAATGTGGCATAATCCTCAAAGGGAATAATGTCATACTTGTTTCTATCCTTATGATAATTACTGCAGGGTAGAGAGAGAAGCCTCTTGTATTATAATTACTGCAGGGTAGAGAGAGAAGCCTCTTGTATTATAATTACTGCAGGGTAGAGAGAGATGCCTCTTGTATTATAATAACTATATCTTTTAATTTTCCTATTTGATTTAAGTATGAATATAACAGTGGGACTTTAGGGCATATTTGGTCAGCGTAGCTATGAAACTAATTCTCTCTCTCTCTCTCTCTCTCTCTCTCTCTCTCTCTCTCTCTCTCTCTCTCTCTCTCTCTCTCTCTCTCTCTCTCTCTCTCTCTCTCTCTCTCTCTCTCTCTCTCTCTCTCAAGCTTGGAATATTGTAAAGGACCTCAAAGGGATTGAACAGCTCAGGATGGACCTCCACAGACTGGGTGAATGGTCGGAAACATGGCAGATGCCTCTAAACTTGGAAAAGTGCAAGGTGATGTATATTGGCCTAGCAAACCCTAAGTCAGATTATTCGCTATTGGGAATGCCTCTGGAAGTGACTGTCTTGGAAAATGATTTGAGTGTTCTGATTAGCAGTGACCTAAAGTTTTCCAAGCAGTGCATTGAAGTAGAGAATAAACTCAGAAATGTATGAGCTATGAGGCAATCTAAGTATAGAAATAAGGAAATGGTCATCACACTTTACAACGCTCAGGTACGGCCTCTCCTGGAGTATGCTGTTCAATTCTGGTCTTCAGCACTCAGGAAAGATATAGAGCGACTAACAAGAGTACAAGCTAGGGTTACAAAGCTTATTCCATCGCTTAGAAGACTGAGCTATGAAGACCGGTTGAGAGGTCTTGATCTATTTCCGTTGGAGACACACAGACTACAAGGTCAGCTCATTGAAGTTTTTAAAATACTTAACCCATTCAGTACCAGAGACGGCAGAGAGCCGTCAGTAGATAAATCACTCCCCAGTCCCAGCGACGGCTGCCAGCCATCAGTAATATGCAAAGTACCTGGTACCACAACATTTGAGCACTGCTCTAAGACCTTGGCAACACTTCTCAGCCTATATCCACGCCCCCACATGCTGGGAGAGGCAGTATTCCGCCATCTTTTGAGGTGGGAGGTTATTATATCTTGCCTCTGAAGCCATTTTGGCCACATTGCTTGGGACTGGGGGGTACATTTATGCTAGTACCCTATGGTACAGTAGGGGTTAATGGGTTTATGCTAGTACCCTATGGTACAGTAGGGGTTAATGGGTTTATGCTAGTACCCTATGGTACAGTAGGGGTTAATGGGTACCCTATGGGTTAATGTGCTAGTACCCTATGGTACAGTAGGGGTTAATGTGCTAGTACCCTATGGTACAGTAGGGGTTAATGTGCTAGTACCCTATGGTACAGTAGGGGTTAATGTGCTAGTACCCTATGGTACAGTAGGGGTTAATGTGCTAGTACCCTATGGTACAGTAGGGGTTAATGGGTTTATGCTAGTACCCTATGGTACAGTAGGGGTTAATGGGTTTATGCTAGTACCCTATGGTACAGTAGGGGTTAATGGGTTTATGCTAGTACCCTATGGTACAGTAGGGGTTAATGGGTTTATGCTAGTACCCTATGGTACAGTAGGGGTTAATGGGTTTTAAAATGTGGATTATAGCAAAATGTTTAACCTCAATATGAATACAACACGCAACCACAACTGGATATTATAAATGAAAAGCTTCAGCACTAGCATTTGTGGACACTTTTTTCACATATAAGATCTGTTCTACCTGGAACAAACTTACCTCAGAAGTTGTAAGCAGTTCTTCAGTAGAGCAGTTCAAAAAGAGAGTAGATAGTATTTTGCACACTATACAATGAGTGTAGTGCACTAAACAGTCTCTCTCCTTCCACTTCGAGTATCTCCTTGGAATGGACTGCAAGGTCTCATTAACAATTCCCTGTGACTTCTTAATTCTCTCTCTCTCTCTCTCTCTCTCTCAAATCTAGGGCCCTTCTTTCCCTTCTCCCTGAAAGGCCGGTAAGGAGATAAGTGGCCGAATTTTGATCTGTCGGTAGTACAATGGTGGGAGGCAGGGAGGGAGAGAGAAGGAAAGGGAGAGAGAGATGGAGAGAGGGGATAGGGTAGGGCTAGGATGGCAAGTAGGAAAGGATGGGGGAGAGAAAAAATAGGGGAGAGGGAGGGAAGGGGATGAGAGGGATGGGGGGATGGTGATGAAAGCGAGGGAGGGATAGGAGGGAAGGGGATGAGAGGAAGGGAGGGATGGGATGGAAGGAGATGAGAGGGATGGGAGGGAAGGGGATGAGAGGGAGGGAGGGAAGGGGATGAGAGGGAACAAGGGGAGGGAAGAGAGGGAGGAAGGGAAGGGGGCTGAGAGGGAGAAAGGGAAGGGGAAGAGAGGGATGGAGGGAAGGTGATGAGAGGGAGAAAGGGAAGGGGATGAGAGGGAGGGAGGGATGGGGATGAAGGGAGGAGAGAAGGGGATGAGAGGAGAAGGGGGGAGGGGTAGGGAGGATGGGAGAGAGGGAGGGAGGGGGGGGGAAGGGAAGGGGAAGAGGGAGAAGGGAAGGGGATGAGGGAGGGAGGCGGGGAGGGGGGAAGGGAAGGGGATGAGAGGGAGAAAGGGAAGGGGATGAGGGGGAAAGGGGGGGGATGAGAGGAGGGAGAAGGAAGGGATGAGAGGGAGAAGGAAGGGGAGCGGAGGGAGGGAAGGTATGAGAGGGAAGGGAAGGGGATGAGAGGGAGAAAGGGAAGGGGTTGAGAGGGAGGGAGGGAAGGGGATGAGAGGGATGGAGGGAAGGGGATGAGAGGGAGAAAGGGAAGGGAGGGGGGAGGGGAAGGGGATGAGAGGGATGGAGGGAAGGATGAGAGGGAGAAAGGGAAGGGGATGAGAAGCAGGCAGGGAAGGGCATGAGAGGGAGAAAGGGAAGGGGATGAGGGGGACAAAGGGAAGGGGATGAGACGGAGGGAGGGAAGGGGATGAGAGGGATGAAGGGAAGGGGATGAGAGGGAGAAAGGGAAGGGGTTGAGAGGGAGGGAGGGAAGGGGATGAGAGGGAAGGGGATGAGAGGGATGAAGGGAAGGGGATGAGAGGGAGGGAGGGAGGGAAGGGGATGAGAGGGAGAAAGGGAAGGGGATGAGAGGGAGGGAGGGAAGGGAATGAGAGGGAGGGAGGGAAGGGGATGAGAGGGAGGGAAGGGGATGAGAGGGAGAAAGGGAAGGGGTTGAGAGGGATGAAGGGAAGGGGATGAGAGGGAGGGAGGGAAGGGGATGAGAGGGATGGAGGGAAGGGGATGAGAGGGAGAAAGGGAAGGGGATGAGAGGGAGAAAGGGAAGGGGATGAGAGGGAGGGAGGGAAGGGGATGAGAGGGAGGGAGGGAAGGGGATGAGAGGGAGAAAGGGAAGGGGATGAGAGGGAGAAAGGGAAGGGGATGAGAGGGAGGGAGGGAGAGATGGTGATGAAAGGGAGGGAGGGAAGGGGATAAGAGGGAGGGAGGGAGGGAAGGGGATGATAGGGAGGGAGGGAAGGGGATGAGAGGGAGGGATGGGAGGGCAGGGGATGAAAGGGAGGGAAGGGGATGAGATGGAGGGAGGGGGGAGAGGGAGGGTGGGATTGGATGGGAGCGGACGGAAGGGGATGAAAGGGAGGGAAGGGGATGAGATGGAGGGAGGGAGGGGAGGGAAGGGGGTGATAGGGAGGGAGAGATGGAAGGGAAGGGGGTGAGAGGGAGGGAGGGATGGGATGGGAGGGAAGGGGATGAAAGGGAGGGAGGGAGGGAAGGGGATGGGAGGTAAGGGGATGAAAGGGAGGGAGGGAAGGGGATGAAAGGGAGGGATGGAGGACGGTGAAAGGGAAGGGGGAGGAGGGAGGGAGGAAGAGGAGAGGATAGGAAGGAAAGAAGAGGGAGAGCAAGGGACGGATATAGACAAGGGAAGGGATGAAAGTGACGTTTGGGGGAAGGAAGAGAAAGGTTGAGTAGGAAAGAGAGGGAGGTAAAAATATATAAATACAAAGGAATGGCCACTTACCGTACTGAATTGGTGGTAAGAGTATTCTGTACAGTTGGCCACACATATTGGTGGTAAGAGTATTCTGTACAGTTGGCCACACATATTTGGTGGTAAGAGTATTCTGTACAGTTGGCCACACATATTTGGTGGTAAGAGTATTCTGTACAGTTGGCCACACATATTTGTATCCACGCCATGATTTTATGTATGGAATTTTAAATAGTTTGATTGAATTACAAGAATATATTGTAATATAACCGTTAAGTACGCATACGAATTAGCTATTACATAAGAAACTACACCCCTAATTAAGTCATACTATACGTTGTTCTAAGCATGTAGGCCAAAAATAGTTAACCCTAACCTCTATAATTAAAAAAGGGCTAGAGAAAATGAGCTGTACATTTCCACTCCTGGTCCCTGGCTGAGATATCCCAAATAGGAACAATTATATAGTACCTTGTGTCTGTCCAAACTCTGAGGCAGAACCAACTAACTTTAACCAGTCTCTGCTAAGAAGGGCTGAGAGTCAGAATGGAGTGAAATGGAATGGAGAATGAAATTGTCTCCGTTGAGAATCTAGTTAACACCATCTGGTCCGACGCTTTGTGGGTTACTATGATATTTTGCTCAATTGTTATTGAGAATTTTGCATGCTTTTGCCAATGTAATAACATGTTTTTAGTTTGTCCCCTATGCTAAAAATAACGCTTTACCAGGCTTCGTGCAATCTAAGAAAATGCCCATCCAGACCCCCTTCAAGCTAAATTTGTACAATATTTGAAAGAAACAAAATCCCAGCCGAAGGACGATTTATTTTAAGTTGCAGGCTCGCTATCGCTTGCCCAAAACGAGTCGACACCAGAATAGGGTAAAGTGTCTATCACCGTTATCACTAAATTAATGGGAAGAAACGTTTTAACATGTCCAAATAATAGAGCAAAACAGGAGAGACCCAAACATACCTCTCTCATACCAAAAAGGGTTAATTGATGGTTCTTTCTTGAGTACATGTTTATTGCAGATGTCAGAGGGATACATACATGGTTTAGCCTTGTTGTCCATTATATGCATTGTAACGGCTCAGACGAGGTTGTGTTTCAGTAGTAGGAGATAGATAGATAGATAGACAGATAAATATACAGATAGATAGGTATATATATATATATATATATATATATATATATATATATATATATATATATATATATATATATATATATATATATATATAAAGAGAGAGAGAGAGAGAGAGAGAGAGAGAGAGAGAGAGAGAGAGAGAGAGAGAGAGCTAGAGGTAGAGCGATATATTTATGTAAGGGAACTACAGACACTGATAAACGACCACCAAAGTAAATATAAGATTAAACATTAACAGTAAGCAATCCAATCTAATACACACACTTACACACATTATAGCCTAACCATTATTCTTAGGCCAAAAAGGTTTACCATTAATCTCTATAACTCCAAAATTACTAGAGTAATCAAGCTAATGTTGTTCTATTTTGGAAGAGTCGGTCAAGGATATAGGTGTGGCAATTTACAACCCATTTGCTTTAGCCCTTATTAAGCTACAGAGGTTAGAGATCATGATTTCTGTCCTACTTATAAATAATAGACGCTAATAAATACACATACATTCACAGATACTATACAAAAAGAAATTTAACAAAATAGGCTTTAATAACATGAAAACAATCACACATACAAACATACAAACATAATAAATAAACACTCAGAGAGGCTAGATGAAAGCGAAGAGGTCTAGGGTGATGAAAGATATGACTGGGGAGAAGAGGGAAGAACGGGAGGAAGGAGAGATGGAGAAAGAAGGAGCAAGGGAGAGTTAGATGAAGGAGGGAAGAGGGGAAGACTGAATTAAATGAGAGAATGAAATACAGGGAGGAGGAGGGCAAGGGTAAATAGTAAGAGGGGAGAGGAATTATACACACACACACACACACACACACACACACACACACACACGAACACATTTAATCCCTTGAGTATTGTGATGCGTTTGGCAGTTTATTCTAGCTATCATAAGACGATATTATTTAGTTT
This sequence comes from Paralithodes platypus, assembly GCA_032716605.1. NCBI lineage: Eukaryota > Metazoa > Arthropoda > Malacostraca > Decapoda > Lithodidae > Paralithodes > Paralithodes platypus. The sequence goes on along the minus strand of CM064567.1, from coordinate 25,767,049 downwards.
TGTAAGGACTTCTAGCAGTCAAAGGGGAAAAAACGATCTCAAACATCCCTCTGTCTCCAACAATTCCTTCCTAAGCTGTATATATGCGCCAAAATATAGCCAGAATACACTGTCGAAACGCGTCATAATCCTCAAGGGGTTAATCTGTCATAATACATACAGACACTTGAGTCTTCCTCTGCTGACTTGCTAATATAAACACCATATGACGAGGAGCATATTATTGACATTATTTCGTTATACCTTTTTAAGGGGACATTTGGATTTATGCTATTTGTATATTATGTGTTCAGCTATTAATTATTTTATGTATTTGTTTTATTCTCCTTCCAAGACTTCCATCAAGCTTTAAAATATACCTCTAAGACCCCCTTGCGAGACACATGTGTACATTGTTCGTTAATGTCCTGGCCGAAGGCTGGCTCCTTCTAAATTACAGGCTTGCTATCGCTCGCCATGAAAAAATCGCCACCTAAATGGCACAAAAGGTCTTAAAATCGCCAAACTAATGGGTCTACACATGAAGGAGAAGGGAGTCCAGAAAATCCAAACCTGCCCTTAAGGAGGGTGATCTGTTTTTTTTTATTTCTGTCCTTTTCTCTCTTTCTCTGGCTTGTATCCATTCGGCCCCATTCAGCCAACTATTTTAAGACGTTTATCCCCATCTAGGTGTCGATTTCTTCCTGGCGAGCGATAGCGAGCCACCATTATATGAAGAAATCCGGCTTCGCCGGTGACATTTTTCTATCGAAAAATGTACAAATTTAGCCTGCTGTCAAACAAAAATAAAAAATAAATTCTGGCTTGCTACCGCTCACCAGTACAAAATTGACACCTGGATGGGGATAAACGTCTTAAAACAGTAGGCTGAATGGGGCCAAATGGATACAAGCCAGAGAAAGATAGAAAAGGACAGAACAAAAACAGGTCACCCCCTTAAGTCAACTCCAACACATGCCCACATACAACTTCAACATAGGCTCATAATAACATTCATCTAAACTCTCTCATACATTCTTCTCATGCACACATCTACATCTACTGTAAATCCTTCATCAACATATATGCATTACATTATTCCTATTCAAATGTTATTCTTCTCATACATAATACCGGTAATCCTTTTTTAGTGGATATATACTGTACCACCTGTTGTACCTGTTACAAAGCTAATAGTAATTATGCTATGGTAGCTTTACTTCACTATAGAAATATCAACGACCATTTGTTTCACAACTCGATAAATAGGATAGGTCGATAGTTTAGTCATTGCTATGCTTGAAATAGTTAATAGAGCATAAATAAAAGTAGCACTGTAAAAGATGAAACTACTGGAGGGGGTACTAAACCTTCCAAACCACTTATATATTTACATACATTGTGTAGGTACTTATTTTCTTCCCTATACTACTTACAATCTATTCGTAGAAATACATAGTTGACAATATGTCTAATAGCATCCCACAATCCTTCTCGCATACATTAGATATACTAAATGCTTCTGACAACCCCTAACACACATTCGTTTACTGCCTATGTACAGTACCTCAGGCAAACGTTTACACACTATGTACATTACTCACAAGGCTCGCATACATTTGGTTCCTATTTTCGTTAATTGGAGGTTTATTTTTGTCTGGACCTCCCTTCTCCCTCATATTTAGCCCCATTTGTTAGATGATTTCAAGACCTTCGCCGCATTAGTCGCGATTTTAACCCCTTATTTACCGGCGAAGTCTTTTGTATCTTATTCCGGCTATATTTAAACGATTTTGGGCAGTTTAAGAAGGATCTGGGGTAGTAAAAGGGTTGAGGAGATCGTTCAAAGCCTGTTAATTGCTGGAGGCTCATCTTAACTGAATGAAATAGTCTAATAGTAGCCATAATACAAATAAAACAACGACAACGGTACTGAAAGGGTTAAGACCTTTTGTGTTATTTTTTCCGAGCAAGAGATAGCGAGCCTGTAACTTAGGACGAACCGGCCTTCGGCCGGTAAATATTTCGACCGAAAAATTTACAAAATTATCTCGAAGGGGGTATTTTTTAAGCTTGATGGAGCATGGAAGGAAATTAAAGAAAATAATACACATATATATATATATAAATGACCAAAGATATACAAATCACCCCTTATCACACATCACACACTATCACACTCACTTCAGAATTATCTTGGTAAGAGAACACAATCTATCCGTATAAGAAATTCAATTTCTACATCACTTGAAATCGTGTATTGAGTTCCACAGGGATCAATTCTGGGTCCAATTATATATATAGTTTATATCAATTATCTATTACAGTATATATCTGAATGTCGCATCATCCGGTATTCTGACGACACATAATTCATTCACACTGGTACCACTGAAAATGTTTATGATCTAATGCGTAATAGTGAAGAAATCTTAAGGAAAGCTAATGTGAATGTGAATGTGAATGGCTTAATGCTAAACACACAGAAACCTCAGTGTATGTTTGTTGGATCCAGGGCATTGTTACCACTAATCCCTGGTTACACTCGCATACAGATTGATGACAGCTACATAGTCAGTCCCAAGTAAATCTTTTACATAATGGGAGTATACTTTGACGACTACATGCGATTTGAGACACACATTGGAGAGATGAGTAAAAAGATATTTGGTACAATAAAGTATATTACTGCATAAAGTATAACTTCAGTCGAAAAACAAGGATAATTGTTATACAATCACTTGTACTCAGTGTAATGAACTATGGCATACAAATCTGGGGCACCGCCAATGCAACCCAACTACAACGAGTACACAAGCTACGAGATTTTGCTGCAAAAGTTGCATTGGGTGGTGCTTCCAAGCACGACCATATAACGCCTTTTCTAAAAGAGCTGGAGTGGCTTACAATTATCAAAAGTATATGTATGAATTAGCATTATCTGTTTTAAACATTGTAAAACAGAAGTTGCCAGATGGGTTGTTCATGCTGCCAACGGTTAATGATGTATACGGAAGACGGCAAAACAATTTATATATTCTCAAAGACAACACAGAGGTAGGATCCAGGTCTCTAATAATTGCTGGACCTAAACTATGGAATGCTCTATATTTCAAGTTAGTCTCTAATTCTACGTCTTCTTCTAAAAACTACGGAAACTCCATTATTTAAACAGTCAGTTTAATCAGTAAGTATTAAAATTTGGTACCACATTTTTACTCAATGGACGTTTGACTACATATATTTGCATGACTCTTTTATTATAACACCATTGTGTATAAACAACTGTTGTCATTTTAAACTAGTAAAGAATAACCATTGTATAATATATGGAAATGAATGTCTGATTCTAGCTATGATTCTCTCTCTCTCTCTCTCTCTCTCTCTCTCTCTCTCTCTCTCTCTCTCTCGCTCACTGACATCTTGCCCTCGTCGCTCACCCGGCCCTTCCAGCCACCCTCAAGACTAAATCCGTTTAAGGCGGTCCCGGCAGAGGTTACACGCCGGCAGGTTATACTGAAGGGGGCGCTGATGGGGTGACGAGAGAGAGAGAGAGAGAGAGAGAGAGAGAGAGAGAGAGAGAGAGAGAGAGAGAGAGAGAGAGAGAGAGAGAGAGAATATTAGTTTCATAGTTTCAGAATTATTGTGCATTTGTGTTGGTTTGTTGTTCTCCTTGGCATATCAGTCTCTGTACACACACGTTTTACTCATTTATCGTACACCAGGATACACCTCCAACTGGTTCAGGGTTAATTTCCTTCATGCTATTTGACCTAATCGCAGTAGAGCAATGTAGAATGTTACATAATACGGATACATTACACATTCGTCTTATATTGTACTCCTATATCCATAGAATTCCATTTGCATACACACTACTATATTTTATTACACTCGCCCCTCTATTTCCTCGCACACGGCACATGTCAAAAACGCACACTCACTCTCTGGATACATACAACACACACAACACTCTCACTTAAAGGGGTGCTTTTTTTCTGGACTCCTTTCTCTCTCATGTTTAGCCCCATTAGTTTTTAGATTTTCAGACGTTCGTTCCATTACATTGGATCTTTTATGACCTTTCGCCTCATTTATTTGTCAATTTTATGACCTATAGCGCCATTTATAGGTGTCCATTTCTTTCTGGCGAGCGATAGCAAGCCTGCAATTTAGGAGGAACCACTGAGGAATCGACCTTCGGCCGAGGTAATTTTCTACCGGAAAATGTTAAAATATAAAATCGAAGAGGTTATATTTTGTTTCAAACTTGAGGAAAGTCTAGGGAGGACACTAAAAAAATACCGTAACATAAAAATATATAAATTAATAAATATACAAAAACCTCCCCGTAATCCGGTATTACATAAGATGTTTGTTCCTCTAATAGTAGGGTCTGGCAGATCATGAAATAATTTGGAAATAGTTCTGCCATCTTAGTTAATATATATTTAGTCTAGTTGCCGATATTAGTGTAAACAAATACTACAATGTAATATTTATTACCTTAAGACAAATATTTCGTGTAAGGAAAGGGTTCCACAAAGAGAGAAGAGATATCTGACAAATATATTTAGAATATAGTTGATTCATCCACCCATCATATCTCTCTCTCTCTCTCTCTTTCTCTCTCTCTCTCTCTCTCTCTCTCTCCATGAAACAAAATATATATATAAACAATAATAATGCAAATAAAGTAATATATATATATATATATATATATATATATATATATATATATATATATATATATATATATATATATATATACTGTATATATATATATATATATATATATATATATATATATATATATATATATATTTTGTTTTTATAATATATATATACCGGTATATATATATATATATATAATTATATATTATTCAGTCATTGGGTTCCTCCACGGGTAACGTATGTTCGCATTTTTTTTTTTTTTTTTTTAATTGATGGCTATAGCATCTGTGCCTTATTTCAAACCACTTCTCACATGACTCGAAGATAGAATTCGCAGCTGTGAATACGCCTATTGACCATTACTACAGTCCATTCAGTATAGGCAGGCCAGAAATCGTGACCCCCAAACCTCTATAACTAAAAAACGACTAGAGTAATCGAGCTAATACTCCTACCATTTTGGAAGTTGTGGAGATTTACAGCCCATTCGCTCTAGCCCTTTTTGAGTTACAGGGCTTAGTTGTTTCGATTCTGGGCCTACTTATAATGACTGGACTAACCTAATCTAACCGACTTGAACGAAACAACAGTAATGAGGGCCAACAGTCCTCTGGATGAACTCCTTGTGGGCGGAGACAGTTCAAGGATTCGTTCGATAGTGACAACCAAAGAGCAAGAGAAGAACACAACTAATAATATAAGGAAGGTGTGTGTGTGTGTATGTAGGTGGGGGGGGGGGGGTTTCTGGACCCTCTTCTCCGTCATGTTTAACCCTATTAGCTTTGCGATTTTAAGAAGTTCGCCCCATTAGTTTGACGATTTTAAGACTGTTCGTGCCATTTGGGTATCGATACTTTCCCGTTGAGGGATAGCGATCCTGCAATTTTAGAAGAATTGGTCATGGACCCGTGCATTTTTCTACCAAAATATGCATAAAATGTATCTCTTTATGTATGTCTTTAGGGTATTTAGTTAAGCTTGATGGAGGTCTGGGGAGGAAACTAACAAAAAAATAATAATAACAATAATAATAATAATTTAATAAATATTGGTAAATAAGCAACTATATTAAAACCTCCCCTTCAACCAAACCCTATTATCTCCCACCTACTGGATTAGGTTTCATCTACTTTATTCCTTTCTGCCTAACTCCCTTCTATCTCATCTTACCATCTTGAGAAAACTATATCATAATTTCCGTGCCCCTACTCTCTCTCTCTCTCTCTCTCTCTCTCTCATTTGTTTCTTTTGCTCTCTATATATATCTTTTCGTTCGTACTCTCTCATTCTCACTCTGTCTTTCCCTCTCTCCTCTCTCTCATTCTCACTCTCCCTCTCTCTCTGTAAAGCACTCCTCCTCCCCTACAGCAGTAATTGAAGGTACTGTCCACCCATTACCTTCTACAGCCCCTTGAGATCCCGCCACAGTAACCTCACACACGCCCCTGCTTAAGCCCTCACAGTACAGGCGGGGCGACGCACCCACTTAACACTATCTGGTTCCACCTAGTGTGGGTTATTAAGATATTAAGATATATTGCTTGATTATTATTGAGGATTCGGATTCCTTTTAATATTTTCGAGCAGTGTAATTTAGCTTGTCCCCTAGGCTAAGAAAAATCCCTCCCAGAACTCCTGCAAACTAAAATATGCCCATTGAGATCCTTTTCGGCCGAAAGCCGATTTTAGGATCGCTATCGCTCGCCAAGAAAAATATCGACACCTGAATCAGGTGAAGCGTCTTATTGTCACCAAACTAATGATCCTTGGGCCAAATAACACTATACGAGATAATACAGATGTTTCAGAAATTGGCTTTAAACGTTCACAAATTCATGCTTATAAGTATATAATACTTATAAGTGTACGTGTACGCTTATAAGCATTTTTTACTGTACCTTGCACCTGTTCCATGATATATATTGGCCTTATATTGTTTTTTCATGTGGGTGAATGGGTAGCGTCGAAGAATACAAACCAGAAGATTGCAGGATCAAGTCCACGAGAATTTTTGCTTTTGTAATATATATACCGGTATACAGTATATATACAGGGTATCCCAGGAGGAAAGGGCATAACTTTGGTAAATGATAGAACAAAATAGTCTAAGCCTAAAATGTTCTATAACAAAAAGTCCAAATCTCGACCGATATAGAGATATTGCATTTTGAAAATGGTATTTTCTTCAGTATTTCCCCATAAGGCTGGCCTAGCTGTCCTACTGCAGCCTACTACACCTCAATCTTTCTGCAATTATTTGACTATGTTATTTTAAAGATACTATAATTCTGTAAGTTGCAAAATGATTATAGACATATTAGCTCACTTTGGAGTAGTTGGAAACCATTTGACATGGAAGATTCCATTACAGTGATGTAGGGAAGGATAATACATAAAACCTTCAATATCTTTTTAACGGTTGAAATTTAGATTTTTGTTATAGAATATTTTATGCTTAGAATACATTGTTCTATCATTTCCCAAAGTTATGCCCTTTCCTCCTGGGACACCCTGTATATATATATATATATATATATATACATATATATATATATATATATACAGTATATATATATATACATATATATATATATATATATATATATATATATATATATCTATATATATATATATATATAATATACTGTATATATATATATATATATATATATACATATATATATATATATATATATATATATATATATATATATATATACCGGTATATATATAATATACTGTATATATATATATATATACATATATATACAGTATACATAATTATATATACGGTTTATACCATATATATATATGTAAAGCAAAAAGAAATTATGAAATAAGGATAGCCAGTGACTCAAAAAATAACCCTAAAGCTTTTTACCAACTATATAAATCTAAAGTTAGAGATGTAATAGGCCCCCTAAAAACTTCAATAGGAGAAATAACAGAAAATTATTTAGAAATGTGCAGTACATTAAATAGTCAGTTTCTTTCCGTTTTCACTAATGAAAATTTGGCACAGATTCCAGAAGTCAATATGGTATATAGTGATAGTATCGAAAATATGTTAAGTACAGTTAGTATAAGTAGAAATGATGTGCTTAAGGAAATTGACAGACTGAAACCTCAAAAATCGCCTTGTCCTGACGAGGTATATGCTAGAGTATTAAAAGAATGCAGAGATGAGTTAAGTAGCCCATTAACATTTTTATTTAACAAGTCATTAGAAACAGGTTTAGTTCCAGAAGCTTGGAAGCTTGCAAATGTAGTTCCGATCTTCAAAAAAGGTGATAAATCGATAGCATCCAATTACCGTCCCATTAGTCTTACATCAATCATAGGAAAGTTGCTAGAGTCTATTATTGCTAGGAAAATTAGAAGCCACTTAGTAAAATTTAACTTAATAAATTCTTCTCAGCATGGATTCACTCAGGGACGTTCTTGCCTTACTAATTTTCTTAGCTTTTTCTCAGAGGTATATGAAGCAGTAGATAGTGACAAGTCATATGATATTATATATTTAGATTTCAGTAAAGTTTTCGACAGAGTCCCTCATGAGAGATTGATGAGAAAGGTTGAAGCACATGGAATAGGAGGGTCGTTGTTGGGATGGATTAGGTCATGGCTAATTGGTAGGCAACAGAGAGTCAGCATAAATGGTACCAAGTCAGAGTGGGGAGCAGTCAAAAGTGGTGTCCCTCAGGGATCGGTATTAGGTCCCCTGTTGTTTCTTATATACATAAATGACCTAGATTTAGGTATAACTAGTAGGATAAGTAAATTCGCAGACGATACTAAAATGGGGAGATCAATTGATTCAGATAGCGATATAGAGTGCCTCCAAAGGGATCTAGATACCTTTCATGAATGGTCAGTAAATTGGCAGACGAAGTTTAACATTGACAAATGCAAGGTATAAAAGATATGGAAGATGCAAACAAATGTTTAATATAAACTAGCTAATTTAGAATTAGAAAATTCAGACTGCGAGAAAGATCTAGGTGTGTTTGTTAGCAATGATTTGAAGCCTAGAAAACAGTGTATAAGCGTTCGTAATAAGGCAAACAGGATTCTCGGGTTCATCTCTAGGAGTGTGAGTAACAGAACTGCTGATGTTATCTTAAAACTTTACTTGTCATTAGTGAGACCCCATATGGATTATGCTGTCCAATTTTGGTGTCCTTATTACAGAATGGACATAGATTCATTGGAGAGAGTTCAGCGTAGAATGACAAAAATGATCCATAATATTAGAAATCTTCCGTATGAAGAAAGGTTGAAGAAATTAGGTTTACATTCGTTAGAGAGACGCAGAGTTAGAGGGGATATGATAGAGGTGTTCAAGTGGGTTAGTGGGATTAACAAAGGGGACATGACAAATGTACTAAAGCTCAGTGATGGCGAAAGAACTCGTACCAATGGTTTCAAATTAGATAAATTTCGTTTCAGAAAAGATATAGGCAAATATTGGTTTGGTAACAGAGTTGTAGATGGGTGGAATGGACTACCAAGTGCTATAGTGGGATTAAAAACGGTAGGGAGCTTTAAGATAAAATTGGATAAGCATATGGACGAGAAGGGTTGGGTGTGAAGGGGGATCAGCCGGGTTGGGCCAATCAGCGCTCTGCAGACCCCCGTAATCCAGCGTTAATCTCTAACCGTTTTGGTAAGATGATCCTCAGGGTATTAGAGTGTTGAGCCTATAATTGGGCTTTGTAATTGGGGTTGTGTGGGACAGGGATCTGCCTTGCTTAGGCCAATCGGCTTTCTGAAGACTCCCATTTTCTTATGTTCTTATGTATATAATTATATATATATATTTTTTTTTTTTTTTTATGTGAGTGAGGGAGACAAAAGGCAGAACTGCCTGTATCGAGTGCCTCCCCCAGAGTCGAAAGAGTGACAGGGCCAAAATCAATGGACGTTCGAGCCAAAATGTCTCGAGACACAGAGTTTGAAGCAATTTAAGTCATAGGAAGTGGGGAAAACTGATTCTCGGAGAGAGTTCCAGAGCTCAGCAGTTGAATAGAAGAAAGACTGAGAATAACGTTTCACTCTTGGGTTGGAGAGTTGCACAGAGTAGGGGTGGGATTGTGTTGCAAAGACGGGTATATATATATATATATATACTGTATATATATGCCAGGATCACTTCAGAGAAAAACAAAAAACATATTCCAACTAACCTACTACCTCTCGGGCATAGGCTAAGACCCTGTACTGTACAGTCATACATTATACATTGAACGGTGAAGCCCGTGAGGTTTCGTTCCAGTCTAGGGAGTGATACATGTGAAGCATTTTCAGCTGCAACCAGCACCTGCCATCTTGCCTTTGCAGGATGAATGGGGCTTGATTGCTCACTTATGGTTCGAAGCAGCCCCATCTCTGAAGCTGCTTCGCCCCAGTGCTTCACTCTCTCATCTCCTAGACTTAGACCATCACTCTCAGAACACCACCTATTGAGCAATGATCTCACTAGACATTGCTCACCTGTAGCCTATTTTGATTATGGAAATATTCATACAGTGGTATTTAATCAGGGAACAATGAATGTATTTTTGGCGTTTCGGTGGGCTTTGTGGTAATGCACTGATAATATATAGGTACAGCACAAATTCCATCCTAATAATATCTTCCCATTTACACAACGGAATTTGAACCCGGGACCATTGCATTACCAGTCCAGTGGCTAGACCACTCCACCACACCTCACCTGTATATACAGTATGTTACAGTCAGATTGTGAAACGAGGCATTTCAGGAAATGACTAAGCATTTCAGTCAATCTGTGAAATGACTGGTTACTAACTGGTTACTAACTTAACTTAGGTTAGGTTAGGTTAGGTTAGGTTAGGTTATATTGATCTCCACCTATTATTTATGAAGTGAAGCAAACTGTCCACACAATGACACACCTCAATCTGCTTTTCACGAGCTTGAAGGCAACTATGGGGTTTGCCCTACCTACCTAACCTAAACTGAACTACCTAACCTAACCTATCATGTAACCAGTTAGTAACCAGTCATTTCACAGATTGACTGAAATGCTTTTTCATTTTACGAAATGACTACGGTTCACAGTCTGGCTGTAACATAATGTATATACTGTTTTATATATATATATATATATATATATATATATATATATATATATATATATATATATATTATATATATATATATATATATATATATATATATATATATATATACAGTATATATATATATATACTGTATATATATATATATATATATATATACAGTATATAATTTTTTGTTTTTTCTCTCTCTTTCTCTGAAGTGGTCCTGGTAATTCTATGGCTTCCTGGCTACACCGAAATAATAAGAAATGTCATCCTATATCATCACTAACATGCAGCAAACACCAGGCCCGGTTCTATTAAATAAGACTGACGATTGTAAAGCGCCATTCAACAGTTGGCATATACACTGTATATGAAAAGCTTTCATATACTTCTTCAAAATGGAGCAACCAATATCTCGCAACTTCAATTGATAATCCACACTGAATGAAAATTCCGCAATATATCGCCTTAGATCTCTCTCTCTCTCTCTCCCTGGTGGAAGCAGGTCAAAATGGCCACACTCCGAAATGGCCACAACCAAAAAGGCCACAAACCGAAATGGCCACACACCGATATGGCCACACTCCTAAATGGCCACAAACTCTGATGGCCGCAATCCTAAATGGCCACAGACCGAAATGGCCACACGGGAAAGGCTGTCACCCACGCGCAGGGATAGTCCTACCACTCCAAGTTGGCGGTTCTGAGGCCAAGAACTGGTAGCAGTGAAGGTCACACATATCATGCGTAATGCGATATCACGGGTGATAACTTGTACACTCGTATAGTCCTACCAGCTACCACTCCAAGTTGGCGGTTCTGAGAGCAAGAAATGGCAGCACTGAAGGTCACACTTATCATGGGTAATATCACGCGTGGTAACTGTACACGACCTCTCTCTCTCTCTCTCTCTCTTCTCTCTCATTTAACTTAATTCTCATTATGAATTATTTTAATATGTATTTAAGTTAAATGTTTCTAGGTGGTTTCCAATTTCACTAGCAATAATTGATTCTAGCTACTTTCCTATGATTGTTGTGAGACTAATGGGAAGGTAATTGGATGTTATTGATTTATCACCTTGTTTGAAGATCAGAACCACATTTACAAGCTTCCAAGCTTCTGGAACTAAGCCTATTTTTAATGACTTGTTAGCTAGAAATGTTATAGGTACCTTAATTCATCTCTGCATTATTTTAATACTCTAGAGTCTAACATATACCTCATCAGGACCAGGCGATTTTGAGGTTTCAGTTTGTCAGTTTCCTAAAGCACATAATTTTTACTAATAATAACCGTACTTAACTTTTTTTCTATGCTGTACCTATATGCCAGGGGTACTCAATTAGTGTGTATGAGGGTCCAATTGCATGAATTATACACTAACCTTATATTAGCCAGAATGTAATAGCTATACGAAATCTGAACCTGACAATCAATAAAGCAAAACGATGATGTGTCCCTTTGTTTCATTCTACAGTCCATTCATTATCAGTAGGCCAGCAATCGTGGTCCCTAACCTCTGGAACTCAAAAAAGGCTGGAGCAAATGGGCTGCAAATTCCACACCTATTCCCTGGCTGACTCTTCCCAAATGGTAGCTACATTAGGTCAATTACTGAAGTCCCGTCTGAACTATGAGAGGGATCGGGATTGCTGGCCTACCTATATTGCACAGGGTGAAGCTATCATTGGACGATTATACTCAACTTAAGAAAGACCAGTGGGAGTGGAAGTGTTTATTAACACAGTATGTGCTCCTTTGACATTTAAAGGTCCTTTGTAAGCTGAATGAAGTTGTCCAATTCTAGCCAAATAAAAATAATATATCTTAAACTGTGAATGAACTAATATGTATGAATCAAATGAGCACAATTTGTTTCTATTAGTTTTCAAGCTAATGATATAACCACTAACAAAATAAGCAGTATCAACGCATCAATAGCAGACCTGCTTAATGGAAAACCTGCTGTATGTGTGGTTTTACCTTAGTAAACATGTTAAACAATGGCAAACCTACCTGCGCTAATTATGGGTATCACTAAAAAAACATTTGGTTGTTGAAGAACACATAATTGTATTTGAATGGCTAGACTCATATTTAAAAGTATCAACTTAAACACTAATACAGGTTTTAAGTTTAAAAGGAATGTGTAATAATTTTACTATGTTTTTTTTTTTTGGTTTTAAGGACAAAACTTAGAAGAACATGTAGACAAGAAACACGCAATTCGATAAGCTATACATGTTGACAAGGAGGTAATTTGGTAAGTTAGACACTGGACTAAAAATTATATGAAGGAGGTTCGATATCCCGGGAAACAAGACAGAAGTTTGGATCAGTGAAAGAAAGAGCAATTGTTTTATAGCCAACATGTTGACAAGAAGGACGTAATTCGATAAGCTATATATACCACAAGATGACAAGGAAGAGGTAATTTGATAAGGTAGATACTGGAAGAAAAAATATATTGAGAAAGGGAAAGGCTAATTGTAAAGATTCGGTATCCCGGGTAACATTACAGAAGTTTGGTTCAGTGAAAGGAAGAACATTTTTTTTATAGCTAACTAGGCCGGGGCCTTTATAAGGCTGGAAACTCGTAAACAGGAGAGGGCGGATAAATGAAATGTACAAGAACTAAAGGAAGAAAGATGTGTACAAGAAGTAAAGAAGGAAGAGAAAATAATGAAGAAAGAGAGGGCGGATATAATATATGTACAAGAACTAAAATGAGAAGAGGGAAATAAGGAACATGAACATTTGGCTCAGTAGCTGACAACCAGTATAAACTATTTGAGTCCTTTTTCCCGTAGTTTTTTCTGTTGCCGACATGGGCATTATACGGTCCAAACGCAATCTTTCCGAGATTCGGATCTGGACCGCGGGCCGCCAGTTGAGTAGCCCTGCTATATACCTAACGGACTTCTGGAAACTGAGCCAAATGTTCATTAGTGTTAGATAGTTAGTTAAAATAGGACTTCAGAGGCTATCAACCCTGTTAGTCTAGTTTCCGCCCCTATACTTCCTATAGTAAACCCTGCAATGTTAATTACTGTAAAAAAAAAATTGTGGAAATGTATTATATATGGTTAGGAGAGCAAAATTAGCTTGGTTGCTACTTGTGCAACCTTTAGCATTTCTCAGAATTCAAGATGGCGCCCTCCGACATCTTGAATTTTGTCCAATTTTCAACTTTTGATCTTGATGACATAGAGGGTCGTGTAATACCTCTTTTTAGGGGTTTTCCAGGACGGGGAGTCCATTTCCGGGGTTAATTTGTGGATATAGGGTGAGTATCAAGGTCAAACCAGAGGTCAAAGATCAAATTTTGCCTAAAATCTGGAAATATCACATTTATATGGTTTGAATATGAATTTATTTGTCAGCCACTACAATATGCAAATATATATATATATATAAAAGAAGTGAATCATATGTTTGTGTATTCATTATCCACATCTAGCTCCCCTTCTTCGTCTTCTATATCCATGTGCTTCCTGGTGAAAGGACTACAGCAAATGTCTCCTCCCTCGCACTTACAGTAGTCCGTGCATGAAAGGCCTGCACTGCTGCAGCTGCATCGTGTGCCACTGCAAGCCTTGCCCTCTGCAGTGCAGCTACAGCTAACTACATACAGGAGTGCTTGGGGAGCAACTGGCGCTGTTGAGACGGCCGGTGTGATGGTGGAGCTTTCGATGTTCCAACCAAAGTTGGCGATATTTCTAGCTTCTACAGGTGGATCACGTTGGTCCGCTGCCTTCCACAGTAGCATCTGAAGATGAGCTCAGAGCACGTGCAGCTGCAGGTTCGCATCAGTCGGTGGCAGTTTCTTCAGTGCTGGAGGCTTCTTACGGGCACGGTAGAAGTGAGCACGTGTGTCATTCATTGTTGTACAGCTCTTCTCTCCGTAGAGTGGTAAGAAGAAGGTGCATGCTGTCTCCTGCAACTGAGTGTGGGTCACGCTTCGCTGTCCGAGCACTTCATCGAGACCTGGTATATCTATCTCTAGGAGTTTGAGTGCTGGCAGCTTTCCCTTTCCAAAGGGGTATGATACTGTATCGCAGCCTGACAGTGCATGGACACCAAGAAGTTGGCTGCACTTTCTCGGGCCTAACCGCCAAACAGTTTCGTTGATGTCCAAGACATCCCCATTCCATTTTTCCATTTCAATCTTGGCGGAAACTCGCATCCTCGATGTCCAGTACACCAAGAGAACAAAGACATCAGTGTCATCACTGAGGATGCGGATGGTCTCGTCGCCTTCTTCCACTGCTTTCAGCATGTAGCTGCAGAGGGTTATGTCTGCCTCGTCATGGGTAACGACACATTCCAGCTTGTTGATGAGTTTAATATTGTGTGGAAGTTCATAGCCGCATAGAATGTTGTTGAGCAGATTCTTGTTCTTGGAATTGTGAAGAATAGCTTCTCGACATGGAAGGGGAGTATTTGCGGTTAGCCGAACGGCTCTTCCTCTTCTTGTTCGCTCGTGGTCCTTTGCACTGGGAGCTTCTTGGTCATATCTGTCGAACAGAACTATTTTCTTGGAGACAGGAGAGTAGTGGGCCAGTCTAGTGCCGAAACTTGCAGCCAGGTCTCCTGTAGTCCCGGAGACTGGCCATACAACGTGGTACAGAAGCTGACCGCCATCAACCAGCACCACATCTGGAGCAGATTGAGTCGTGACAAAGACGCCAAGAGATTTGACGAGCACTGCCTTGTCACCCTTCCTTAAGCAGCCGTACTCGTCGATAAGGGCTGGAGGGACCGGACTCAGTTCAAACTGGAAGACAGTGGCTATATCAATGCTGCGCTGCTGCCCCACGACTAACAGCCGACTGAACAGAGTTTCGATGTCGTAGACGGCCTTCCCTTTGATAGTGACTGCCTTCTTGAGAGACTCCATTGTTTTGACCTTCTTCTTTATTGTCTTGTGGAATTCACTGCTCAGCGAAGCAGAGAAGTGCCTGCTCTGCTCACTCCCGATGGCCAATGCGTTCTTAACAGTCACTGTGTCTGTTGCCACTTGTCCATTGCATAAAGACCTGGTTCCTGGTCATTGAAAGGGTGACTGTACTTCTCCAGCTCCACCGCGATCTTCCTCCGATCGGCCTCGTCCAGTCTCCTTCTTCTCTCTCCTTCCTCCTTGTGCTTACTCTTCTCTTCCCCATCTACTCCACCGTGTGGCTTCTGTTCCTCCTCAGATTCATCGTACATATGTTCCATGGCAATGTCAAGGTGGGCGCACACACTGAAACTATTCACCCACACAGCCACTTGCTCAGCGCTCGTTGAAATGCCCTTCATACCTCCAGAACCCTTCCCTCGTTTGATGTATGTCTGCTCTCCGAACTAATCTGCAGGCACTGCGGTTCCGCCATCTGAGTGCCGACACACGTGCGCACCTGCCAGTAGGTCCTCTTTGGCATGCTGGGGAAGGTTCTCCATCTGTCGCACATACCAGCTCAGATAGCGGGCATAGTTCTGATGACCTTTTGCGAAGAAGTATGGCAGCATCTCCTTGAGACAGTGCTGTTGGAGTAGGAATTCACCGTTCCTCTCTCCGCGCAGAAACATAAGCGACAACAATGTTGGTTTGACAAGGCAGTCCACCCATAGCCTCCCGGTCGGGTGTTGTCTGACTGACTCTAGGTAGACACTCTGCTTCTCATAAGTCTTGGCGCCATTCGAGAAGAAATTCTGCAGCAACACGGCAATGATGAGACGGTATGCCCGTAGAGCATTGGTCCAGGCCTTTCCGTTGACAATGCTGGTGATGCCAGCAAACGTGCACTGATGAGAATGTCCACACCAGATGCCTTCATCAGTTTTCCTATACAGTCCAGGAAACTCATGAGAGTGTGCATCATACCTGGGTGAAGTATGACGCCGGTCCAGCGCAGAGGGTTGTTCCATTGAACTAAGCATGCAGTCTGATACAGTTGGAGGTCAACTGTGAGGTGAGTGTACTGCATCCCAAAACTATTGAGAGTCCTCTCAAGATACACAAGCGTAGTTATTACAGTGTCAAGGTGAGCAGGCGGCGAGTCGATCATCGGTCCGAACACGACCAGTGTCTTGGGCTTCTGGGCAGAACCTGACACCAATCGGTCTTGCTGAGCATTGAAGCCTGCCCACTCAACTGGCTTATCATTCCCGTGGACTTGTGACAACCATGCCGCATCTCGCTCCTGACTGAACATGACTGATGCGGACTGAACCTGCAACTCTTCAGCGGACAGAGCTTTCATTGGAAGCAGGGGTGGATTCACCTTGGAAGGCCCCTTATAGTGCTCCAGCTGTATACTCTGGTGGGTGAATCGCACAGAGGACATGTCATGTTTCTTGAGTCGAGGAATAGTCAGCTGCATCACGCCAATGTTTCCTGTGTTGATGATACCAGCAGGATGCTGGGTGAACTCCATGACCATGGCGTGGGTGCTCTTCATTCCATTTGGGCTCGCAATGTACAAATCGTAGTTGTCAGCCCAGCTGAAGATAGGGCCAATCTCTGTCCTTAAGCCAAGTTTCTTGTCGTAATCTGATTTGTTGTCCAACACGAACTTGGCCACTGACTTGCGGAAGCACAGCACTTCATCATATGTGCTTGTGATACCATGCTCATTGAGAGTCTTGATGAGCTCTGAACTACCATGCTTGTGATGTAGTTTCACAGCGAGCCCGAGTGTAGTCTGGTTTCTGCCGGCACCGCAAATGTGCTGTTGAATGCACTGAGCTAGGGTCAGGGATGGCTTTGTGATGTTGCCTCCAGATACAAGGCTAGATACAAGTTTAAGAAGAGTAGCACTGGTGTTTTCAATGATCTTGTGACGAATATAGTCACTGAGGTTGTAGTCTCCAGGCCTATGTGTCGCCCTGACCTCGCCACGAATCTTCCTCACCATCTTCTCCAGCTCGTCATCGTCGCTGCTGCTTTTCTTGGCAATTTTGATAAACTGTCCGAGGCTGGCTTTAAATCCAACTACGCTTTCACAACCCTCGATGTGGAGTACAAGCAGCTTGGCGCCGAAGTAATCTGTGATGTTGTACACAAACTGTCTTCTTGTCACAGTGCCCGAAGCAGCGATGTACATGGAGTACAGCTCCGCTGTTGTCCACGTCTCTGTCATACCTTTAGCCATCGTCGTGACCACGGACCTCAGCGCCTCTTCCACAGGCGCCGTCATGGAGGGGCAGGACATTGGGACAACTCGAAATTTATCATAACAGCAGACATGGTATTGTGCGTCAGAAGCATGCAGATCAATGACCCCACTGAGTCAAACAACTACCTCATTAGCCCACTGGTCCTGTCTCTCATCACAGATGTCCTCCAAGTGTTGCTTGAACGTGATATCACCACTTCTATCTAATGTTTTACACTGTCTGACCTGCACCCAGCTGTGTGGGTTCTTGCTGTCTTTCGGCTTACACTCTTTCCCACACAGCAAACAGTCTCGCTTGAAAACAAAGTCACTACATTGAGACTTCAACAATCTTTTGGAAACACCATTGTCAATTAGTGTAGACTTTCTCTTCGGCTGTTCATTGTTTCTACTTCTCGAAGTATAGCTACAGAAACATGACTTGTGAGCTAGAATATTACTTCCAGAGAGAGTTCTGTACAGTTCATCCTGCTTCACTTTACTTGTAGCGATGATCTTCTGCACAGCGACGGTCTTGAATGTTTGCAGCGCTCCACTGGCATTACATGGACTAAACAGGCACTTCTCCCCTCCAGCAGACATGATGAGTGTGACAGCCTGGGGGTATCAATGCTGATTACACTGGTTTGTCACAATCTGAAATGAGAAGAAAAGTTGTTAAACCACTGATCGCACAGCGTGGGGAGTGCATGCATGGTGAATATTGGTGTTCAATGAACTCTGACCCATTGCTCAACCTGCTAAACAAAATTTAATACAAAATATATAATGATTCCCGGTATATACCTACATGTAGACATAGCACACATATTATATTTACCTACCTACCCAACCTAGTAAAATGCTGGAATAGAAAGACAATGAACCACATACAATCGGTCAATATTGGTGATTTTCCAGAGTTTAGGCAAAATTTGATCTCTGACCTCTGGTTTGACCTTGATACTCACCCTATATCCACAAATTAACCCCGGAAATGGACTCCCCGTCCTGGAAAACCCATAAAAAGAGGTATTACACGACCCTCTATGTCATCAAGATCCAAAGGTGAAAACTGGCCGAAATTCAAGATGGCAGAGGGCGCCATCTTGAATTCTGAGAAATGCTAAAGGTTGCACAAATAGCAACCAAGCTAATTTTGCTCTCCTAACCATATATAATACATTTCCTCAAAAAAAGTTTACAGCAATTAACATTGCAGGGTCAACATTTTGGCAACTTGACTACGTAGGATTATTAAGCCAGCACACTAAGTCAACAGTAATGTCAGGACTGGAGCCTCTCTGCAAGAACTCCAGTCCCTTGCTATTAGTGAAAACGGAAAGAAAGTGACTATTTAATGTACTGCACATTTCTATCTCATCATCAGTCATTTCTACTATCAAAGTATTAAGGGGACCTATTAGATCTCTAACTTTACAGTAGATTTATATACCGGTAGTTGGTAAAAATCTTTAGGGTTATTTTTTGAGTCGTTGGCTATCTTGATTTCATATTTTTTTTTTTGCTTTCCTAATTTCCTTTTTGACCTGTTTTGATAGATTCTGATAGTAAATAAGTAGGTGAATTTCGCCTTGCTTAATAATTATTCTATTTAATCCTCTCTTTTAGCTAGAAGATCTAAATATATATATATATATATCAGCAAAGGAGGATATTGTACTGTGTCTTGTTGTTTAGTGCACTACACTCATTACAGAGTGTGTAAACAAATATATAATAATTACTACTTGCCCCCCTCCCCCCCACGCCATCCCATAACTCCTACACACACTTCAAATACTCCCCTTTTCACACCACTTCTCTCACACATTTCCTTTAAGTATCCCTCACTCCATCAAGACCTCCCGCCTACCCTCTAAAACCTCCTATGGGATAAATCAGCTTAATAAGGTAATAAGGGGAAATTTGTATGTATTTGTATTTATTTGTTCATTAACTTATATTATTTATAAATTATTTTTAGTTTCCGCCCAAGATCTCCATCAAGCTTTAAGAAATACCTCTAAGACCCTCATTAGAGATAAACTTGTAGATGTTTCGGAAGAAGAATGTCTCGCTCAAAGGCCGGTTCCTCCTAATTTACAGGCTCGCTATCGCTCGCCAGGAAATAATCAACACCTAAATCACACAACACTAATGGGGCTAAACATGAGGGAGCAGGGAGTCCAGAAAAAAACAAAACTCCCCTCAAGACATGTTACTCAGAATGGGATTATACAACTAGGTAACATAGACTAGTGAACACTTACAGAGAGGATGGCATAAGAGAAGATCAATGAAGAGATGTATAGAGAGGAAACAGAAGAGGAGATGAACGAGAGAAGAGAATGGAAAGAGGATCTAGAACGAAGAAGAAAATGACAGGAAGCTACACACACACGCGCACACACACTTACATAATATTATATCTAGCCGTTCTC
>CM064567.1:25709221-25744221 GCA_032716605.1 Paralithodes platypus | reverse complement strand
ATGGTATCCTGGGGTGCGTATGTAGACAGCGACATAAGTGACTTGACTATTGAGGATTTCAACATTTGGAAGGGAGTGGTTTATGGTTAAATTATTAATAACTACTCAATTAATTGTCCTGGGAGATTTTGTAAATCTTAATAAACTGAAGAAAGGTCCAAAATTCACATTACCAAAGCTGACAAATCTAAATCTAACGCAGTAGATATTTTGAACAAGGTTGACTATATCTAAAATGAATGATCTTTTAAGTGATGAAACTACCTACAGTAATTTAAGATCTAATCCTCTAGACACTGTTAATGCTCAGTTTAACAAGACAATAACAACTTTGCTCAAAGATAATGAATCACTCATGAAACAATTTTCATCATTGAGTCCCACTTTGCCTTACATGTAAAGTTGGTCAAAGTTCCAGGTGACTCACCCTCGCTCTGGGGCTCGCATAATTATCTGGAAATACTGGTGTAGGAAGGAGGTGTGTCTTACAAAGATTGGTATTGGTAGATCTGATTTCGGCTATATCATTGTTAGAATATATACTAAACAAGGGAAAGTAAGCATATCTCAAATAAAAATGCATACATCGCTATGTATGATCGCGAACATTCACCCAAAGTTCGTAGATTTGCTTAAATATTAAAGTTATTATATCCACTGATTAGGGGAAGTGTGGTGGAGTGGTCATGCCACTGGATTGGTAATCCAATGGACCCGGGTTCAAATCCCGATATGTCATGGGAAGATATTATTGGGATTGAATTTGTGCTGTACTTAGTATCAGTGCATTACCACAAAGCCCACCGAAATGCCACAAAAATACCCTCATTGTTCCCTGATTAAATAACACTGTATGAATATTCCCATATTCAAAATATGTTACAGGGGGACAATGCCTAGTGAGTTCACTGCTCAATAGGTAGCGTTCTCAGAGTGAGGGTCTGAGTCTGGAGGGTGAGATGGTGAAGCACTTGAACGAAGCAACCAGCCGCTTCAGAGATGGAGCTGCTTCGAGCCATGATGGATGCTTCACATGTCTCACTCCCAAGACTGGAACAAGACCTCACGGGCTTCACCGTGTTGAGCGGTGGAATGTACAGGCTCTCGGCCTATGCCCGAGATGGAGTAGTTTGAATATAGAAGAAAAAAAACAATAATAATAATACACCAGTATTGCCAGCAAATTCTGCGAGCCCCAGAGCGAGGGTGGGTCAGCTGGAACTTTGACCAACTGTACAAGTCAAATAATCCAGCTAGACCCCTAGTAAGTTCAATTAGTTAATTTTCCTATAAACTTTCAAAATGTTTAGTTTATGTCCTCAACCCACTCGTTGGTAACATATCAAATTCATATATAAAAAATAATGAACACCTAATTGATAAATTGTATGACTTGCATATATCCCATGGCTTCATGCTCGTGAGTTAATATATATCCTCCCTGTTTGACAAGGTTCCGGTAGACGATTTATTAGACTATCTAAACGATGTCTTGGGTGATTTGCCGCTATCTGTTTCTGCATACAATTCTGGAACTGATTAAACTATGCATCATTGGCTGCAGGTTTGAATTTAATGGAGAATATTATGCTCAAAAGTTCGGAATGGCCATGGGCAACCCTTTGTCTCCAGTCCTTAGCAACGTATACATGGAATTTGCTTTAGACTAAATTGTTGAGTAACATTTTTCCAGATAAAGCTGTTTTGTTTTGTTATGTTGACGATATTCTATGGATGTGGCCTATATAATAACGATAATGTTATCAGTTTTCTTGACTCTTTAAATAATTTAGCTCCATCAATTAAATTCACCCTAGAAACAGAGATTGCTAAGAAGTTGCCCTTTTTGGACACTATGATTCACAAAAGTGACTGTGGTTTTGAATTTAGTATTTTTAGAAAACCGACAAGTGTGTTTTCCTATGTTCAGTTTTATTCAGCCCACAATGACAGTTAAACTTTCAGTTTTCTCCTCCATTGTTTTACGTGCCTTACGGATATGCAGCCCAGAGTTTTTAAACCAGGAGGTTGAAAATATTTATAGAATTGGATTAAAATTGAACTATCCCAAGAATTTCATTGATAAATCATTTAATCAAGCCAAAACAAATTCTATACAACCACTCCTAATCCGGCACATAATGGAAGAAATTTGCTTGTTTTACCATAAAGGAAACATTTTGTACAGACTCCTAATTTGCTCAAACTGTTTAATGTAAATGTAGTGCTTAGTAGCATTAGGTCTGTCAAAAGTATGTTGATAAAGAATGCCCCGGAAAAGTCTATGGGATGTGCTTACAAAATACCATGTAAGACCTGTTCTAGTTTAAAATAATATTATATAGGTCAGACAGGCAAAGTTCTAAAGGTTCGAATTAAACAACACCAAACTGATGTTTTGAAAGGGAAGGAGTCGAGCTCTATGTTTGTACAATACATGTTATAGATAATGATCATAATATTGACTGATAATGCTGTTTCTGTGGTACCCTGTACTTTTTTCGTATGCCGTAATATAATAAAATCCAGTTATATTAATAGACGTATGATACCCATATGCATATGTGACTAGGCATGTACAAATTAGATCCACTTATTATATACATTAGGATATTTGTAAGCAACTAAAACAGTACTATAATACTGTTTGAAAAATTATCGTTCGGATACACAGTTATTTTTTTAACTTTAGTTTTATATTATTCGCATATATAATTTTATTTACTTTTAGACAGAGTTGGAACAATACTCAACTATTTTTACAGCAGACTGTATTATTTTATAACAATATGTGTAGCTTTAAAATCAAATTAGCTTCATATGGAACTCAACATTTATTTCACCTTTCTTTGTGTATGTATTAAGCCTGCTTTTATTTCATGATCTTAGTACTTCATAATAAACTTTGTTTTAAATTTATATCTTAAATTTATAGATATTTTTTTCTTTACATTATTTTACTCAACTACGTGACCAGTCCTGTCGTTATTCTTGACTTACAGTGAGCTGGCCTAATAATCCTGAAGGTTGATAGCCTCTGAAGTCCTATTGTTACTAATTAATCAATAATCTCACTCTGTCATTTACCCCTGAAAATGTAATACACGATAGCGCTTGGGTTATTCTTGTGTTTCCTTCCTTCCTTGTGGACCTCTACACATATATATACATATATATATATATATATATATATATATATATTTGAGTGAGTGTGTGTGTGTGTGTGTGTGTACTTACCCTATGATACCTTATGATGTGTTCGCCACTCTTCTAGCGGCACCAAGGAGCGCGACGCCCCTCGTTTTGGGTGGTGATTTGGTGCAGTAGACTGTTTGAAGCGACAGCTCGCTTCCTTGCGAGGATGGGCTCGTCTGGCACCTTTTGCAGTTCGACATCCAGGGCTCTCTTGAAGCTGTCTAACGAGACGTCCCTCATGTCTCGTACTCGCCGTGGGAGTTTGTTGAAGAGACGTGGGCCTCTGTGTGATAACCAGCCCTCTCGCAGAGAGCCCATAGCACCCCTGTTATTCATCCGGGGGATTTCGCATTCCCAGCCTCTCCTATCACTGAATTTCATGACTATCGGAGTATGTAGACTAAACTGAAGGTGTATGTTGTATATATACTGTATATGTATGTGTATTATTATTGTCTTTATTATTTGTTATCATTAATATTGTTACTATTATTATTTTAATATTTTTAATTCTTCCAAATTATTCTTGCATCGTCTTTACGCTATAACTCTGGAACCGCTTTGTCAGATCATGGCCAAACTTTGACATAAGGTGTGTTTGTATATTGAGCAACTTTTGATGTACTAAACATCCAAAATGGTTGTGTCGGCCGCATTTCCGAAAAATTTAAGCCATAAATACGGTCTCTCCCACTCATAGGAGATTATTATGGTTTGGTGTATGGACTCCTCTACCAATGCCCCACAAATGTTATAAGGAAAGGTTACCCCACACATCGTTTTTGGTGGCCATCTTGAACAAAAATGAAATTCACTTAATAATCCAATCCATATCTTGAAAACTGCATAGATGATGTATGCCATTTTTGCATAGTTGGGTGCAGCTCGTGATTCTGTACGTTTAGGTACCAAATACATAGACATTGGTAGATTAGTTTGGCCGCAGCATTGAAAAAACTGCCTCAATTAAATATTGAGTTTAAATTTAAGTCTTCTAGAAATTCCCCACAACATTTTCAGTCATTAGTTGAGTTGAAGTTCCCCCATATCCCCTAGCTTTGCTTAATAAGGCTTGTAGAAATTATTCAGATCCATGCATTATATTTGTTTACAACTCTATGAAATATTAGTCCATTTCAAATTCCAGCAATCTATAACTAACCTACTGCAGCGTGTAGAAAGAGATTGTAGGGAACTAGTAAGAGGAAGTGAGTTTATGAGACGAAATGTTTTTGACTCTTTCGAGAAAATGCAAACAATACTTAGTACAGGGGCGCACTGTGCCCTAATACAGAGCAATAAGCCGTGCGGGAGTGAAGAACCTACAGAGACGGTTGAGCACGCCCAACTTTTGGGAAGCCGTTTTAGCAGAAGTGGTAATTTGATCTTTCCAAGACAGGTCGGAAGAAAAATATACACTTAGAATATTGAGAGAAGATGGAGGGTTGATTTGTGTATTGTTGAAGAATAATTGATAGTCTTGCGGAAGATTGCGATGGAGAGATAGAGAGAAAAATTGTGTCTTGGAGGCATTGAAAGTAACAAGATTTTCTCTGCTCTAATAACAAATTATTTATAGATTAGAAGATAGGCACTCTATGGCCCGGTTACATATTTCTTTATCAAGGCCATAATATAGCCATTGCTAGCCCAATAATATACCTAAACGAGTGAATCACCTCCATGTCAGCTTGTTTCTAAGACTTCTGTATCATCACACAATATCTAGGTTATTTTAGGTAAAAATTGTTTTTTCTTATATAATAATGCTCAAAACATAAAATATAGTACAATACATTATTGTATTTAGTAATGCAGAATGTATAACCTTATTATAAAAGGAAAATGCCACAAAGGCTGAAGAAAGAGAGTCAGAAGGATGATATAAAAACACAACTTAAATGGCAACAATCATACACGGCCACAACCCAAAACACCCACACTCTAATGACCACAACCAAATAGGCTCCACTCCAAAATGGCCATAGCAAAAATGGCTACAATCTGTTCCTTCTACAGTTTCTCCATGCCCGATAAGTTAAATGATCTTTGATATTTGAAACACAGCCAGCACAATACCCTGCATGCAACACCGCTTGAACCCTAGACAACACTTCTTGCAACTCTATTATTATTATTATTATTCTATTATTATTTGTATATGTGTGTGTGATAAAATGACAGATAGATAGATATAGATAGGTGGATAGATGCTTAAATAGTTGGATTGAGAAAGAAAAAAAATCCTCTTAATGTACGTGTAATTCGATACATTGATAAGTGATTTCCTGTTTTATGATACCAGCATTTGTAAAGATATGCATTGCCACTTTTATGTTGTTCTTTCAATAATTTCTGAAGTATTTATGAAATGACGGGGTTAGAAGGAGCCGCATTAGGACTCCAACCATATCTGCCCCCAAATCACGAAGAACCACAACCACCAAGATCCAAGATAGTCACCATAAGAGAAAGGAGAAGAAACAAGAGATAAACCATAACAAGGCAGAAATGGAAGTGACACAGTGCCCTCTAGTAACACAGAGCCCTCTACCGGTGCTCACAGGACAAAGGCCACTCACTAGGGATAATCCTGTACTTCCGGGCGTATCACACGGCCTGCTCCACTACACAGGGGAACCTCGCAAACTAGAACCTGATCTAAATTATGATGAGGAATATTTTATGCAAATGCCCCACCAACATCCGACGTTTTATAACGAATGTTTCGACCAGAATAACCACCTCTACAGCGATGAAAGCAACCAACAATTGCAACAGAAGATAAACCGCTAGTAACGAAAGCTTTCCATAAACTATCAATAATAGATAGAAGTCAGAAGGAATGTAAAATAATTATCATTCACGCATACAAGCTGTCTAAAATATTTGTTTAATATTAATAAATAAAGAATAACATTACCTATGTATCCCTATGTATGTTATATTTTTAAGGCCATTATTAACTACACAATAATGAAGAAAACAAAACAGAATTCACATGCCTCTAATATTCCGAAACACAATAACCAATTTAAAAACGGAATATTACCTACCTGAAATAATTGATTGGTAGGCCAAATTGCGGAATACTTTCGGGTAGCTTTCGAGCGAACTAATTGTGTATACCATTTTGGAGAATACTTCCGTTGGGGTTAGCCAAAATCCCCATGGAAAGTATCTCAGGTGCAGTGACCAAGAGTAGTGTGTAGGAGAGCTAGAAGAACTATCCTAGCTGTGTGTGAGAATGGCATTTCCCTCTGGTGTCCACAGACGGACAAGCCTACGAGTCCACGCGTCGACCAGATCTTTCACGGATCCTACTTCTCCTCCTCACCCCAAATTAAGTGTTTCTGTGTTACTGTATTTTGGGATTGTTGTGGAGGTTATATGAGATATGCTATAGTGTTCAAGTTAACGTAATCTTAGAGGCCCATTTCGGACTCTCCTTTCCATAACCTTTCCCTCGTATTAAGAGAACAAAACACACTCTATGTAAGGTTGGCTAAATCTCTAATGCCCCTTTCCCACTGGTGAGACAAGTCACGATTTTCGTCGCCGAAACCAATAAATTGACACATTCGTGACATGTCTCAACACTTCTCATGAAAAATCGTTTGACTCTCAAGGCCTCTCAAGGCCTCGCAAGGGCCCTCGCGGGTCGTCGCAAATGTTCGCACAGTTCAAAATTTTGGACAAGGACTCACGATGATTGGTTACCCTCGCAAGTATCGTCGAGCATCGCCGAAGAGTTTCTGCGATCATCTGCGACATCGGCGAGACATCGTGGAGTTAGTCGCACGAAAAAAATCGTTGAAATTTTCCAAAACGTCGCACGACTGATCGCCGATGCTCTCGGATGTTCCGAGAACATCGACGATCATCGGCGATTTCCTCGTCGATTAGTCGTCGATGTGCGCACGAATACTAGCCGAGAGTATACCCGCCAGGGGTATGCTCTGCACGAGGCATGCGAAGGGCCTTGCGACGTCGCGGAATGCTCAAGACACACCTGCCGAGGCCAAAGAGCAACTTCGGAGAGGTGGGTAAAAAATAATTATTAGGCCTATAGTGAGATATCTTTCACCTACGGTGAAATTTCATATATTGTTATATTTGTTGTTGTTGTTGATGAAATCTTATAGAATAACCTTTCCTCTTGCCGTTCATGAAAACAAAACAATATAAAAAACAATTATTATGGGTGAAAACCGACTGAGAGTTAGGGCAAATACGGGCGGACTGATGATATGCCTTCACCTACGGTGAAATTCCACATATTGTTATTTTTGTTGTTGTTGTTGATGAAATCTTATAGAATAACCTTTCCTCTTGCCGTTCATGAAAACAAAACAATATAAAAAGCACTTATTATTGGTGAAAACAGACAGGGTTAATATTTTGCTGCGGAATGGATTCTATAAGAGCGAAAAACTATCGTTATAGATTTATTTCTATAAAATCCAATAATGATGATAGATTAATCTAAACACCGCCATTATGTTCAGCGGACATATATATATTTTTTTTTTTTTTGAGAGTAAGCTAAATTTGTACATTTTTCGATAGAAAAATGTCTCCGGCGAAGCCGGATTTCTCCATACAATGCTGGCTCCCTATCGCTCGCCAGGAAGAAATTGACACCTGGATGGGGATAAACGTCTTAAAACAGTAGGCTGAACGGGGCCGAACGGATACAAGGCAAAGAGAGAGGGAGAGAAATAGAAAACAAATAAAAAAACGAGGAGAGGGAGAGAAAGAGAAAACAACAAACAGCAGGTGGGCTCAATGTTTGCGTTACGGCTTAACAATTGAGCCCACCTCGCTTTTTTTAGTTTACTCTTTCTCTCTCTCTCCTCGGTTTTTTTGTTTTTTTCTATTTCTCTCCCTCTCTCTTTGCCTTGTATCCGTTCAGCCTACTGTTTTAAGACGTTTATCCCCATCCAGGTTTCAATATTTTCCTGGTGAGCGGTAGCGAGCCAACATATATATTTTATGTTTTGAGAGCAAGCTAAATTTGTACATTATTTGATAGAAAAATGTCTCCGGCGAAGCATTGCCAACCTCCGAATTAAGGGGAGATGGGTCGTTTTTCTGGTCCCCTATCTTCCTCATGGTTAACCCCATAAGTTTTCATATTTTATGACGTTCGGCCCATTAGTTTGGCGTGATATGCTAATTCCACTCTGCAATTAGCACATTCACGTTACATTTGCTCACCTGCGCACACCTCGCCGATCTCGCCGACGTATGTGCGATGCCAACACCGATGATCGATGATCGACAACGATGAATCATGAATCGTTCATTCATCGCAAGAATTTGTGCCTTAAAAAAATACTCTTATCACCTCGCCGAAGTAAACGCCGAACCGAACCATCGCTTGGATAGATCGCCGAAGACGTCGCAGAACATACGGCGAGTATTCTTTCATCCTCGCATGATCTCGCAAGAGATTTTTGAAAATGTGACATGCCTCGCAGAGGTTCATCGGCGAAACATCGCTCACTTCCCCGATAACGTCGCCGATGTCGGTGATTGCGTCGCCGCCGACATCGGCGACATCTTCGTCGAGTATAATTTGTCATCTGTTTGTAACGGTCGAAATCGTGAAAGTCCCGCGACACACGTATTCTTGCGAATTTGACAAAACGAAGGCATCGGCGACGAAAATCGTGACTTGTCTCACCAGTGGGAAAGGGGCATTACACTCTGGATATAACTCATTTATATTCCATACCAATGTTATATATATACCTGACCTAGTATTTATAACATACACCACACGTAATTACCAGTGAACACTCTCAGATCTTATTCGTTGTGTTATTATTTTGCTGGGTACGTAAGTGCATATTGAAGTGTCCACAGAGAGTGTAATTATGTAAACTCTTACGTCTCTAAGTTCATTTATACTTTATTTAGAGTACAAATCATGTCTCCATTTGCTTCCCCCTTGAATAGTTAAAATCTGTATGTTTAGTGCATTATTCATTCGTTTTGTCTTCCCTTAATTTACGCTCAGATTCGTGAATTTATATTTTACTATTAGCCTATATTCGGTCAACCACGTTATACGGTTAATATTATTTTATAATCAGTTCGGGAATTTCTATTTTACCTTTCTGTGTTCATAGCCTCCATTTTGGCTAATTTTATGTTACAACTAGTTCTGTGAATTCATTTTATTTTATTATTTATTCCGCCACTTATTTTGGCGAT
Organism: Paralithodes platypus; assembly: GCA_032716605.1. Classification (NCBI taxonomy): domain Eukaryota; kingdom Metazoa; phylum Arthropoda; class Malacostraca; order Decapoda; family Lithodidae; genus Paralithodes; species Paralithodes platypus. The sequence continues at coordinate 25,734,804 of CM064567.1, read as the reverse complement.
TCCTATTATATTTGCAAGTTCTGTGAAGATTTATTCATAATTACTGCGTTCTAACCACATTTGGTTAATTTTATACACTGCACGTTCTGTGAAATTAAGTTCCTTGATTACTGTTCCATTTGGCCATGATTCTGGCTAAGTATTATTTTTCGTATACTTGGTGTGTATTTATTCACCATTCTGAGTTGGCAGTTTAAATCTAACTTATATTTTCTTACACATAGGACTAAAGTCAAATTTACGCATTTAAATCCCAGACTTCAAATTACATATTCAAGTTGTTTATTCATATACCCTCTCAGTAGACATGACGTACCCCCCCACCCCCTAGGCGCGGTATCTTTTATGTTTACCTGCCTGATCCACACCAAGCAGAACTCAGCCGCGCTCCGCCTCCTGAGGTCGCATTATCCTTTGTCCACTTTTATTTATATATACCTCTCTTTGTACATTTAACTATCATACATATTGTCATCACATCTATGCCTATCTTATGTATTATTGTAATTTGACTTTGATGTTATGTTGTGACGCCGTCACTGTTAATACCAATGGACTTAGATTGATATAACTAAGCTCCAGATGTGTTCTGTGCTCTGTACCCTAGCTAAATAAGAAATAAAACTTGTGTACCTAACTTGTGTATTCATTGTCTTAGGTGGTGTTTGAGTGAACTGGGAAATATTGATATCAATGCTAGTTGTGTTCCTGTCGAGCAGTATCAAGTTCTGAGTTTCCGATATAGGAATTAAAGGAATATATACAAAGTGTGCTGGATTACAGCGACGCATAACAATTTACATACAACATTAAATTACATCAATTTTATGTAAATTTGATTATATATAGGCATGTGATAAGGAGTTGCTGGAACTCCTGTTTCATTTGTCTAGCTTCAATCACTGTTTCTGTTTATGTCTCACCTACACAGCATAATTCAGCTAGCTCTCACAAATATCTCCAATTCATTTCACTACACTAAACAGGCACATCACACTTCTTTCGAATACCCCAAAAAAGAAAAAAGTTTATAATATCACTCTTTCAATCTTTCAACTTTGTGGGGGCCCTTATTGCAGGCAGCTTTATTTACAAATATATATATATATATATACATAATATATATATATATATATATATATATATACTGTATATATATATATATATATATATATATATATATATACCCGGTATATATATTTTGTTATGCCGGGATAGAATATTTATATCTCGTTATCCAGTCTGCACTAAAATTCAGTTATGGACTTATAGACCGTAAATATCCTAAACAGGAACACGTTCTTAATCACAGAAATAGGTATTCAATCAGGTGCTACAAAACTCAATGACATCATACGTGTAAATTATACACATATAGTTTATTCAATGGCATAGGGTTCATATACTTATTGCTTCTTGCGTATACTCCGGATCTCTCAATGCGTTGCATAATTATCTCAATGTTAAGATCACGGATGTATCGAGCTAAATGAGGACTGAGGGTTAACTTAACTATTATAAGAAACAGTAAACAACACATGTAATGCATAAATATTCAGTCTCTGATTAAGAACACAAATTATAATCTATTGTGGTAATATGAAAATAGGAAATATACAATTAATAAGAAAGAACACGTGACATATAGAATCAACCCTTGACAATAATATATATGCGAGTCGAGTGTGTACCGTATATATATTTTTTAAAACACAAGTTTCCCCGGATATGGGAGAATGAAGCGAATTGAGAAATAAAACAAGTACAGTACATGAACGGCTGGTTCGAGTAACGCTCACGGGTGGTGAGGGGCGTTCGTGGCCAAGTAAATCAGCCTGGGTAGTGGTGGCTAATGACCAGGTAAATAGCTCAGGTCATTCTAGTTACTGCGATCTTGGAAATTCTATTTGCTATTTGTGCGATTATGATCTTAATACTTGGGAGAAAGAGTGGAAATTAAGGGGAATGATATGCTGAATTACTTTTACGATTCAACTTACTATTAACTTTATTTTAGTAAATTATGATCTGAACATATATTTCTTCAATCATTATATGTAATAATATTAACTCGGTCGAGGAATTCAGATTTAATAATTTACCTTTACTGATGAATATTCAAAGGTTTAAGATCTCTTGAACGGAATCAAGCAATAATATGGTTAACAGAACTAACGTAGTTAACCAATATAAAGCAACACGTAAAATAAAATTAGCGTGTACGAATGATTAGTATAATACTAATAATAGAAAAATGGCGCACACGACGAAGTTGTACTACTATAAATACCTAAAAGGGCATAAAAAGAGATCTGAACGAGTTAGCAGATTCCTATGGCGTACACGAACAAGTTGTACTAATGGAAATACCTAATAAGGCATAAAAGGAGGTCTGAACGAGTTAACAGATTCTTATCAAGAATTCAAACAAATAGCGGTGTATTCGGATTGATGAATAATTAGATATTCGATCTATGCAAGACTAGAATTCCTAGACGATAAGAACCAAAATTATCTACATCAATAATCAAATGAACATAAATACGGTTAACAAACGAGCATAAATTTAGAATCTCATGAAGAAAATATAGATAATAATTAATAACAATTCTTCACAATGAGGGGGGACTGATACAAAAAGAACATGAAATTGAGCGTAGGTTCTAGGTAACAGGTGATTATTTAAAGAAGGGAATAATTACACGTAATACACTTCGACTTCAACTTGCAACATACATAATAGAATTTGACATATACAAGGAAAATCTGTGAGTATTTGGATAGGTGCTTTAATGAACACAAGTATGTAACATATGCGTAATACGTTCTAGGAGAGTTATATAAAATATGAACACTTAGATCTTAGGCACAGATCTATATAACAGGTACTACAAATTCTGAGAGATTAACACATACGCAATGAATAAGGATCTTGGACACAAATCTATAGATAATTAAGCACTGTAATATTCACATATTTTAACCTTACCTTCACAGCAATAATCACAACGTAAGTTACTCAGAAACACTTAGGGTAATAAAGGAGGGTAGAGAGCTGAGAGAAAGTCTGGCCGACGTTGAACGTAGGTCCACAGGGCAGCACTTCAGGAGGAACTGCTTCTCACAATCAGGACTTCAGGATCCGGACTTCAGAAGGCACACAGCAGGTTCGGCGTGCTCTCAGGGCAGGAGGGAAGGCACGACAATGGCTCCATTGCTGTGATATGTCCCGTTCTTCTCAGAATTAAGGACATCACCCCAGTGGTTGTGTGCTTACTTTTCCTATATTTTCGTTGAGGCTATGTTTGACTTAATTCTTGCCTCTTACTTATAGGAATTCAATGTAAAAAGGATATTGTAATACGTTGTGATCAAGTTGTGATGATTAATACTTAACTAAGACATACATGGTAATTATTGTTAGGTACATACTGATAATAGCTATTTTATTTAACACTTAGGTGATAGTTACTTAGCCTAGTATGCATGTAATAATGATTATACTGATTACTTCATAATTGAAACTCTTTGGCTAACTTGGTAATAGTTCGTCTATCCTTTCTTCTACTGTTATGATGGATGGTTCTCCAGGCCCATCATAATTGATAGACCTAATTAGTTCCACTTGTTCCGGTAGCATTCTGGCCTTTGGTGTTTTACTTGCATAAACATTTCTTCGTTATACTGCAAATCCGGGTGTCTGGACAAATGGTGGCTGGTGTTTGGCGAGCGTAGTTTGAAACCGCTGCTGTGATAGGACATCAGGATTTCCCTTTACCTGGGGTAACTGTCCTAGATGACCCGGTCCCACGTCCCATAGAATCTGAAGAATTCCTGAGGTCATGGAGTGCTCGGGTAAACGTTGCTTCCTTCGTTTCTTCTGTACTTGTAGGCTCGCAATCTTATAGGAGGTTTCCCTGGAGCCCGTTCTCACCAACCCCGTCACTTCATATACTGTATATATACTGTATATATATATATATATATATATATTAGTTATGTCAGGAGTATCGCTAAATGTTATGTGGTATATTCTGTGTTCTGTTTACGTCCATTTATCTTACTACTCAATACCTTCCGAGAACCCTTTGTTTGACTTCTCCTTGTCTGATATTACCATTTATTTTTATTTATTCCTCGACATTCACATTTATTACCCATTTTATCCCTATCCATTCCCCAATTTTTCCCCAATTATTCCTTCATTGAATCCCATGTATTTCACCTTTTATCCCCATTTATCCCTATATAATCATTCATTTATTCCCATGTATTCCCCATCTATTTCTATTTATGCCTATATTCGTTTCCAATTTTTCCACACATATCCCACTTTATTCCCACATTTATTCCCATTTTATCCCTCATTTATTACTATTTATTCCCAGTTACTCCCTCATTTGTTGCCATTCCCTTTTAATCCTTAATTTTGTTGTCATATATTCCCATTTTCTCCCCCATTTATTGCCTTTTATTCCCATTTATAACACACGGCACAACAATAGAGAAACAAACAAAACGTAATTATAGGACCGTGTAATACAAAATTATAGTACCAGACGACACAATATAATAGTAGGCCTACCAGACGACACAAAGCCATAGTATCAGACGACACAATATCAAAGTAACAGACTACACTATATCAAAATAACAAAATACACCATATCAAAGTAACAGACCATACAATATCAAAGTAACAGACGACACACTATCAAAGTAACAGACGACACGATATCAACGTAACAGACGACACAATATCAAAGTAACAGACGACACAATATCAAAGTAACAGACGACACAATATCAAAGTAACAGACCACACAATATCAAAGTAACAGACCACACAATGTCAAAGTAACAGGCCACACAATATCAATATACTGATTACAATCAACACAGCATCAAACCAACAAACCACAACATCAAACCAACAAACCACCACCACATCAACCAAACAAACCACCACAACATCAAACAAACAAACCAACACAGCATCAAACAAACAAACCAAAATACATCAACCAAACAAACCAACACAGCATCAAACAAGCAAACCACCACAACATCAAACAAACAAACAAACACAGCATCAAACAAGCAAACCACCACAACATCAAACAAACAAACAACCACAACATCAACCAAACAAACCAACACAGCATCAAACAAACAAATAAACACAGCATCAATCAAACAAACCACCACAACATCAAACAAGCAAACCACCACAACATCAAACAAACAAACCAACACAGCATCAAACAAACAAATCAACACAGCATTAAACAAACAAACCAACACAGCATCAAACAAACAAACCACCACAACATCAAACAAATACACCACCACAACATCAAACAAGCAAACCACCACAACATCAAACAAACAAACCAACACAGCATCAAACAAACAAATCAACACAGCATCAAACCAACAAACCAACACAGCATCAAACACACAAACCACCACAGCATCAAACAAACAAACCACCACAACATCAAACAAACAAACAAATACAGCATCAAACAAGCAAACCACCACAACATCAAACAAACAAACAACCACAACATCAACCAAACAAACAAACACAGCATCAAACAAACAAACAAACACAGCATCAAACAAACAAAAAAATACGGCATCAAACAAGCAAACCACCACAGCATCAACCAAACAAACACAGCATCAAACAAACAAACCACAACAGCATCAACCAAACAAACAAACACAGCATCAACCAAACAAACAAACACAGCATCAAACAAACAAACCACCACAGCATCAACCAAACAAACCAACACAGCATCAACCAAACAAACAAACACAGCATCAACCAAACAAACAAACACAGCATCAAACAAACAAACAAACACGGCATCAAACAAACAACACAACACAGCATACAAACAAACAAATACAGCATCAAACAAACAAACCACCACATCAAAACAAACCACCACATCAAAACAAACCACTACAACATCAAACAAACAAACCACCACAACATCAGATATACCACCACAACATCAAACAAACAAACAAACACAGCATCAAACAAACAAACCACCTCAACATCAAACAAACAAACCACCTCAACATCAACCAAACAAACCAACACATCAAACAAACAAACCAACACAGCATCAACCAAACCAACCAACACAGCATCAAACAAACAAACCACCACAACATCAAACAAACAAACCACCACCACCACCACAAACAAACCACCACAACATCAAACCAACAAACCAACACAGCATCAACCAAACAAACCACCACAACATCAAACAAACAAACCACCACAACATCAAACAAACAAACCAACACAGCATCAACCAAACAAACCACCACAGCATCAACCAAACAAACCACCACAACATCACGCAAACCAACACAACATCAGATATACCACCACAACATCAACCAAACAAACCAACACAGCATCAAACCAACAAACCAACACAGCATCAACCAAACAAACCACCACAACAATAAGCAAACCAACACAACACCAAACAAACAAACAACCACAACATTTAACACACAAACCAGCACAACATCAAACAAACAAACCGCCACAGCATCAAACAAACAAACCACCACAACATCAATCATACAAACCACCACAACATCTAACATACAAACTACCACAACATCAAACCACCACAACATCAATCATACAAACCACCACAACATCTAACATACAAACCACCACAACATCAAACATACAAACCACCACAACATCAAACATACAAACCACCACAACATCAATCATACAAACCACCACATCTAAATACAAACCACCACAACATTAAACATACAAACCACCACATCATCAATCATACAAACCACCACAACATCTAACATACAAACCACCACAACATCAAACATACAAACCACCACACCATCAAACATACAAACCACCACAAAATCAATCATACTAACCACCACAACATCAAACATACGAACCACCACAACATCAAACATACAAACCACCACAACATCAATCATACAAACCACCACAACATCAAACAAACGAACCAACACAGCATAAAAAAAAACACAGCATCAAACAAACAAACCACCACAGCATCAAACAAACACAACATCAAGCAAACCGACCAACACAACATCAAACAAACAAATTACCACAACATAAAACATACAAACCAACACAGCATCAAACAAACAAACAAACACAGCATCAACCAAAAAAAACACCACAGCATCAACCAAACAAACCACCACAACATCAAGCAAATCAACCAACACAACATCAAACAAACAAATTCAAACAAACAAATCACCACAACATCAAACAAACAAACCAACACAGCATCAGACAAACAAACCAACACAGCATCAAACCAACAAACCAACACAGCATCAAACAAACAAACAAACACAGCATCAACCAAACAAACCACCACAACATCAAACAAACAAACCACCACAGCATCAACCAAACAAACCAACACAACATCAAACGGTGATGGGCTGGTCTATCAGAGTGAGAACTGAGCGATCTCTGTCATACCCATAGCTTACTCTGACTGTTCCTTTTACTTATATATTTTCTAGATCTCAAGTGACGGCGTCTCTTCCGTGGATTGACCTCCCAATTTACCAAGATTGGGAGCCAAAGCGTCACCTTTTTCCTTTGCCCTTCAACTTTTTCTTCATAATTGCTGAGGGGCACAGGGCCCTGGGTGGGGCTTTAGTTTCCCGGGCGTTTCCGCACCCTCCTCAGCTCCCCGCCATGGAGTGGCTTCGGTCACCCAGGCTTTATTGTGGTAAGCAGGGAGGGTTCTGTGGGGGCGCTTGGTTATCGCCTTGGCTTTGCTCGGGGCCTTGGGGCTGTTCGGCCAGGCAGCTTGGGGAACAACAACAACAACAACAACAACAACACAGCATCAAACAAACAAACCAACACAGCATCAAACAAACAAACCAACACAGCATCAAACAAACAAACTACCACAACATCAAACAAACAAACCACCACAACATCAAACAAACCACCACAGCATCAACCAAACAAACCAACACAGCATCAAACAAACAAACCAACACATCATCAAACAAACAAACCAACACAGCACCAAACAAACAAACCAACACAGCATCAAACAAACAAACCACCACAACATCAAACAAACAAACCACCACCACCACCACAAACAAACCACCACAACATCAAACAAACAAACCAACACAGCATCAACCAAACAAACCACCACAACATCAAACAAACAAACCAACACAACATCAACCAAACAAACCACCACAGCATCAACCAAGCAAACCACCACAACATCAAGCAAACCAACACAACATCAAATATACCACCACAACATCAACCAAACAAACCAACACACCATCAAACCAACAAACCAACACAGCATCAACCAAACAAACCACCACAACATCAAGCAAACCAACACAACATCAAACAAACAAACAACCACAACATTAAACACACAAACCAGCACAACATCAAACAAACAAACCGCCACAGCATCAAACAAACAAACCACCACAACATCAATCATACAAACCACCACAACATCTAACATACAAACCACCACAATATCAAACATACAAACCACCACAACATCAAACATACAAACCACCACAATATCAAACATACAAACCACCACACCATCAAACATACAAACCACAACAACATCAATCATACAAACCACCACAACATCAAACATACAAACCACCACAACATCAAACATACAAACCACCACAACATCAAACATACAAACCACCACAATATCAAACATACAAACCACCACAACATCAAACATACAAACCACCACAACATCAATCATACAAACCACCACAACATCAAACATACAAACCACCACAACATCAAACATACAAACCACCACAACATCAATCATACAAACCACCACAACATCAAACATACAAACCACCACAACATCTAACATACAAACCACTACAACATCAAACATACAAACCACCACAACATCTAACATACAAAACACCACAACATCTAACATACAAACCACCACAACATCAAACATACAAACCACCACAACATCAAACAAACGAACCAACACCGCATAACAAAAAAACACAGCATCAAACAAACAAACCACCACAGCATCAAACAAACAAACAAACACAACATCAAGCAAACCGACCAACACAACATCAAACAAACAAATTACCACAACATCAAACCAACAAACCAACACAGCATCAAACAAACAAACAAACACAGCATCAACCAAAAAAAAACACCACAGCATCAACCAAACAAACCACCACAACATCAAGCAAACCAACCAACACAACATCAAACAAACAAATTACCACAACATCAAACAAACAAATCACCACAACATCAAACCAACAAACCAACACAGCATCAAACAAACAAACAAACACAGCATCAAACAAACAAACCAACACAGCATCAAACAAACAAACAAACACAGCATCAACCAAACAAACCACCACAACATCAAACAAACAAACCACCACAGCATCAACCAAACAAACCAACACATCATCAAATGGTGATGGGCTGGTCTATCAGAGTGAGAACTGAGCGAACTCTGCCATACCCATAGCTTACTCTGACTGTTCCTTTTACTTATATATTTTCTAGATCTCAAGTGACGGCGTCTCTTCCGTGGATTGACCTCCCAATTTACCAAGATTGGGAGCCAAAGCGTCACATTTTTCCTTTGCCCCTCAACTTTCTCTTCATAATTGCTGAGGGGCACAGGGCCCTGGGTGGGGCTTTAGTTTCCCGGGCGTTTCCGCACCCTCCTCAGCTCCCCGCCATGGAGTGGCTTCGGTCACCCAGGCTTTATTGTGGTAAGCAGGGAGGGTTCTGTGGGGGCGCTTGGTTATCGCCTTGGCTTTGCTCGGGGCCTTGGGGCTGTTCGGCCAGGCACCTTGGAGAACAACAACAACAACAACAACAACACAGCATCAACAAACAAACCAACACAGCATCAAACAAACAATCCAACACAGCATCAAACCAACAAACCAACACAGCATCAAACAAACAAACCAACACAGCATCAACCAAACAAACCACCACAACATCAAACAAACAAACCACCACCGCATCAACCAAACAAACCAACACAGCATCAAACCAACCAACCAACACAGCATCAAACCAACAAACCAACACAGCATCAAACAAACAAACCAACACAGCATCAACCAAACAAACCACCACAACATTAAACAAACAAACCACCACAGCATCAACCAAACAAACCAACACAGCATCAAACAAACAAACCAACACAACATCAAACCAACAAACCAACACAGCATCAACCAAACAAACCACCACAACATCAAACAAACAAACCACCACAACATCAAACAAACAAAACAACACAGCACAAGACAAACAGCACTATCAACACAGTATCAGACTAACAACAAACAGCACCAAGCCAACAGCACCACCAATCACACAGCATCAGTTTAACAATAATCTAAAGTAATAACCACAGCACCCAACAAACAAACAAACACATCAAAAACACAGCACCATAAACACAGTATCAGACTAACAACAAACAGCACCAAACAAACAACGCAGCAGCAGCACAGCACTACACAACGCAGCAGCAGCACAGCACTACACAACAGCACCGTAATGTATGGCCCTCTTCCCACCAACCATATTGATACGGAAATTTGCAATGCTAAATCTTCTATTGAACATATACCTCCATACCTCCTCACTCCTCCTTCCTTCCAAGATATATTCTCTCTCTCTCTCTCTCTCTTAGCCTTTTGTTTTGTTGTTCCACGTCTTTCACCGTTACAGTATATATATATGGTATGAATCGTTTACCATTCATTTTAAAGGCCGGATCACCTCGGGTTTGATTTGTGTATCTGTGTAACTCTATTTACCTATCTCTTTATATAAACATTACAGTACATTTTGATACTAGTCAAAGTGAAAAGAGGAACGTTTGATAATATTACTATCCTAAGACTAACTTATGTTATTCATATTAAACAAGATTAATTTGCAATAATTATCTTTCGCTCTTTCTATATCTCTCTCTCTCTCTATCTCTCCCATTGCTTTTTTCTTTGCTTTCCTTTCTTTCCATCTTTCTATCACTATCGGGTTTGCTATGTCTTCTAGAATTGAGTTCTGACCGCCTCGCTGGGATCGTAAGGTCTGTGTGGCCACTGTTTATTTATAATTCTATGTAAATCTCTCGTTCTCATTCTCTCTCTCTCTCTCTCTCTGATGTACATAATATCTAAAAAATCTTCGCTCAATTCAACCGTATGTTTTCTTTGTTCTACCCCTTATATCACATCCGTTTCATTCATTCACTTGTCAAATTCCTCTGTTCACTATAAATTATATACTTTTTTATGGTTTAAGGGGAGACTTTTGTATATTAATTTATTTATTTAATATTATATTTTTACTCCCCACGTTGATGAGATGGTAAAAAATATACATAATCAATAAATGAATGTGCATACATACATATATTATATATATACAATATATATATATATATATATATATATATACTGTATATATATGTATATATATATATATTTAATACCTCTTCCACATTTTTCAATACGTTTCTTTATTTGGAAATCATATTCAACAATGGTACTGCTTCCTTCCATCTCTCATTTTATTGTGCTTGTGTGTATGTGTGTGTGTGTGTGTGAATGTGTGTGTGTGTGTGTGTGTACTAGATAGAGATAGAGAGGGGGGTACGGAGACAATAAGAAACCGTGAAAGATAGAGATGGTGGGGCCAGGTCACGTGGGACACTCAAACTACTGGTAAGTAAATTTTCACTCAAGTTAGTGCTCTGTCTTGCCTCACCGTGTATCATTCTTTATCACATTGTAGCACACCGTATCACAATGTAACGTTCTGTATATCCCTGTCTTATGTATGACCCTGTATTACATTTTAGCACACTATATCACATTGTATCGTTCTGTGTCACCTTGTAGCACATTCTGTCACGCTGTCTTATTCTGAATCTTGTATTCTTCTTGTATAAAGGAAACAAAAGGCGATGATGCCTGTAACAAGGGTCCCCCCCCCCCCTAATGTTTTTGTTTTTGTTTTGTTTTTGAATGAGTGACAAAGCCAAATTCATGACACGTCAGAGTCAAAATGTCAGGACAAACGCAGCTTGAAGCAGCTTAAGAAATAGGATGAGGGAGAGAGCCCCAGTGTTTACTTGTTGAGTAGAAGAAAAATTGGGAAAATCGATTCATTCTTGGATTAGAGAGTTGAACAGACTATGGGTGATAATTTGTTGAAAGTCGGGTGCCACACACTCTCTGTAAGGCTGAGAAGGCTCAGAAGTACACTGATTATTAGGTCCGTACAAAGCGAGGACCTCTAGGGCTTACACATGTCGTTGTTGTTGTTGTTAGGGCGACGCTTATTAAAAAGTGCTAGTTCTCGGTTATTACTGAACCAAATTAAAAAAATGTTTTTTACATGCATAAACGCTGATCTATGCTCTAGTCTAGGCTGTAACAGAGCCCTTTTTTTTTATTTCGTCCTGGGCGCCCCTCAAATCGCCACCTTCTGCAGTAGGGCGACGTTGATTAAAAATTGCTAGTTTTTGGTTATTACTGAACCAAATTTAATGACCTTACACATGCATATAAATGATCTATCCACTAGGCTGTAACGGAGCCCTTTGCTTCAATTCCGCCCTGGGCGCCCCCCAATTACCCACCTTCTGAAGTAGAGCAACACATATAAAAATTTGCTATTTCTTGGTTGTTACTGAACCATATTTAATGAACTTACACGCGCATACTCGAATATATCGTCGAGGCCGTAATGGAGCCCTTTTCACAAATTTCATTCTGGGTGCCCCGTTAATCGGCGCCTTCTGCAGTAATTATGACAAATGAAATGGCCACCTGCTTGGAAATTGCTAAGACATTTTTCATAGAACTCTTTATGTATAGACTTGCTTATTGTTCAGGCTGTAAGAGGGCACATTTAAAATACTTAGCCTTTGGTGGTTAACTATAGGGCCCCTTCTACAGGATTAGATGGAAAATTTAATCGGCTGTCTTTTGATGTCTTTGCTTTGCCAATTTAATTCACATGCATACTGTATATTGTAGTCTGATCTATTCCTTGACCATAACGGAGTCCAATCTCCAACTTTAGCCCAGGGCGCCTCACTACTGTCTCCCTTTTACAGGAATGAAGTAAAATTAAATCAGATATTTCTCTGGGATAAATAAACCATATATTTATTGTACATACATATGCTTTCAATTAATAAGTGGATCCAAAATGTCGGCCATGGCGTCCCACCACAGACCCTCTTCTACAGGAATGACGGAAAGTGAAAATGGTTATATTTTGGGAATAGTACTCATATTTACTTGCACATGTACATAATTTCATCTATTTCATAGACATATTGGTCGGAGCCTTATTTTCCAATTTTGCCCAGGGCGCCCCGCTGTTGCTTCCCTTTGGCAGGAGTGACAGAAAATGTGATCCAGTGTTAATGAAAGACGTTACGTGCCTACGCACATTATTTTCTTTACCTCCGTCAAAGAAGTTGGAGGATGTTATGTTTTTGCCTCTATTTTTTTTTTCTGTTTATTTGTTTGTATGTCTGTAAACAAGATATGGCCTATCAAAAAACTATGAACAGATTCTCTCGAAAGTTGGAGGCCAGATAGGATATACACCAAGAAAGTAGTAATTTAATTGTGGAGGAGATTGGTAGAGTGCATACCTCCGCCAGTGTAGACGGCTCACAAAGTTATGAACTGATGTTTACAAAATTTGGTGGGCATATAGGTTATGTCCCATGGAAGTAGTTACATTTAGAAAGTGAATGGTAGAGTGCATACCTCCGCTAACTTAGGCGGAGGTATGCACTTTCCAGAATGCCCCTCTAGTTACCTCCACCAACAAAATTGGACGGAGGTTATGTTATTGCCTCCGTTTGTCTGATTGTCTGTAAAAAAAAGATATCTAAAAAAGTTATAAACTGATGACCACGAATTTGGTGAGCAGATACGATATGCTCCAAGTAAGAAGTGATCTAATATTGGAGGCGATCAATAGAGCACATACCTCCGCCAGAGTAGGCGGCTCTCAAAGTTATGAATCAATTTTTACGAAATTTGGTGGTTATTATTGAACCTAATTTAGTGATCTTCCACATGTATATACTCTAATCTATTATCTAGGCCGTAACAGAGCCCCTTGTTTTATATTTTATCCTGTGCGTCGCACCACGCGCCTCGGAGTTAACACGGCCGCACGGACCTTTGGTCCAACTTGGACTTGTTGAAATAGCGGTAGGTTGAGTGAGAGATGCAACATTGCGGCGTGAAGTGAGAGATAGTAGGGAATTAGTAAGAGGAGGTGAGTTGATGTTACAAACACTTTTGGCTGTACCCTTTCGAGAAGTGTGATATGTGTGGAACCTCCCCATACATGCGAACAATACTCGATACATTGGCACACTGTGTCCCTGTACAGAGCATGAAGCCGTGCGGGGGTAAAGAACCCCGGTGACGGTTGATCACACCTAACTTCTGGGAAACTGTTTTAGCGAGAGCGGTGGCATGGTCTTTCCAAGACAGATCCTATATCACATTGTATCATCCTGTATCTCCCTGTCTTATGCATCCTCCTGTATCACATTGTAGCATTCTCTATAACTATTTATTACATTCTATCACTGTCTTAATCTGTATCATCCTATGCCACATTACATCATCCTGTATCAGGACCCTGTCTTATGTATCCCTTTGTATCACATTGTATCGGCTTATTCTATTTATTCTGCATCACCCTGTCCTATTTTGTATAATCCTGTCTATTTCTGTATCACCCTGTATCATAACTGTCTTGCTTTGTACCATCTTATATCACTTTGTATCATCCTGGATCACCGTGTCTTATGTATCACATTGTATCGTTTCCTTTTCCCTATTCTGTATCACCTTGTATTATCCTATATATTCAGCATGACCCTCTATCACTCAATATTAAGGGGAGGATTTTAGTTTGTTCCCTAGTCCTCCATCAAGCTTAAAATGTATCCCCAAGACCCCCGTTCTAGATACATTTGTACATTTTTCGGCAGAAAAATTTCCTGGACGGAGGCCGGTTCTTCCTAAATTACTGGCTCGCCATCGCTCGCCAGGAACAAATCGACACCTAAATGTCATGAAAGTTCTTAACATTGGCAGAAATGGGGCTAGAAGTCTTAAAATCGTCAAACTGAACGTCTTTAAATCTCAAAATTAATGGGGCTAAGCATGAGGGAGAAGGGGTCCAGAAAAAAAGTAAATAATTGGAAATCTGCTCTTAAGCTGGTGTCACAAGGTTACTTTAGCGGTGTGTGTATCGGAGCCACCGTATCCAAGTCAAAGCAGCTATAAACCAGTCTACAGTCGGACAACTTTGTATTCTATTATATCAATAGTTTGCATCTTAGAGGTCATAAAGGTCATAAAAGGTCATTAGACGACTAGGCAGCAAAACCATTCAAAATAACATGATCTCTGTAGCCGATAAATGTGTATGGGTGACGCCAGATGTGCCCCTACCACCCTGTCTTTATCCATATCACTCGTATCAAGACAATTATATTAAAATTAGGAAGAAACATTCCCAGTTAGATACCAGAGAGTTAATTGAGATAGTCTTTACCCATTTAATTTCCACAGATCCTTCCTCAATCTCTGTATAATGTCGTCTAATGATAGTCAGAATAAGCTTCCAAAACGCTGCATAAGCCTCAAGGGGTTACAAATAAACCCAATTCGTCACAATTTCGTGTTATCTACTCGCTAGCTCCCAATCTATCCAATGTATCCGAATAGTTGCCGAATAGTTGCATCCATAATGAGAGGCAGTGAGATCACTGTTAATATTACACTAAAATATACTGGTGTGCACATAATTACAGTTAGTTAACGAGAAAGAGAGAGAGAGAGAGAGAGAGAGAGAGAGAGAGAGAGAGAGAGAGAGAGAGAGAGAGAGAGAGAGAAGGGTTAAAATGGGTGAGAGAAATAGAGGGGTGGAGGGGGGCTACTGCAGGGAAAAGGTTAACAGCTGATAAAGGTAGGGGGGGGGGGGGGGGGGGGGAGGGAAAAGTTTGAGGTGTTAGTTAGCCAGTCCGTGAAGTTTTAACGTTAATGGTTTATGGTGAATGGGTAGGGGGAAGGGGAGGGGGGAGAATACAGCCAGAGAAGAGAAAAGATGGAAGATGGATAGGGGGAGGGGGGGGGGGGATACAGTCAGATTATAGAAAAGTTGGAAGATGGGTAGGGGGAGAGGGGTGGGAGGATACAGTCAGAGAAGAGATAAGGTGGAAGATGGGTAGGGGAGGGGGGGATACAGAGAGAGAAGAGATAGGGGGGGAGGGGGGGGGGGGGGGGGGGGGGATACAGTCAGAGAAGAGATAAGGTGGAAGATGGGTAGGGGGAGGGGGGGGATACAGTCAGAGAAGAGATAAGGTGGAAGATGGGTAGGGGGAGGGGGGGATACAGTCAGAGAAGAGATAAGGTGGAAGATGGGTAGGGGGAGGGGGGGGATACAGTCAGAGAAGAGATAAGCTGGAAGATGCGTAGTGGGTGGGGGGGGATACAGGCAGAGAAGAGATAAGGTGGAAGATGGGTAGGGGGAGGGGGGGATACAGTCAGATTATAGAACAGGTGGAAGATGGGTAGGGGGAGAGGGGTGGGAGGATACATTCAGAGAAGAGAAAAGATGGAAGATGGGCAGGGGAGGGGGGGATACAGTCAGAAAAGATAAAAGGTGGAAGATGGGTGGGGGAGGGGAATACAGTCATAGAATAGAACAGGAAGAGAAGATGGGTAGGGGAGGGGTGGATACAGTCAGATTATAGACAGGTGGAAGATGGGTAGGGGGAGAGGGGTGGGAGGATACATTCAGAGAAGAGATAAGGTGGAAGATGGGTAGGGGGAGAGGGGTGGGAGGATACAGTCAGATTATAGAACAGGTGGAAGATGGGTAGGGAGGGGGGGGGGAGGATACATTCAGAGAAGAGAAAAGAGGGAAGATGGGGGGGGGAGGGGGGGGAGGGAGAATACAGTCAGAAAAGATACAAGGTGGAAGATAGGTAGGGGGGGTGGGGGCAGGGAGAATACAGTCAGAGAAGAGAAAGGATGGTGAATGGAGGGGGGGGGGGGGGGCGGGGGGGAGACATTCAGAACAGAGAAAAGGAAGGAACGGAGGAAAGATACGACAAAAGATGAGAAGACAGAGGTTACCCCTTTCAGTACTGGTGTCGTCTTTCTAGCATTATTCTGGCTACTATTAGATGATGTTATTCTGTTTATAAAAGTCCTCCAGCAATTAACAGGCTTCGAACTATCTCACTTGACCCTTTTTACTACCACAGATCCTTCGTAAACTGTGCAAAATTGCCTATAGCTAAACAACAAAATACAGTCGCCGGTACAGAAGGGGTTGATAGAAGGAAGGAGAGAGTGAAAGGAAGGAGAGGAGAACGAGAACAGAGACTAGAAGATAAGAGAGAAGGAGATTGTAGAAGAGAAGAGAAGGACCGTAACCAGGACAGAAGAGTAGAATAAAGGGGAAGACAAGGAAAAATAGAAGACAGGAGCAGAGGAAGGAGAAGAGAAGAGGAAAATGAGGTGAAGAAAGGAGAAGAAATTGGAGAAGAGAAGAGTAGGAGAAGAAAGTTAGAAGAGAAGAGTAAAATGGAAGGCAGAAAAAGAAAGGGAAGAAGAGCAGAGGAGAATTGGATAGTAGGAGAAGAGAAGAGTAGGATAAGAAAGGGGAAAAGGGAAGAGGAAAATGGCAGGCAAGAGAAGAAAGAGGAGAAGAGAAAAGTAAAAAGGAAGGTAGTAGCATAAAGGGGAGAAATGAAGAGCAAAATGAAAGGCACAAGAAGAATGGGGAGAACAAAGAGTAAAATAGAAGATAGGGGAGAAGAGTAGAGACGATGAAAAGAGTCTATACGAACAGAACACAAAAGAATATAAGAAGGAAAATGGGAAAACTGAGAGGGAAACACAAGTAAACAGACAAGAGAAGAAGGAAGGAAAGGAGAATAAGGGGGAATTTAGCTAAAGAGAAGAGAAGAAGAGATATGGAGACACGAATTAAACACTAGAAATGGACAAAGACACGAAAGTTAATGATACAAAAAAAGGAAAATTAACTCTTGAACAGGGTTCAAAGGTTCATTTTAATTTTTGTTTTCATTAGCTTACCTATAGTTTTACTATTTCTATTTATTTGTTTCGCATTTCCATCTCTTCTAAAATAAATAAGTAAAACTGTCAAATATTTACCCAGAAGAATAATGTAAGCTATTGCATAAATGAAGGTACTCGATATACTGTAAAATTTCAATAACCTTTAGAGATAGTTAACAGGAAAATCGATTAACCCTTTCAACACTGGTGCCGTCTATTTAACTCTATTCTGGCTACTGCTAGACAGTTTTATTCGGTTCTATTTGGGCCTCCAGCAATGAACTGGATTCGAACTATCTCACTTAACCATTTTTACTACCACAGATCCTACTTAAACTGCACAAAATCGTCTAAATATAGCTAGAATTAAATTAACAATATGTCGCCGGTACAGTAGATATCATTGTGAATACAGAGGTAAAATGTATTGGGAAGAAGACAAATTATAAATTGTCATATAGAAAACAAAAGCAGAATGATAAGATAATCAGAGCAGATAATTACTTCAACAGAATAAACATGTGTTAAGACAGATACTAAACCACATGTACAAAACATTATGGAAATATAAGAGATGTGTAAGTAGTTAAAAAGGAAATATAAGCAAATATAATAAAACCAAATTAAGGCAAGCGTATACTTCAAACATTAAGCCTGTGTTTCGACATGGAATTCAAATGAACTTACTTTAGATTCAGTATGTTCAGTATGTATAGAGTGTTTATCTATCAACAGCATTGTACCGCAACACAAATAGTCTTATTCACTGTCACTCAAGATCCTGTAGAAAAAATATCGATTCCGTTTTAGCTTCTCTCTGACTCAGGGGAAAAAATAGGTACAAGCAGTACAACCACTATTACAACAACAACAATTAACAACGGAAAATATGAGAAACATCGGAAAATTCTAAAAATCGCAAGGAGACAAAGGCAAAGCCTTTTTTTTTTTTTTGGGGGGGGGGGGCCCGAAAAAACAAAACAAAAAACAAAAACAAAAAACAACAACATTGCAAGAGTGAACGAGAGACACATTCAAGGTATGTTAGAGTCAACATATCTGGACACGCTGCCGCTTGAAACAGTTCAAGTGCGTGGGAGAGAGGGCGGTCAGTGAAGTGGTGGGGCGGGGAACAATGGACACAGGATCAGTTACGAAGAATTGAGTGGGAGGGAATAGAGTCTGTGTTGGGGGGGGGGGGGGGGGGGGTGTCGGAGGAGTGGATGGGACGATGGGTACAACACAATTTACATCCTGTAAAACTGAGAGGGAGAGTGTGTCAGTGGGGAAGAAGTTGTATAACGAGAAAAAGGGTTAGTTGCTTAAGGAGGAGAGAATTAGTTGTATAAAGAGGAAGAGGGTTAGTTGTATAAAGAGGAAGAGGGTTAGTTGTATAGAGAGGAGAAAATTAGTTGAATAAAGAGGAGAGGGTTAGTTGTATAAAGAGGAAGAGGGTTAGTTGTATAAAGAGGAAGAGGGTTAGTTGTATAAAGAGGAGATAAATAGTTGAATAAAGAGGAGAGGGTTTGTTGTATAAAGAGGAAGAGGGTTAGTTGTATAAAAAGAAGGTTAGTTGTATAAAGAGGAGAACAGATAGGGTCAGTTGCATAGAGAGGAGAGCTTTATTTAATCGTCTAATGATAGTAAGAATATACAGTCAAAACGTGGCATAGTCCTCAAGGGTTTAATCTGCTATGTTTACTGTAATATGACCATGGAACAGCTAAACGATCATTGTCCATAGATATTCACTTATATTTGCATACTACAGTATTACCGCGACTCTAGTGAAATATGGATATACCATATACACATGTGTTGCTTATTTATATACTAAACGACACGAATTTGCCAGATAGATAGTTAGTTAGATAGATAGTTAGTTAGTCACATGGTAAGTGAGTTAGATAGATAGTTTTTTTTCTTCTGGAATGCATCGTCTCTGCATTTTTCATTTATAATTTTGTATTGGCTCGCCCATGGTAACACGAGGGCAAAAGTGAAACAACTTGGGAAAACAATGAAAGTTTTTGTTATCACTATTTCTCTTTAAAATGAAGTGAACCATATTTGTCTCTCTTTCCACATGGCTTTATTTTCAAATTTCCTTCACACTCTCGCTGTCATAAACACACACATACAGACATGTATATTTATATACAGGGTGGCGCAGAATTCAGGTACCCACTTGCCAAACATTGGCAACGCAATATATTAGTATAGCTAAGAGGTAGTCTGAGTGAACCGCGTAATGGATATTGTATTATAACAAACAATATCTTCGTAACCATTGCATACATTGCCCTTAATATTACCTCATTAAATACAGAATAGATAGTAGAATTAAGCTAATTGTTTTTTTAAAATAATAATACAATTATAATAATTATAATTATTATACAAGTATATTACAATTACAGTATAAAACCGATATATCGGAAAATACGACAGAACAGTTCGTGGCCACCCCTTCGGGGATCACGGCGTCAGGCAATAGATAGATAGATAGAGACAACAAAACAATTATAAAAACATCATTGTGTTATGGACATATTTTTCTACTTCATGCAAGTATTTTCAACTGTGGAACATTTCGGAAAATAATAGAAAAAAAACCATCTAAATTAAAAAGTGAATAAACTATAACTGTGTGAAATTTGTTTGTTGCGCAACATTATTCATAAAAGTGTATTTGTATTATAATTAAACAAAAATACAAATAGCTTCTACTATATATTCTGTATTTATTGAGGTAAACTATAAGGAAATACATGCAATAGTTAAACATATATTTGTTTATAATAAAATATCCATTATGCGGTTTATGCAGGCTAACGCTTAGTATAGCTATACAGTTATATCGAGAGTCAGAGTTGCCAATGTCTGGCAGGTGGGTAACCAAATTCGGCGCCACCTTGAACATATATATACCGGTATATATATATATATATATATATATATATATATATATATATATATACAGTATATACAGGTATATATATGTATAGTGTTCTGTTTATGGATACTGGTATTATACATATGCATTGTTAATTGCGAATGAATATGTGCATAACCTTAACGTATTAATGTCCATGATTCCCACCCAATATACTGTATATACAAGTGTTTAATCATGTTGGTTCTTTAGGAAAATTCCAATCATATAATACCACGCTAATGAACATTTGTCGTTAAATTAAGTAATACTAAGGCTAAAATCAATTGGATAAGTTGATAGAATAATAATATATATATATATATATATATATATATATATATATATATGAGGAGGAGCACTGACAAGGTGTTGCAGGTAGCTGACCTGAAGAAGCTATCTGCGAAACATTGTCAGCGGTAATATATATATTTTATTATGGATATATTTGTTTCTCGATTTATCTATTTATCGATCCATGTTTAACTATATGGCGAAAATGTAGACAAATATATATATATACAGAATATATGTCTTTGTAATATAGCACACAAGTACACACACACACACACACCCTCTCTCTCTCTCTCTTTATCTATCTATCTATAAATTTCCATTTCCCTTTCTCTCTCCTCCTCTCTCTCTCTCTCTCCCGTCTCTCCCGTCTCTCTCTCTCTCTCTCTCTCTCTCTCTCTCTCTCTCTCTCTCTCTCTCTCTCTCTCTCTCTCTCTCTCTCTCTCAGTACCACCACCTAACTACCACATAGATCATGACATCACCTGCTGTGAACTAAATTAAGCTCCACTCAGTAGGCTACAATATTTTCATGGTATATTTTTAATATCTCTCTCTCTCTCTCTCTCTTTCTCTCTCTCACACACACACACACACACACACAGACATGGACACTATTCCATATAATATACAAATGCGTGTGTGTGTGTGTGTGTGTGTGTGTGTGTGTGTGTGTGTTTATGCTACAATCTAACCGCGCCTTCTTTAATATAATATTACTATACAATTGTTGCCTTCCATCAATGTTGTCTAGTCTGGGATCTGTCTGGAATGGAAAGTAAAGGAAACTATGGGAAAAGGGAGATACACATAGAAAAACTAAAAACAGGAATTCTGTAAATTACCTTTAAAAATAGTGGGAATAGATAAAAACCTCTATTGAGAAACTAATAGGATATATTCACATATACTGCATATACAGTATATGTTGTATATACGGTATATATATATATATATATAGGGTGTCCCAGGAGGAAAGGTCATAACTTTGGGAAATTATAAAACAACGTATTCTAAGCATAAAATGCTCTATAGCACAAAGTCCAAATCCCAACCGTTTAAATAAAATTGAATGTTTTATGTAGTGTCCTCCCCCGCATCACTGTTCCAAATAGTTTCCAAATGGTCCAAAGTTAGCTGATATATACCTAATTATTTTGTAACCTACAGAATTATAATATCTTTATAATAACATGGTAAATTAATTGCAGTTAGATAGAGGTGTGGTAGGCACTAGGACAGCTAGGCCACCCGTATGGGGAAATACATTTTTTTTTATTAAGGTGACAGTTACAAAGTGGTGTACAATCTATCTTATTCTAGTTACATTGTAGTTTATCTTATTGTACCAGTACCTCCCTACAATCAACCTAGTTGTTCCCCAATTCGTCCCTCTGCCACGATCATTTCAAAGTCCAAGTCTCTCACTCTTGTCCTCTGTAGCGGGGAGGACCTTGTACCCCTGAGACATAGGAGTGCAGACCTGAGAAGAGAGAAAGAGAGCCGGCATCTCATCCAAGTTATGACTTGGCTTCTATGCTGGCGCTTTTTCTCCGATATTTGTTCAGCTAATCTGGCATAGAAGACACTTGCAGAAGGTCCCATACCTCCCGACGATGAGAAGACCAGAGGAGTAAAGCTTCCTTGATCCCTGTTCAAAATTATTTCTTCATAAACGCGTTTTTTCTCACTTTCATTTCTCAAGTATGCCGCCTTGTGTCCTCGCTCACGATATGTTTGTGCTCTTGGGTTGAAGATTCTGATGTCGAAAAAAGCCCGTTGTCCCCTCGTCCAAAAACCTCGAGCACTTACGTCCACTCTTGCTTCATTTGAAGTATTTGCAGTATTGTGGGCCAAGCGCTGTCCGTCCATAGGCAGAAGTTCCGGTTCGATTCTGACATCATGGCACACCTCGTCCAGCATTTGTGCAGTGATGTCTCGTACTTCATCATGCCGGATACAGATGAATCCTCCTTTCTTACAGGTCATACAGTGGTCTGGGTTGTTTATTTCACTGCATGCACATTTCAGCGGCAGGTTCGAAACTGGCCACCCATACCTCAAAGCTACGGCATCATTGAATTCTTGTTTATTTAAGCTGAAGCCTTTCTCCTTTATTGGTAATGATGTGAGCCAATTTGAAGCCCTGCCATCTCAACTCTCATTTTCAGTTCTTCCCTACATCTGGTCTTTATTTGTTCTAGGCTATGTTTCTGTCTCTCTTCTCTGCTCTTTGTAATTTCCTGTCTTGCATTTCGTTGTTCCTCTTCGTCCACCTCATCATTTTCATTTTGCTCCCGTATTTTTTCTGTCAGAGACGTAGTAAGTTTAAGGGAATTTTGGTACTCATGTAGTGCCGCCTCAACTGGGTTTATGATCCCCATAGCTCCGAACCTTGGCGGAAGAGCTAATAGATCTCTTAGCTCTTGCGTGACGCCTTCCATCTCTGTTAAGGCCGGTATGAATGTTCCTCTGATTGCTTCTTCAAGCGGTTGGAGCATCTGTCTAATGCCAGGCACTGTTCTCATAAGAAAGGTCCATCTGTGCTTAACACCATATGTGAAGGCAGTATATGCAGCATGTGGTTCAGATTTCGCAATGTCTGCCAGGGTTTTCACTTCCTTTACCCACTCCGCTACCTTTTTTCGCACATAGTCTCTCTTGCATTCTTCTGTGCCTATTACTGCTCCCAAATGGCGTTGACCCTCCTTTGTAATCTTCACTCCTGTCCCATCAAAAGTCCGTACTGCTTCTTCATACTTGTTTTCTTTCACTATTAGTACAGATTTACTAGCATTCGGATGGTACCCAATGACTTCGCCTACCGATTGTACTCTCCGCCACCATTCTTTGAGATCCCCTATTTTTCCTGCACCTGTGAGGTCATCTGCATACGCCACTTGTTTCACTCGGGTTCCCTCATGTTTTATTTTCTGCTGCAGAATTGATAGTGCCAGTGCGTACATTGCCATTGCCACTGGATCTCCTTGCGTTGTTCCTTCATTTGATTTGAGAATTTTCATTTCTTCCTTCTTTGTGCTTCCTACTATAAACAGGTTAGCTGGCTCCTTATAAGTATTTTCTATGTACTTTGCGATACTCTGGCATTTGATCTTGATGTTGTGAATAGCTGCCTCCCTATTAATGGTGTTAAAGGCATTTGTTGCATCCACTAGCAGTACCGCTTCACAATCTTCCTCATGATACACCTTCCCCATTGCATGTATTGCTGCTTCTCCTCCGGCTTGCTGTCCTGCACATACTTGTAAGTTGCATACACATTGCATACACAATTGTCAACATGCAATATCTCAATACCGTTTGAGATTTGGAATATGTCTTATAGAACATTTTAAGCTTAGAATGCTTTGTTTTATCATTTCCCAAAGTTATGACCTTTCCTCCTGAGACACCCTGTATATATATATATATATATATATATATATATGTGTATGTGTGTGTGTGTGAAGAGAGAGAGAGAGAGAGAGAGAGAGAGAGAGAGAGAGAGAGAGAGAGAGAGAGAGAGAGAGAGAGAGAGAGAGAGAGAGAGAGAGAGATAAAGAGATAGAGAGAGAATGGGAGAGCATACTCTATAATATTGATGGTTGCCGCTGAATTAAAATTCTAAAAATGTATTATTTAAAACACAACAAGACAGTGTTATACCATTGTATTAAATCCTGTTAAGGTTTATATCTTAACAATTGAACAGTCTCAGTCATTCATTCCGATAGATTTTGAACCCTGGAACTAATAGCACGAATTCGTTTAATAATGAATACGAAGGTTCAATTAAGCCCGAGAATCGAAAATATATGTGAGCATTAATGACCTCCAACTCGTGATAGAATAGTAGAGAGGAATGAAAAATATGAAATCATTTTACAGGAATTTACATTATGGAACGACAATATTATATTAAAACGAGGATTAAACTAGGTCAAATAGGAATACAAATTGAGGACAATTTACTAAGACGGAGACTAAATGAAAAGAGAGCTTGCGAGCGGACTAAAATAAAAGAGCAAGGATGTCTTGAATTACTTCCTCTTGTGTTATGATATTGTAGTGGAAAGATAAATCT
>CM064567.1:25406042-25709121 GCA_032716605.1 Paralithodes platypus | reverse complement strand
GAGGAGCACTGACAAGGTGTTGCAGGTAGCTGACCTGAAGAAGCTATCTGCGAAACATTGTCAGCGGTAATATATATATTTTATTATGGATATATTTGTTTCTCGATTTATCTATTTATCGATCCATGTTTAACTATATGGCGAAAATGTAGACAAATATATATATATACAGAATATATGTCTTTGTAATATAGCACACAAGTTCACACACACACACACACCCTCTCTCTCTCTCTCTTTATCTATCTATCTATAAATTTCCATTTCCCTTTCTCTCTCCTCCTCTCTCTCTCTCTCTCCCGTCTCTCTCTCTCTCTCTCTCTCTCTCTCTCTCTCTCTCTCTCTCTCTCTCTCTCTCTCTCTCTCTCTCTCTCAGTACCACCACCTAACTACCACATAGATCATGACATCACCTGCTGTGAACTAAATTAAGCTCCACTCAGTAGGCTACAATATTTTCAGTCATATTTTAAATATCTCTCTCTCTCTCTCTTTCTCTCTCACACACACACACACACGCACACACACACACACACACACACACATGGACACTATTCCATATAATATACAAATGCGTGTGCGTGTGCGTGTGTGTGTGTGTGTGTGTGTGTGTGTGTTCGACCGAAGACAGCGAGGACCGAGGACAGCCATGAACATAAATGTAGATCCGACAAGAACCAAAAATATTATTAAAGAGCGTTCCGGGAGTTCTAAAATAACAAATTTAAAGGTTTTCTATGCAAACGCTCGTAGCATACGCAATAAATTTTCAGATTTAGAGGAGCTAGTGTTTACAGAAAATTATGATGTGATTGGCATAACAGAATCTTGGCTCAATACAGAAGATAGAGACTTTTTAGCAGAGTATTCACTTCCCGGTTATGTAATGTTTGAGAAAAGCCGAATAAATCGAAAATGGAGGTGGCGTTTTACTTTATATCAAAGAAAGTCTTAACCCTACCCTCTTGTCAAAACCTCAAATTGTGAACGTCGACGCATCTTTTGTGCTAATAAAGAATAATAAAGGTACAACAATAATACTTGCATTAATATACAGACCTCCAGCTCAATCAGTGCAAACTGACCGAGAAATTTACGAACAAATTGCAGATGTAAGTAACTCACAAGATACCGTAATTTTTGGCGACTTTAATTTACCTGTGACCAAGTTGGGCGATACTCTTACTTCACACTCCGGACATGACTTGTATACGAACTTGCAAGAGAGTTCGCTTTATCAATTTGTTCGAACACCGTCCCGTGGTAATAACGTTCTTGACATTGTACTTGCAACAAAAGAAGAATTAATAGAGAATTTGAATGTTGGTGATGAATTCAGTAACAGCGACCATCGTACGATAACTTTCACTTTAAAGTTTACTAGTAACGAACCAAATAGTAGCATCGAAAAAGCCCTAATTTCAAGAAAGCAAACTTCCATAAACTTAGAGCTATGTTTAAAGAAAACTGACTGGAGCTTTCTAATTAACAATAACGACATAAATACATCTTGGAAGTTATTCGAAACCATTTACCTAAAAGCAGTGCAAGACTGCATACCATCGAAAATACGGCGTCCAGGCCATAATAATAAGCCCAAATGGTGGAATAAAGATATTTCAAACTGCCTGCTTGCTAAAAAATTTGCTAATGATAGATTAAAATCCTCACAAAATGACAAGAACGGGTGAAATTTGTAGAGCTACGACGCAAAGCCAAAAAGTTAATTAAGCAAAGTAAAAAGACCTTAGAGTTACATATTGCGAATCAAAGTAAAACAAACCCGAAAGAATTCTATAGTTATATCAGAAAGAAAAAAGTAGTTACTTCAACTGTTGGACCGTTAGTCGATGAAAATGGAGAGTACACCAAAGACGAAGTACAAATGAGTAATGCCCTCAATACCTTCTTTGCATCAGTTTTTACAACATAAGACCTCAGTGATATCCCTACACCATCGCCGATTCAGATTGATAATTCGGATGTTCTAAGCAATATCACCGTTACAGAGAGAGAAGTATTTAATTGTTTAGATAAACTCAAGGTAAATAAAACGCCAGGACCTGATACAATCTCGCCTAGAGTTCTAAAGGAAGCTTAGGATGAGCTCTCCAAACCACTGACATTACTATTCAATAAATCCTTGCAGTCTGGAACTATGCCTGATCAGTGGAAGCTAGCCAACGTAACACCGATATTCAAAAAAGGCAGCAAATCCCTACCCAGTAACTATCGTCCAATTAGCTTAACCTCAGTTGTATGTAAAATGCTAGAAACGGTCATGCGAGACAGACTCGTAAATCATTTAGAGGAAAATAACATACTTAAAGATACTCAACACCGCTTTCGTAAAAAACGTTCCTGTTTAACAAACCTCTTAGACTTCTTCCACGATATCCTCAACCTCTACGATGAGAGTAAAGCTGTAGATATTATATACCTTGATTTTCAAAAGGTCTTTGACAAAGTACCCCACAAACGTTTACTGCTAAAACTAAAAGCGCATGGAATACAAGACGGTGTGTTGAAATGGATAGAAAATTGGCTTAGCGACAGAAAGCAAAGAGTAGTCATAAACGGTAAGGCATCTAAATGGACCAATGTAAGTAGTGGGGTACCCCAGGGATCGGTACTAGGACCAATTCTCTTTCTAATTTACATCAACGACATAGACGAGGGTCTCACCTGTACAATCTCAAAATTTGCTGACGATACAAAAATTGCAAATAGCGTACTCTCAAAAGAACAAGTTGACGATATGCAACACAATCTAGATAAATTGTCATGTTGGGCCCAAATTTGGCAAATGAGTTTCAATGCGGATAAATGTAAAGTACTACATATCGGATACCTAAATGAGAAAGCAAACTATTCGATGAATGGCACTCAGCTTAAGAATGTAAACAGAGAAACCGATCTGGGACTAACAATATCGAGTAACCTAAAACCGAGTCAACAATGTTCAGAAGTTTTTAAGAAGGCAAACAAAATAATTGGCTTTATAGGCAGGTCATTTGAGCATAAATCCAAAGACGTTATCCTAACCCTTTACAATTCCTTAGTCCGCCCTCTTCTGGAATACTGCGTTCAATCCTGGTGCCCTTATTACCAAAAAGATATAAACAAGCTAGAACGAGTTCAACGTAGAGTTACCAAAATATACCTAGCCTAAAGAACAAACCATACGAAGAGCGTCTTAGAGAATTAAATCTATTTCCTTTAACCCAGCGCAGATTAAGAGGTGACTTAATTCAAGTGTTCAAAATCATCAAAAGCATCGACAATATGAACTGTAGTAAGTACTTCACTATCGACCAAGCTAATTACACGCGGGGAAACGGTTGCAAAATTATTGGTAAATCTTTTAACTCACACGAATCTAAGAATTTCTTCTTCAATCGAGTTGTCAACTTGTGGAATGGGCTTCCCCGAAGCGTTATAGACTGCATCACCGTTGATTCATTTAAACTCCGCCTAGACAAATATCTCGCATCAAACCCGCGACTGACTGCGTTTGTAAATGAATAACTTTATTTTATCCCCCCCTCAGTTACTAACCCATCTGTCCCCTACTAACTTCCTAATCCTGCCACGGACATAAGTTCCAGGGCAGTAGTTCCCTTTCCAATGTTCCCTTACCCACTCTAAACCACTGTTTGGACACTTGATCCTCAGTGTTTTGGAGGACAAGCAACCTAGAAGGGTCAATAGATCTGTTGTTGCTTGATTTCCTTTGTACTCCTTTGTGTTTATGCTACAATCTAACCGCGCCTTCTTTAATATAATATTACTATACAATTGTTGCCTTCCATCAATGTTGTCTAGTCTGGGATCTGTCTGGAATGGAAAGTAAAGGAAACTATGGGAAAAGGGAGATACACATAGAAAAACTAAAAACAGGAATTCTGTAAATTACCTTTAAAAATAGTGGGAATAGATAAAAACCTCTATTGAGAAACTAATAGGATATATTCACATATACTGCATATACAGTATATGTTGTATATATATATATATATATATATATATATATATATATATATATATATATATATATATATATATATATATATAGGGTGTCCCAGGAGGAAAGGTCATAACTTTGGGAAATTATAAAACAACGTATTCTAAGCATGAAATGTTCTATAGCAGAAAGTCCAAATCTCAACCGTTTAAATTATATTGAATGTTTTATGTAGTGTCCTCCCCCGCATCACTGTTCCAAATAGTTTCCAAATGGTCCAAAGTTAGCTGATATATACCTAAATATTTTGTAACCTACAGAATTATAATATCTTTATAATAACATGGTAAACTAATTGCAGTTAGATGGAGGTGTGGTACGCACTTCCCCTTATGGGGAAATACATAGGCATATACAATTTTCAACATGCAATATCTCAATACCGTTTGATATTTGGAATATGTCTTATAGAACATTTTAAGCTTAGATTACTTTGTTTTATCATTTCCCAAAGTTGTGACCGTTCCTCCTGGGACACCCTGTATATATATATATATATATATATATATATATATATATATATATATATATATATTTATAAAAAGGAAAAGAATTGACAGGGCGCCAGGCAACATCTTTATTTTTCAAATTTTCGGCTAACCTTAAGCCATCATCAGGAACAACATTCCCTAAAAATAAGTAATATACTATTAGAACAACGCAATTTGTATAAACTAGGGTAATGATTATCGAATCTATAAAAGGTTAAACTTACTAAATACAAACAAACTTATATTAATGTCTCACTATATAAAATTAAAATTCATACACTAACCATGTAAAACCAGTGAAGATACCGAAAAGCAAAATAAAGACCATCACAATTGAACTATAACAAATATTCTAACCTTTGAATACAAAAATTGTTTCCATAAATTCAAAACAAAGTCACAACACAGGCTAATACCATACAACGGATCAAGAAACGATCTCCCAATTTATCTAACACCATTGATTTATCAGTAAGGAAACTATATAATAATATTTCGATAACTAGCATTAACTTACATAACCCCTGACCAAAAATCCAAACACAAATGATTCTCTTAGCCAAAAACATGAACACATTAATAAACTAAGCCTAAATCAATCTTATATATCATAGCAATACGAGACTGAAATTCAACCCAATCTAGAGATTTAACACAAAAAACACATCACTCCCAATGACTAAAGCAAAAATATTTATGTTTAAACCCATCATTATACTTGACTTACCCAGAAAAGAGTTCTCATCAGCACCAGGAACAAGAGAGAACTGAGGAACCTGAACCGAGAAGCGGCTAAAATAAACTCCCATGAAACAATTTCCCAAACAAATGAACCACTAACCATGTTGAACAAACCCTTGAAATTTGACCAAACATATATCTATGAACCACTATTTGCAAGATTGATTTCAGGATTCAGTTTACTAATTAACAACTTCTCACCAATCAATGCATTAGACTGGCTACCCAACCTAGAGACTATCTCAAAATTACCCACACTAAAGAGATGATCCTCTTCACGCGAATGATTCCGAATAGCCGAAAACGCCATAGCCTGTAAAAACTTTCCCGATCGGTAGCTCCTACCCAGGTGTTCAAATATCCTAATTTTGAAGGAACGACTAGTGCATCCCAAATACCTAGCCTCACAGCTAGGACAAGCTGTGAGGCTTGAAACAATTTTTGTATTCAAAGGTTAAAATATTTGTTATAGTTCAATTGTGATGGTCTTTATTTTGCTTTTCGGTATCTTCACTGGTTTTACATGGTTAGTGTATGAATTTTAATTTTATATATAGTGAGACATTAATATAAGTTTGTTTGTATTTAGTAAGTTTAACCTTTTATAGATTCGATAATCATTACCCTATTTTTTACAAATTGCGTTGTTCTAATAGTATATTACTTATTTTTAGGGAATGTTGTACCTGATGATGACTTAAGGTTAGCCGAAAATTTGAAAAATAAAGATGTTGCCTGGCGCCCCGTCAATTCTTTTCCTTTTGATATGGAGTTTTAAGTGCCCAAAATCTACTGCTGAAGTACTCATAACTATATAATATATATATTTATATATATATTTATATATATATATATATATATATATATATATTTTCTTTAATACATACGAGGTTGAAAGAAATGGCAATTTCTGCGTTGGAAATTTTATTATTCAAAGTTTCCAGGTCTCTGATGAGTTTTCGCTGGGTGGCAGGAAGTAGATGAAGGAGATGAGCAAAATTCATGGTGGTACAGGGTTACATAAATGTACATGATGATACAGGATATACGACACGTTTCACTGGACAACCAGCATTATCAAGTAAGGAAGGAATGATATAAAAGGTAAACAGGAAGGGTATATATAGAGGGTGGAGGATCAGAGGAGGCGGAAAACAGGGGGCAAAAGTCTGCTATTGGTGGAAGCGTAACCTAGGAGAGAGAAAGGGGTTAACCGCTTCACGCATGCGCACTGGATGCGGGATGGTGGTCAGTAGGTGGGGTCGAAGCTGATTGGCTGCGTGTCGAGGGGCGTGGCCTAAGTTGTGTGGCGCCTGCAGAAGACGAAGCTGAAGGAGGTAGCGCGGGGGGCTGCGTCAAGGGCACCGGGGGGCGAGGAGGGGTGTTAGGTCCTGTAGGGTAGTGCCTTTTGGCAGAAGGAAGGATCTGAAGGTCCAGAGTTTGGTTGTTGATGTTGGGATGTAAGGCTTGGATATATAAAGCTTCGAGTATAGGTAATCTCCTTGGGTCACTTTCTTTATCGAGTATGGTGGTGTGTTTCTCTAACTCGTTGCGTGTGAGGTGAGGGTGGTTAGGGGTGAGATAGTGGTCTTTGATGGCTCCAGCCTGAAGGTGAAGAGTTAACCGACGTGAAAGACGAGTCTGCGTCATACCAATATAGGAATGAGGTCCACAGTCCTCATAATTACAGGTATGTTGGTAAATGACGTGATCGTCGGTCATCGGGCTCTTTATCTTGGTGGAGGCTGGTTTGTTGCGGAGAACGAGGTTGGAGGTCTTGGGGGATTTGTAATAAATTATTAATTTGATTTTGTTTTCCGGGTTGGTTGGGTGGACATGCTTGGAGATTATTTCTTTTAAGACGGCCTCGTCATTTTTGTGTTCAGAGGACATGTAATTGCGGTAGAAGATCTTAATTTCATTGGGGGGGTCAATGTTGGGAGGGCTTTGGGTGTACCATTTTTCAAGATGGTGGTTGATGGTGCTGGAGATGTCGGAGTTGGAGTATCCGTTATTTACTAAAACTTGGGATAGTCTTTCTAGTTCCTGGTGGGTGTCGGCCCCGGTAGAGCAGTGCGTGAGGGCTCTCCTAACATAGGCGGAGATGGAGGATAGAAGATAACGGCGGAGGCATTCACTATCGCCGTTGAGGCATTGTCCTGTGTTAGTAGGTTTAATGTAGACGGTGGTTTTGAACCCATGGTCGTTCAGAGCTACGAGGATGTCGAGGAAGGGGAGTTGTCCATTGTTAGATTTTTCAAAGGTGAAGTTAAGTCCGGAGGAGGTCATGAAGCGACGCTGGAGTTCCTGTAGTTCGTGGAGGTCCTTGATTTTCACGAAGATGTCATCCACGTATCTACAGTAGACGGCTGGTCGTTGGGCAGCTAGGAGCTCTTCCTCGATGGTACCCATGAAAAAGTTCGCAAAAAGAACTCCTAGGGGGCTGCCCATCGCCACACCGTCTATCTGCTTGTACATGTTGCCCCGGGGGCAAAGGAAGGGGGCCTCCTTGGTACATAGCTCCAGTAGTGTTTTCAGGGCCTTCTCCGGGATGTCCAGTGTAGGTGTATCAGGGCAATGATAAATTCGACGTAGAATCATGTCAATGGTCCTATCCACTGGCACGTTGGTGAACAGGCTTTCTACGTCAAGAGAGGCGATAGTGTGGTTGTTGTTACGGGGGGCGTCTCGTAAAATTTCCAAGAAATCGTGGGCTGAGTTAAGGTTGAATTGGCTGGGCACGTAGGGGGTGAGGAGGTTGTTCAGGGCCTTGGCGATCTGGTAGGTGGCAGTGGGGATCTGGGAGATGATGGGGCGGAGGGGGTTCCCAGGTTTGTGTGTTTTGATGGTTCCGTACGCATAACCAGGGGTGTATTCTCCGACGAGTTTTTTAAGGTGGATCCCTCCTTGTTTGGCGTTGATGGCGGTGATGGTGGTGTTGGCAATACGTTTGATTTCGTCGGTTGGGTTGCGGGGGATCTTTTTAAATTTAGTGTTGTCACTTAAGATGACGTCCATTTTTCTAAGATATTCCTCCTTGTCATGGATCACGAGGCAGGAAGCTTTATCCGCACGACGGATGATGATGTTGGGGTTGTCTCTTAATAGTTTGGCAGCTTTGGAAGTGTTGTTTGTTGAGTATTTTGCTATGGTGAGTTCCTCTGGTTTTGGCGAACTACAGGAACTCCAGCGTCGCTTCATGACCTCCTCCGGACTTAACTTCACCTTTGAAAAATCTAACAATGGACAACTCCCCTTCCTCGACATCCTCGTAGCTCTGAACGACCATGGGTTCAAAACCACCGTCTACATTAAACCTACTAACACAGGACAATGCCTCAACGGCGATAGTGAATGCCCCCGCCGTTATCTTCTATCCTCCATCTCCGCCTATGTTAGGAGATCCCTCATGCACTGCTCTACCTGGGCCGACACCCACCAGGAACTAGAAAGACTATCCCAAGTTTTAGTAAATAACGGATGCTCCAACTCCGACATCTCCAGCACCATCAACCACCATCTTGAAAAATGGTACACCCAAAGCCCTCCCAACATTGACCCCCCCAATGAAATTAAGATCTTCTACCGCAATTACATGTCCTCTGAACACAAAAATGACGAGGCCGTCTTAAAAGAAATAATCTCCAAGCATGTCCACCCAACCAACCCGGAAAACAAAATCAAATTAATAATTTATTACAAATCCCCCAAGACCTCCAACCTCGTTCTCCGCAACAAACCAGCCTCCACCAAGATAAAGAGCCCGATGACCGACGATCACGTCATTTACCAACATACCTGTAATTATGAGGACTGTGGACCTCATTCCTATATTGGTATGACGCAGACTCGTCTTTCACGTCGGTTAACTCTTCACCTTCAGGCTGGAGCCATCAAAGACCACTATCTCACCCCTAACCACCCTCACCTCACACGCAACGAGTTAGAGAAACACACCACCATACTCGATAAAGAAAGTGACCCAAGGAGATTACCTATACTCGAAGCTTTATATATCCAAGCCTTACATCCCAACATCAACAACCAAACTCTGGACCTTCAGATCCTTCCTTCTGCCAAAAGGCACTACCCTACAGGACCTAACACCCCTCCTCGCCCCCCGGTGCCCTTGACGCAGCCCCCTGCGCTACCTCCTTCAGCTTCGTCTTCTGCAGGCGCCACACAACTTAGGCCACGCCCCTCGACACGCAGCCAATCAGCTTCGACCCCACCTACTGACCACCATCCCGCATCCAGTGCGCATGCGTGAAGCGGTTAACCCCTTTCTCTCTCCTAGGTTACGCTTCCACCAATAGCAGACTTTTGCCCCCTGTTTTCTGCCTCCTCTGATCCTCCACCCTCTATATATACCCTTCCTTTTATATCATTCCTTCCTTACTTGATAATGCTGGTTGTCCAGTGAAACGCGTCGTATATCCTGTATCATCATGTACATTTATGTAACCCTGTACCACCATGAATTTTGCTCATCTCCTTCATCTACTTCCTGCCACCCAGCGAAAACTCATCAGAGACCTGGAAACTTTGAATAATAAAATTTCCAACGCAGAAATTGCCATTTCTTTCAACCTCGTATGTATTAAAGAAAATTTATTACCTGGCTTTACTAACTATATATATATATATATATATATATATATATATATATATATATATATATATATATATATATATATATATATATATATATATATATATACCGGTATATATGTGTGTGTGTGTGTGTATGTGTTTGTGTGGATATATAGAGAGAGAGGGAGAGAGAAAGAGAAAGAGGGAGAGAGATAGAAAGAGAGAGATAGAGATAAAGTGAGTGAGAGAGAGAGAGAGAGAGAGAGATAGAGAGAGAGAGAGAGAAAATGGGAGACTAGAGTACTCTATAATATTGATGGTTGCCGCGTGAGTTAAAATGCTCATGATTTATTATTTAAAGCACAACAAGACAGTGTTATACCATTGTATTAAATCCGGTTAAGGTATAATTATATTTTAACAATTGAACAGTCTCATTCATTCATTCCGATAGATTTTGAACCCTGGAACTAATAACACGAATTCGTTTAATAATGAATACGAAGGTTCAATTAAGCCCGAGCATCAAAAATATATGTGAGCATTAATGACCTCCAACTCGTGATAGAATAGTAGAGAGGAATGAAAAATATGAAATCATTTTACAGGAATTTACATTATGGAACGACAATATTATATTAAAACGAGGATTAAAATAGGTCAAATAGGAATACAAATTGAGGACAATTTACTAAGACGGAGACTAAATGAAAAGAGAGCTTGCGAGCGGACTAAAATAAAAGAGCAAGGATGTCTTGAATTACTTCCTCTTGTGTTATGATATTGTAGTGGAAAGATAAATCTTGAAATAAACACGACCGTCGTTGACATTCATACCGGTTGAATAGTGCTCTTCTTCCGTGTCTCTCTCATTCTCTCTCTCTCTCTCTCTCTCTCTCTCTCTCTCTCTCTCTCTCTCTCTCTCTCTCTCTCTCTCTCTCTCTCTCTCTCTCTCCTGCCACAGAAGGTATCAGTATTGCTTAAGTTATCAAGGCATGTTAAATATTGTGGTTTCTTACGGTTCCACATTTGCACTCGTTTATTTTGTGATAATAATTGTAATAAATTTGTTGAGACAAATGTAGGATAATGTAGCACCTTCAAAATACTTGCGGTCGATATCAGGGAGACATTAGGGTAGTAAAGAAAAGCAAAATGTCACTTCAATAAACACATATACTAACACACACACACACACACACACACACACACACTAACATAAACACACACACTATATAAAAAATACACACACGCACACAAAGACTAACACAAAAACACATATTATCACATACACACACACATACACACACCCAAACAGTACACATACACACAATAATATATGCCCCGAGTCTCCAGGTGATTTATCCAACACCATCAGTCTATATTATACCAGGTTACTACACACACACACACACACACACACACACACACACACACACACACATACATACATACATATATATATATATATATATATATATATATATATATATATATATATATATATATATATATATATATATATATATATATATATATATATATATATATATATATATATATATATATATATATATATATATACCGGTATATATATGAGAGAGAGAGAGTGAAAGAGAGAGAGAGATGGAGAGAGATTGAGAGAGAGAGATAGAGAGAATATGCCGTTGATGCTGAAGTAATATATCGGATATCATTGTTTATATAGTTATAGGGAGCGCCAATGTTCTTGATCCCTGAGCTCTCTGTAACTCAAAAGTGCATAGAGCAAACTGGCTGTAAATATCCACAACCATTTCCTGGTGGACTCTTCCCAAATGATAGAAACGCCAGCCCTATTGCTTATATTAATTTCGAGTTATAAGAAGTTAAGGGGAGGTTTTTAGTGTGTTTCCTAGACTTCCATCAAGCTTGAAATTACACTCCCTTGACCCTCTTTCAAGATAAATTTGTACATTTTTCGGTAGAAAATTTTCCCGGCCGAAGGCCGGTTCCTCTTAAATTACAGGCTCGTTATCGCTCGCCAGGAAAAAATCGACACCTAAATGGCACTAAAGGTCTTAAAAGTGACATTAATGGGGTGAAAGTTCTTAAAATCGCCAAACTAAAGGGGCGAACGTCTTAAAATCTCAAAAGCAAAGGGGCTAAACATGAGGGAGAAAGGGGTAGAGAAAAAATCCCTCAAGTGGAAATCTCAAGATTATGGTCAAGTTCGCTGGCGCTACCTATAGTCATGTTCTACAATCAGCCTTAACTTCTTGCCTCCAGCATAAAGGATTCTTGGGAAGCATACATAGAAAACAAATTTCCATTATAGTTCACAGTTTTGTTTATTCATATAAACAATACATATATAAATAAATAAATATATAAAAAAGAAAAGAATATAT
This sequence comes from Paralithodes platypus, assembly GCA_032716605.1. Classification (NCBI taxonomy): domain Eukaryota; kingdom Metazoa; phylum Arthropoda; class Malacostraca; order Decapoda; family Lithodidae; genus Paralithodes; species Paralithodes platypus. Next base: position 25,696,882 of record CM064567.1, on the reverse strand, counting down.
AGAAAAATAAAGAAAGGCGAAAATAATTTACATATATACTATCAGACTCTATCAAGACAGGTCAAAAAGGAAATTAGGAAAGCAAAAAGAAATTATGAAATAAGGATAGCCAGTGACTCAAAAAATAACCTAAAAGCTTTTTACCAACTATATAAATCTAAAGTTAGAGATGTAATAGGCCCCTAAAAACTTCAATAGGAGAAATAACAGAACATGATTTAGAAATGTGCAGTACATTAAATAGTCAGTTTCTTTCCGTTTTCACTAATGAAAATTTGGCACAGATTCCAGAAGTCAATATGGTATATAGTGATAGTATAGAAAATATGTTAAGTACAGTTAGTATAAGTAGAAATGATGTGCTTAAGGAAATTGACAGACTGAAACCTCAAAAATCGCCTGGTCCTGACGAGGTATATGCTAGAGTATTAAAAGAATGCAGAGATGAGTTAAGTAGTCCATTAGCATTTTTATTTAACAAGTCATTAGAAACAGGTTTAGTTCCAGAAGCTTGGAAGCTTGCAAATATAGTTCCGATTTTCAAAAAAGGTGATAATCGATAGCATCCAATTACCGTCCCATTAGTCTCACATCAATCATAGGAAAGTTGCTAGAGTCTATTATTGCTAGGAAAATTAGAAGCCACTTAGTAAAATTTAACTTAATAAATTCTTCTCAGCATGGATTCACTCAGGGACGTTCTTGCCTTACTAATTAAGAACATAAGAACATAAGAAAATGGGAGTCTGCAGAAAGCCGATTGGCCTAAGCAAGGCAGATCCCTGTCCCACACAACCCCAAATCAATTACAAAGCCCAATTATAGGCTCAACACTCTAATACCCTGAGGATCATCTTACCAAAATGGTTAGAGATTAACACAGGATTATAGGGGTCTGCAGAGCGCTGATTGGCCCAACCCGGCTGATCCCCCTTCACACCCAACCCTTCTCGTCCATATGCTTATCCAATTTTATCTTAAAGCTCCCTACAGTTTTAGATCCCACTATAGCACTTGGTAGTCCATTCCACCCATCTACAACTCTGTTACCAAACCAATATTTGCCTATATCTTTTCTGAAACGAAATTTATCTAATTTGAAACCATTGGTACGAGTTCTTTCGCTATCACTGAGCTTTAGTACATTTGTCATGTCCCCTTTGTTAATCCCACTAACCCCCTTGAACACCTCTATCATATCCCCTCTAACTCTGCGTCTCTCTAACGAATGTAAACCTATTTTCTTCAACCTTTCTTCATACGGAAGATTTCTAATATTATGGATCATTTTTGTCATTCTACGCTGTACTCTCTCCAATGAATCTATGTCCATTCTGTAATAAGGACACCAAAATTGGACAGCATAATCCATATGGGGTCTCACTAATGACAAGTAAAGTTTTAAGATAACATCAGCAGTTCTGTTACTCACACTCCTAGAGATGAACCCGAGAATCCTGTTTGCCTTATTATGAACGCCAATACACTGTTTTCTAGGCTTCAAATCATTGCTAACAAACACACCTAGATCTTTCTCGCAGTCTGAATTTTCTAATTCTAAATTAGCTAGTTTATATTTAACATTTGTTTGCATCTTCCCTATCTTTAATACCTTGCATTTGTCAATGTTAAACTTCATCTGCCAATTTACTGACCATTCATGTAAGGTATCTAGATCCCTTTGGAGGCACTCTATATCGCTATCTGAATCAATTGATCTCCCCATTTTAGTATCGTCTGCGAATTTACTTATCCTACTAGTTATACCTAAATCTAGGTCATTTATGTATATAAGAAACAACAGGGGACCTAATACCGATCCCTGGGGGACACCACTTTTGACTGCTCCCCACTCTGACTTGGTACCATTTATGCTGACTCTCTGTTTCCTACCAATTAGCCATGACCTAATCCATCCCAACAACGCCCCACCTATTCCGTGTGCCTCAACCTTTCTCATCAATCTCTCATGAGGGACTCTGTCGAAAGCTTTACTGAAATCTAAATATATAATATCGTATGCCTTGTCATTATCTACTGCTTCATATACCTCTGAGAAAAAACTAAGCAAATTAGTAAGGCAAGAACGTCCCTGAGTGAATCCATGCTGAGAAGAATTGATTAAGTTAAATGTTTCTAAGTGGTTTCTCATTTTCCTAGCAATAATTGACTCTAGTAGCTTTCCTATGATTGAAGTGAGACTAATGGGACGGTAATTGGATGCTATTGATTTATCACCTTTTTTGAAAATCGGAACTACATTTGCAAGCTTCCAAGCTTCTGGAACGATACCTGTTTCTAATGAATTGTTAAAAAGAAATGATAATGGGTAACTTAACTCATCTCTGCATTCTTTTAATACTCTGGCATATACCTCATCGGGACCAGGCGATTTCTGAGGTTTCAGTCTGTCAATTTCCTTAAGCACATCATTTCTACTTATAGTAACCGTACTTAACCTATTTTCTATACTATCGCTATATACCTTACGGACTTCTGGAATCTGTGCCAAATTGTCATTAGTGAAAACGGATAGAAACTGACTATTTAATGTACTGCACATTTCTAAATCATTTTCTGTCATTTCTCCTTTCGAAGTTTTAAGGGGGCCTATTTTATCTCTAACTTTAGATTTGTATAGCTGGTAAAAAGCCTTAGGGTTATTTTTTGAGTCATTGGCTATCCTGATTTCATAATTTCTTTTGTCTGTCCTTATACATTTTTTAACCTCTCTTGATAGATTCTGATAGTAAGCAAGTAGGTGAATTTCGCCTTTCTTAATTTTTCGATATATTCCTCTCTTTTTTCCTAGAAGGTCTAATAGTCTATTATTCATCCATTTGGGTTGGTTCTGTGTTGATCTAAATTTTCTTTTGGGGATATATTTTTTTGCGCATTGTGGAGTGAAGAAATAAAATTATTATATGTAGCTGTCAAATTATCCTGAGTTAAGACAGGTATCTGAGAGAGAGTATGTTCATTAGCGCACCTGGGTCCACTTAATAGTTTAACCATAGGATCGACTCTTAAGGCTCGTCTTAATCCACCATAATTGGCTTTTCTGAAATCTGGGATAAGTGTCGTATTCTCTTTAGCCTTTCCTGTCCATTGTATGTTAAAATAAATTGATTTATGATCACTATTTCCTAGTTGGTCTCCTATCTCTACATTATTTATCATTTGTTCATTATTACTGAGAACTAAATCGAGGATATTATTACCTCTAGTAGGCGAGTCTATGAAAGGAAATAAAAAACATACCTGTACCGCCTCAATAAACTCTTTTGAATCTGAGTCGCCGATTTGATGCTGCCAATCAATATTCGGAAAATTAAAATCCCCCATAATACACACATTGCTAAACCTTGATGCTATTTTCACTTCCTGCCATAAAGCTGTACCTTCGTTTCTACTCATATTTGGTGGTCTATAAATAACTCCAATAATTATGGTCTCACTACCTTCGCTAACCTCAACCCAAACACTTTCGTTATCATTATTTAGTCTAATACCTGATTTAATACAGCTTTTTAAAGAACTCCTGACAAACACTGCTATTCCGCCGCCCCTCCTACTTGTTCGGTCGCGTTTAAACAAACTATATCCTGGTATATGGAATTCTGCAAAAAAATATCTTGATTCTGTATTAATCCATGTTTCAGTCAGTGCTATAATGTCTATATTTTCGTTGCTAACAAGTGCTTAGCTTTGCTTAGCTTTTTCTCAGAGGTATATGAAGCAGTAGATAGTGACAAGTCATATGATATTACATATTTAGATTTCAGTAAAGCTTTCGACAGAGTCCCTCATGAGAGATTGATGAGAAAGGTTGAGGCACATGGAATAGGAGGGTCGTTGTTGGGATGGATTAGGTCATGGCTAATTGGTAGGACACAGAGAGTCAGCATAAATGGTACCAAGTCAGAGTGGGGAGCAGTCAAAAGTGGTGTCCCCCAGGGATCGGTATTAGGTCCCCTGTTGTTTCTTATATACATAAATGACCTAGATTTAGGTATAACTAGTAGGATAAGTAAATTCGCAGACGATACTAAAATGGGGAGATCAATTGATTCAGATAGTGCCTCCAAAGGGATCTAGATACGTTACATGAATGGTCAGTAAATTGGCAGATGAAGTTTAACATTGACAAATGCAAGGTATTAAAAATAGGGAAGATGCAAACAAATGTTAAATATAAACTAGCTAATTTAGAATTAGAAAATTCAGACTGCGAGAAAGATCTAGGTGTGTTAGTTAGCAATGATTTGAAGCCTAGAAAACAGTGTATAAGCGTTCGTAATAAGGCAAACAGGATTCTCGGGTTAATCTCTAGGAGTGTGAGTAACAGAACTGCTGATGTTATCTTAAAACTTTACTTGTCATTAGTGAGACCCCATATGGATTATGCTGTCCAATTTTGGTATCCTTATTACAGAATAGACATAGATTCATTGGAGAGAGTACAGCGTAGAATGACAAAAATTATCCATAATATTAGAAATCTTCCGTATGAAGAAAGGTTGAAGAAATTAGGTTTACATTCGTTAGAGAGATGCAGAGTTAGAGGGGATATGATAGAGGTGTTCAAGTGGGTTAGTGGGATTAACAAAGGGGACATGACAAATGTACTAAAGCTCAGTGATAGCGAAAGAACTCGTACCAATGGTTTCAAATTAGATAAATTTCGTTTCAGAAAAGATATAGGCAAATATTGGTTTGGTAACAGAGTTGTAGATGGGTGGAATGGACTACCAAGTGCTATAGTGGGATTAAAAACTGTAGGGAGCTTTAAGATAAAATTGGATAAGCATATGGACGAGAAGGGTTGGGTGTGAAGGGGGATCAGCCGGGTTGGGCCAATCAGCGCTCTGCAGACCCCGTAATCCTGCGTTAATCTCTAACCGTTTTGGTAAGATGATCCTCAGGGTATTAGAGTGTTGAGCCTATAATTGGGCTTTGTAATTGGGGTTGTGTGGGACAGGGATCTGCCTTGCTTAGGCCAATCGGCTTTCTGCAGACTCCCATTTTCTTATGTTCTTATGTTCTTATATAAAAATACAATAGAAAACTACAACTACACGAAGAACCCAGTTAAAGTACTATGTTAGTTGAAGGTTTTTGTTTATCTCTCTGATATAAATAGAGAGCAAAAGCAGAGCAAAGTTGAAATACAAAGTTAGTCGAAGGTCCTTTCTAATCCTTTGAAAATATTATGAAACAAAACAATAATATAGTAAAGCTGTAAAGTTAGCCGAAAGTTTTGTCTATCGTTTTGGAAGAAAACAAAATTATATTACAAAGTTAGTCAAAGGTCTTGTCTATCTGTCTACGATATATATAAAACAAAACAATAAGGATGTTAGACAACACAATTAGCCGAAGGTCTTGTTTATTATTATGAAATTAATAGAAACCAAAACAACAGTAACGTTAAGGGGTGGGTGGTTTGTTTTTCTGGACCACCCTTTTCCCTCATGTTTAGCCATATTAATTTTGAAAGTTTAAGACGTTTTGCCCATTAGTTTGGTGATTTTAAGACCTTTTGATCCATTTCTTTGTCAATATTAAGACTTTCCTTGTCATTTAGGTGTCGTTGTTCTCCTGGCGAGCGATAGCGAGTCTGTAATTTAGGAGGAACCAGCCTTCGGCCGGGAAATTGTGTACACATTTATCTAGAAGGAGGATCTTGGGGAGGTCTAGGTAGCAAACAAAAGCAAAAACAAATAAATATATATACCAATCGACCAATAAATAAACCATTCCCCCTTAATTAAATCATTCCCCCTTAATTAAACCATTCCCCTTGACTGGAGAAGAGGCTTCGTTATACCTACCTGCCTGGAAAAGGGCTAAGAAAGGGTGAACCCCTACAATGGTGTACATGGAAAGGCGAACCTCATAATATACCATCATTAAACCCAGTCAGCAAGGAAAGAGAGAGAGAGAGAGAGAGTACAAAGGAAATCAACCAACACCAGGTATAGCGACCCCTCTAGGCTGCTTGTCCTCCAAAACATTGAGGATCAAGTGTCCAAACAGTGGTGTAGAGTGGGTAAAGGAAAATTGGAAAGGGAAGTGCTGCACTGGAACTAGTGTCAGTGACAGGATTAGGAGATGTTAGTAGGGACCAGTTTGGTTAGTAACATTACACAGTATTAAGTGATCTTTCGTGTATCAGGGAAAAAGAGAGCATTATATTAGTATTTTGTAAACGCAATAATCCTTGATGGATCTGAGGGGAAAAAAAGTAAGTAATTCATTTACAAATGCAGTCAGTTGTGGGTTTGAGGCAAGATGTTTCTCTTGGCAAGTTTTAAATAATCAACAGTGCTGCAGTCAGGGGGAAACCCATTCCACAAGTTGACAACTCGATTGAAGAAGACATTCTTAGACTCGTGTGAGTTAAAACATTTACCAATAATTTTGCAACCATTTCACCGCGTGTAATTATATTGGTTGATAGTGAAGTACTTACTACAGTTCATATTGTCGATGCCTTTGATGATTTTGAACAGTTGAATTAAGTCGCCTCATAATCTGCGTTGGGTTAAAGGAAATAGATTTAGTTCTCTAAGACGCTCCTCGTATGGTTTGTTCTTTAGGCTAAGTATCATTTTGGTAACTCTATGTTGAACTCGTTCTAGCTTTTCTATATCTTGTTGGTAGTAATGACACCAGGATTGAACGCAATATTCCAGAAGAGGGCGAACTAAGGAATTGTAAAAAGTTAGGATTACATCTTTGGATTTATGCTCAAATGACCTGCCTATGAAATCAATTATTTTGTTTGCCTTCTTAACAACTTCTGTACTTTGTTGACTGGGTTTTAGGTTACTCGATATTGTTACTCCCAAATCAGTTTCTCTGTCATGCGCAAGCACCTTTTAAGACGGGTGCCATTCATCAAATAGTTTGCTTACTAATTTCGGTTTCCAATATGTAGTACTTTATATTTATCCGCATTGAAACTCATTTGCCAAATTTGAGCCCAACATGACAACTTATCTAGATTGTGTTGCATATTTTCAACTTGTTCCTCTGAGAGGACACTATTTGCAATTTTTGTATCGTCAGCAAACTTCGAGATTTTACAGGTGAGACCCTCCTCTATGTCACTGATGTAAACTAGGAAGATAATTGGCCCTATTACCGATCCCTGGGGGACCCCGCTACTTATATTGATCCATTTCGATGCCTTACCGTTTATGACTACTCTTTGCTTTCTGTTACTGAGCCAATTTTCTATCCATTTCAACACACCGTCTTGTAGTCATGTGCTTTCAGTTTTACCAGTAGACGTTTGTGGGTAACTTTGTCAAAGGCCTTTTGAAAATCAAGGTGTATAATATATACAGCTTTACTCTCATCATATAGGTTGAGGATATCGTGGAACAAGTCTAAGAGGTTTGTTAAGCAGGAACGTTTGTTACGAAAGCTGTGTTGAGTATCTTTAAGTATGTTGTGTTCCTCTAAGTGATTTACGAGTTTGTCTTGTATGAGTGTTTCTAGCATCTTACTTACAACTGAGGTTAAGCTAATTGGACAATAATTACTGGGTAACGATTTGCTGCCTTTTTTAACATCGGTGTTACGTTGCCAAGCTTCCACTGATCAGGCAAAGTCCCAGACTGATGGATTTATTGAATAGCAATGTCAGTGGCTTAGAAAGCTCATTCTTAGCTTTCTTTAGAACTCTATGTGAGATTGTATCAGGTCCAGGCGATTTATTTACCTTGAATTAACTAAACATTTCAATACTTTTCTCTCTGTAATTGTGATATTGCTTAGAACGTCAGAATTATCTATCTGAACCGGCGATGCTGTAGGGATATTACTAAGGTTTTCTGCTGTAAAAACTGATGTAAAGCAAGTATTGAGGGCATTACTCATTTGTACTTCATATTTAGTGTATTCTACATTTTCACCGGCAAACAGTCCAATGGTTGAAGTAGCTGCTTTCTTCTTTCTGATGTAACTATACAATTCTTGTTTTACTTTGATTCGCAACTTGTAACTCCAGGGCCATTTTACTTTGCTTAATTAACTTTTTGGCTTTGCGTCGTAGTTGTACGAATTTCCCCCGTTCTTCGTCATTTTGTGAGGAGAGAGAGAGAGAGTTGTCACCTTTATCTCCGGCCTCCATTTCGGTACACTGATTATTAAAGGACTGCTTGATAATAATGTTTTTATCATGTACAATTTAAAGCCAAAAAACAAATTATAAAACCTGTACCAGTCATTCCTAGGTTTGATTACAGGTATGATATCATGTGAATGTAAATAGAGGCTAATAACAGTAGAGACACCAATGTGGGGGAGGTTGGCCAATCTCTGTTACAATAAGGTCTCTAATTGAACCCAGTGCACCCCAAGCCATTCTTGACGAGGAGACAGGTGATGGGGTGATTTTTGTACATAGATACAATGGTCACACAGACATTTTTGTCCATGTAAGGTGGTCAGGACCTACTACTGTATATAACTAATGTTGAAGGAAAGTGCAAGAAAATCACAGTAGAAAATCCCATTCACTGCTCACCCCCCCCCCCCCCCCTCTCTCTCCAACACACTATATATCCTACTACTGGTTAGTCTGGAGCTATTCTATTGTTCTTCTATTGTAGAGTTCGCCACGAGCAAATGAGCGTGCCGCCCTTCGGTAATTTGTATAAGGTTTATTCCCCTAGACAGGTTGCCGACCAAGGCTGACGAGTCCTATCCCCCCGGATTTGTATAAGGTTGTCTCCCCTATGTGTGTGTGTGTGTGTGCAGTACAGCCAATGCCTTCTCTATACATGTATAGAGAAGGCATTGGTACAGCCGTCCGGGTGTTGAGAGCTTCTGGGAGGTGGGGATAGCGTGCATGTGTGTTATGTGCGTGTGTGTATGTATGCATGTGTGTGTGTGTGTGATGTGTGTGTATTAATATTTGTGTACCAGAGTGTCGGGGAGGTGCGGGATATATTATTACCAAGGGCAGAGGTCCAGGGTGGCGTTGCAAGGAAAAGTGGGCGAGGACTGATGGAGGAGTGTGGTGGGGAGGGGTGGTGGGGGTATTGTGGTGGTAGGGGAAGGGTGTTTGTGGGTGGAGAGGGGCGAGGAGGGATGGGGACGTGAGGTGGAGATGTTGTGGTAATGAGGTAAAACCGTACTAAAAATCCAGATGGCGCTGGGGGTCTTATTCAAATTACTATCGTGTGTGATACACCATTGAGGTGTTTTGATGGTTTTCGTGATTTAAGAGGTTTAATACAGTTCTCAACTATCTATGACCCATAGTTGTGTAGTATATTTTTACTAGATTCATAATATGATGGTTATATACTCGTTAATGCAGTGAATACATAATAATTAACATAATTTGATACATAAATATCAGCTTATCTGACCTAGAAATTTAGTTTCATCTAATGTGGTGAAATAGGCTGGGCGAAATGTGTAATACTCATTGAAGTATTATATTTACTTCCTTTTTAGTTACTAAAAAATATGTGTTATAGTCAATATTGGCTGAACAAATGGTATATTATTTTTAGTGTGAGTCTACTTGGCAGGTGACAATTCCGCGCATGCGCACGACAGTTTGTAATGGGACCGTTCGCGGCGCAAGATGGCCTTCTTTTTGTTTACAAATAAGCAGTCTCGCACCAAGACCAAGACCAAGACCAAGTGAACAAGACACTCCTAGTGACTCCCACTGTTTTCGTCTACAACAACTCTAGTCTACACGTGTTCCAGCCATCTGCTCCTTAGATCCCGAAACATGGAATGGTGACCGAAGATCAGAAAAGATACAACTGGAATGACAAATATATCTAGCGAATAATGACAACAATTTCTAAGCGATGGTGCCAAGGTATGTAACTAAAATAGCATTATGCTCTTATTTCATGACTGCCATGTGTTTCTGTGGGCCTAATCAAATATGTTTTATTAATCATAAATACTTTGTATATTGGACAATGTACTGAATAGAATGTTAGAGTAATATGTCTGTAACATTCATGACTATAGAAATCCAGTGATATTTTGATGACTGCGATTTAAAAATTGCATTCACTCGATGGCAACAGATTTGGGTATGGTGTGAATCTAAGGGGGGAAAAATAGCAGACGAATTGTTTATTGTCCCCCATTGGAAAGGGGTGCGCTGGGTGGTGGTGAAGGAGGGAAGTGGTGAGGAAGGAGGAGTCAAGTCAGGTCAAGTGAAGGTATTGAGGGATAAGCCTTTACAACGGCACCTCGTTGTGGTGGAGAAGGAGGGGTGTGGGGGGTGAAGGGTGTCAGTGGCGGGAGGTAGGAGGGTATGGGGGATGGGTATGATTGGGGAGAGATGCGCGGTGGGGGAGGAGGGATGTGGTGGAAGGGTGTGGTGGAGGGTTGTGATTGGGGGAGAAGTTCTGGGGGAGTAGGTGTGTGGTGGAAGGGTGTGAAGTGGGATAAGTGGTGGGGTGCATGGGTTTTGTGAAATTGAATTAACATTTGAATAATTTCCTTGAGAGGTATACCATTAAGCATCGTTAATTACAATGTAATACTTACAAACGGTGGAGGAAGAGGCTGGTGGAGCAAGAGGGTAGTGGTGGCAGAAGTGGAGGAGGAAGAGGGTGGTGGTGGAAGAGGGTGATGGAGGAAGAGGGTGGTGGTGTAAGAGGGTGGTGGAGGAAGAGGGTGGCCGTGGAAGAGGGTGGTGGTGTAAGAGGGTGGTGGAGGAAGAGGGCGGTGGTGGAAGAGGGTGATGGAGAAAGATGGTGGTGGGGGTAGAGGGTGGTGGTGGAAGAGGGTGGTGGTGGATGAGGGTGGTAGTGGAAGAGGGTGGTGGAAGAGGAGGGTGGGGCAGGAATTATTCGGGGGTCCGAGGAATTATAGCTGGACTCAGAATAATATCAATGCCTCATAGGGAATTCGGAAGTCGTGCATATAATACTATATAATTATATATAATATATACATATATATATATATATATACTGTATATATATACTCTATCTCTCTCTCTATATATATATATATATATATATATATATATATATATATATGAGATAGATAGTTACATAGAGTTACATAGGTACACCGACCAGACTGCACATAACTTGCGGCCCCTATTAGGCAGACAAGACCTATTTCTAACAAAATGTGTTACTATGTGAAAGGGAAGGATAGCAAAGCAGAAGAGGCTCTTTCCAAAGTAATTAAAAGAAGCTTCGACAAACTTCTGTCCTATAATGTTAATAAATAATATATAACAAATTTACCAATAACAATACTTATTTTTAAATTAATTAATCTTGAATGTACTGTACATTTAATTTTCCTCCGGAATTGCGATCCCTATTATTACCCGATTCCTGATGAGGGCGAGACTCCTTTCACTCTATGCCTCTGTTCACCTAGCATTAAATAGGAACCTGGAATTAGTGGACATATATATTTTGTGACGTCACATACTGGGGAAGTAAAGTGTGGTAACCTGGATAACCGCCTAAGTACGCGGGGCTGTTCGGCCAGGCAGCCTAGGGAACGACACCAACAACCAGCTAAGTACAGCTTAAAGTATGTCTCCCAACTTTATAATAAAATATATATCTACCCCTGTTACATGTACGAGGGGATGGTCTATGACAAGTATTGTTATAAAACATTAATTTTTCACTTCTATGGTAGAGGTACACTTGAACTCGCTTCATCTTTGCCATCTCTTCTAATCTTTTCCTGTGGTAGTGGGTGTCAAATTGCGCCGATGACTTCAAAATCACTCCTCAATGCAAAGTGTTTCTCTACAGATTTAACTTATATCCCATACCATCTATCTCGGGAATTCAATGCACCATAGTAAATGTTCACTAACCTTCGTCAACCGAAGTTCAAATTCATTTTTTGTTTATATTAAACAAGAATTAAAAATCTCCGGAGCATGTATTATGTTAAATGGCTATGTCGTTTGCCTATAAATTTAGTAACAAATTTGATAGAACAATTGTTAAAAGGTGTCATTAAAGTTAGATGACTTTGTTTTTGTTTTGTTTTCTAAAATGTCTGTTTCTCTGTCTAGATATTTATAAAGAGAACAGGGATCTAGATATATCTACCTATCTATTGCCAGACGCAGTGATCCCCGAAGGGGTGGCCACGAACGAAACGCCCCCATGCACCTCTGTCCCCAATCAGTCGGCGTCCCTCCTCCCACGCAATTTCTTAACTTCAGCCTTCCACCTCTCACTCGGTCTACCTCTTCCTCTCTGTCCTTCCACCTCACTCTCGTACACTCTCTTCCCATATGTTCCACATGGCTGAACCATCTCACACTTTTCAGCATTTCTACATCCACACCACACATCTCTCGTACTTCCTCATTTGTCTGTCTATCCCTCCATGTAACTCCGCACGCATTTGTCAAGTTTCCTCCCCTCTCACTCTTGATTTGAGTCTCTTCACCAACGTCCATGCTTTGCTCTGCTCCCGTAAGTCAATGTCGGGATTACCACACTGTCATGCAAGGACTTCTTTACTTCCATGCTGACCACCCTATTTCTTGTTACTGCTTTCAGCGTTCCTACAACCCTCTTCCCCTGTTACACCCTCTCCAGCACTTCTTCATCCATACTCCCATCTTTACTCATACACACTGCCCAAATCCTTAAATGAGCTGACATTATCCATAGCCTGACCGTCCAACCTCACCTCACACTCTGTGGCTGCACCCCTTTCAAAGACTTGACCTTGGTCTTCCCCGCATTTACCTTCAGATTCCGGTTTTTCACACACTGTTCCAAACATATTTACCAGACCCTGTAACTTCCATTCACTATCACTCATCAGAACTGTATCATCGGTAAATAGCAGTACAGGCAACTTCCACTCGGCATATAGATAAACAAATAAAACTTAAACAAAATAGTGTGTAAATTATTACGTGCGCCGAACAAGTAAACTACTTTCAATTATTATCCAAACTGGATTACAAGATAGATCTGTTTGTTACTATAATTATACACCAAACAAACAAACTCAAATACATAATAACCGTCTCTCTCTCTCTCTCTCTCTCTCTCTCTCTCTATCTCTCTTATGAACTTAATCGAGCATAACCCTCACTTTTCTATTTTTGTTCTTTTATTATTTTTTCTGAGTGCATCAAGATCAATGTAATTGCGCCACCATAAACAAAGCCTCGTATTTTAGCATTCCGCCAGTTCAAAGCTTTCTCTATTGGCGAGAATTTGTACCGGTAACCTTTTGTAACCGAGAATACTTGTCATTGATACTTAGCTGACCTTTGGAGTCATTCTCTATGCAAGGAACTCTTCCGGTTGGTCGAACAAGAAATATAATTGCGAGATAGAAAACATTCACATTGTTTATTTAGGAGAAGTAATTTTGGTCAGCAGCAGGATGTATATTATGCTCTTTCAGTTACAGTTTTGAAGCTTGGTTATTCCTCGCTTATGACAAGAAACACTGATTTATGATTTCGGAATAAATGCATAATATATACAGTATATATTCTGTTCTCATTCTCTGTGATAAGTTTGGTGTTTGCCAGTAAAGATAGTGAGTGTAGTGGAATTAATACGGTTTTTATGTAGAAGAATGGATCTCACAGTGCTAACATTGCAGGTATGTAGAACATCTCAGGGCCGAAATGAAATTATTTTTATTAGTTTTACATTCTAAAATGGTTGTGATCAATAAATAACACCCACTTTGTAGTACAATAATGGTGATGTACACTAACTGTGTACATCTAATGTTAAGGTTGGTAATCAGGAAATGTTTATTGAGTACATTACAGCATATTTATTTTAAGGTTACACTAGTTTGAATCTTTAAACCTCTAAAGCCAAGTTCTGAAGCATCTGGGCTATAATAATGTTATCTTGCTTATAATTCTTAAGGGGTAGAGGACAAGCAGATATAAGTATGTACAAATATATACCTGGACGAAGTTAAGTATTTATTAAGCCATAAGGGTGACCGGTAAAATTACTTGTTGGATATGTGCGTAAAGGCTAAATAACAATCCCTATAATATCTATGAAGTACTTCTAGTATTAATCGGACAAAGCTGTGATGTGGGTGTGTGTCTATCAGGCGGTGGACATGGTCAAATATAGTGGGTTGGAGCACTGTGTCAGGTGGACGTGTTGATGGCGGAAAGTACTGTACGTATGAAGTGTGTCAAAAATTCCCTTTGACTTCACAATATAGAATATAATCAAAGGTTTATATTGTCCCACCAGGATAAAATAATATGAGGAAATAATAAGATACATTTGGTGTAACCACCGATATATTTATCCACAAGGATAAATAAAGTTATGTAGTATAAACAAAAAGGAAACCAACCAGCTGTCGTGAACCCAGGAAGTTCAAACTGCTAGGATTCGCGACAAATGTATTGTACTATCTTGTTTGCGTTCGATACTGATTCAAATAGATACGTATTGATTTTTTATCTTAATTGTATACAGACCCAGACAAATGTGTGTGTTTTATTATTATATAAAACAGTTTTAATTGTATAAAGACCCAGAAAAATTTGTTTTATTATTATATAAAACAATTATCACAAGTCTATTGTTTCTATGTTCCAATTTCGTTACACGTGATTTATTCGACACTGAACATAAATAACTTAGTGTAGAGTGAGAGTAGAAATACCCAATACAATAGTCCGTTCATTATACGTAGGCCAAAAATCGTAGCCCCTACCCTCTGTAACTCAGAAAACGAGTAGTGCAATCGAGCTAATTGTTTCACCATTTGGGAAGAGTCAACCAAGGAATAGGTGGTGTGGAAATTTACACCCCACTTGCTCTAGCCCTGTTTAGGTTACAGAGGTTAAGGGTTACGATTTCTGGCCAAACTATGATAAATGGACTATAGTGAAAGAATTGTATTACTGGAGTCAAACCTGGAGAGGATTATATTAATAGGGCAAAACGTTATAATTATCCTACTCGACGAGACAGATAAATGGGCGAGGGAACGTGAAAGTGGTCCCGGACCCTGAGAATAGGATTTGTAAATGTTGTTTTTGTTCGGCCGCTGACTTGTGTCGGCCACCCCCAGTAATGGGGTATGTGCCTGAGTATATGCATACATACATACATACATGCATACATACATACATACATACATGCATACAAAAGTGTAATGGACTCAATGAGCAAACAAATGGTAACGAAAACAATAAATAATAAATGTTTTAGGTAATATAACAAATACAAAATATATATGAACACAATATTAAACAAAATATTGATTGGTTGCTATATATATTTATTTATATATTTGTTTAATTGTCTTCATAGACTACCGTCAGGCTTACGAAAACATCTCCAAGATCCCTCCTTCGAGATAAATGTATAAACTTTTCGGTAGACAAAGGTCCCGGCCGAAGCCTGATTCCTCCTAAATTACAGGCTTGCTATCGCTTTCCAGGAAAAAATCGACACTTTAATGGCACGAAAGGTCGAGTATTGCAAAAACAATGGGATGAAAGATCTTAAAACCGCCAAACTAATGGGCCGAACGGCTTAAATTATCAAAACCAAAGGGGCAAACATGAGGGAGAATGGGGTCGAGAACCCCTCCCCCTCCCCCGCTTAAGTTAAGTCGACTGTGCCTGACTGATACAATACTTTGGGGTAGGGGTGTATTATTGTTGCCAAAGATACAAAGATACAACTGAACAATACAGGTGACCTTATAAGGGGGGTAACTATAGTCGGTTTGTTTTCAACGGATGGTATATTCAATCCCTAATAAAAACTGGTGTCACACGTGTGGTTGTTTTGTCAATTTCTACGGGCAATTGTAGTTTAGAAGTTTCAAAATGTAAGTTCCATTAAAATTAAACTACCTAACATAATTTACCTTCGATTTAGTTCCCGATTACAATGAAAACAAAACAAAATCTCAAAATAGTACAACACAAACCTTGCTCATAAAAAAATTGCCGCAAAAGCGCGCGTGTGACACCGGCTTTACCAACTGATTTCCCGACATTTAATGGGAAAATATGAAACTACTGTCTCTGCATCATAATAATACAAAATTATTATGATGAACATCAATCATATTTCGATGTAAAATCTTCGAAATAGCTAAATAAAGATGAGAACATGGCAATTTACCGTCAGCAGGAAAATAACAATCTAGGGGTAAATATGGTGCAGAGATGCATTACATTTGCTACAATTGGAATGAAAATGAATCATACTAAATAATATATAATACAAATATATAGTACTAAACCTGGAGTGGGGATGTGTTATAGATGCTATAACCTGTTCCAAACAAGTAGGCCAAAACACATGAACATTAACCTCTAAAACTCACAAACGGCTAGAGTAATCAAGGTAACATTTCTACCATTTGGGAAGGGTCAGCCAGAGAATAGGTTTAGATATTTATAGAATATTCGCTCTAACCGTGTTTTAGTTACTGAGGTAAGGGTTAACAATTTATGGCCTACCTACTTGGAACAGGGTATAGTCATAATGGGAATTAACTCGTTCAGCATGATGACGCCTTGTTACCTTATTTTCTGGCTAAAATTATACTATTTTACACCGTTTAAGGGTCAATGTTTTTCAGGGAGCTTATTGAAATCGTATTCACCTCTATGAGTCCTACAGCTAGATTATTACGAAAATTGTCTAATAGTAACCAGAATATGATGAACAAAATTATATGATATGTCATCGTGCTGAAGGGGTTAATATGCTACGGGAATAATTATACTAGTTAGTAATAGATATAATAATTGTAATAGTAATAATAGTTGGTAAATAAGTAAAAAATTATTGGAACAATAGCAAATTAGTTAGACCTACAGTAATGCTGAAATTAGCCTTGGAAAAAAAATGAAATAATGTAAATAGCGGGACAAGGGCTGGGAATAAAATATATGCTTAACACAAACACAAATACTAATAAAAAATAAAATAAAAATAAAATAATAATAATTTAAAAACTAAATAAATATATAAACGAATATTATAGACTGCTGCTAGAGTGGGCATGAGTGATGCCAGAAAAGAATGGGCTTAACACAATCTGGTCCGACGTCTTGAGGGCTATTATGGAATAAAGGTTAATTATCATTGAGGATTTTGCTTGTTTTGCCATTTTTGATAAATACATTTTAGTTGGCCTCCTAGGCTAACAAAAACAACTTTCCAGATGTCCTTCACAAAAAAAAAAAAAAAAAAAAACACCCAAACCCCGTTCAAAATAAATTTGTATTTGTTTTTATAGAAGGTCGACTTCTTTCTCGCTCAGAAAAATAAATCGACACCTGAATGAAGTGAAGCACCTTGTTATCACCAAACGGATGGGGTGAAACGTCTTAAAATCTCGAAACTAATGGAAAGAAACAGAGGATTACCAAATAGATCCCCTCGGACCAAATAGGGTTAATGAGAGCTAATAAGAACTACTACTACAACATAACTTGCATTGTCTGGTGATGGAACTACCTACAAAGAGCGTAATCCAGCTAGCTCCCACTGTTTCATTCCATTACATTAAACAAGCACACCACACTTCTTTCCAGTACACCACAACAATAAAATATTTGTTGAAGACGACCATCAACCACCTTAATTTGGCTCTGTAGCTCTTTAGACTTACTTATACACTTATTGCAGGCAGGTTTGCCTTTTGTCTCGCTCCTGCACATAGAAAAATACCTTTCGCTCTCTTTTTCGTAGCGAGGTCGGTCATATGTGATTTGTGCCCCATAAAACATTCTTTCCTCTTGCTTAATCATTAAGCTATTCATAGTGCAGTTGGGTGCAGTACATGATTAGATTATTATCCAGTATTCGATAAATGGATATAAATCGTAGTCATGTGCTGTAGGCTACTTATAACTGTCTTGATGGTGTATTGATTGGAGTGTTTAAGGTCTATATGTGGTAACCCAGGTTCGAATCCCGGGACGATCACATGCTTTCATTAATTTAATTAGGAGGTGTTTGGTGTAAGGAGTGGAATTTAAAAAATAAGTTTATCTATCTATCTATCTATCTATCCATATATTTATCTGCAGTATATGTCTATCTATCTATCTACAGTATATGTCTATCTGTTTATATATCTACCTATCTATCTATCTATCTATCTGTTTATCTCCATCTCTCTCTCTCTCTCTCCTACTATCTCTCTCTCTCTCTCTCTCTCTCTCTCTCTCTCTCTCTCTCTCTCTGGATAACATTAGGAATGACTACTGATTTTTATACTCCCTTTGTAGCTAATTTCTAACTACTTTAAAAATAGGAAACCACAATGTCTCTGCATGATACTATTGCCAAGATTTAGTAATTGACAACGTATTTGGCTATACAAACCTTGTCATAGCTGAGTAATTAAGAAAAGAACAATATCATTTTTCGCCAGCTTAAAGAATGGTTTTAGACGATGTCGATCAACTGCAGACATTCTTTGCCTTCTTACGCATCAAATCAACCAAGCTACAGACCAACATGGTGAAACACATACAATAGCACTGGATATATCAAAGGCATTTGATAGAGTCTGGCATCAATCCTTATTGTCGAAGATGTCACACTACGGTCTTGCATCATTAGTTCCACTAATTTCGTCTTATCTTCATAACAGAAAAATACGTGTAATGGTAGATGGCCTTTATTCTCAATTTCACTCAATAAATGCTGGTGTTCCCCAGGGATCAGTTTTGGCCCCAACTCTGTTCCTCATTCATATCAATGATCTCATATCTACCACTCATAATCCAATACATTCCTACGCAGATGACTCAACACTCCACAGTTCCTTCACATTTACCAATTCTTTCACCCAACCCGATCTTATAAATTCAAAAATAAACACTGCAATTTCTCTGAACCAGGACCTTTCTAGAATTAATGAATTGGGACAAAATAATCTAGTTTCCTTTAATGCACAGAAAACCAAGTACATTAAATTTTCTAACCGACAGAATCTCACTGACTCCCATATATTTTTGATTGATGTAAATGTTCCCACTTCCCCTAGTATTGACATTCTCGGTGTAACATTAACTACTAACTTGAGCTGGACACATTATGTTAGAAGCATTGCTAAGAATGCCTCTACAAAACTGGGACTCCTGTACAGAGTTCGAGAATTCTTCACTGACGAGCAGTTGGCCGTAATATATAAAAGTCATGTGAGTTCTCAGATGGATTACTGTTCACCTCTGTGGGGTGGAAGTGGAGTGGTTGCATTGAGGCAGTTGGACAAAATTCAAAATAAAGCTATTAGATTAAACAATAACCCTGCAATCACACAGGACCTTCCTACATTATCCATACGAAGAAACGTTGCATCCCTTGCATTATTCTACAGATATTTTCACAGCAATTGTTCCGAGGAACTTGCTTCAATTGTGCCTCCTCTCCACATCTTTCCCCGTAGAACTAGGGCAGCTGAGAGCACCCATGAATTTACACTTTCTCCTCCACAATGCAGAACTTCTGCTTATCAGAATTAATTTATCCCCAGAGCTACTACTCTTTGGAATTCACTTCCCTCGAATTGCTTTCCACAAACTTACAATCTACAAATGTTTAAATCCAGTTGTTACAAACATTTTATGAATGGAGGATGCCTTTAGGCACATGGACCTTTTTGTTTTATCTGTGTTTTTCCTTCCTCCGTTCATTGTCTCTTAAAAAAACAAAAAAAAAACATAATCGTTTATTTACTTACACAAGCACATAAGCGTACAGTTGCCCACATAAATATAGTGTATATTAATAATCAGTTGAGTAATCACCACTGCATATAGAACAAATATCAAACTATACTCGTCAATTTATCATGTGCATTATATTTCTATGTATAATATCACGGAGAGGAACAGATTTTTTTTTTGTTTTTTTTTTTTTTTTCTATATTCCAACCCTCTCGGGCATAGGCTGAGAGCCTGTACATTCCACCGCTCAACACGGTGAAGCCCGTGAGGTCTTGTTCCAGTCTGGGGAGTGAGACATGCGAAGCATCCACCATGGCTCGAAGCAGCTCCGGAGCATCTCTGGAGCGGCCGGTTGCTTCGCCCAAGCGCTTCACCGTCTCACCCTCCAGACTCAGACCCTCACTCTCAGAACGCCACCTATTGAGCAGTGAACTCACTAGGCATTGTCCCCCTGTAACATATTTTGAATATGGGAATATTCATACAGTGTTATTTTAATCAGGGAACAATGAGGGTATTTTTTTGGCATTTCGGTGGGTTTTGTGGTAATGCACTGGTACTAGGTACAGCACAAATTCAATCCCAATAATATTTTTCCCATTGACATATCGGGATTTGAACCCGGGTCCATTGGATTACTAATCCAGTGGCATGACCACTCCACCACACCTCCCCTATGTGGGTAACTGTACATATAGAGGTTGGTCGGCATATATTTAATATTATTTCTATACTGAGTTGGGTCGGCCTTAACCCTATTTGCTTCGAAGGAGGTATTTTTGGACCTCTGTTTCGCTTCATTAGTTTGGAGATTGCAAGAAGTGTATCCCATCAGTTTGACGATTATATGAAGCTTCACCGCATGCAGGTGTCGATAGTATTCTGGGCGAGCGATAGTGAGCTTGCAACTTACAAAAAATCGGTCTTTGGCCTTGACATTTTTCTATCGAAAATGTACAAATTTAGCTTGGAGCGAATCTGGGTGGGTATCTCTTTTTAGTTTGAAGGAAATCTAGGAAGGCATTTTTGTTTGCCTAGAAAACAACATAAAATATATTGCTCGACTATGGTAGAAACAAGCAAAGTGCTCAAACAATAATTAAGCAAAATATCATAATGACCCACAAGACCAGATAGTGTTAAGGTCAAATAATATGTGACGTGCGTACTCTGGTATATAGGGGTCTACAAGCGTGTGAACCCTTGGAATATACTATCATGAAGGATATACCAGATGCTGTTAAAAGATGGTTTTCAAAGTGTTATGACCTAATGTTGGAGTAGATATCGTAGCCAAGAGGTCAACCGTGCTATTCTAGGTTCGAATACACACACACACACACACACACACACATATATATATATATATATATATATATATATATATATATATATATATATATATATATATATATATATATCTTATGTAACCACACCTAACCATCCTTGAGACCGCATCACAACAGATCAGTCCATCATTAGCCAACCAGGGAAACTCTAAACCACATCAGAGTAGAAGCCTTACCACAGAGAAGATGTGGACAACTTACTACATTTTGTGTATGATATAATTTCAGCATTACCTGTAAGTTATCTCTATGCCAACTACTTACATTTTGACATCTCTGGCAGACAAGTCTGAAGACAAGTACACTAAAAGGCAAGTACAAGTGATGAGGAACGCATTATCGATCTATATTATCATTTGTCAGAGTCTCCAAAATAGAGTAAATGTTTAAAGTTGGCAATATGGTGTAATCTTCTTGCCGTAGTATCCTACGAAGGTTCTCTGACCACATAACGCATAGCTGAATTTCTCGAAAATAATATACTCTAAACATTATCAACAAATATGATTCCTGTTTTTCTCAAAGAATAATAAGGCGTGTAAATATAAATTTATCTTAGAAGGCCATTATTTTTCAAGGTATTAAATAAATGGTGAAATTTTAAAGCGATTGTATTGCAAAGAGGTTAAGCAACTCATTTAATGAATACATTATTTCCATGTACTAATACTATATTTTCTGTTCTAAGAGTAAACAAAACGTTATATATTTCACACACACACACACAAACAATCATAATTATGTACAAGGTGACTTCTGCAGGTACTTGATTCGAAAATTAAAATTATGTATATATTTTGCGGAGTTAGCTTCCTGATATATTTTCTGTATCATAACCGGTATTTGTTATTTATCATTATAGCAGTTTAGTTGGTCAAATATGTTTTATCATAAATTTTGGACATTAGGGAGAGAGATTGAGAGTTACACATAATTACACAGATACTCAGACCACACTCACCTTGCGGTCCCAACTAGGTGGTCCGGCCTAAATACTACTAGACAGGGATAGTTTCTAGTGGAAGAATAGGACAGTAAAGTAGAAGGCTCTCTCCCCACCCTCCATCCCTCCGGCTAAAAAGCAGTACCGTAAAATAGGATAAAGTGTAACCTTATGGGTCAGGAAATGCCCACAAGGAAAGTATTCATATAATATAGGAAGAAATTAGTTTGAAAGGGAAATTACCCATGCCTACTGATTAATTTATATGAATCCAATCTTCATCAGATGATCGTCTAGTCTTTTCTTAAACGTATTAATTTAATTACTGTCGACCTTTGGTAAACTAGTCCACTCTTTAACCACATTGTATGTGAAGAAATGTTGTGTCACATCTAAGGATGCCTTTCTTCTAATTAATTTAATTCCATTATCTTGTGTTGCAGCATTTTTTTTTATCGTGAACAGTGCACTGATATCTGCTCTGCCAAATCCTGTAATAATCTTAAAACACTCGATAAGTTGGCCTCGCAACTTCCTTTTCTTTATCGAGAACAAATGTAATTTCTTTTTCAGAGAGGGAATTAGGCTAGTTTACTTGTTCTACGCTGAACCGATTATAATTTTGTAATGGCTTTCTGTAGATACGGGGACTAGAACTGAACGTCATATTCAAGATGGTGTCTAACAATGCTTTTGAATATCGGCAAAATAATGTTTTCGTTTTTATAGGATAAATTTCTTTTGATAAATCCCAAGGCTTTGTTAGTTTTATTTGCCGCAGTCAAGAGAGAGAGAGAGAGAAAGAAAGAGAGTATCACATATTATAACTATCCCTCTCATTAAAATGTTATTATTGTAAACTTTATCTAGCTGTGACATATTATCTCTTCCCCGTACCATTTTATTACATTTGAATTCAGTTTGATTTATGAGGAGATTTTTGTGTACATATCTATACTATTTTTACTTTCCTCCCTAGACTTCCATTACATTTTAAAAATATATCAAGGCCCTTCCAGATTAATTTGTGCATTCGTCGGGAAGAAAAATGTTCCGGCTGAATTCCGGTTCCTCCTAAACTAAGCTCGCTATCACTTGCCAAGAATATATCGACACGTAAATGGAAAGAAAGGTCTTAGAATCGCTAAACTATTGGGGGGAAATAGAAGGTTATACACTAGGGGCTCTACTAACATAAAAGGTTGTATGTCTATGGTGCTCTACTAATATAGAGATTTGTGGTTTATAATGCTCTACTAATATAGAGAGTTGTAGTCTATGTTGCTCTACTACTAATATAGAGGGTTGTAGTCTATGGTGCTCTACCACTAATATAGAGGGTTGTAGTCTATGGTGCTCTACTACTAATATAGAGGGTTGTAGTTTATGGTGCTCTACTACTAATATATAGGGTTGTAGTTTATGGTTCTCTACTACTAATATAGAGGGTTGTAGTTTATGGTGCTCTACTACTAATATAGAGGGTTGTAGTTTATGGTGCTCTACTACTAATATAGAGGGTTGTAGTCTATGGTGCTCTACTACTAATATAGAGGGTTGTAGTTTATGGTGCTCTACTACTAATATAGAGGGTTGTAGTTTATGGGTCTCTACTACTAATATAGAGGGTTGTAGTCTATGGTGCTCTACTACTAATATAGAGGGTTGTAGTTTATGGTTCTCTACTACTAATATAGAGGGTTGTAGTCTATGGTGCTCTACTACTAATATAGAGGGTTGTAGTTTATGGTGCTCTACCACTAATATAGAGGGTTGTAGTCTATGGTGCTCTACCACTAATATAGAGGGTTGTAGTCTATGGTGCTCTACCACTAATATAGAGGGTTGTAGTCTATGGTGCTCTATACTAATATAGAGGGTTGTAGTCTATGGTGCTCTACTACTAATATAGAGGGTTGTAGTTTATGGTGCTCTACTACTAATATAGAGGGTTGTAGTTTATGGTGCTCTACTAATATAGAGGGTTGTAGTTTATGGTGCTCTACTACTAATATAGAGGGTTGTAGTTTATGGTGCTCTACTACTAATATAGAGGGTTGTAGTTTATGATGCTCTACTACTAATATAGAGGGTTGTAGTTTATGGTGCTCTACTACTAATATAGAGGGTTGTAGTTTATGGTGCTCTACTACTAATATAGAGGGTTGTAGTTTATGGTGCTCTACTACTAATATAGAGGGTTGTAGTTTATGGTGCTCTACTACTAATATAGAGGGTTGTAGTTTATGGTGCTCTACTACTAATATAGAGGGATGTAGTTTATGGTGCTCTACTACTAATATAGAGGGTTGTAGTTTATGGTGCTCTACTACTAATATAGAGGGTTGTTGTTTATGGTGCTCTACTACTAATATAGAGGGTTGTAGTTTATGGTGCTCTACTACTAATATAGAAGGTTGTAGTTTATGGTGCTCTACTAATATAGAGGGTTGTAATTTATGGTGCTCTACTACTAATATAGAGGGTTGTAGTCTATGGTGCTCTACTACTAATATAGAGGGTTGAAGTTTATGGTTCTCTACTACTAATATAGAGGGTTGTAGTTTATGGTTCTCTACTACTAATATAGAGGGTTGTAGTTTATGGTGCTCTACTACTAATATAGAGGGTTGTAGTTTATGGTGCTCTACTACTAATATAGAGGGTTGAAGTTTATGGTTCTCTACTACTAATATAGAGGGTTGTAGTTTATGGTTCTCTACTAATATAGAGAGTTGTGGTTTATAATGCTCTACTAATATATAGGGTTGTAGTTTATGGTGCTCTACTACTAATATAGAGGATTGTAGTCTATGGTGCTCTACTACTAATATAGAGGGTTGTAGTCTATGGTGCTCTACTACTAATATAGAGGGTTGTAGTCTATGGTGCTCTACCACTAATATAGAGGGTTGTAGTCTATGGTGCTCTACTACTAATATAGAGGGATGTAGTCTATGGTGCTCTACTACTAATATAGAGGGTTGTAGTTTATGGTGCTCTACTACTAATATAGAGGGTTGTAGTCTCTGGTGTTCTACTACTTATATAGAGGGTTGTAGTCTATGGTGCTCTACTACAAATATAGAGGTTTGTATTTTATGGAGCTCTAATACTAATATAGAGGGTCGTAGTCTATGGTGCTCTAATACTAATATAGAGGGTTGTAGTTTATGGTGCTCTACTACTAATATAGAGGGTTGTAGTCTATGGGACTCTACTACTAATATAGAGGGTTGTAGTTTATGGTGCTCTACTACTAATATAGAGGGTTGTAGTCTATGGTGCTCTAATACTAATATAGAGGGTTGTAGTTTATGGTGCTCTACTACTAATATAGAGGGCTGTAGTCTATGGTGCTCTACTACTAATATAGAGAGTTGTAGTTTATGGTGCTCTACTACTTATAGAGAGGGTTGTAGTCTATGGTGCTCTACCACTAATATAGAGGGTTGTAGTCTATGGTGCTCTACTACTAATATAGAGGGTTGTAGTTTATGGTGCTCTACCACTAATATAGAGGGATGTAGTCTATGGTGCTCTACTACTAATATAGAGGGTTGTAGTTTATGGTGCTCTACTACTAATATAGAGAGTTGTAGTCTCTGGTGTTCTACTACTAATATAGAGGGTTGTAGTCTATGGTGCTCTACTACTAATATAGAGGGTTGTAGTTTATGGAGCTCTACTACTAATATAGAGGGTCGTAGTCTATGGTGCTCTAATACTAATATAGAGGGTTGTAGTTTATGGTGCTCTATTACTAATATAGAGGGTTGTAGTCTATGGGACTCAACTACTAATATAGAGGGTTGTAGTTTATGGTGCTCTACTACTAATATAGAGGGTTGTAGTTTATGGTGCTCTACTACTAATATAGAGGGTTGTAGTCTATGGTGCTCTACTACTAATATAGAGGGTTGTAGTTTATGGTGCTCTACTACAAATATAGAGGGTTGTAGTCTATGGTGCTCTACTACTAATATAGAGGGTTGTAGTCTATGGTGCTCTACCACTAATATAGAGGGTTGTAGTCTTCAACCCAAGAGCACAAACATATCGTGAGCGAGGACACAAGGCGGCATACTTGAGAAACGAAAGTGAGAAAAAACGCGTTTATGAAGAAAGAATTTTGAACAGGGATCAAGGAAGCTTTACTCCTCTGGTCTTCTCATCGTCGGGAGGTATGGGACCTTCTACAAGTGTCTTCTATGCCAGATTAGCTGAACAAATATCGGAGAAAAAGCGCCAGCATAGAAGCCTAGTCATAACTTGGATGAGATGCCGGCTCTCTTTCTCTCTTCTCAGGTCTGCACTCCCATGTCTCAGGGGTACAAGGTCCTCCCCGCTACAGAGGACAAGAGTGAGAGACTTGGACTTTGAAATGGTCGTGGCGGAGGGATGAATTGGGGAACAACTAGGTTGATTGTAGGGAGGTACTGGTACAATAAGATAAACTACAATGTAACTAGAATAAGATAGATTGTACACCACTTTGTAACTGTCACCTTAATAAATAAAAAAGTGTCTATGGTGCTCTACTACTAATATAGAGGGTTGTAGTTTATGGTGTTCTACTACTAATATAGAGGGTTGTAGTCTATGGTGCTTTACTACTAATAAAGAGGGATGTAGTCTATGGTGCTCTACTACTAATATAGAGGGTTGTAGTTTATGGTGCTCTACTACTAATATAGAGGGTTGTAGTCTATGGTGCTCTACTACTAATATAGAGGGTTGTAGTTTATGGTGCTCTACTACTAATATAGAGGGCTGTGGTCTATGGTGCTCTACCACTAATATAGAGGGTTGTAGTTTATGGTGCTCTACTACCAATATAGAGGGCTGTAGTCTCTGGTGCTCTACCACTAATATAGAGGGTTGTAGTTTATGGTGTTCTACTACTAATGTAGAGGGTTGTAGTCTATGGTGGTCTACTACTAATATAGATGGTTGAAGTCTATGGTGCTCTACTACTAATATAGAGGGTTGTAGTTTATGGTGTTCTACTACTAATATAGAGGGTTGTAGTCTATGGTGCTCTACCACTAATATAGAGAGCTGTAGTCTATGGTGCTCTACTACTAATATAGAGGGTTGTAGTCTATGGTGCTCTACTTCTAATATAGAGGGTTGTAGTCTATGGCGCTCTACTACTAATATAGAGGGTTGTAATTTATGGTTCTCTACTACTAATATAGAGGGTTGTAGTCTATGGTGCTCTACTACTAATATAGAGGGTTGTAGTTTATGGTGCTCTACTACTAATATAGAGGGTTGTAGTCTATAGTGCTCTACTGCTAATATAGAGGGTTGTAGTCTATGGTGCTCTACTACTAATATAGAGGGTTGTAGTTTATGGTGCTCTACCACTAATATAGAGGGTTGTAGTCTATGGTGCTCTACCACTAATATAGAGGGTTGTAGTCTATGGTGCTCTACTACTAATATAGAGGGTTGTAGTTTATGGTGCTCTACTACTAATATAGAGGGTTGTAGTTTATGGTGCTCTACTACTAATATAGAGGGTTGTAGTCTATGGTGCTCTACTACTAATATAGAGGGTTGTAGTTTATGGTGCTCTACTACTAATATAGAGGGTTGTAGTCAATGGTGCTCTACTACTAATATAGAGGGTTGTAGTCTATGATGCTCTACTACTAATATAGAGGGTTGTAGTCTATGGTGCTCTACTACTAATATAGAGGGGAGTAGTTTATGGTGCTCTACTACTAATATAGAGGGTTGTAGTCTATGGTGCTCTACTACTAATATAGAGGGTTGTAGCTTATGGTGCTCTACTACTATTATAGAGGGTTGTAGTCTATGGTGCTCTACTACTAATATAGAGGGTTGTAGTTTATGGTGCTCTACTAATAATATAGAGGGCTGTAGTCTATGGTGCTCTACCACTAATATAGAGGGTTGTAGTTTATGGTGCTCCACTACTAATATGGAGGGCTGTAGTCTCTGGTGCTCTACCACTAACATAGAGGGTTGTAGTTTATGGTGTTCTACTACTAATATAGAGGGTTGTAGTCTATGGTGCTCTACCACTAATATAGAGGGTTGTAGTTTATGGTGCTCTACTACTAATATAGAGGGTTGTAGTCTATGGTGCTCTACTACTAATATAGAGGGTTGTAGTCTATGGTGCTCTACTACTAATATAGAGCGTTGTAGTTTATGGTGCTCTACTACTAATATAGAGGGTTGTAGTCTATGATGCTCTAATACTAATATAGAGGGCTGTAGTTTATGGTGCTCTACTACTAATATAGAGGGTTGTAGTCTATGGTGCTCTACTACTAATATAGAGGGTTTTAGTCTATGGTGCTCTACCACTAATATAGAGGGTTGTAGTCTATGGTGTTCTACTACTAATATAGAGGGTTGTTGTTTATGGTGCTCTACTACTAATATAGAGGGTTGTAGTCTATGGTCTCTACTACTAATATAGAGGGTTGTAGTTTATGGTGCTCTACTACTAATATAGAGGGTTGTAGTCTATGGTGCTCTACTACTAATATAGAGGGCTGTAGTTTATGGTGCTCTACTACTAATATAGAGGGTTGTAGTTTATGGTGCTCTACCACTAATGGAGAGGGTTGTAGTCTATGGTGCTCTACCACTACTATAGAGGGTTGTAGTTTATGGTGCTCTACTACTAATATAGAGGGATGTAGTCTATGGTGCTCTACTACTAATATAGAGGGCTGTAGTTTATGGTGCTCTACCACTAATATAGAGGGTTGTAGTCTATGGTGCTCTACCACTAATATAGAGGGTTGTAGTTTATGGTGTCTACTACTAATATAGAGGGTTGTAGTCTATGGTGCTCTACCACTAATATAGAGGGTTGTAGTCTATGGTGCTCTACTACTAATATAGAGGGTTGTAGTTTATGGTGCTCTACTACTAATATAGAGGGTTGTAGTCTATGGTGCTCTACTACTAATATAGAGGGTTGTAGTTTATGGTGCTCTACCACTAATATAGAGGGTTGTAGTTTATGGTGCTCTACCACTAATATAGAGGGTAGTAGTCTATGGTGCTCTACTACTAATATAGAGGGTTGTAGTCTATGGTGCTCTACTACTAATATAGAGGGTTGTAGTCAATGGTGCTCTACCACTAATATAGAGTGTTGTAGTCTATGGTGCTCTACCACTATTATAGAGGGTTGTAGTCTATGGTGCTCTACTACTAATATAGAGGGTTGTAGTATATGGTGCTCTACTACTAACATAGAGGGTTGTAGTCTATGGTGCTCTACTACTAATATAGAGGGTTGTAGTTTATGGTATTCTACCACTAATATAGAGGGTTGTAGTCTATGGTGTTCTACCACTAATATAGAGGGTTGTAGTTTATGGTGCTCTACTACTAATATAGAGGGTTGTAGTCTATGGTGCTCTACTACTAATATAGAGGGTTGTAGTCTATGGTGCTCTACTACTAATATAGAGGGTTGTAGTTTATGGTGCTCTACCACTAATATAGAGGGTTGTAGTTTATGGTGCTCTACTACTAATATAGAGGGTTGTAGTCTATGGTGCTCTATCACTAATATAGAGGGTTGTAGTTTACGGTACTCTACTACAAATATAGAGGGTTGTAGTCTATGGTGCTCTACTACTAATATAGAGGGTTGTAGTCTATGGTGATCTACTACTAATATAGAGGGTTGTAGTTTCTGGTGCTCTACCACTAATATAGAGGGTTGTAGTCTATGGTGCTCTACTACTAATATAGAGGGTTGTAGTCTATGGGACTCTTCTACTAATATAGAGGGTTGTAGTCTATGGGACTCTACTACTAATACAGAGAGTTGTAGTCTAGGGGCTCTTTTACTAATATAGAGGGTTGTAGTCTATGGAACTCTTCTACTAATATAGAGGGTTGTAGTCTATGGGACTCTACTACTAATACAGAGAGTTGTAGTCTAGGGGCTCTTCTACTAATATAGAGGGTTGTAGTCTATGGTGCTCTATCACTAATATAGAGGGTTGTAGTCTACGGTGCTCTACTACTAATATAGAGGGTTGTAGTCTATGGTGCTCTACTACTAATATAGAGGGTTGTGGTCTATGGTGATCTACTACTAATATAGAGGGTTGTAATTTATGGTGCTTTACCACTAATATAGAGGGTTGTAGTCTATGGTGCTCTACTACTAATATAGAGGGTTGTAGTCTATGGGACTCTTCTACTAATATAGAGGGTTGTAGTCTATGGGACTCTACTACTAATACAGAGAGTTGTATTCTAGGGGCTCTTCTACTAATATAGAGGGGTGTAGTCTATGGTGCTCTATCACTGATATAGAGGGTTGTAGTCTATGGTGCTCTACTACTAATATAGAGGGTTGTAGTCTATGGTGATCTACTACTAATATAGAGGGTTGTAATTTATGGTGCTTTACCACTAATATAGAGGGTTGTAGTCTATGGTGCTCTACTACTAATATAGAGGGTTGTAGTCTATGGGACTCTTCTACTAATATAGAGGGTTGTAGTCTATGGTACTCTACTACTAATACAGAGAGTTGTATTCTAGGGGCTCTTCTACTAATATAGAGGGGTGTAGTCTAGGGGCTGTACTAATACAGTGGTTTGTTGTCTACAATAATAATAATAATCGTCTGATTATTTATATAGCGACCGTATCTCCTCTTTCGAGGATTCTCAAGTGCTTGACACTTCTTTTATCAACCAGAAACCATTACCCACCCCCTTGCTAATGGGGAGATGGTAACTGTCGGCAATATTTCTGAAAAACTTTTCAAGCTGAGCGGGGATTGAACGCAAGACTGCAAGATGGGATGGAGTGACACTATCAACTGAGCCAGTCGGACGGCTAGGGGCTCTTCCACTAATGTAGAGGGTTGTAGTCCAGGGGCTCTACTAATATACAGTAGACGGTTGGAACATCTTTGGGAAGGATTGGTTTCGGCTTCTGATTTGAATTTTCGCCAGAGTTAAGTTCGAGCTGAGTTGCTACCAGGGTTAAGTTCGAGTTGAGTTTCTACCAGAGTTGAGTTTGAGTTGAGTTGTTGTTAGAGAACGTAGATGTACATTATACTGGGCCAAATTATTGGTATAAACAGAGTAATTTGAGGATTATGCCGCGCTTTGACAGTTTATTCTGGCTATCACTAGACGAGTTTATACCGCTAAGGTAGACTCTGTGGAAACTAAATGGGTATAAACTATCTCAATTAATCTTCTGACTTCCAATAACGTCCCTCATCAGATTTTTTTTTTTTTGTATTAATAGCTAGAAAACAAAAATTAAATACGTCATCGTTTCATAAAAGTGTTAATAATATATCCTTCAATTAAATGTATATTGGTAGTGATAGACTCAATAGAAAAGTATATAAACTATTCACAGGTATACCACTAACAACATAACCAATTTGATTTGATTTACCTTTAGTGAAACTTTTTAGTGTAACGGTAATAATAAAATGGTCCTCTCTAAAATGTTTATACCGCTTAGTGATGTATTGGTATGATGTAATGATGTATTGTATAATGTATTGTAGTGTTGTATTAGTATTATGAATTGTATTGAAGGATTGTATGATGTATTGGAATGATGTATTGTATGATGTATTTATGTGTTGTACGATTGTATTGTATGATGCATTGCCGTGATGAATTGGTATAATGTAATGTAATAACTATGATGTATGGTTTGATACATTGTAGTGATGACTTGGTATAATGTATTGTATGATGTATTGTATGATGTATGGTATGGTGCACTGATACATTGTATAATGCATGATGATTGTATTGTATGATATTGGGTAGTATTTATAATTGCAATTAATATTGTATGATTGTATTGTATGATGTATGGCATGATGTTTGTGAGCATTGCCAACATCACATTATAGGGTGGTGGTGCCGTGGGGGAGTGTGTTGCCAACATCACAATATAGGGTGGTGGTGCCGTGGGGGAGTGTGTTGCCCACATCACAATATAGGGTGGTGGTGCTGTGGGGGAGTGTGTTGCCAACATCACAATATAGGGTGGTGGTGGAGTATGTTACCAACATCACAATACAGGGTGGTGGTGCTGTGGTGGAGTGTGTTGCCAACATCACAATATAGGGTGGTGGTGCCGTGGTGGAGTGTGTTGCGAACATCACAATATAGGGTGGTGGTGCCGTGGTGGAGTGTGTTGCCAACATCACAATATAGGGTGGTGGTGCCGTGGTGGAGTGTGTTGCCAACATCACAATATAGGGTGGTGGTGCTGTGGTGGAGTGTGTTGCCAACATCACAATATAGGGTGGTGGTGCTGTGGTGGAGTGTGTTGCCAACATCACAATATAGGGGGGTGGTGCTCTGGTGGAGTGTGTTGCCAACATCACAATATAGGGTGGTGGTGCTCTGGTGGAGTGTGTTGCCAACATTACAATATAGGGTGGTGGGGCCGTGGTGGAGTTTGTTGCCAACATTACAATATACAGTAGGGTGGTGGTTCTGTGGTGGAGTGTGCTGCCAACATCACAATATAGGGTGGTGGTGGAGTGTGTTGCCAACATCACAATATAGGGTGGTGGTGCTGTGGTGGAGTGTGCTGCCAACATCACAATATAGGGTGGTGGTGGAGTGTGTTGCCAACATCACAATATAGGGTGGTGGTTCTGTGGTGGAGTGTGCTGCCAACATCACAATATAGGGTGGTGGTGCTGTGGTGGAGTGTGTTGCCAACATCACAATATAGGGTGGTGGTGCTGTGGTGGAGTGTGTTGCCAACATCACAATATAGGGTGGTGCTGCTGTGGTGGAGTGTGCTGCCAACATCACAATATAGGGTGGTGGTGAAGTATGTTGCCAACATCACAATATAGGGTGGTGGTGCTGTGGTGGAGTGTGTTGCCAACATCACAATATAGGGTGGTGCTGCTGTGGTGGAGTGTGCTGCCAACATCACAATATAGGGTGGTGGTGGAGTGTGTTGCCAACATCACAATATAGGGTGGTGGTGCTGTGGTGGAGTGTGTTGCCAACATCACAATATTGGGTGGTGGTGCTGTGGTGGAGTGTGTTGCCAACATCACAATATAGGGTGGTGGTGGACTGTGTTGCCAACATCACAATATAGGGTGGTGGTGCTGTGGTGGAGTGTGTTGCTAACATCACAATATAGGGTGGTGCTGCTGTGGTGGACTGTGCTGCCAACATCACAATATAGGGTGGTGGTGCTGTGGTGGAGTGTGTTGCCAACATCACAATATAGGGTGGTGGTGGAGTGTGTTGCCAACATCACAATATAGGGTGGTGGTGGAGTGTGTTGCCAACATCACAATATAGGGTGGTGGTGGAATGTGTTGCCAACATCACAATATAGGGTGGTGGTGGAGTGTGTTGCCAACATCACAATATAGGGTGGTGGTGGAATGTGTTGCCAACATCACAATATAGGGTGGTGGTGGAATGTGTTGCCAACATCACAATATAGGGTGGTGGTGCCGTGGTGGAGTGTGTGAGTATTACCAACATCACCTCCTGTACAATAAGGATTTTTGTATGAATGAAGGAATTCTATGGGTAAATGGGTTGTATTATAGTCAAATATGCATTCCCTTCCTTCCTTCTTCTGTTTATATAATATATTTTTTTAACAAGACTGGGTATGCTAAATTAAAGATATTAGTGATAGCTTAAATTCTTCAGTATACGACGATGATTTCCTTCTTTAAATTTGCTATCATTAAACGATTTTAGGCAGTTTTAAACTAATTGAGGAAAAACAAAATAATACTAATCAACAGGCTGATTCTACTATATTCTTCCTAAGTTGAATAGAAGCGGTTAGTGATAGATAAAACGTAAGTAAATAAAGCGTCATAAAATACTGAAACGATTAATTTGGCCAACCTAAATTAAGCATGATCAAGATAGGGAATGAACTCAAAATGGAATGAGTTGGCATGCAACCTCGGGATTGAAATGGAGAGTTCTGGATTACCAGAAAGTAAAGGGAAATATTTTAAATTCCTGAAAAAATAGAAATGCCTGACATACCAGACGTTAATGAACATGTGTAGAGTAGAGTGAACCCCGAGAACAGAATGGAAACGATCAGAGCAGTTTTTTTTGTCTATGTGAATGAGGGAAACAAAAGGCAAAACTGCATGTGACGAGTGCCTTCCCCAGAGTTGAAAGAGTGACAGGGAAAAATCAAGGAATGTTCGAGCCTAAATGTCTGGACACGAGAAATTTGAAGATATTTAAGTCATAGGATGATGGAAAGATGGATTCAGGGAGAGAGTTCCAGGGCTCAGCTGTTGAATTGAAGAAAGATTGGGAGTATCGTTTCACTCTTCAGTTGGAGAGTTGCACAGAGTAGGGGTGGGATTGTTTTGCAAGACAGGTACTACGCACCCTACGTAGAGGACGTGGTGTACACTGAGAGAGCTCTGAGGAACACTGATTATTGTAGTAACGATAGACCAGCGAGAAACATGCAACATTGCGGCAAAGAAAGAGAGATTGCAGAGAGTCGGAGATTGGACGGGAGTTAATGATACAAAAGGCTTTCTTATATACTTTGTCAAGAAGTGCTGTGTGAGAGGATCCTCCCCACACATGTGGACCATACTCAATACAAGGACGCACTGCAGTGCCCCTGTACAGAGCAAGAAGCTGTGCAGGGGTAAAAACAACCTTCAGCATCCGGGAAGCCGTTTTAGCAAGAGTGGTAATATGGTCCATCCAAGAGAGATCAGATGGACTATATCTATCTATCTATCTATCCATCTATCTATCTATTTATCTATATAGATAGATAGATAGATATACCAAGTATATCTCACAAATACAATTATGTATGATTACACACACACATTTATATATATACTGTGTATATATATATATATATATAATTCTAATTCTAGGATTTTTAATAATAATACTCCTGTGTTTTCTTAAAACAAAATAGTTCAGTGTATAATTTCAAGGTAGGCTAAGCACTGGTTTTCTAGGCATTATGTGAAAGGTGTAATATTAAGGGGATTTTCTAATATATATATATATATATATATATATATATATATATATATATATATATCTATATATATATATATATATATATATATATATATATATATATATATATATATATATATATATATATATATATATATATATATACAGTATATATATACCCATTGTTGACTTTTCCAACACTGACGTCACCAATGCCATCAACCACCACCTAGAAAAATGGTACAAACAAGACCCCCCTAGCACCAACCCGGCCAATGACATTACATTTTTTTACAGAAACTACATGTCTTCCGACCACACAACAGACGAATTCATTATGAAAGAAATAATTAACAAAAACGTCCTCCCCACCAACCCTGACAATAAAATCAAACTCATTATTTACTACAAATCTCCTAAGACCTCCAACCTTGTCCTCCGTAACCGCCCCATTTCCACCAACAACCAACCGAAAGACGATCATGTGATATACCAGCATATTTGCACCTCTGGGGACTGTGGACCCCTATCCTATGTTGGAATGACACAGACTCGCCTTTCCCGTCGACTAACCCTCCACCTTCAATCTGGCGCTATAAAAGATCACTATCAAGCCCCCCACCATCTTGCCCTAACTCGCGCCGACCTAGACAAACAAACCACCATACTCGACAAAGAATCAGACCCCAGAAGACTAGCTATTTTAGAAGCTCTATACATCCAAACACTCAACCCCAGCATCAACAACTAAACACAAGACCTTCAAATTCTTCCTTCAGGCAAGCGCTACAGGCATGCGGCCCCCCTCCTCTCGCCCCGCGCCCCCCTTCCTTACGCTTCCATGCTCAGCACACAACTGACAACACCAACCAATCACAGCCACCCACAGCCAACAACCAACCACCAATAAGATATAGTGCCCGTCTCGTGAATAGACTACCTTCCACCAATGAACAGCCACCACACACCCAGTTGCTCCGCCCACCTCCCTCTACTTGATCCTCGAATTTTGTATAAATAAGATGCATTGTCCCTATTCTAAACATTACCTCTCCATTCCCTGAAGATGCAAGATGTTTACTTGTGAAACGTTGGATCCACCATGAATTTTGCTAACCTTTTGTACCTCATCTCTGAACCCCAGAGGAAAATTGTTAGAACTATTGAAAGCTGTAACAATAAAATCCTGAATGCTGAAACTGCTATTGCTTTTAACCTCGTCTGTTTAAAAGAGAATCTATTACCTGGCTATACTAACATATATATATATATATATATCACCTTCAAACCACTTTAATATTGTTCATTAGCTAGTCAGGTATAACTGTAAGCCATATCACAGATCCCTTTATTGAACAAGGTGTGGACAACTACTGACATATGGCTGTTTCATTTATACCATTGAATGATCACTATACCACTGAATATAATTAATTCACTCAGGCAGCTAATTCTGTTGGTAAGCTTAAGAGTTATTCGCAGTTTATTAAGAGAACGTCCTATCAACCTTTGTCACAGGTACCCAAAATGGCATCGCATGTGTTAGTGACCCCATCTCGCTTTTCTAACTGATATTATTACCGGAGTCTCCTAGGAAGGTTCTCTGATCACATAACGCACAGATGACTACTTCCGGGAGATCAAGTTTTCTCGAACATAATCTAATTCTAGGATTTTTAATAATAATACTCTTGTTTTTTCTTTAAAAACAAAATTATTCGGTGTCTAATTTCAAGGTAGGTTAAGCACTGTTTTTCTAGGCATTATGTGAAACCCGTAATATTAAGGGCATTTTCTAATATATATATACAGTATATATAAATATATATATATATATATATATATATATATATATATATATATATATATATATATATATATATATTAGTAAAGCCAGGTAATAAATTGTCTTTAATACATACGAGGTATGTACATACGAGGTATATACGAGGTACACGTGGAAACGGATGTTGACGATGAAAGATAAGACAGTGGTGGAACGAAAGTCATTGATTGATTATGTATGTGTGGATGAACGAATGAAGAAATCTGTGATGGATGCTAGGGTGTATAGGGGTATTGGAGGGGGTCTGTCTGATCATTATGTAGTGGTAGCTAAGGTTAGGATACAAAAGAAGTGGGTGAGGAGAGCGGGAGGGAGGCGAGAGGAGGGTGGAATGGTGAGGAGGGTGGAGAGGTTGCAGGAGGAGGAAGTCAGGGAGGAGTACAGGAGAGCAGTGGAAAGACGACTAGGTGGGTTCGACCTGGAAGTTATGGAGGAAGTGGAGGAGATGAGCAAGGTGTTTAAGGATGAGATCTGTGCAGCATGTGAGGAGGTGTGTGGAGTGAGGAGAAGAGGGAGGGGAGTGAAAGGTACAGCATGGTGGACAGAAGAGGTAAGAATAGCTGTGGAAGAAAAGAAGAAAGCATATAGAGTGTGGTTGGGTAGTAGAGGGAATGAAGATTCCGAGAGACAGAAACGAGCGAGGTACGTGGAGAGTAAAAGGGTGGTGAAGAGAGTAGTGAAGGAAAGTAAGAGAAGAGTAGATGAGGAATTTGGAAGGAATCTGAGTGTAAAATGGAGGGAGAGTAAGAAACTGTTCTGGAAAGAAGTCAAGAAAGTTAGGGAAGGTAGCAAGGGAAACAGTAAGGGTGTGAAAGATAAGAATGGGAGAATGCTAGCCGAGAAGCAAGAGAGAGTCGAAAGATGGAGGGAGTACTTCAGTGAGTTGCTAAATGAAAGGAATGAAGAGCCAGCAAACATAGCTGGATATGGTATGGGAGGGAGAAGAAGAGAAGTAGTGGAGGAGGAGGTGGGGATCAGGAGGTCAGAAGTGTGGGAAGCCATGAAAAGAGTGAAGTTGGGGAAAGCACCAGGAACAGATGGAGTGTGTGGGGAAATGTTGAGGTATGGTGGTGAGATAGTGATAGAATGGGTATGGAAAATGTGCAAACTAGCATGGGAGAAGGGGAGTGCACCCGATGACTGGAAGACTGGCATAATAGTCCCCCTATATAAGGGCAAAGGGGAAAGAGGAGTGTGTGGTAACCACCGAGGAATATGTCTTCTAAGCGTAGTAGGGAAGGTATACAGTAGGGTAGTGATTGAGAGAGTGAGAGTGAGAACGGAGAAATGGATAGGCGACGAGCAGGGAGGTTTTAGGAAGGGAAGAGGATGTGTAGATCAGATTTTTACCCTGAATTGTGTTGTGGAGAAGTATCTGGAGAAGAAACAAAAGGTGTATGTTGCCTTTATGGACTTGGAGAAGGCCTATGACAGAGTGGATAGAGAAGGTTTGTGGAAAGTACTTAGAATATACGGAGTAGAGGGCAAGTTGCTGAAAGCAGTGAAGAGCATGTATGAGGGTGCAAAGGCGGCAGTACGTGTGGAGAGTGAGCAGAGCGAGTTCTTTGACCTGAATGTTGGTTTGAAACAGGGGTGTGTGATGTCCCCGTGGTTGTTTACTGTATATATGGATGGAGTCATGAAAGAAATACTATCAAGAGCAGTGAATGTTGGTGTATCGCTGAAAAGGGAAGGAATTGAGTGGAAGCTACCTATACTGC
The DNA here is from genome assembly GCA_032716605.1 of Paralithodes platypus. Taxonomy (NCBI): domain Eukaryota; kingdom Metazoa; phylum Arthropoda; class Malacostraca; order Decapoda; family Lithodidae; genus Paralithodes; species Paralithodes platypus. The sequence goes on along the minus strand of CM064567.1, from coordinate 25,658,305 downwards.
TGTTTGCGGATGATACAGTTCTGATGAGTGATAATGAATGGGAGTTGCAGGGTCTGGTAAATGAGTTTGGAACAGTGTGCGAAAAACGGAATTTGAAGGTAAATACGGGGAAGAGCAAGGTTATGGTCTTCGAAAGGGGTGAAGTCACAGAGTGTGAGGTGAAGCTGAACGGTCAGGCTATGGAGATCGTCAACTCTTTTAACACCTTACGAGCGGCCTATGCGGTTTATTTATGTGTACCGCACAGCGGGGTGTTTTTAGCCAAAATAGGGCTGTTTACGTGATCATTTTCATGCCTAAATAAGACCCAGAACGTAAAACAAGTACCTATCCCTGAAAGGGCATAAACAGAGCTTTCGAATGACACCATAACGATCCTTGTATGATGGATAGTTTTCTTGCAATAACCGTGCAACGCGAGTGCAAAAAGCAGGTAATTCGGTACTTTCAGTACATAATTGAGTATGTAGCGAGTGAGAGAGGGAGGAGGGAGCTGAGATTTGTGTCAGTAGGTTCGCCGCGGTGGTCTGGAGCAGTCATACGCTCGCTAGTCTCCTGCCACCACTTGTCTCTCTCTCTCAGCCACATTACGTGCTGAAATTGCCACTCGAGTTATGTCGAGCGCCGCCACATAGTCCAGCTTTATTTAACTCGACTTATGTTGCTCGCCGCTAAATAAGGGTTAATTATCTGGGCAGTGTGTTGAGTAAAGATGGGACTATGGATGAAGAGGTGCGGGAGAGGGTACAACAGGGGAAGAGGGTTGTAGGAACGCTAAAAGCAGTAACAAGAAATAGGGTGGTCAGTATGGAAGTGAAGAAGTCCTTGCATGACAGTGTGGTAATCCCGACACTGACTTACGGAAGCGAAGCATGGACGTTGGTTGAGAGACTCAGACCAAGAGTGAGAGCAGTGGAAATGAATTACTTAAGGAGTGCGTGCGGAGTTACATGGAGGGATAGACAGGCTAATGAGGAAGTAAGAAGGAGGTGTGGTGTGGAGGTAGATGTGCTGGAAAGTGTGAAAAGGAACAACTTGAGAGGGTTCGGCCATATGGAACGTATGGAAAGCGAGAGAATGACTAAGAGGGTGTACGAGAGCGAGGTGGAGGGACAGAGGGGGAGAGGTAGACCGAATATGAGGTGGAAGGATGGAGTGAGGAACTACATGAACGAAGGCGGTGCTGGTTGGGGGGAGGGGCGTCGACTGACTGGGGACAGAGGTGCATGGGGGCGGTTCGTTCGTGGCCACCCCTTCGGGGATCACGGCGTCAGGCAATAGATAGATAGATAGATATATATATATTAGTAAAGCCAGGTAATAAATTGTCTTTAATACATACGAGGTTTAAAGAAATGGCAATTTCTGCGTTGGAAATTTTATTATTCAAAGTTTCCAGGTCTCTGATGAGTTTTCGCTGGGTGGCAGGAAGTAGATGAATGAGATAAGCAAAATTCTTGGTGGTACAGGGTTACATTAATGTACATGATGATACAGGATATACGACGCGTTTCACTGGACAACCAGCATCATCAAGTAAGGATAGAATGATATAAAAGGTAAACAGGAAGGGTATATATAGAGGGTGGAGGATCAGAGGAGGCGAAAATCAGGGGGCAAAAATCTGCTATTGGTGGAGGGGTATTCTAGGAGTGAGAAAGAGAGAACTGCTTCTCGCATGCGCACTGGATGCGGGAAGGTGGTGGTCGGTTGGCGGGGTCGAAGCTGATTGGCTGCGTGTCGAGGGGCGTGGCCTAAGTTGCGTAGTACGAGTGGCGCCGGCAGAAGACGAAGCTGAAGGAGGTAGCGCGGGGGGCTGCGTCAAGGGCACCGGGGGGCGAGGGGGGCGTTAGGTCCTGTAGGAAAGTGCCTTTTGGCAGAAGGAAGGATCTGAAGGTCCAGAGTTTGGTTGTTGATGTTGGGATGTAAGGCTTGGATATATAATGCTTCAAGTATAGGTAATCTCCTTGGGTCACTTTCTTTATCGAGTATGGTGGTGTGTTTCTCTAACTCGTTGCGTGTGAGGTGGGGGTGGTTAGGGGTGAGATAGTGGTCTTTGATGGCTCCAGCCTGAAGGTGAAGAGTTAACCGACGTGAAAGACGAGTCTGCGTCATACCATTATAGGAATGAGGTCCACAGTCCTCATAATTACAGGTATGTTGGTAAATGACGTGATCGTCGGTCATCGGGCTCTTTATCTTGGTGGAAGCTGGTTTGTTGCGGAGAACGAGGTTGGAGGTCTTGGGGGATTTGTAATAAATTATTAATTTGATTTTGTTTTCCGGATTGGTTGGGTGGACATGCTTGGAGATTATTTCTTTTAAGATGGCCTCGTCATTTTTGTGTTCAGAGGACATCAAATTGTGGTAGAAGATCTTAATTTCATTGGGGGGGTCAATGTTGGGAGGGCTTTGGGTGTACCATTTTTCAAGATGGTGGTTGATGGTGCTGGAGATGTCGGAGTTGGAGTATCCGTTATTCACTAAAACTTGGGATAGTCTTTCTAGTTCCTGGTGGGTGTCGGCCCAGGTAGAGCAGTGTGTGAGGGCTCTCCTTACATACACGGAGATGGAGGATAGAAGATAACGGCGGGGGCATTCACTATCGCCGTTGAGGCATTGTCCTGTGTTAGTTGGTTTAGTGTAGACGGTGGTTTTGAACCCATGGTCGTTCAGAGCTACGAGGATGTCGAGGAAGGGGAGTTATCCATTGTTTGATTTTTCAAAGGTGAAGTTAAGTCCGGAGGAGGTCATGAAGCGACGCTGGAGTTCCTGTAGTTCGTGGAGGTCCTTGATTTGCACGAAGATGTCATCCACGTATCTACAGTAGACGGCGGGTCGTTGGGCAGCAAGGAGCTCTTCCTCGATGGTACCCATAGAAAAGTTCGCAAAAAGAACTCCAAGGGAGCTGCCCATCGCCACACCGTGTATCTGCTTGTACATGTTGCCCCGGGGGCAAAGGAAGGGTATGTGGTCAGTGGTCAGATCCTTCCTTCTGCCAAAAGGCACTACCCTACAGGACCTAACACCCCTCCTCACCCCCCGGTGCCCTTGACGCAGCCCCCCGCGCTACCTCCTTCAGCTTCGTCTTCTGCAGGCGCCACACAACTTAGGCCACGCCCCTCGACACGCAGCCAATCAGCTTCGACCCCTCCTACTGACCACCATCCCGCATCCAGTGCGCATGCGTGAAGAGGTTAACTCCTTTCTCTCTCCTAATTTACGCTTCCACCAATAGCAGACTTTTGCCCCCTGTTTTCCGCCTCCTCTGATCCTCCACCCTCTATATATACCCTTCCTGTTTACCTTTTATATCATTCCTTCCTTACTTGATAATGCTGGTTGTCCAGTGAAACGCGTCGTATATCCTGTATCATCATGTACATTTATGTAACCCTGTACCACCATGAATTTTGCTCATCTCCTTCATCTACTTCCTGCCACCCAGCGAAAACTCATCAGAGACCTGGAAACTTTGAATAATAAAATTTCCAACGCAGAAATTGCCATTTCTTTCAACCTCGTATGTATTAAAGAAAATTTATTACCTGGCTTTACTAACATATATATATATATATATATATATATATATATATATATATATATATATATATATATATATATATACCGATATATATATATATATATATATATATATATATATATATATATATATATATACATATATATATATATATATATATATATATATATATATATATATATATATATATATATATATATATACTGTATATATATATATATATATATATATACATATATATATATATATATATATATCTATATATATATATATATATATATATATATATATATATATATTTTTTTTTTTTTTTTTTTTTTTTTTTTTGTTACATACGAGGTTGAAAGAAATGGCAATTTCTGCGTTGGAAATTTTATTATTCAAAGTTTCCAGGTCTCTGATTAGTTTTCGCTGGGTGGCAGGAAGTAGATGAAAGAGATTAGCAAAATTCATGGTGATACAGGGTTACATTAATGTACATGATGATACAGGATATACGACGCGTTTTTTTTAAGTAGAAACGTGTTCCAACCGAAGGCTGATTTTCCTACTTAATTAAAGGCTCTATATCGCTCATCCAGGAAAACGTCAGTAGCTGAATGGTGTGAAACTATTCATAAACGTTCAATTAATGGACGAAAACGTGTTTGTTTTCCCTTTTTTCCGCAAAATTATTGGAGCTAAGCAAAGCGGAATGGAGAGGGGAAGGGAGGTGTGTGTGTGTGTGGGGAGGGGGGGGGGGTCTTTAAATAGGACCCCCCTTGAAGTAGGTAGGGTTAAGGTGACCTTAACTTTAAGGTTGGCATCGTGAATTCGGGTGGGTCTGGTATAAAGGGTGAGCGGGAACAAAGTTGTATAGTGACCCAGCCTGCCACTGACAGTCGGATAAAGAGAGAGAGAGAGAGAGAGAGAGAATGAGAGAGCTTTAGCCTGATAAAGAGCTGAGAGATGGGCGGTCATTGTGGGGGTTGATGGTCGAGAGGGGAGTAGAGCAAGGAAGGAAAGAGAGGAGTGATAATTACAAATAGGGAAAGTGTGATAAGGAGAAAAGGAGTGGATTAAGAGGAGAGGGATAGTGAGAAGGAAAGGATGGGAGAGGAGAAAGGATAAGAGTGATAGAGAGTGAGGAATGGAGGGAATACAGAGGATAACAATTACAAGCAAGGCTACTGATCCTTTAGGTGGTGTCACGCGAGCGCTTTTTCCGTCAATTGTCGATGATTCTCGTACTATTTTTAGGCATTTTCGCATTGGAATCGATAAATAGACTTAATGCATATGAGTTTAAGAGACTGACATAATAAATAACTTTACTTGGGAAGATGCTAGACCACAATAACCTGAACAAATTGGCCGAAAAAGTGCTTGGGTTACAGGCTTTATGAGACTAGTTGGACAAAACATATATAAAGTAAAGCCTCTATGGGTAGTAAAGAGGTAAACTAATATATATCAAGCAACCCTCTGATTTTTTTTTTTTTTTTTTTTAAGCTGAATAATAGCGTCTTATGATAACCACACTAAACAGAAGAAGTGCGTCCTCAAATACTGAAAGGGTTAAAGAAGACAGTGTTGAAACTGATTGAATTATGAACACGTGTACTAAATTGTTCGCCAACTCTTAATTAGTGTACTAACTTATCTGTTAATACAATGAGTTGATCGAAGATATTGTTGGCTCTTGTTGGCAATGTATTGAACAGCTGGGATGTCTGAGGTTCGCTCCATTTTGGCATTGGTAAATTAAAGTATCCAAAAGTACAATATGTTGGTTGTCGCTTACTTCTGCAATTTGAACATATATAATTTAATTGATATTTGACGATTTTGTTGGGGGTCGATAAAATAATCTGAGGGTTATTTTGTCCTGTAGGTTGGCAGTAGGGAGGTCAATCCACGGAAGAGACGCCGACACTTGAGATCTAGACAACATATAAGTAAAAGGAACAGTCAGAGTAAGCTATGGGTAGCCTATGGCAGAGAACGCTCAACTCACACTCAGATAGACCAGCCCATCAGCACATGACTAGAACCCAATCCCCTCAGACTCAGCTAGGAAAGGCCCTAGAGAGCCACCTTTTGGCGGGGAGATAGCTCCCCTATTTCATGTATTCAATGCTGGTTAACATTAAACGAGTGTATACAGATTAAGAAAGACACACGCTATTCAGATGGTTTATTGAGATTGTATATAACCATATGAGTTCTAAAGGTATTTCATAAGCTATAACAAATCGTCTAACAGTATCGTGTCGACAGGGTTAATATCACTGTACTAGTGTTCGCTGGAACAAACGAAGGGTGGAGCAGGAACAAAGTTGTATAGTGAACCCAAGTGTATATGTGTGTGTGTGTGTGTGTGTGTGTGCGCCAGTGACAGTCAGATAAAGAGGTGAGAGATGGGAGGTGATGCTGGGGGGATAAGGTAGTGGGGGGGGGGGGGGAGGAATGGGAGAGAATTGGAGGGAAGGAAGTGGAGAGGGAGGATGCTGTGGATAAGGTAATGAGTGTGTGTGTGAGAGGGGGGGGGGGTGATGAGCAGGAGGAAAGGGAGTGAAACGAGAGGATGTGAGAAAGGTAGAGGAGAGAGGGAAAACATAGTGTTTGAGAGAGGTATGGATGAGATGAAGATAAGTAAGAGGAATGGCCAAGAGTAGGTGTGGAATAGGAAACTATAATAGATGAGTGGAAGGGAGAAGAATTATAGGAGCAACGATGGAAGAGAGAAGAATGAGAGAGATTGAAAGATGGAAGGGAGAAGAATGAGAGGAGGAAGTATGGAAGGGAGAAGAATGAGAGGAGGAAGGGAGAAGGATGAGAGAGGGAAGGATGGAAGGGAGAAGAATGAGAGGAGGAAGGATGGAAGGGAGAAGAATGAGAGGAGGAAGTATGGAAAGGGTAAGAATGAGAGAGGGAAAGATGGAAGGGAGAAGAATGAGAGGAGGAAATATGGAAGGGGTAAGAATGAGAGAGGGAAAGATGGAAAGGAGAAGAATGAGAGGAGGAAGGATGGAATTGAGAAGAATGAGAGGAAGAAGGATGGAAGGGAGAAGAATGAGAGAGGGAAGGATGGATGGGAGAAGGATGAGAGGAGGAAGGATGGAATTGAGAATAATGAGAGGAGGAAGGATGAAAGGGAGAATAATGAGAGGAGGAAGGATGGAAGGGAGAAGGATGAGAGAGGGAAGGATGGATGGGAGAAGGATGAGAGGAGGAAGGATGAAAGGGAGAATAATGAGAGGAGGAAGGATGGAAGGGAGAAGGATGAGAGAGGGAAGGATGGATGGGAGAAGGATGAGAGGAGGAAGGATGAAAGGGAGAATAATGAGAGGAGGAAGGATGGAAGGGAGAGGATGAGAGAGGGAGGATGGATGGAGAAGGAGAGAGGAGGAAGGATGAAAGGGAGAATAATGAGGAGGAAGGATGGAAGGGAGAAGGATGAGAGAGGGAAGGATGGAAGGGAGAGGAATGAGAGGAGGAAGGATGGAATTGAGAAGAATGAGAGGAGGAAGGATGGAAGGGAGAAGGATGAGAGGAGGAAGGATGAAAGGGAGAATAATGAGAGGAGGAAGGATGGAAGGGAGAAGGATGAGAGAGGGAAGGATGGAAGGGAGAGGAATGAGAGGAGGAAGGATGGAATTGAGAAGAATGAGAGGAGGAAGGATGGAAGGGAGAAGAATGAGAGAGGGAAGGATGGAAGGGAGAAGAATGAGAGGAGGAAGGATGGAAGGGAGAAGAATGAGAGGAGGAAGGATGGAAGGGAGAAGAATGAGAGAGGGAAGGATGGAAGGGAGAAGAATGAGAGGAGGAAGGATGGAAGGGAGAAGAATGAGAGGAGGAAGGATGGAAGGGAGAAGAATGAGAGAGGGAAGGATGGAAGGGAGAAGGATGAGAGAGGGAAGGATGGAAGGGAGAATAATGAGAGGAGGAAGGATGGAAGGGAGAATAATGAGAGAGGGAAGGATTGATGGGAGAAGGATGAGAAGAGGAAGGATGGAAGGGAGAAGGATGAGAGGAGGAAGGATGGAAGGGAGAATAATGAGAGGAGGAAGGATGGATGGGAGAAGAATGAGAAAGGGAAGGATGGAAGGGAGAAGAATGGGAAAGGGAAGGATGGAAGGGAGAAGAATGAGAGGAGGAAGGATGGAAGGGAGAAGAATGAGGATTTTTTCTATGAAAATTGTAAACATTAATCTTGAAGAGAGGTTTTGGGAGTATATTTTTTAAGCTTGATGGAGGTCTAAGGAGCAACCTAGAAAAAAAAATACTAAAAAGAACCTCCCCTTACTGTAATATGTCTCTATAGTCTAATACATACATACATACATACATAAATTTTTGTTTTCTATGTGTATGGAAAAGACAGAAGGCAGATTGCCTGTGGGGTGTGTCTCCCCCAAAGTAAAAGAGTGACAGAGCCAAATTCAAGGGACGATGGAGTCAAAATGCCTGGACACGCGAAGTATAAAGCAGTCTAAGCCATAGGATGAAGGAAAGATTGATTGATGGAGAGAGTTCCAGAGTTAACTTGTTGAGTAGAAGAAAAACTGAGAAAATTTGCTAATTCTGGGGTTGGAGAGCTGGACAGAAAAGGAGTGGGACTGTGTTGAAAGCGGGTGCCTCGCACTCGCCGCAAGGGAAAAGGTATACACTGAGAGAGCTCTGAAGAACACTGGTTGTTATAATAGCGATAGAAGAGTGAAAGACATGCAACATTGCGGCGTGTAGAAAGAGATTGTAGGGAACTATTAGAGGAGGCGAGTTGATGAGGCTAAATGCTTTAGATTTTACTCGTACATCCATCATTATAATAAGTCTAGGAAGCCCAACTCCCAATCTCACAACAAAATAAATAAATAAATAAATAAATAAATATAATAATAATAATAATAATAATAATTGATCGATTGATTGTTGATTTATACCCACACATGGGCTAATACATTACAGTAATTATTCGACACAGCAAAATAATGTAATTTAAGAATTAACATGAGAGGAAAATATATCACAAGGAAGTTGTAAGGCGAATAATAATAATAATAATAATAATAATAATAATAAAATTAATAATAACAACCTGACGACGCATATACAGACTAATAACACACACAACAAAGCCACTCCAACACCTTCCTCTCTCTCTAACACCACTTTTCCTATTCAACACTCTTCGAATAGTAGATAGGAGGTGCCGTTGTAAAGGCCTAATCCTCAATAGCTTCACTTTTATCTATATTCAGAAGAAATTTGCCTTCGGTCGGGCCATTTTTCTACCAATATATGTACACATTTAGCTTGAAGGTGCCATTTTTTGTTTAGTTTGATGGAAGTCTGGGAAGGCGTTTTTGTTAGCCTAGGGGATAAGCTAAAATACATTGCTCGAAAATGGCAAAAACAAGCAAAATCCTCAATAATAATTAAACATATAGCATAATAACCCACAAGACGTCGGACCAGATAGTGTTAATGAACGAAATAAAAAGTGCTCCCTTTAGGAACGAGTTGTTATAAAATGTGATTATTATTCATAACTTAAGACTCAGTACCACTCGTGTATTGAATATAATTAGGCCACATATATATATATATATATATATATATATATATATATATATATATATATAAAGAGAGAGAGAGAGAGCAGTAACTAGGGTTGTAATTTAGAACCGTCTGTATTGATAGTTGGGGATATTAATGCTTCCCAAGCTGACCCCCTCTGCTGATAGTGTCCGGTTCTCTCTCTCTCTCTCTCTCTCTCTCTCTCTCTCTCTCTCTCTCTCTCTCTCTCTCTCTCTCTCTCTCTCTCTCACAAGTGTATGTATGTGTGCGCGCGTTATCGGGGAAGCATCATGTTGTGGAAGAAGTGTTGTGTGTGTGTGTGTGTGTATTTGTGAAGGGTGGATGTTATGTGTGTGTTCGTGTGTTGTAAGTGTGTTTGTGTGTGTGAATGAGTGAGTGTGAAGGGTGGATGCTATGTGTGTGTTGTAAGTGTTTGTGTGTGTGTGTGTGTGTGAAGGGTGGATGTTATGGGTGTGTTCGTGTGTTGTAAGTGTATTCATATTCATAATTGTATTCATAATTGTAGTTTGACAGGAATTGAGTTTTTGGCTCGTATTGTCCCGCTTCCTAGACATTATTATCAATGACAATTACCCATCTCCTTGCTCAAGGGATATGGTAACCACTGGCTATGTCTCAGAAAACCTTCATCAACCTGAGCGAGATTTGATCCTCGGTCTGCTGGGTAGCAGGCGGGAACGGTACCACTGAGAAAGACGCTCGGCTGTGTGTGTGTGTGTGTGTGTGTGTGTTATGTATGTTGTGATGAATATTGTGATGAATAAAGCTGTGTGATGTATGGTGTATGTGACGTATATTGTGATGAATAAAGCTATGTGATGTATATTGTAATGATCATCGAAGCTGTATGGTGTATATTATTTATATTGTAATTATTAAAGTTGTATAATGTATGTGATGTATATTATTAAAGCTGTATAATGTATGTGATGTATATTATTAAAGTTGTATAATGTATGTGATGTATATTATTAAAGCTGTATAATGTATGTGATGTATATTATTAAAGCTGTATAATGTATGTGATGTATATTATTAAAGCTGTATAATGTATGTGATGTATATTATTAAAGCTGTATAATGTATGTGATGTATATTCTATGACCGTTGACATGAACATTCTGATTATTTAACCCCTTCATTCAATTAATTCATTAAGGGGAAGTTTTTAGTTTGCTTGCTTAAACCCCAACGAGCTTAAAAAATTAGAGTCAAGACCCCACTTCGAGATCAATTTGTACATTTATTTAGTTAGAAAAATGTCCCGGCCGAAGGTTGGCTCCTCCTAGATTACAGGCTCTCTTTCGCTCGCCAGGAAAACAAATCTACACGTAAATGGCACGAACAGTTTTGATGACAAAGAAAGGGGGCGAACGTTTTTAAAATGGCCAAAAATGGGGTTAAACATGAGTATCAAAGGGGTCCAGAAACAAAACCTCCCTTAACCCTCCAGCCCCGGGGGCTATAGCTTACGACTGTGCTCCGGTACCGGGTGTTTTGACGATCTTTGGCCTATGTTAACTACTCTGTAAATCAATGAATATGTCATGTAATGTTGTGAATAAAAAAGAATAATGTTCCACAAACCTTCCTCTGTCGAATGGCGTTGAGTAGAGGTCTCTAGCCCCTCTGGTTGCATAATGGTGAGCGCGGGAAGACGAGTGCTTTTCGGCGGCAAATTCTTTCCGCGTTCGGACGCGTCGCCCCGGCCATGGCTACGACGCACCTAGCCGCTCGTCGCGCCAAAGTATTTATCTCCCTTAGACGATTTTAGTGTTTGATATTGAGAATGTGATGTTTATTTGATATTTTCTAGTTATTTTGAGGCCAATTATATAAAATATGTTTATTAGGGTATCACTGTCACTGATATTGCTAATTTTCACTCGATACCGTACATTTTATTAGTAATTGAGGTAGCTTATTGTTGTATTAGGCACTGATTATTCGTTATCACAGGTGTTTATTATACTTTGGCCATCAAATATTAGGTCTTGTGTGACTTTCACTTTGACAAATATGCTTTAGAGAGTGTCACTGTCACTGATAATGCTCATTTTCACTCGATACCGTACATTTTATTAGTAATTGAGGTAGGTTATTGTTGTATTAGGCACTGATTATTCGTTATCACAGGTGTTTATTATACTTTGGCCATCAAATATTAGGTCTTGTGTCACTTTCACTTTGACAAATATGCTTTAGAGAGTGTCACTGTCACTGATAATGCTCATTTTCACTCGATACCGTACATTTTATTAGTAATTGAGGTAGGTTATTGTTGTATTAGGCACTGATTATTCGTTATCACAGGTATTTATTATACTTTGGCCATCAAATATTAGGTCTTGTGTCACTTTCACTTAGTTATATGATTTGTAAACGTTTTATATACAATTTATTGTGTCTTTTTTCACTGATTTATATATTTCTATAGGTTCTAATCATATGAATGTCACTTGGTATATACATATGTGTCACTTTCACATATTATTATGGTGTAATTGTATTTGTATCAATGTTCTCATAATACATGACTTTTGTATTACAATACATTGGTTTTCTTCCACTTTTTGCCTATATATAATTATAGTGTACATATTGTCATTTTATTTGGTAATTTCAGTATGATTATTAGAACTCCAGCTTGGAGTGGTAATCAAAGAAGCACTCTAAAGCACAGAGTGCCACCTTGCACTCCACACACTCCAGGGTTGACTTTTTACCTGACCTCGGCTTCACCCTGCTGTTGTAGCAGACATGGCACCGCTTCTGCTGTGTTCTTCCTGATTCATTCTGAGGCAGGGAACCAAGCCTGTGCCTAATCAAGTATTGAGCACACTGCAAGCGGTCAATAACGGCGGGCCCAGGATGTGCCACTGCCCTCTGTGGCATAGCATACTTCTCCAGGAGCTCCGTCAACACCTGCTTTTGGAACCTCCGCAGGCTATTGAACTTCATGGGTGTGTTCACATTCCGAAGCTTGTATATGTTGTAGGCATTCAGAACTGACATGTCCACCATATGCAGAAAGAACTTTTTGTACCATCTGCACGAGGTACGCAGGCAGTCAATGAAGCCTATCTGCATGTCGGACTTGTCCACCAGCCTCATGTTGATATTGTAGTCCAGGACAGCATCGGGCTTGGTCACCCTGGCCTGGGTGCGGCGATCCACCTTGCCAGTCTCCACCATTTCCCCCTTGTGGATGGTGGTCAGGAGGTTGACCTTCCGCTGGTCGTGCCAGTGGATAGCCAGAATGGGCCCCGACTTCTTCTTGAACACATCACCTTTTTTGGTCTTTGGAGGGAAAGGTGGCATGCCCTTCCTTTTCCCTCGTACTGTGCCTACAGTCCCCGTCTTTCGCTCATGCAGGTACTGTGAGAGAGTGGGGGACGTGTAATAATTGTCCGTGTAGAGGACGTGATTCTTGTGAAAGTAGCGGTCCATCATGGCTTGCACCACTGCTCCGCCAAAGCCAATGAGGGGGTCCACAAGCAAGTCCCCTTCCTTCCCGCTGTAGACCAGGAAGTCCAGGACATAGCCAGTTTGGCAGTCGCACAGCACAAAGAATTTTATGCCAAAGCGATGTCTTTTTGAGGGGATGTACTGCCGGAAGCTGAGTTTTCCCCGGAACAGCACAAGAGACTCGTCAATGACGACCTTGCGGAAGGGCTTGAAGTAGGAGGTGAAGCGTTCTCGCATCATCTCGTACAACGTCCTAATCTTCCACAGCTTGTCTGGGAGGTGGACGTCAAGGTTGGTGACAAGATGGAGCGCTGCGAGGATATCAAGGTACCGGTCGCGAGACATATATTTCCCGAAGGCAGGGGTGGATATGAGATCATTGGTGATCCAATAGTCAGGCAACCTATGCTTCTTGACATGAGGCATTAGCATGGTGAGTGCCAGGAACACCATGAACTCTTTATGAGTCACTGGGGTCCACTGCCTCATGTGGCCCTTGGTCACCTTTCCCAAAAAGTGGACCTGGAATTGGTGCTGCTTATTTGTCTCTTTGACAACATAGCCTACCACCTCCTCATCAAAGAAGGCCTCAAACAGTTTGTGTGGTGGAGCATTGGGGCCTGCAGGAAAATTGGGGGTAACGCCTGAACCCTCCAGTACCTCATCAAAAGCTGGCACATCAGGGTTGTATCCATCCTCATCAACTACGTCTTGCCACTGAAAAATGTAGAATGGGTCTTGTCTACGCTGACGAGGAGCTCCAGCTGGTGGCCCAGCACGCCCATGGCCAACTCGGGAGGCGCGCGCCCTAGGGCGGCGAGGGCGGCGGCCAGGGCGGTGGGCAGCACGACGGGCAGCACGACGCCGGGCCAAGCGGATGGGTCGAGGGTCGTCGATGTCCATATAGTCATCGTCAGAGTGGTCATCTTGCCCTGACGGTGGACCTATGTAATCATGGCCAGAGTCTTGAGAGAGGTGCCCTTCATCATCAGTGGCCCCCACATAATCTGGCGGGGAACCAGTGATGCGTGCGGGTGGGCGAGGTGGGGAAGGAGTGGCAGGTGAGGCTGTGTCCCCCCGAGGTCCTGGGCTCCTTGGCCTGCGACGAGTGACTGAAAGCAATGTTTCACTGTCACTAGGCCCAGGTATTGGTGATGCGAGCTCAAAGACTTCTTCAGGAAGACATGTTGAAGGCGGGAGAGGTGGGGAGGACCGTGGGGAAAGTTGCGGGGACGTATGGCTGGGGCCGGCCGGGGTGGACGCCGCGGGAGCCTCGAACAAAACTCTCTTACTTTTCTTAATTTTCTTGGTATATTTCCTACCTTTCCCCTTTTCGGCAGCAGTATGTCTCCTGTCGGGGGACCTAGGAGGCAAATAGGCCGAAAGTGTGGGGTCCTCAACACTTGGCAATGGTGGGGGTGGTGGGGAAGAATGCGGGGCATCCGGGTCATCTTGGGTGGCGTGGGTAGATAAGGGAGACAATGGCGGACGAGAAGGGTCACTACGCTGACCCTCACTCACAGCCTCATCCTCACCAAGTAGTTTTGCTTGTTCCCTAGCTGCCGCGGCCGCCTTCTCAAGTATTTTCTGCTTATACAAATGTAGCTTGAAAGGCGATTTACCTGGGGAAGGGCTTGGCGTCGTGTCACTTATGCGAAATTTGGTGAGTGACATTGAACTCTCGCACTCGCTCACTCTCTCAAGTTCACTGTCTTTAGGTAAACCAGCTTCCTCAACAACTGGTACATCACCTTCATCACTCTCATCACTGTCATGTTCTCTCGCAAATCCCAGGAATTGCTCTTCTTTGTCACTCTCATGGCCATAATCACTCGACTTATAATTACTGGAGTCGTCACTGACTTCATCATCAACATTATGCTTGGCATCAGCTCGCTCATAAAGTCTCAATGTCGTCTCAATACCTCCGGGAGATAACACATTTAGGCGATGGCGTCGGGGTAAGGCGCGACGAACAAGCAAGGGCGTCGTAAGGAAGCACGGTATCGGACACAGCGGAATCACTATTTGGCGTACTGTCCATGATGGCGTCGGGGTAGATACTGTTGCTGTGGCGTAGTTTACGCCTGGTGGCGCCACCTACCGTCCCACGATACCGAAAATGTACGCGCGGCATTCGAAAGCACGCACGCAAGCAATGGGCGTTCAAGAGCCCTTCCGGGTTGCGCGGGCCGAGGTTGTTATGGGCGTTCAAGAGCCCATCCGGGTTGGAGGGGTTAAGCTTAGGAAGGATGTATGGGAGCCAGAGGCATAATTAAGTTTTCTAAGGCACCTTAGATTCTTAGGGCAAACACACGGAGATAGTGACCGCTTCAAAGCCCATTCTAGTGTAAACACCTCAACTTTACTTTAACCCAATTTGGTTCGAGGGAGATCTTTTGACCTCCCCTGTTTCGCTCCATGGTTTAGAATTTTTAAAACGTTTACCTCATTAGTTTGGCAATAATAAGACGCTTCACACATTTCAGGTGTCGATTTTCATCTGGGTGATTGATAACGAGCCTGAAACATTTTCCTATCAAAACAAAAATACAAATTAAGCTTTAATTGGGTCTGAATTGGTATTTTGTTTATGTTGATGGATGACTGGGATGGCGTATATGTTAGCCGTAAGGGCCAACTTAAGCTCATACCTCGAAAATGACAGAGCAAGCAAAATCATCAATATTTAGTTAACGACATATCATAATAACCCAAAAGACGTCGGACCAAATAGTTAATACGAAAGGAATAGATAATCGGGATATGCTTCTTGACACTTCAACATCAAAGGGACCGTCATAACCTTTAACAAATGCTGGATGTTAGCAATACTAACAAAAATAAGAATATGTTTAAAAAGGCTAAGTTAAATGTGTCTCGATATTCTCTCCGGTATGCATTTGTTTCCCGCCTGCAGTAATTCTGATATGCTTATTATAGATCCCGTGCAATGTGAAGGTAAATTGCTATCGATTCCTCGATGCTGACCCCCCCCCCCCCCCCGCCTCCTCCCTCCCCACCTCCAAATAAATCAATACCTTAACCTATTAAACTGGGGGCAGCTTAATAAATAAATATTTTTAACTAGATTTAATAGGAATAAAATATATATATACCGTATATATATATATATATATATATATATATATATATATATATATATATATTATATATATATATATATATATACTGTATATATATATAAGGGGAGGTGTGGTGGAGTTGGTCATGCCACTGGACTGGTAATCCAATGGTCCTGGGTTCAAATCCCGATGAATCAATGGGAAGATATTATTGGGATGGAATTTGTGCTGTACCTAGTATCAGTGAATTACCACAAAGCTCACCGAAACGCCAATAAAACATTCTCATTGTTCCCTGATTAAATAGAACTGTATGAATATTCCCATATTCAAAATATGCTACAGGGGGGCAATGTCTGGTGAGTTATTTGCTCAACAGGTGGCGTTGAGACTAAAGTCATGGTATGGATCTTCAGCCAACCATTAGTACCCTCTGACGGCGGTATTCGAAGCAATCCGAGATATGATGTCTTTTGCTCTCCATAGATGGCTCTATTCGACACGTACAGGTAGCGCCAAAAGTAGGCGAGAAATTTGGGAGGCCATGTATGCAGCATCAAATCCTGCAAATCCTGTCCTCTGCGCATGCGTGAGAATCTTAGTCCCCTTGGCACGATTTTTATTTTCCTTTATACTATTATATTATCTTAAGCTAACCTAACCTAACCTAACCTGACTTAACCTAACCTAACTTAACACCTTATTGGCTGGCTAGGCGGTCTAGCGGACCATAGCGCGCAGCGTTTTTTTTAACCCTAAATAGGGTTGTTTACGAGATCATTTTCATGCCTAAATAAGACCCAGAGCGTAAAACAAGTATCTATTCCTGAAAGGGCGTAAACAGAGCTTTCCAATGACACCCGAACCATCCTTGTACGACCGCTGGTTCTCTTGCAACGATCGTGCAACACGAGTGCAAAAACCCTGTAATTAGGTAATTTCCCTACATAATTCCCTGTGTAGCGAGTGAGAAGTGGGGGAGGAAGTTAGAATACAGTTCAGTTGGTCCACCGCGGTGGTGGGAGCCGGTCATAGCCTTACTACACTCCTCACACCGCTCAGCTCTCTCTCTCAGCAACATTACGTGCTAAAAATGGCGCACGACATAGGTTGTGAACCACCACATAATCCAAATTTATTTCACACGACATAAGTTGCGCGCCGACAGTTAAGGGTTAAATTAACCTAACAGTTGAGCCTAAATAACGAAATCAAAATATTAGGGAAAAGGCCGCGCATGCGCAGACGACAGGATTTGGTGCTGCATACATGGCCTCACAGAAATTTTCTGTTTCTTGGTGGATTACGACCATACCAACTAGAACACACACACACGCACACACTACTTCATTATCAGAATTCAAAGAATATTAGTATGCTATACAACTATAATTATGTATAATCGAGTTTTACTCTTGCATAGGAATATAATTAAAATAAATTGGACGTCCATGACAAATAACAATCTATACTTCAATAAACCTGGCAATGTTCTTTCCATCATAATAGAAGGTAGGGGACTGCCTTGGTTCGCCCGAGACTTGGCCACACTACTCTCATACATAGCTTTTTGATATCGGGGGATGTCCCCTGCACGCTTTGCCCTTGTTACCAGGTTCAAGTCACAGTCCAACATCTTTTTATAGACTGCTCCTAGTTATTATCAAGTCTGCGAAGCAGAGTGGTATCGCGCAAACAGATCCCGCCCGTATACTGTGCACCACTAGCCAGCCTGTCAGTCGTCGTCCGTCGTCGTCCGTCTGTCTGTCCGGAAACTCCTCCTAGACCGTTTGATGGATTTTCACCAAATTTCACAAGTATATGCATTTGGTCAATGCGATGGTCAGTCAAAAAGAAATTTTCCATTTAACCTAAAGGTTAAGGTCAAAGGTCAAAGGTTAAAAATAAGGTAAATATTTCATATTATTTAGTTTTTACTCAAATGTCTTCATTTTCACTATACAAGTTACTGCTAACCTTGATATAGTATTGATTTTTTTTAGGTAAATATTCTAAAGGGTAAGGTCAAAGGTCAAGGTCAAAATAAGTTTTTCACTAGTATTTCTTATACTAACTGTTAGATTCTCAGTAGGCTTACCATGTATATTCGGAATACCTAGGCCAAGGTCATACAAGAAACTATACAAATACAAATGAAAGGTCAAGGTCACAGGTCAAGGTCAAATAAAGGGTCAATATGCTATTTTCTTTACTTTTCATGCACACTTCACAACATTTGGTGAGATAGTTCCACTTTAAATGAAAAGGAAATTAATACATTTGGACACACATATCATAAAGGTCGAGATAAAGGTCAAAGGTCAAGGTCAACTATTTTATAATTAATATATACTGTACCGGTATGTAACTAACTGATGGATTTTAATGAAATTAGGCATGCTTATTTGATTTTCGGGGGCAATGTCAATGAAAACAAAAAAATACTCTTACATAAAGGTCAAGATCACAGGTCAAGGTCAAAGGTCACCTTTTACAATTTATTTTACTGTTTACTCAAATATCTTCATTTTCACTATACAAGTTACTGGTAACCTTGATATCATGTTGCCCAAATTTTAGATACATTTTCTAAAGTGTAAGGTCAAAGATCAAGGTCAAAGGTCACAATAAGTTTTCACTAGTATTTCTTATATTAACTGTTAGATTCTCACTAGGCTTACCATGTATATTCGGAATACCTAGGCCAAGGTCATACAAGAAACTATACAATTCCATATGTAAGGTCAAGGTCACAGGTCAAAGTGAAATAAAAGGTCAAAATGATATTTTCTTTACTTTTCATGCAAACTTCACAAAATTTAATGAGATAGTTGCACATTAAATGAAAAGAAAAATACTATATTTTGACATACAATAAAGGTCAATATAAAGGTCATGGTCAACGATTCTATTAATATATATGAAACTAATTAAGTGATGGGTTATAATAAAATTAGGCATGCTTATTTGATTTTCCTGGGCAATGTCAATAAAACAAAATATGTACTCTTATATAAAGGTCAAGGTCACAGGTCAATGTCAAATGCCAACTTTTACTATATATTTTTAGTTTTTACTCAAATGTCTTCATTTTCACTATACAAGTTATTGCTAACCTTGATATCGTATTGACCAAATTTTAGGTAAATATTCTGAAAGGTAAGGTCAAAGGTCAAGGTCAAAGGTCAAAATAAGTTTTTCACTAGTATTTCTTATACTAACTGTTAGATTCTCACTAGGCTTACCATGATTATTCGGATTGCCTAGGCCAAGGTCATACAAGAAACTATACAATTTCATGTGAAAGTTCAAGGTCACAGGTCAAAGTCAAATATAAGGTCAATATGCTATTTTCTTTACTTTTCGTGCAAACTTCACAAAATTTGGTGGGATAGTTGCACTTTAAATGGAAAGGAAAATAATACATTCGGACACACATATAATAAAGGTCAAGATTAAGGTCAAAGGTCAAGGTCAAATATGCTATTAATATATATGAAACTAACTGATGGGTTTTAATGAAATTAGGCATGCTTATTTGATTTTCCGGGGCAATGTCAATGAAAACAAAAATAATACTCTTACATAAAGCTCCACATCACAGGTTAAGGTCAAAGGTTAACTTTTACTATTTATTTTACTTTTTAATCAAATATCTTCATTTTCACTATACAAGTTACTGGTAATCTTGATATCGTATTGCCCAAATTTTAGATAAATATTTTAAAGGGTAAGATCAAGGTCAAATGTCAACATAGGTTTTCTACTAGTATTTCTTATACTAACTGTTAGATTCTCACTAGGCTTACCATGTATATTCGGAATACCTAGGCCAAGGTCATGCAAGAGACTATGCAATTCCATATGAAAAGTCAAGGTCACAGGTCAAGGTCAAATAAAAGGTCGATATGCAATTTTGTTTTACTTTTCATGCAAACTTCACACAATTTGGTGAGATAGTTGCACTTTAAGTGAAAAGGAAAATAATGAATGTCGAGACAAATGAAGGTCAAGATAAAAGTCAAAGGTCAAGGTCAACTATTCTATTGATATATATGAACCTAACTAATGGGTTTTAATGAAATTACACATGCTTATTTGATTTTCATGGGCAATGTCAATGCAAACAAAAATTTACTCTTACATAAAGGTCAAGGTCAAAGGTCAACTTTTATTATTTATTAAAAAAAGATTACTCAAATTTTGGAAAACTGGCTGTATTATGGCTTATTACTTAAATATTATATTTATCAAATTTCACATAAATATTGTAATAGTTAAGGTCAGAGGTCAAGGTCAAAACATGAGTATTTGTCATTTTCCTTTAGCTCCCCCTAGACTGTTTAATGTATTGTCACCAAATTATACAGGCAAATTCAGTTGGTCAATGCGACGACCATCAAAATATATGTATTTTATTTTAAGTCAAAGGTCAAAGGTCAAGGTCACAGTATATGATCACTTTGTAATAAATAAGTTTTTATACGAATTACACCATATTCATAATGCTAGTTAATACGAACATTGTTGTTAAGCTAACTAAATCCTAGATAAGAAATTCTAAGGTCGAAGGTCAAAGGTCGAAATATGATTTTTACTAGTATTTCCTTTTAAATGTAAGATTCTTGTTAGGCATATCATGCATATTCGGAATGCCTAGACCAAGTCATACAAGAATAAACATAATTCCATTTGATAGGTCAAGGTCACATGTCAACGTCAAATATAAGGTCAATATGCTAATTTCTTTACTATTCATGTAAATTTCACAAAATTCGTTGAGACAGTTGTGCTGTCAAATTTTCAGATATCATGAAGGTCAAAGGTCAAGGTCAACTATTATTTTAATATCTCTGAAACTAACTGACGATCTTTAATGAAATTTGACACATTTATTTGATTTTCTAGGGTTACATCAAAGCAAACAAAAATATAATCCTACAGAAAGGTCAAGGTCACAGGCCAAGGTAAAACAAATAACCTTCATCATAAAAAAATACTAAATTTTTGATAAGCTGACTTTTAGTTGCATTTTACTTAGGTAACATATATTTCAATCATATATATATATTATAATACTTAAGGTTAAAGGTCAAGGTCAAAGAACAAAAGAAGATTGTTAATAATTTTCTTTAAACTCTTCCTAGACTGTTTAACCCTTTGTGTACCGGTGACGTCTGTTTTATTGTATTCTAGCTAAAATTAGACGATTTTGTGGAGCTTATGAAGGATCTGTGGTAGTAGAAAGGGTTAATTAAGATAGTTGAAAGCCTGCTACTTTTATGGAGGCCCTTCATAAACTAAATACAATTTTCTTAATATCCAGTATGAAATGAAACCGATAGAACTGTACTGAACGGGTTACGTATCGTTGCCAAATTTTGCTGGCAAATTTGGTTGGTCAATGCAACACTTGGCCAAATTTTGTGTTTTTGTTATTCAAAGGTCAAGGTGAATGGTGAAGGTCACACAGATTATGGTCACTATTTCTTTCTTATATATATTTTAATTTTGAATTACACCATATTCAAAATGCTACAAAATAGTGTTACGCTGACCTTATTATAGATAAATATTCCAATGGTTAAGATTCAATGTGATCATAAATGTAATTATATATATATACTCCCAGGCGGACATCAACCACCAACAGTCAGGACGAGTGTCTATGCTCTAATCCACTACACACAAGTATCCTCTATCACGCTGTGGTATAGTGGATGAAAGTATGGGCACTTGTTCTGACTGTCGGTGGTTCAAGTCCGGCTGTGAGTATAAAAACATTCATTATATATACAGTATTTATATTCTATATAAACCGATTTTACCTAATAGATTCAATACTACTTGCAGAATTCTAGATCGCAGAGTTGCGTATGCATTTTATTTTTTATTTTTGTTGGTAATGCGGAAACTGCACACCTACTGTATTTATATTTACAAGGACACGCCAAGTTTCGACTCTTTTTGGAGATCTATTCAGTTGTGAAAAGAGGTTGTGAGAGTCAAAACTGTCGCGTCCATGTAAATAACATACTATATTTTTCCACCAGGTAAGTATAATTCTCCATTCAAACATTCACTGCATTGAGAGTATATCTCTCTCCGAAAACTCGTATTTCTCGCACAGTGACTTCACTATGCTAGAGAGAGAGAGAGAGAGAGAGAGAGAGAGAGAGAGAGAGAGAGAGAGGTAGGGGTAGTGGAGGGAGGGAGGGGTAGTGGGAGGTGGAGGGAAGGAGGGGTAGTGAGAGGTGGAGGGAGGGAGGGGTAGTGGGAGGTGAAGGGAGGGAAGGATAGTGTGAGAGAGGCTTTATTTATTTAATTGGAAGTGTTTGGTGCTGGAGTGAATTGAATAACAAATAACTTGCAGGGTTTGGCGGGTCAATATGGGCAGCTTATATTACCCAGAGAGTGAAAGAACAAAAATGTAGTCTGTACATATTGATTTTAAGAAGATTCCTTGTGTGTAACAAGATGTGCATTATTAGGCAGCATGCTACAACAGGATAAAAAGAATAGGGGACACATTTTGTAATGGGTAATGAACTGGGTAAGTTGCCCTGTATAGTGGAAAGATATGTCCCAGTTTATAAGCGGAAAGTTAAAAATAGTATTTTATATATCAAAGTTTTATTTTGTAAGCCAAAAATATTAACGTGGTAGAAAATACAGCCTACTATCATTCAGATTAATTAACTGGTAAAGAAAGGATGCTTGACCTGCTAAGCAAAGACAACTAGAACACCTAACACAAATAATTGTGTCAATGAGTTCTCGAGACTGGATATAATGTGGAGGAGATGGCTTATGAAACCGTGCATAAAATAGTTACTATGAAAAGTGTTTCAATATTATCAAATACTGACGAGGCCCGATGATTATCAAACCTCTAAACAATTAGAGGTATGCTGTATAATATAAACAATTGACACAACTAGGTTTTTATTCCACGCATATAAATAGTTTAACTACCTTATTACAGTCTGGGAAGCTGTTTAAACTTTTCGGTAATCCCTAAAGCAATCTCATGCCTTATTTTAGCTATTATCAACTCTACAAAGCAGAGTGGTATCGCACACACAGGTCCCGCCCGTATACTGTGCATCACAATTCTGCTTGTCCGTCATCGTCGTCGTCCGTCCGGAAACTCCTCCTAGACCGTTCGATGGATTTTAACCAAATTTCACAGGTATATTCATTTGGTCAATGCGAAGGTCAGTCGAAAAGAAATTTTAAATTTAACTTAAAGGTCAAGGTTAAAAATAAGGTCAATATTTCATGTGTCTTAGTTTTTACTCAAATTTCTTCATTTTCACTATACAAGTTACTAGTAACCTCGATATCCTATTGACCAAATTGTAGATAAATATTCTGAAGGGTAAGGTCAAAGGTCAAAAAATTTGTTTTACTAGTATTTCTTATATTAACTGTTAGATTCTCACTAAACTTACCATGTATATTCGGAATACTTGGGGCAAGGTCATACAAGAAACTAAACAATTCCATATGAAATGTCAAGTTCACAGGTCAAGGTCAAATAAAAGGTTAATAGGCTAATTTAATTACTTTTCATGCAAACTTCACAAAATTTGGCAATATAGTTGCACTTTAAATGAAAAGGAAAATAATATATTTTGAGACACATATCATGAAGGTCAAGGTCAAGGTCAAAGGTCAAGGTCAACTATATAAATACATATGAAACTAACTGATGGGTTATAATGAAATTAGTCATGCTTATTTGATTTTCCTGGGCAATGTCAATGAAAACTATGTTTTACTCTTACATAAAGGTCAAGGTCACAGGTCATGGTGAAAGGTCAACTTATACTATTTATTTTTAGTTTTTATTCAAATGTCTTCATTTTCAGTGTACAAGTTACTGGTAACATTGATATCGTATTTCACAAATTTTAAATAATTATTCTAAAGGGTAAGGTCAAAGATCAAGGTCAAAGGTCAAAATAGTATTTTTACTAGTATTTATCATACTAACTGTTAGATTCTCACTAGGCTTACCATATATATTCGGAATACCTAGGCCAAGGTCTACAATAAACTATTATATTCCATATGAAAGGTCAAGGTCAAATAAAAGGTCAATATGCTATTTTCTTTACTTTTCATGCAAACTTCACAAAATTTGGTGAGATAGTGAAAAGGAAATTAATAAATGTTGAGACATATAAAGGTCAAGATAAAGGTCAAAGGTCAAGGTCAACTATTATCTTAATATATATGAAACTAACTGATGTGTTTTAATGAAATAAGGCATGCATATTTTGATGTTCATGGGCAGTGTCAATGCAAACAAAAATGTACTCTTACATAAAGGTCACAGGTCAAGATCAAAGGTCAACTTTTATTATTTAAAACAAAAAATACTAAAATTTTAGAAAACTGGCTGTGTTATGGCTTATTACTTAAATATAGCCTAATATATATCAAATTTCACATAAATATTGTAATAGTTAAGGTCAGAGGTCAAGGTCAAGATAAGAGTATTTGTAATTTTCCCTTAACTCCTCCTTGACTGTTTAATGTATTGTCATAAAATGATACAGGCAAATTCAGTTGGTCAATGCGTCGACCATCCAAATGTATGTATTTTACTTTTAGTCAAAGGTCAAAGGTCAAGGTCACAGTATATGATCACTATTTGTAATCAATTAGTTTTTATACGAATTAGGCTACAGCATATTCATAATGCTAGTTAATACGAACATTGCTGTTAAGCTAACTAAATCCTTGATAAGAAATTCTAATGTCGAAGGTCAAAGGTCAAGGTTAAAGGTCGATATATTTTTTTACTAGTATTTCTTATATAATGTAGGATTCTCATTCGGCATATCATGCATATTCGGAATGCCTAGAGCAAGGTCATACAAGAATAAGCATAATTCCATTTGATAGGTCAAGTTCACAGGTCAACGTCATATAAAAAGTAAATATGCTAATTTCTTTACTATTCATGTAAACTTCACAAAATTTGTTGAGACAGTTGTGCATTAAGGGACAATTCAAATTTTGAATTTTCAGACATCATGAAGGTCAAGATGAAGGTCAAAGGCCAAGATCAACTATTCCTTTAATACATCTGAAACAAACTGATGATCTTTAATGACATTTGACACACTTATTTGATATTCTAGTTACATCAAAGCAAACAAAAATATAATTCTACATAAAGGTCAAGGTCACAGGCCAAGGTCATAAGTAAACCTTCATCATAATATATTTTTTTTCTCGATAAGCTGACGACTGTTAGTTGTATTTTACTTAAATCACATATACTTCAATCATATATATATATAATAATACTTAAGGTTAAAGGTCAAGGTAAAAGAACAAAAGGAGAGTGTTCATAATTGTCTTTAAACTCTTCCTAGACTGTTTAACCCTTTGTGTACCGGTGACGTCTCTGTCATGGTATTCTAGCTATAATTAGACGATTTTGTGGAGCATATGAAGGATCTGTGGTAGTAAAAAGGGTTAAGATAGTTGAAAGCCTGCTACTTTTATGGAGGCCCTTCATAAACTAAATTAAATCGTCTTAGTATCCCCTATTTCTTTCTTATGTATATTTTATATATTTATACAGTATTTATATACCGTATATATACCGGTATATATATATATATATATATATATATATATATATATATATATATATATATATATATATATATACTGTATATACTGTATATAAACCTATATTACCTAAGAGATTCAATACTACTTGCAGAATTTTAGGTCGCACAGTTGCGTTTTTTTTTTTTTTTTTTTTTTGGTAATGCGAAAATTGCACACCTACATTATTTGTTATTATACATCATTAGAAATTATCCATGGAAGAAAAGAGTTTAATAAGACCTAGTTTGACCTATGAATCATTGAATGTTTACGTTACCTCCCTACGCCCTAAAGTACTAAAAGAGCTATAGTTATTTTCTCCAAGCTGAGGAGCGTTTCATAAACTTTCACTCTCTTTCATAAATATATGAGATATAGATGGTATGGGAATAACATATATATTTTATTTATTACACTGCGATCAAACTCTGTTGAAGGAGGTATGAAATAGTGAAAAATATTAACGTTTGTAGTGGTATTTTATTAATAATAAAAAAGACGTCAGGATGATCGAAGGGTGGTGTGATACAAGCCACGCATATGTCAATATTGTGACTTCCATACCGGTCAGACCTCACATAGCAAGCTAATGCTACAACCCTCAAGAAAATCCACTATTAATATAACGAGTACCTGGTGTACCATAGCCGGTACAGAGTACCCCTAGGTCAATATTGTGACCTCCATACCGGTCAGACCTCATATAGCAAGCTAATGATATTTTGGCTCCAGACACTATCTACAACCCTCAACACAATTCACTATTATTATAACGAGTACCTGGTGAACCATAGCCGGTACAGTGTAGCCCTATGTCAATATTGAGACCTCCATACCGGTCAGACCAAATATAGCAAGCTAATGATACTGTGGCTCCAGACACTATCTACAGTATAACCCTCAACACAATCCACTATTAACAAAACGAGTACCTGGTGCACCATAGCCGGTACAGTGTACCCCTATGTCAATATTGAGACCTCCATACCAGTCAGACCTCATAAAGCAAGCTAATGATATTGTGGCTCCAGACACTATCTACAACCCTCAACACAATCCACTATAAATATAACGAGTACCTGGTGTACCATAACCAGTACAGTGTACCGCTATGTCAATATTGTAACCTCCATACCGGTCAGACCTCATATAGCAAGCTAATGATATTGTGGCTCCTGACCCTATCTACATCCCTCAACACAATCCACTATTAATATAACGAGTACTTGGTGTACCATAGCCGGTACAGTGTACCCCTATGTCAATATTATGCTGTTCAATTTTGGTGTCCTTATTACAGAATGGACATTGATTCATTGGAGAGAGTACAACGTAGAATGACAAAAATGATCCATAATATTAGAAATCTTCCGTATAAAGAAAGGTTGAAGAAATTAGGCTTACATTCGTTAGAGAGACGCAGAGTTAGAGGGGATATGATAGAGGTGTTCAAGTGGGTTAGTGGGATTAACAAAGGGGACATGACAAATGTACTAAAGCTCAGTGATAGCTAAAGAACTCGTACCAATGGTTTCAAATTAGATAAATTTCGTTTCAGAAAAGATATAGGCAAATATTGGTTTGGTAACAGAGTTGTAGATGGGTGGAATGGACTACCAAGTGCTATAGTGGGATTAAAAACGATAGGGGGCTTTAAGATAAACTTGGATAAGCATATGGACAAGAAGGGTTGGGTGTGAAGGGGAATCAGCAGGGTTGGGCCAATCAGCGCTCTGCAGACCCCCGTAATCCTGCGTTAATCTCTAACCGTTTTGGTAAGATGATCCTCAGGGTATTAGAGTGTTGAGCCTATAATTGGGCTTTGAAATTGGGGTTGTGTGGGACAGGGATCTGCCTTGCTTAGGCCAATCGGCTTTCTGCAGACTCCCATTTTCTTATGTTCTTATGTTCTTATGTTCTTTAATATTGTGACCTCCATACCGGTCAGACCTCATAATTATAGCGATCTAATGATATTTTGGTTCCAGACACTATCTACAACCCTCAACACAATTCACAATTAATATATCGAGTACATGGTGTACCATAGCCGGTACAGTGTACCCCAATGTCAACATTGTGACCTCCATACCAGTCAGACCTCATATAGCAGGTTAATGATATTGTGGCTCCAGACACTATCCACAACCCTTAACACAATCCACTATTAGTATAACGAGTACCTGGTGTACTATAGCCGGTACACTGTATCCCTTTGTCAATATTGTGACCTCCATACCGGTTAGACCTCATATAGCAAGCTAATGATATTGTGGCTCCTGACACTATCTACAACCCTCAACACAATCCACTATTAATAAAACGAGTACCTGCTGTACCATACCTGGTACAGTGTACCCCTATGTCAATATTGTGAGCCCCATACCAGTCAGACTTCATATTGCAAGCTAATGATATTGTCGCTCCAGACCCTATCTACAACCCTTAACACAATCCACTATTAATATAACGAGTACATGGTGTACCATATCTGGTACAGTGTACCCCTATGTCAATATTGTGACCTATATACCGGTCAGACCTCATATAGCAAGCTAATGATATTCTGGCTCCAGACCCTATCTACAACCCTCAACACAATCCACTGTTAATGTAACGAATACCTGGTGTACCATAGCTGGTACAGTGTACCCCTATGTTAATATTGTGACCTCCATACCGGTCAGACCAAATATAGCAAGCTAATGATATTGTGGCTCCAGACACTATCTACAACCCTCAACACAATCCACTATAAATAAAACGAGTACCTGGTGTACCATAGAAGGCACAGTGTACCCCTATGTCAATATCTTCACCTCCATACCGGTTAGACCTCATATAGTAAGCTAATGATATTGTGGCTCCAGACACTATCTACAACCCTCAACACAATCCACTATTAATATAATGAGTACCTGGTGTACCATAGCTGGTACAGTGTACCCCTATGTCAATATTGTGACCTCCATACCGGTCAGACCTCATATAGCAAGCTAATGATATCTTGGCTCCAGACACTATCTACAACCCTCAACACAATCCACTATTAATATAACGAGTACCTGGTGTACCATATACGGTACAGTGTACCCCTATGTCAATATTGTGACCTCCTTACCGGTCAGACCTAACATAGCAAGCTTATGATATTGTGGCTGCAGACACTATCTACAACCCTCAACACAATCCACTACTAATATAACGCGAGCCTGGTGTACCGTAGCCGGTACAGTTTACCCCTATGTCAATATTGTGACCTCCATACCGTTCAGACCTTATATAGCAAGCTAATGATATTGTGGCTCCAGACACTATCTACAACCCTTAACACAATCCACAATTATTATAAGGAGTACCTGGTGTACATAGCCTGTACAGTGTACCCCTATGTCAATATTGTGACCTCCATACCGGTCAGACCTCATATAGCAAGCCAATGATATTTTGGCTCCAGACACTATCTACAACCCTCAACACAATTCACTATTATTATAACGAGTACCTGGTGTACCATAGCCGGTACAGTGTAGCCCTATGTCAATATTGAGACCTCCATACCGGTCAGACCAAATATAGCAAGCTAATGATACTGTGGCTCCAGACACTATATATAACCCTCAACACAATCCACTATTAATATAACGAGTACCTGGTGCACCATAGCCGGTACAGTGTACCCCTATGTCAATATTGTGACCTCCATACCAGTCAGACCTCATATAGCAAGCAAATTATATTGTGGCTCCAGACACTATCTACAACCCTCAACACAATCCACTATTAATCTAACGAGTACCTTGTGTACCATAGCCGGTAAAGTGTACCCCTATGTCAATATTGTTACCTCCATACCGGTCAGTCTCATATAGCAAGCAAATTATATTGTGGCTCCAGATCCTATCTACACCCCTCAACACAATCCACTATTAATATAACGAGGACCTGTTGTACCATAGCCGGTACAGTGTACCCCTATGTCAATATTGTGACCTCCATTCCAGTCAGACCTCATATAGCAAGCTAATGATATTATGGCTCCAGACACTATCTACAACCCTTAACACAATCCACTATTAATATAACGAGTACCTGGTGTACCATAGCCGGTACAGTGTACCCCTATGTCAATATTGTGACCTCCATACCGGTCAGACCTCCTATAGCAAGCTAATGATATTGTGAATCCAGACCCTATCTACAACCCTCAACACAATCCACTGTTAATGTAACGAATACCTGGTGTACCATAGCTGGTACAGTGTACCCCTATGTTAATATTGTGACCTCCATACCGGTCAGACCAAATATAGCAAGCTAATGATATTGTGGCTCCAGACACTATCTACAAACCTCAACACAATCAACTATTAATATAAGGAGTACCTGGTGTACCATAGCCGGTACAGTGTACCCCTACGTCAATATTGTGACCTCCATACCAGTCAGACATCATATAGCATGCTAATGATATTTTGGCTCCCGACACTATCTACAATCTTAAACACAATCCACTATTAATATAACAAGTACCTGGTGTACCATACCCAGTACAGTGTACCCCTATGTCATTATTGTGACCTCCATACCGGTCAGACCTCATATAGCAAGCTAATGATATTGTGGCTCCAGACAATATCTACATCCTCAACACAGTGCACTATTAATATAACGAGTACCTGGTGTACCATAGCCGGTACAGTGTACCCCTATGTTAATATTGTGACCTGCATACCGGTCGGACCTCATATAGCAAGCTAATGATATTGTGGGTCCAGATACTATCTACAACCCTGAACACAATCCACTATTAATATAACGAGTACCTGGTGTACCATAGCTGGTACAGTGTACCCCTCTGTCAATATTGTGACCTCCATACCAGTCAGACCTCATATAGCAAACAAATTATATTGTGGCTCCAGACACTATCTACAACCCTCAACACAATCTACAACCCTTAACACAATCCACTATTCATATAACGAGTACCTGGTGTACCATAGCCGGTACAGTGTACCCCTATGTCAATATTGTGACCTCCATACCTGTCAGACCTCATATAGCAATCTAATGATATTTTGGCTCCTGAAACTATCTACAATCCTTAACACAATCCACTATTATTATAACAAGTACCTGGTGTGCCATAGCCGGTACAGTGTACCCCTATGTCAATATTGAGACCTCCATACCGGTCAGACCTCATATAGCAAGCTAATGATATTGTGGCTCCAGACACTATCTACAACCCTCAAAACAATCCACTATTAAGATAACGAGTACCTGATGTACCATAGCCGGTACAGTGTATCGCTATGTCAATATTATGACCTCCATACCGGTCAGACCTCATATAGCAAGCTAATGATATTGTGGCTCCAGACACTATCTACAACCCTCAACAATCCACTATTAATACAACGAGTACCTGGTGTGCCATAGCTGGTAAAGTGTACCCCTATGTCAATATTGTAACCTCCATACCGGTCAGACCTCATATAGCAAGCTAATGATATTGTGGCTCCAGACATTATCTACACCCCTTAACACAATCCACTATTAATATAACGAGTACCTGGCGTACCATAGCCGGTACAGTGTACCCCTATGTCAATATTGTGACCTCCATACCGGTCAGACCTTATATAGCAAGCTAATGATATTGTGGCTTCAGACACTATGTACAACCTTTAACACAATCCACTATTAATATAACGATTACCTGGTGTACCATAGCCGGTACAGTGTACTCCTATGTCAATATTGTGACCTCCATACCGGTCAGACCTCATATAGCTAGCTAATGATATTTTATTTCCAATCACTATCTACAACCCTCAACACAATCCACTATTAATATAACGAGTACCTGGTGTACCATAGCCGGTAAAGTGTACCGCTATGTCAATATTGTGACGTCCATACCGGTCAGACCTCATATAGCAAGTTAATGATATTGTGGCTCGAGACACTATCCACAACCCTTAACACAATCCACTATTAGTATGACGAATACCTGGTGTACCATAGCCGGTACAGTGTATCCTTATGTCAATATTGATAGCTCCATACTGGTCAGACCTCATATAGCAAGCTAATGATATTGTGGCTCCAGACCCTATCTACAACCCTCAACACAATTCACTATTAATATAACGAGCACCTGTTGTACCATAGCCGGTACAATGTACCCCTATGTCAAAATTGTGACCTCCATACCGGTCAGACCTCATATAGCAAGCTAATGATATTGTGGCTCCAGACCCTATCTAGAACCCTCAACACAATCCACTATTAATACAACGAGTACCTGGTGTACCATAGCCAGTACAGTGTACCCCTATGTCAATATTGTGACCTCCATACCGGTCAGACCTCATATAGCAAGCTAATGATATTTTGGCTCCAGACACTATTTACAACCCTCAACACAATCCACTATTAATATAACGAGTACCTGGTGTACCATAGCCGGTACAGTGTACCCCAATGTCAATATTGTGACCTCCATACAGGTCAGCCCTCATATAGCAAGTTAAAGATATTGTGGCTCCAAACATTATCCACAACCCTTAACACAATCCACTATTAGTATAACGAGTACCTGGTGTACCATAGAAGGCACAGTGTACCCCTATGTCAATATCTTCACCTCCATACAGGTCAGACCTCATATAGCAAGCTAATAATATTGTGGCTCTAGACACTATCTACAACCCTTAACACAATCCACTATTGATTTAACGAGTACCTGATGTACCATAGCTGGTACAGTGTACCCTATGTCAATATTGTGACATTCATACCGGTCAGACCTCATATAGCAAGCTAATGATATTATGGTTCCTGACACTATCTACGATTCTACAACCCTCAACACAATCCACTATTAATATAACGAGTACCTGGTGTACTATAGCCGGTACAGAATAGCCCTATGTCAATATTTTGACCTTCATACCGGTTAGACCTCATATAGCAAGCTAATGATATTATGGTTCCTGACACTATCTACAACCCTCAACACAATTCACTATTAATATAACGAGTACTTGGTGTACCATAGCCGGTACAGTGTACCCCAATGTCAATATTGTGACCTCCATACCTGTCAGCCCTCATATAGCAAATTAATGATAATGTGGCTCCAGACACTATCCACAACCCTTAACACAATCCACTATTAGTAAAACGAGTACCTGGTGTACCATAGCCGGTACAGTGTACCCCTATGTTAATATTGTGACTCCGTACCGGTCAGACCTCATATAGCAAGCTAATGCTATTGTGGCTCCAGACCCTATCTACAACCCTCAACACAATCCACTATAAATATAACGAGTACCTGTTGTACCATAGCCGGAACAGTGTACCCCTATGTCAATATTGTGACATCCATACCTGTCAGACCTCATATAGCAAGCTAATGATATTATGGTTCCTGACACTATCTACAACCCTCAACACAATTCGCTATTAATATAACGAGTACACGGTGTACCATAGCCAGTACAGTGTACCCCTATGTCAATATTGTGACCTCCATACCGGTCACAGCTCCTATAGCAAGCTAATTATATTGTGGCTCCAGACACTATCCACAACCCTTAACACAATCCACTATTAGTATAACGAGTACCTGGTGTACCATAGCCGGTAAAGTGTACCCCTATGTCAATACTGTGACCTCCGTAGTTCCGGTCAGACCTCATATACAGTAGCAAGATAATGCTATTGTGGCTCCAGACCCTATCTACAACCCTCAACACAATCCAATATTAATATAACGAGTACCTGTTGTACCATAGCCGGTACAGTGTACCCCTATGTCAATATTGTGACCTCCATACCAGTCAGACCTCATAGCAAGCTAATGATATTGTGGGTCCAGACACTATCTACAACCCTCAACACAGTCCACTATTAATATAACGAGTACCTGGTGTACCATAGCCGGTACAGTGTACCCCTAGGCCCATTAAACAGGTTACTTGTGTACAACGTTTGTCACTTATGCTGGTGTGGTTAAATCAAACCGTTCCTGAGAATTACGTCATAAAGATGTTTTAATAATGTTGTCATAAGACAAACATTATTGACCTAATCGGACATAGTGTAAACACGTGGTCACAGCATTCTTAGTTAGTAACCGCAAACGTGTGTAACCTATGGAATACATTCTTTTTTACGTCTTTGGCACGTGCCAAAATAGAAATTATATAATGTGATGATGCAACTTGTATTGAACAAACAAAAAAGACGTAAATATAACGTCTGTAGTCTAGATGTATAATATGCTGTATTAAGCCAGTGGCACCCGACGAAAACACACAACACCTGGAAACAACCAAACCACTGCTCTTCCATCACACACGCTCGTTTTATACCCACCACCCTACCCTACTGTTGCCCTTGCAGTCAGTTTATGTCACTATCATATATTAATATAAAATTAACACATTTTGCATGCCTCACTTTTATATGTATAATGAATGCGCCAGTGGCCGTAGTTTCCATGTGAGAGAGAGAGAGAGAGAGAGAGAGAGAGAGAGAGAGAGAGAGAGAGAGAGAGAGAGAGAGAGAGAGAGAGAGAGAGAGAGAGAGAGAGAGAGAGAGAGAGAGAGGGAAAGAAAGAGAGATGGGGGGTGACTAACCTTGTTCGTTTCCTCATCATCCAGGTGTGACCAGGTGCGACTTTAACCTCATGACACAGGGACAAGTACCTTAATTCTACACTTTTGGTAATGCACGATATTGGCGAAAATTAGGGCAGGGTGTGAATAAAGCTGTGTCAATATATCATACTAATCCAAATTTGTGTTAATAAGTTATTCCCGAAAAACCATGTAACACGGCCTCTGAAACCCATAGTAGTTATAAGCTTCACACTACTCTTCCAGTTCTTTTCCTTTATTCTACTGCATTGTGAATGATCATTGTATGTTTATATTGTGTATATTATTGAGGTTGACATCTATAGGGGTTTCATGACTGGCTTGTTTAGGCCAGCGTTTTAACAGCCAGCACCAACCTCCTGAGATGTCAACCATTATGTATTATTTGTAATGCTACGGCATTGGACTTTTCCCATGGTTTTTGTTTCGTGTTGTTCTCGGTTTCTGAGCGACTGGGCATGATATGAATTGTTCTGGGAGTCTAGCAGTATTATGTTTTGGCACTGTTGCGCAGTTTAGAATAATCTTAGAAGTACTTTTGCAATATTATAGCACTATCAACCCGAGTCGAGTCGGATAGGCCCCGACTCTGAGACAGTAGATAATTGTTGTGTCTCCTTTATTACTGCTTTAATAGAGCAAAGAGGAAGATAACCCCTTTTCCTAGAGAACCTGCGTGTCTTGATGTTTGAGTCAGATATTAAGAGCGTGTCTGTTGCAGGGTTAGTGTAGTACGGTGGGCAGTGTTAGGTGCAGGACTATAGCATTGTTGTCTTTTTGCTACGGCGTTTCTTTTTGGACAGTGCTGTGGGCTAGGCTATTAGAGCATCTGTTTTCCCCGAACCTCCCCTCGTAACAATATACTGTATATATATATATATATATATATTAATAATGATAATAATAGTATTAATACAAATATTTTTATTTTTATTATTATTAATATTAATATAATTACGTTAATACAATTAAACATGCAATTCTTGACCGCCCCAAATCACCCAAGACTCTAGTTTGTCTTAGGATATTTTTTGTGAAATAAGGTAAAAAAAAAAAAAAAAAAAAATGTTTAGTGGTCAAACTATATGCATTTATTTGCTTATACTTTGATTTGTTATCAAAGCAAATCTAGTGATTTTGACATTTTGGACCCCCAAAATCACCCTAGACTATATATTTGTAAAAGTGGTGTGACATTATATAAATTATTTGTTAAATAATAAATAATAATAAAAACAAAATAAATAAATAAATAAATATTTGTTTGACGTGTTTGAGCTCGGGACGACCCCCTCTATGCATATATGAGCTTAAAATGTAGGTTATGTTAGTTGGCAAACTAATATAATATTGGTTGGAAATGACAAAAACAATCAGAACTGTCTATAATCATGAAATCAATCCACCACAATAACTCCAAAACCTCGGATGGCCTAGTATTAACCATATCAAACAGATGCCTCCAATATAAATTGAATTCTACATACTTATAGACTATTTAAATTAATATATAAATACATTTATGACTGAGAGGGTTAATTGCTCTAGCCTTATACTTCAGATTACTTGAGGTCCCTAAGGGTCCTCCCTAAGCTGAATATAATCATCTGGCAGCAGCACTGTCAAAAATATAGGTACGACAAGGGTAATTAAAGTGTCCATAGCAATATACCGGATCCCTTAAAAGTATATTGGTAGTAATGAACCCATTCCAGGTTTTAAGAAATTAGTGTTTTCGTGGTTTTAGTTATTACTCCAGCGTGGGATACAAGATGGGTCGAGGGGATTTTTGCCCCCCCCCCCCCCTTTTTACTCACATGACTTATTGAAATCATCATCTTTGTTACCAGCAGGGGGTAAATATCGATTACACTCAATAATGAAGACGTTTGTAAACAGTTAGGACGTCCGAGGGAGCTCTGGGAGTGATTGGACTGCGTTTTTTTCTTCCAGTAAAATCGGGTTTTATATATGTGATCAAAAATGTTCTCCCACAGTGAATTATACATGAGTACAATATAAGGATTCCATAGATCTGCATTGTCCTAGTAAATTATTTATGATAAGGCAGCAAGCCTTTTCCAAATAATTACAAAATCGGCTAATAGTGGCTAAACTAAAATGAACAAATGCATCGTGCTATACTGAGAAGGTTAACACAACACTGGTTAAGGAGGTAGGGTTTACTTTTTGGTGTATTTATTTATTTCTATATTTATTTATATATTAGTTTCTCGCTTGACCTCCATCAAGCATAAAAAAAACACTCCCAAGACCCACCTTCGTGATAAATGTGTAAATTTTTCGGTAGAAAAATAGAATTACAAGCTAGCTATCACTCGCCAGGAAATAGTTGACATCTACATGGCACGAAAGGTCTTAATATTGACAACAAATGAGGTGAAAGGTCTTAAAACCACCAAACTAATGGGGTTAACGTTTTAAAACCTCAAAACTAATGGGGCTAAGCATGAGGGAGAAGGGAGTCAAGAAAAAGAAAATACCTCCCCCTTAACTAAATACACTGGAGACATTATAATTATCAATTACAGGAATGGCAATGATGGCAAAACAAAACGACCTCGGACCAAACTGACAATGAAACAGAACGGCCCGGGACACACCGGCTGTGAAACAAAATTATTTCGGACCACACTGGTTGTGAAACAAAACAGCCGTAAACCAAACTGGCTGTGGAACGAAATAGCCGGAAACCAAACTGGCTGTGAAACGAAACAGCCGCGAACCAAACTAGTTGTGAAACGAAACAGCCGCGAACCAAACTGGTTGTGGAACGAAACAGCCGCAAACCAAACTGGCTATGAAACAAAACAGCCGCGAACCAAACTGGTTGTGAAACAAAACAGCCGCCAACCTAATTGGTTGTGAAACAAAACAGCCGCGAACCAAACTGGTTGTGAAACAAAACAGCCACGAACCAAACTGGCTGTGAAACGAAACAGCCGCGAACTAAACTGGCTGTGAAACGAAACAGCCGCGAACCAAACTGGCAATGAAACAAAACAGCCGCGAGCCAAACTGGCTGTGAAACGAAACAGCCGCGAACTAAACTGGCTGTGAAACTAAACAGCCGCGAACCAAACTGGCTATGAAACAAAACAGCCGCGAACCAAACTGGCTGTGGAACAAAACAGCCGGAAACCAAACTGATTGTGAAACGAAACAGCCACGAACCAAACTGGTTGTGGAACGAAACAGCCGCGAACCAAACTGGCTATGAAACAAAACAGCCGCGAACCAAACTGGCTGTAAAACGAAACAGCCGCGAACCAAACCGGTTGTAAAACAAAACAGCCACGAACAAAACTGGCTATGAAACAAAACAGCCACGAACCAAACTGGTTGTGAAACAAAACAGCCGTGAACCAAACTGGCTGTGAAACAAAACAGCCTCGAATCAAACCGGCTACGAAACAAAACTGCTGCGGACCATAATAGACTATTCGGTATCAGTCATCACTGTCATAGACTTTGTTCTATATATATTTTGTATTCACTCACTGTAATTATTTGTAAATGTGTTCATGTCAATAAATGTTTTGAATTGAAAAATTGAATATATACAGTATGATTATATATATATATATATATATATATATATATATATATATATATATATATAGATATATATATATATATATTTTATGTATATATATATATTTTATGTATATACATAATATTATATATATATATATATATATATATATATATATATATATATATATATATGTATATATATATACTGTATAAACACTGTACTTTAAACAGTGAACTTTTGCAACCAAAAGTACAAAGAGTACATGAACAAAAACATGTATGTATATACTGAGGGCAGGGGGCTAGGAATCCTCCTCCCCTTGTAAAATCCTCCTACTCGTCGAGATAGAGGAAGGGGCGAGGGAATGCGAAAGTGGTCCCGGACCCTAAGAATTGGAATCTTAAATGTTGTTTCTGTTTGGGCTCTGCCTCAAGATGGCCACCCCCAGCTATGGGGTGTGTGCCTTAGTATATGAACAAAAAAATACATGGATGAAATTATGCCAAATGGTACTGAGAATATTAAAAAGGCATAAGACATAGTGTTGGGTTTTGTATTGGTGATAATTGTGTATGTTCTGCAGCCCCACCACCAAATAGATACTAGCTCAGTGTAAATATCACTCCAGTAATATATTATTCAACAGGACAAATCCGTAACTTCCAGGTTCCGCTAATGCACGGAATCTGATTTTTCGAACTGGTATACTAAACTGACAGAACATAAAACAAATAAGATTTTTTAGATTTCTGCTTCAATGTATATACACGTAAAAGCTCAAATGAGTTTGCTCAAACATTTGTTCCTCGTGTATCTATATATCTATATATTTATCTCTCTCTCTCTCTCTCTCTCTATATATATATATATATATATATATATATAGACAGTATATACCGGTATATATATATATATATACTGTATATATATATTTTTTTTTTTTATATATATTCCAACTACTTCCTCTCGGGCATAGGCTGAGAGCCTGCACACTCAACGGCTGAACACGGTGAGGCCCGTGAGGTCTTTTTCCTGTCTAGGGAGTGAGACATGTGAAGCACCCCGGCTCGAAGCAATCCCATCTCTGAAGCCGCTCCGCCTCAGCGCTTCACAGTCTCATTCCCAAGACTCGGACCCTCACTCTCAGAACGCCACCCATTGAGCAATTAACTCACTAGGCATTGCCCCCCTGTAGCATATTTTGAATATGGGAATATTTACAGTGCTATTTAATCAGGGAACAATGAGGGTATTTTTTTTTGGCATTTCGGTGTGCTGTGGTAATGCACTGAAACTAGGTACAGCACAAATTCCATCCCAATAATATTTTCCCATTGACATATTGAGATTCGAACCCAGGTCCATTGGATTACCAGTCCAGTGGCAAGACCACTCTGCCATATATATATATATATATATATATATATATTCTCTTTTAAACAGACAAGGTTAAAAGCAATAGCAGTTTCAGCATTCAGGATTTTATTGTTATAGCTTTCAATAGTTCTAACAATTTTCCTCTGGGGTTCAGAGATGAGGTACAAAAGGTTAGCAAAATTCATGGTGGATCCAACGTTTCACAAGTAAACATCTTACATCTTCAGGGAATGGAGAGGTAATGATTAGAATAGGGACAAAGCATCATATTTATACAAAATTCGAGGATCAAGTAGAGGGAGGTGGGCGGAGCTACTGGGTGTGTGGTGGCTGTTCATTGGTGGAAGGCAGTCTATTCACGAGACGGGCACTAAATCTTATCGGTGGTTGGTTGTTGGCTGTGGGTGGCTGTGATTGGTTGGTGTTGTCAGTTGTGTGCTGAGCGTGGAAGCGTAAGGGAGGGGGGCACGGGGCGAGAGGAACGCAGGGGGCAGCATGCCTGTAGCGCTTGCCTGAAGGAAGAATTTGAAGGTCTTGTGTTTGGTTGGACTGTTGGTATACGATACCTACAGTCCACCATCGCCGTCTATGTCAGGAGAGCCCTCACCCATTGCACCACCTGGAATGACACACACAATGAACTGGAAAGGCTCACCCAGGTCCTAGTCAACAATGGGTATTCCAACACTGACGTCACCAATGCCATCAACCACCACCTAGAAAAATGGTACAAACAAGACCCCCCTAGCACCAACCCGGCCAATGACATTACATTTTTCTACAGAAACTACATGTCTTCCGACCACACAACAGACGAATCCATTATGAAAGAAATAATTCACAAAAACGTCCTCCCCACCAACCCTGACAATAAAATAAAATAAATTATCTACTACAAATCTCCTAAGACCTCCAACCTTGTCCTCCGTAACCGCCCCATTTCCACCAACCAACCGAAAGACGATCATGTGATATACCAGCATATTTGCACCTCTGGGGACTGTGGACCCCTATCCTATGTTGGAATGACACAGACTCGCCTTTCCCGTCGACTAACCCTCCACCTTCAATCTGGCGCTATAAAAGATCACTATCAAGCCCCCCACCATCTTGCCCTAACTCGCGCCGACCTAGACAAACAAACCACCATACTCGACAAAGAATCAGACCCCAGAAGACTAGCTATTTTAGAAGCTCTATACATCCAAACACTCAACCCCAGCATCAACAACCAAACACAAGACCTTCAAATTCTTCCTTCAGGCAAGCGCTACAGGCATGCTGCCCCCTGCCTTCCTCTCGCCCTGTGCCCCCCTCCCTTACGCTTTCACGCTCAGCACACAACTGACAACACCAACCAATCACAGCCACCCACAGCCAACAACCAACCACCGATAAGATTTAGTGCCCGTCTCACGAATAGACTGCCTTCCACCAATGAACAGCCACCACACACCCAGTAGCTCCACCCACCTCCCTCTACTTGATCCTTGAATTTTGTATAAATATGATGCTTTGTCCCTATTCTAATCATTACCTCTCCATTCCCTGAAGATGCAAGATGTTTACTTGTGAAACGTTGGATCCACCATGAATTTTGCTAACCTTTTGTACCTCATCTCTGAACCCCAGAGGAAAATTGTTAGAACTATTGAAAGCTATAACAATAAAATCCTGAATGCTGAAACTGCTATTGCTTTTAACCTCGTCTGATTAAAAGAGAATCTATTACCTGGCTACACAAACATATATACTGTATATATATATATATATATATATATATATATATATATATATATATATATATATATATATATATATATATATATATATATATATATATATATATATATATATTGATCTATCAATCTATCTATCCTTTTATTCTTATGTGTACGAAGGAGACAATGGGCAAAGCTGCCTGTAACAAGTATCTCCCCCAAAGTTGAAATAGTGAAAGAGAGCCATATTCAAGGTACGTTAGAGTCAAAATGTCGGGACACACTGACCTTGAAGTAGTTCAACTCATAAGAAGAGGGAAAGACTAATTGAGGGAGAGAGTTCCATAGCTCACTTGTTGAGCAGAAGAAGCACTTAGAAAATTGGTTCATTCTTGGGTTAGAGAGTTAACAGAATAGGGGTGGGAATGTGTTGGAAGGTGGGTGCCCCATACTCTCCGTAAGGGAGGAGGCATACACTGAGAAAGCTCTGAAGAACATTGATTATTGTTATAGTGGTACGATATATATATAAATATATATATATATAAAGGGCTTTTTTGAGGCCTTGGATCTTAAGAGGTTCGTCGCCTTTGCCCGCCAAAACCTCTTAAGAGTGTTCTCACGCTTCCCGGGTTAATCTGTCAATAAGTACAGTCGAGAGCATAAATGGCGGCGCAACCATTTGAATCGGTATCCAATGCAAACGAAACAACAAATACATCAGTATAGCCCAGATGCTTCAGAACATGCCTTTAAATGTTCAAAGATTCGAACTGGTGTACCTTAATATATGCCGAGAACTATGCCTTTATAACTAAGTAGTCGTTTGTTGGAATTTATGCTGAATATTCCACCCCTCTTGTATGGTACTTACAGTACATTCGGATGACATAGTTTCTACCTCACTCATAACAATTCGTGGACCCCCTATGTTTTTCTTAATTTAATTTTAACTATTTGGATTGATTTTTGGATAGAACTTGCTTCTTAATAAATATTATACATATTATAATAGTTGATATATAGAAAGTTATACTAATAAATTTCGTTTTCAGATATACTATATATATATTAGACATATTGTAGGTGAAGTTCACGATTTTCTATGAGTGGGCTATACTGTAGACTATGGCATCCGGGTGTACCTAAATATCGTAATCCAGCCCATCGACAATTTGGTGCGTATTCCAGGCTATTGGGGTCAAACTCAAAATACCTCTGCCTAACAATTTGTTTCTCACTACAACAGAATTTGAGCTTGCTTCATGAAATTCTCTCTCTCTCTCTCTCTCTCTCTCTCTCTCTTTCTCTCTCTTTTCCAGTAAGTATTATCTGTTGTCAAATATTGTTTGCACTTTTCTTTAATAGAATAGTAATTTCTCTCCCTCGCTGCTATACCACCACCAACAAGAACAACAACAGCAAACTTTGATAAACAATATTATGCTATCAACAATTAATCAACTTTTGGTTCCGTATAGACAACTATAGTCCATTTATTATAAGAAGTCCAGAAATCGTGACGTCTATCATATGTAACTCAAAAAGGGGTAGAGCAAATGGGCTGGTATTGTCCACACCTATTCGTGTGATTCTTCCCAAAGGGTAGAAATTAAAGCTCGATTACTGTAGTCGGCTTTGAGTTAAGAGAGGTTGTGATCTGGGTTTCCTGGACTACATATAATTAACAGGGTATAGTAATGAACTTGAAGTGTTATAGGTAACAGATTGTTTGTTTTTGTTCTATGTGAATGAAGGAGACAAAAGGCATAACTGCCTGCAGCGAGTGCCTCCCCAGATTTCAAAGAGTGACAGGGCCGAAATCAAGGGACGTTCGAGCTATACATTTTAGAAGTTGCCGAAAAAATCAACAGCATCCTATACACATCTACTGTACATCGACACCCACCACCACATCCACTACCACCCAAACTGGTAGAATTTAAGGAACGAATCATGAGCTTTCTGTCAACAGATATAGCAAAGCCACCACTAACATCACCTATTATACTACCGTCATCACCACTATCAACAACACCACCACTACCATCATC
Source organism: Paralithodes platypus (assembly GCA_032716605.1). NCBI lineage: Eukaryota > Metazoa > Arthropoda > Malacostraca > Decapoda > Lithodidae > Paralithodes > Paralithodes platypus. The sequence goes on along the minus strand of CM064567.1, from coordinate 25,615,599 downwards.
ATCATCACCAGAAACTTCGCCACCTCCAATACTACTGTCATCACCACCATAATGCACCACCACCATCACTACTGACACTATCTTGTACCACTCTCACCACCATCAATAACCCAACACCACCCCACTACAATAGTATATGTCACCATCACCACCACAATCATCACTACGACGTGGAATATAATCTGCATTACCGCCTTCACAACCACAATCACATTCACTACCACTATCACCACCATATTAACTAGCACCATCATCACAACCAACAAAATTGTCATTACCACCAACGACCACGCCACTACCACCATCACCGACAACACCATCACCACCTCCACCATCCTCACCACTACCACCATCACAAACAACACCACTACTCCCATCACCACCACCACTACATCATCACCACCAATAATCTGTCTCACCTGGGTCAGCACCAAATGTTATCCGGGAGAGTCCATGCCAGACTTGTTTTTAGAGAGATAATAAAATGCCGTATCACCATTCCAGCACGCTAGAGATCCTGAAGTGAGAGAGATCGGCCATCGTTATATTTGGACGCTATTTTGGTGCCGTTATTATCAAACAACGGGGGGATATTGGCTGCTTGGTCATGTAGAACTTAAGGGGGGATGGTTGATTATCAAACAACGGGGGGATATTGGCTGCTTGGTCATGTAGAACTTAAGGGGGGGATGGTTGATTATCAAACAACGGGGGGATATTGGCTGCTTGGTCATGTAGAACTTAAGGGGGGATGGTTGATTTTTCTGGCCCCCCTTCCCCGTCATGTTTAGCTTCATTAGTGTTTAGATTTGATGACGTTCGGCCCATCAGTTTGGCGATTTAAGACCTTTTGCCCCAATTTGTTGTCAATATTGAGACCTTTCGTACTATTTAGGTGTCGAGTTTATTCCTTGCGAGCCTGTAATATAATAGTTACAGGCCTTCGGCCAGGTCATTTTTCTATCGAAAAAATTTACACATTTATCTTGAAGGGGGGTCTCGAAGTGCTTTTTTTACAGCTTGATGGCGGCCTAGGGAGGAAAAAAATAATAATACTGTAATATAAAGATAAAAATATATAGCAAATAAATACGCTCATCCCCCCTTAAATCCAAATACCAAAGTATTTTTTCCGTACATGTAAAGCCAAGGTCTTAATAAGTGTATGGATATAATCAAATACAGAGTTGAATACCAATACCATCACCACCATTATAATCACTAATATCACCATCACCACCTAAGTGTTGGGTATTGTTGATGTCGACAGTCGTAGCTCTGGCGCTAGTTCGGAAGCGTCCACCAGAGGTCTCTGGTGAATTTTTGGTAGGGTCAATTAGCACTTTTCGAACCTAGTTCAAACTAGAACATTTCGAACATAATTCCAACAACCTTTTTTTTGGCCTTTTCGAACTTACTGACGTTTACTGGGAAAGAAATTCGAAAACGTACTTGTTTCAAACCCTGCACTATCACCACGTACTTATTACCACGTACGTATTTCCAACTAAATGTTATAATATTACACGCGATCCTATTTCCAAGTCCCTGTTCATAATCGGAAAATTGGTTCGTGGGAAACAAGTTCGCAGGTTTTCCAACCTATTTCCACGTACCTATTTCCCAAAAACTAGCACGCACTTATTGTACACGTACCACTTTCCCCCTCCCACTGCCACCACCACCACCATCACCAAAACACCACTATCACTCCCACCACCACCTCCCAAAATACCACCACTGCCATCTATCACTGCTATCACCACCACTACTACCAAAACACCACCCTCACTGTCATTACCACCACCATAACACCACATCCACTACCGTCATCTCCATCACCACTACCCCGACCAAAGCACTACCACCACAACCACCTCACCGTAAAACACGTGAACTGTAACACCACCACCAAACTAGGTCACCACCAAATGTTAGCCACCAGACGCCATGCCAGAGTTTTTGAGGGAAATGAAATGATGTAGACCCGGATGTCAGTGTTCTGTATGCAACCCTGTCCGGGACAGTGTGTGTGTGTATAAGTGTTATGTATGCAACCCAGTCCGGGACAGTGTATGTATATATATTCTGTATGCAACCCAGTCCGGGACAGTGTGTGTATAAGTATTTTGAATGCAACCCAGTCCGGGACAGTGTGTGTATATATATTCTGTATGCAACCCCGTCCGGGACAGTGTGTGTATAAGTATTTTGTATGCAACCCAGTCCGGGACAGTGTGTGTATAAGTGTTATGTATGTAACCCAGTCCGGGACAGTGTGTGTATAAGTATTTTGTATGCAACCAAGTCCGGGACAGTGTGTGTATAAGTGTTATGTATGCAACCCAGTCCGGGACAGTGTGTGTATAAGTATTTTGTATGCAACCCAGTCCGGGACAGTGTGTGTATAAGTGTTATGTATGCAACCCAGTCCGGGACAGTGTGTATAAGTATTGTGTATGCAACCCAGTCCGGGACAGTGTGTGTATAAGTGTTATGTATGCAACCCAGTCCGGGACAGTGTGTGTATATATATTCTGTATGCAACCCCGTCCGGGACAGTGTGTGTATAAGTATTTTGTATGCAACCCAGTCCGGGACAGTGTGTGTATAAGTGTTATGTATGCAACCCAGTCCGGGACAGTGTGTGTATAAGTATTTTGTATGCAACCCAGTCCGGGACAGTGTGTGTATAAGTGTTATGTATGCAACCCAGTCCGGGACAGTGTGTGTATAAGTATTTTGTATGCAACCCAGTCCGGGACAGTGTGTGTATAAGTATTTTGTATGCAACCCAGTCCGGGACAGTGTGTATATAAGTGTTCTGTATGCAGTGGCTCACCAGGGGGGGGGCTTGGGGGGGCTTAGCCCCCCCAAATCAAGGACTCAGCCCCCCAAAAAATGCAAACCCCAAAACTGCCAAAAGTAATTAAAATAAATAAATAAAAATTAAATAATAAATAATGCATAACCAGTTCACCACATTCACCAGCCCTGCATCCAACCAACCCCCCCCATCTACTTTTTATTAATTGATCCATATAGGTTAAATACGAATTGTTTATGTAATGTGAATATTTATTCACAATTTACATAAACCTATGACTATGACTCAAATCATAATAGTAATATTAGTAAGTTTCCCCTATATTTTCACCAAACTTGGTTTTCTTTGAAGCTTGAGCCGTTATATTTATTGAAATTATTGGAAATATAAATGCAATATGTATTGTTTTTATGAGACTTATTATATATTTACAATATAATATATTATTTATATTAAATTGTGAAATAAAAGACACATCTCCACATACCATTAGGCCATGTCACTATATGAAACTTTGAAAGGATATCAGTTTTATAGAATAACAATTGTTTGTAATCTTGTATTTTATCAATAGGCTTATCTAAAGTAATTGCTTTATGATTTGGAGTTAATATATTATACTTTTTTGTTTTAAGTGAACTGTTTTGTTTTAAGTGAACTGTTTTGTTTTAAGTGAACTGTTTTGTTTTTCTATCACAGTAATGGAAGAAAATTCTTGCCAATTAAATCTATATAATGGTACAATAATAAAAGTTCTTCAAATTATCCAATTTAATATGCTAAGAAATCGTTACAAACTATAGTATATTCATTATAAGTAGGCGAAACATCTAGACCACTTACCTCTATACCTAAGGAAAGACTGGAGTAATCAAGCTAATATTTCTACCTTTGGGAAGGGTCAGCCAGGCAATAAGTATGGACATTTACAACCCATTTGCTCTAGCCATTTAGCGAATTACAAAGGTTAGGGGTCACAATTTCTGGCCTACCTATAATGAATGGACTATAGTATGATAGTATATGAAGAAAAAACTATTCTCTGCACATAGGCTTTATACCCTACAATTACCATTGGCCTTGTAACTTACTTACTTAACTCCCCCCCCCCCCCCCCCCGGACCCCCCAGCTGCTGAGGCTCGATTCGCTCGCCACCCACCCACCTATCTATGCCAGGGCTACAGCCCCCCCAAAATTTTACCCCTGGTGACGCCACTGTCTGTATGCAACCCAGTCCGGGACACTTATGTACAGTCACGGCCAAAATTTGTGTCCGGCCTTCAAAAGTTAAATTTGTATTGTTATTTTTTTTTTTTTTTTTCCATACCCTTCTTCTCCCTCATGTTTTATCCCCATTAGTTTTGATGTTTTCAGACGTTCGTCCCATTAGTTTGACAATTTTACGACCATTTGCTCCATTTTCTTCTCTATCGTGCCTATAAGAGCGTTAGCGAGTCTACAATTTAGGAGGAACCGGCCAGGGCATTTTTCTATAATTGTTTTGTTTACAAATTTATCTCGAATGAGGGTGTTGGGTTTATTTTGTTAAGCTTGATGGAGGTCTAGGGAGGAAACTAAGAACAAAACATATATATAAACTAACAAATGAAAACAGAATTACATTAATAAGAAAATAAAAATAACAAATCCTCCCCTTAATGTGTGTGGACAGAGAGTCAGACTTATGCAAAGTTGTGTTGCGTTATTTGCACTCATTGCACCCGGTTCCATGTCATCTCAACCAGTAAACCATTTCAACCAGTAGCTCTCAACCAGTGCCAAATCAACCAAGATCAACCAAACCAGTGCCAAAATACCCATACCCATTCGAACCGTATCGAACCCAGACAAAGCAATTCCATGAACACATATGAAATATCGAAATCTACAACCTTTACATTTCACCTATCCTCTACACTTCAACTATTCTATAACTACCCAAGAACATCTCCCACTACAATTTATGTCCCCTATGCTTCATCTATCCAATAACTACCTATTTATCTACCCGTCATATACTTCCACAGGTCAATCCCTTATACTTCAACAATACACAAACCAACCTTTCATCTTTTTCTTCTGGCTATTCTTGGAAAGATCATATTACCACTCTTGCTAAAACAGCTTCCCAAAATATAGGTGTGCTCAATCATCTCCCGTGGGTTCGTTACCCCTGCACAGCTTCTTGCTATGTATAGGGGCGCAGTGCGTCCATGTATTAAATATTGTTCACATGTGTGGGAAGATTCAGCCCTTACCGCAGTTCTCGAAAGGGTTAAGTCAAAAGCATTTCGTCTCATCAACTCACCTCCTCTTACTAATTCCTTACAAACTCTTTCTGCATGCTGCAATGTTGCATCTCTCTCACTTTTCTACCGCTATTACAATAATCAATGTTCTTTAGAGCTCTCTCAGTGTATAGCCCCTCACTCCCACCCCTATTCCGATTTGCCCAGTCTGTCTTCTATTTAACCATCAAGCTTTTGAACTATCTCCCTCAATCTGTCTTTCTCTCATCCTTTGACTTAAACTGCTTCCAGCTCCGTGTATACAGACATTTTGACTTTACCATACCTTTAACATACTCTTTCAACTTTGGAGAAGACACTTGTTAAAGGCAGCATTGCCTTTAATTTGCCTCCTTCACTCAATAGAATAATATCACAAAATACCCAAGAACATCCACTATAACTTATATCCCCTACACTTCAGCTATCCTTTAACTACCCAAGAACAACTCCCACTAAAACCTACTGTATATCCCCAACACTATATCTATCCTATAATTACCCAAGAACATCTCCCTCTATACTACACTTCATCAATACTAAAACTAACTATGAATTAATATATTTTAGATGCAAAAAATTTAATTAAAATGTGTAAAGATTAAAAATGGGTGTTACCTTATAAGCGTTCACGATTCTAATGCACGGTCAGATGTTGGAATAAGTGCAGTTATGTGAAGGATGATTGCAACTGTAGAGGTATACCCTGTTCATTATAGGTAGGCCAGATATACTGACCCCAAACCTCTGTAACTCTAAAAGAGCTAGAGCAAACGGGCTAAAAGTGTCCACATATATTCCCTGGTTAAGTCTTCCATGATGGTAGAAGTATTAGCTTGATTACTGAAGTAGTTTTTTAATTTTATTATGGGACGGTGGGGTTGGTATACTACCTATAATGAACAGGGTATAGTCACTATAATATTTCGTGACCCTCTAATAGTTCTCATGCAGTTATACGGATGTATAAATATGTATCAATGCAATCGTAAATACATTAAACATAAAACCATATATATATATATAGATATATATATATATATATATATATATATATATATATATATATATACCGGTATATACATATATATAAATATATATATATATATATCCAAGGCTATATCTAACTGGGTGTATGACATAAACCAGGTTGCATAATAAAGCCTGGCCTCCCGGACGTTGGGCAGGCCGCTACAAGTAAGTGATTTCCGTCAACTCCCCGGCCCACAGCCACTCATTTCCGGCAACTTAAGGGAGGATACGAGGAGGAGAGTTTTTGGACTATCCTAGTTTCTTCTTATTAGTTTGGCGATTGTAAGACATTTCACCCCATCGAGGTATTGGTTTTTATCTGGGCAAGAAAAAGCGAGCCTGCACTTCTTGTGAAACTGGCCTTCGGCCTAAATTTCTTCTATCGAAAATTGAATAAAATTAGCTTGAAGGGGGAATCTGAATTGCAACATTTGTTTTATTTTCCTTTTTAGCTAGGAGTCTGGGAAAGCGGATTTGTTTATATATATATAGGCCTTTATGTGTTTAGTTTAAAGGGAAAACTAAAACTTAAATGTTAAAAAGGGTAAAGACAATGAAAAGGCTTATCGGTAACAATAATTAAACCAAAACAGCCTAATTAACGTTCAGGCGTCATACAACTTGCTACACGGATATCTTCCTTATCCAGCCTTTCTTGAGTAACTGAATCGTACTGGTAATAGTAACTAGTGACATAGAATTAATGGTTGGGTCACAGGAACAAAAAGACTGATGTGGATATTACCTACCTCTAGTATCGACTAGGTTAACCAATTATTTGATAACACTATTATTTTGTTATATGTATTTTTAATTATATTTATATAAACAACATATAATGGCATAATAGATTCAAAAGTGTAAACTCCATCTTAATGGGTAGTACATAATATGATATACATTAGTAAAACACAAATTATATTCTGATTCTGTTACTTAAAGGAAATTAAGTGCAAAAAAGTTGACAGGTCATCGAAGGAGTGCCTTTTTCCTCGCACTATGCCACCAGAGGACTCATAACTACCTACCACCAACACCATCTTAGGTATGATAGCAACACCTATGATAACACGTATTTAATGAACTCTGACTAGAACACTGGGCAAATAGGGTCCCCGGATGCTGCATGCGTCAACAGCAGAACTGCATCTCAAAATGGATAAACCTAAAAAGGCTTTAATACCTCTCAGGCCCCTGCTCCTTTCCCATACAGCAACACAGTGTACTTTTCTAGCACCTACACATTCCCAATCGGAATCTCTGCTTCAGACTTAACTAACTGTAAGCCAGACTCTGCACATCAAACCTGTAGCTTCTACAGATTACGACACCAGCTTAACCCATGTTGTACCAAAGCATTTTACAATTTATATACCCCTCAATATGAGCCATTTTCGCAAAAATTAAAAAAAATCGCGGCGTGACATGGTGCTTCCCTCACGAAAGCTGGGGAGTAACTGTATACCGTGGGACTGGTGAGAGCAGCTGGCCAACACTCGGGCAATGTTGCTAGTGCCTAGCAGTATGGCCTTCAAGTCATGTTAATAGCTCCCGCTCGCTATTAGCAGAGAACAAGGCTCAAGTACTAGTGTATACCTGTACACTGACGGATTAGGATCGGCGCTGTTACAGGATGAGTTAATCAACTACAAAACCAATGGGCCGTTTGAGGGAACACCCAGCTTTGCATCTTTGACATCATCACCACATCATATCCCTGTGAAGTTCCCTTTTTGGCTTAAGGAGTGGTCGCCCAGGATAATGATGCTACTTGAACCTCCCTCTCTCACACTCAGAAGACTCATCAGCTTTGTGGGCCTCATATCTCACGATTTATGGTGGGACATGGCACACGAGACCAGTCAACCAATATATTTTGCTATGCCAAAATTAAATCACTGTTCACAATAAATAATAGTTCTAATAACTCGAGGAAACAGGATGAAATTAATAACCAGGAAAGCTAATCTCAATGTCAAAAAACATGTTTTCACCTAAAGCGTAGTCAAATTGCCCGGGAAAGTGATGCAATCCACGCATTCAAAAAGAATCTTTACATTAATTTCGAGGAGGATGGGGTAAAATAAGTAAAATATTGTACTGGGGGCCTCTTATACCCAGCTGTATTGCATGCCAATTCTTTGTCGGAGGGAGTGGGGGGTGGGGAAAGAGCCTTCTGCTTTGATAGCCATACCTTGCACATAGTAACATTTTCGTTTAGAAATACGTCCGGACAGCCTAGTAGGGGCCGCAAGGTCTGTGCAATCTGTGTATCTATGTAATTGATGTTCAATTACCTACAACAACAAACTTCGAAGAAAGTTATGTTTTAATCCTATGAGCTTGCCTCTATTTGTGCTTTCTAGTCTGTCATCACTGTTTATTTATTAACATAATTCAAGCGCTTCATATATTTGTATCAATGTTGAGTTTTATATTTCCTATAAAGATAACTACGTAGTATCATAAATTCGAAATTTGCATACACACATACACACACACATTCCAACTTTCAACTGCTTGTAGTTCCGACGCACCCAATGCGGTTTCAACTTTCGACCACCTGATTAAATATATACGACGACAAAACAAAAATATATATATATCGGTAAAGACAAAGCGCGATCGAAACTTTGCCCCCGCACCGTTCGTTGAAAAAGTTGTGGTGTTTATGCTAGGTCCGTTAAGCTTAAAGAGGTCAAGCTGGCTCACACCACTATATACAGGGAACTTTGCCCGCCAACACCACCACCACCACCACCACACTACTACCACATCACACTACCACTACAACACTACTACATCACAACAGCTTAAAGTGGTCAAGCCGGCCCACACCACTATACCGGGAACTTTGACTACCACCAGCCTTAATCCACCACCACCACCACCACCACCACACTACACTACCGCCACCACCACCACACAACTATACACTACCACCACCACCACACCACACCATCACTATCAGCTCACCACCATATCATGCCACCACTTTACCACCCCACTTGCATCACTACACCACCCCACACTACCACCACTACCAAACCCCCACAACCACCACCACAGTGTAAAGAGGTTAAGCTGGCTCACAAAACTACACCGGGAATGTTGACCACATCACAAGCACACCACCACCAATGTTTAAGGGGAGATTTGTATTTATATGTATTTTTGTTAAATTTGTGTATTTATTATTTTTATTTTTATCCCATGACCTCTACCAAGCTCATACAAATACCCCCAAGACCCCCCTTCGAGATAAATGTGTACAAATTAGGTAGAAAAATGTCACAGCTGAAAACCGGTTTCTCCTAAAGTACAGGCTCGCTATCGCTCGCCAGGAAAAAATCGACACCTGAATGGCACAAAAGGTTTTAAAACCACCAAACTAATGAGGCTAAACATGAGGGAAAATCAGGCCCAGAAAAAAAAAAACTCCCGTTAAAGAGGTTAAGATGGCCCACAAAACCAGACCGGGAGTTTTGACCACATCACCACCACACCAAACCACCCAACCACATGAATTATTGGACAAGTCAAACGGGTCCACAACACCACACCCAGAGAGCTTTGACCTCACCACCACACTACCACAACCAACTTCATCACACAGGGGAAATTCTGAGAGTCATTATATTTAACATCCTTTGAGATGGACTCTAATCGTACCCGTCAAGGATCGAACCCGGGACTTTCAATATTGATCTTGCATTCTGAGAAGCAAATAATATATACGTCATAATTAATATTTAGCCTTTGTGCCACCATACCATTCAAAATTATTGATCATACATTCAGTCTGACTAACTTGGGAGATATATTGTAATCGAACTCTTGAGTTTTAGGTTGTGTTTTTATGTAGAGTATGTAGTGTCACACCACTGGATCCTTATGGGAATATATATATATTATATATATATATATATATATATATATATATATATATATATATATATATATATATATTATCTATATATATATATATATTTGTTCGTCATATATAATTATATTCTATTATTTGCTCCCTAGACCTCCATCAAGCTTGAAAATTACCCCCATGATCCCCCTTCGCGGTAAATTTGCGCATTTTTCAAATAAAATAATTTTAGGGTAGACATTTTATATGGTAGTTATTGTGTTTGTGGTAGTATAATTTTGGGGTATTTATTGTGGTTGTGGTAGTAAATTTGTCTTGTAGTTATTGTGTTTGTGGTGGTAGTTTATTCTGATAGTTATTGTTTTTATGGTGGTTGTTGTTTCTTCTGGTAGTTACTGTTTTGTAGTTATTGTTTTTGTGTTAGTTATTATTTGTTTGTTGTTTTATTCTGTTAGTTATTGTTTTAATCGGGTTGTTTCTTCTGGTAGTTATTGTTTTTTGATAGTTATTGTTTTTTGATAGTTATTGTTTTTTGATAGTTATTGTTTTTGTGATAGTTATTGTTTTGTGTTAATTATTTGTTTTGGTGGTAGTTATTGTTTTTGTGGTAGTTATTGTTTTGTGGTAGTTATTGTTTTTGTGGTAGTTATTGGGTTTTTTCATTTTTTTCTGTTAGTTATTGTTTTTATGGTGGTTGTTTCTTCTGGTAGTTATTGTTTTATGGTAGTTATTGTTTTTGTGGTAGTTAATGTTTTTTTTTTAGTTGTTTTTTCTGTTAGTTATTGTTTTTATGGTGGTTGTTTCTTCTGGTAGTTATTGTTTTATGGTAGTTATTGTTTTTGTGGTAGTTAATGTTTTTGTGGTAGTTATTTTTTGTCAGTTATTGTTTTTGTGGTTGTGGTTGTTTTTATGTTGGTTGTTGTTTTTGTGGTAGTTGTTGTTTTCATGATAGTTATTGTTTTGTGGTACTTATTGTTTTGTGGCAATTATTGTTTTGTGGTAGTTATTGTTTTGTAGTAGTTTTTATTTTGAGGTAGTAATTTTTTTGGTAGTTGTTTTTGTGGTAGTTTTTCTGGTAATAGTTATTTCTGGTGTTATTGTTTTGTGGTAGTTATTGTGTTTGTGATAGTAGTTTTACTGGTAGTTATTGCTTTTGTGGTAGTAATGTTTTTGTCGAAGTTGTCTTTGCACTAATTTTTCTTTTTGCGGTAGTTATTTCTTATTTGTTTCGTGTGATGACTAAATACGGACATTTAGGTTCCACCCTTGATTAATCCAGCTTACCAGACCTTTGGCAACAAGTTTGACGATTTGGTGATACGGAAGTTGTACTGGAGGTGGAAGTGGTGGTTGTTGTAGTGGTGGTAATGGACGATAGTGGTGGTTTCTTGTGCTGGTAGTTTTGGTAGTTGTGGTGGTAGTAATGGTTGTTGTAATTGTGATAATGGTAGTGGTGGTTGTTGTAGTGGTTTGTGTGATTAATGTAACGGTGATAGGGATGGTATTGGTAGCGGAAGTGGTGGTGGTATGTTCACCCTAGTGGAATGGATGTGGAGTGGTTGCATTGAGGCAGTCGGACAAAATTCAAAATATAGCAATTAGATTAATCATTAACCCTATAATTACGCATGATCTTCCTCCATTATTCATACGAAGAGATGTTGCATCCCTTGGATTACTCTTCACGGTACATTATTCAGAGGAACTTGCTTCAATTGTACCACCTCTCTGCATCTTTCCCCGCAGACTAGGGCAGCTGGAAGTGTCCATGAATTCACACTTTCTCCTCCACAATGTAGAACTTCCGCTTATCAAAATTAATTTATCCTCAGAACTTATAATCTCTGGAATTCACTTCCTTGGAGTTGCTTTCCACAAATGTACAACCAACATCAGTTTAAGTCCAAATGTTACAAACATTGGAGGATGGAGGATGCCTTTAGGCACATGGACCTTATATATTGTGTCTTCTTTTTTCCTTCCTCTATTTATTGTCTCTTAAAAAACATGTAATGGTAATGTAGGTGGTGGTGGTCGTGATTGTGGTAGTGATGGTAATGATGGTTGTTATGGTAGTGACTGGTAGTGATGGCAGTGGTTGTAGTTGTAGTGATAGTGATGGTATTAGTAGTGATAATGATAATCTTAGTAGCGGTAGCTAGAGTAGGTGGTGGCAGTGGTGGTAATGGTAGTGGAGGCTGTAGTAATGATGATAGTGATAGGGGTTGTAATGGTGGTAATGATGGCCGTAGTGATGGTAATGATAGTGGTTGTGGCAATGGTGGTGGTAGCAGTGATGGTAGTGGTAGTAGTGTAATGCAGTGATGGTTGTGGTAGCAGTCATGATAGTGGTAGCAGTCAAGATCAATAGTATATTATTGGTCTTGTATATTATTGGTCTTGGTAGCAGTGATGGTAGTGCTTGCATTGATGGTAGTGGTAACAGTGATGACAATAATAGTAATAAAGTAGGTGTGCAGTTTTCGCATTACCAAAAAAAAAAAAAAAAAATGCATACGTAACTCTGCGACCTAGAATTCTGCTAGTAGTATTGAATATCTTAGATAAAATCGGTTTATTATATATATTATATTACATTATGTGATATTATATTATGTATAATTGTATATTATATATATTATATATATTATATATCATAATATATATGTTATATTATAAAGTTAGTTAGTGGAGAGAATATATGTATACCGGTATATAAAATTACATTTATGATCACATTGAATCTTAACCATTGGAATATTTATCTATAATAAGGTCAGCCTAACACTATTTTGTAGCATTTTGAATATGGTGTAATTCAAATTTAGAATATATATATGAAAGAAATAGTGACCATTATCTGTGACCTTCACCATTCACCTTGACCTTTGTATAACAAAAACACAAAATTTGGACAATCGTTGCATTGACCAAGCGAATTTGCCAGCAACATTTGGTGAAGATACGTAACCCGTTCAGTACAGTTCTGTTGGTTTCATTTCATACTGGATATTAAGACGATTTGATTTAGTTTATGAAGGGCCTCCATAAAATTAGCAGGCTTTCAACTATCTTAATTAACCCTCTTTACTACCACAGATCTTTCATACACTCCACAAAATCGTCTAATTATAGCTAGACTACAATAAAAAAGACGTCACCTGTACACAAAGGGTTAAACAGTCTAGGAAGAGTTTAAAGAACATTATTAACACTCTTCTTTTGTTCTTTGATCTTAACCTTTAATGTTAAGTATTATAATATACAGTATATACAGTATATATATATATATATATATATATATATATATATATATATATATATATATATATATATATATATATATATATACTGTATATATATATATATATATATGTATATATATATATATATATATACAGTATATAATATATATATACAGTATATGATTGAATTATATATTTAAGTAAAATGCAACTAACAGTCGTCAGCTTATTGAACATTTAATATTTTTTATGATGAATGTTAACTTTTGACCTTGGCCTGTGACCTTGACCTTTATGTAGGATTTTATTTTTGTTTGCTTTGGTGTAACCCTAGAAAATCAAATAAGTGTGCCAAATTTCACTAAAGATCATCAATTAGTTTCAAAGGTATTAAATGAATAGTTGACCTTTGACCATCATCTTGACCGTCATGATGTCTGAAAATTTATAATTTTAATTTTCCCTTAAAGCACAACTGTCTCAACGAATGTTGTGAAGTTTACATGAATAGCAAAAAAATTAACATATTGACCTTATATTTGACGTTGATCTGTGACCTTGACCTATCAAATGGAATTATGTTTATTCTTGTATGGCCTTGGTCTAGGCATTCCGAATATGCATGATATGCCTAATGACAATCTTACATTAAATAGAAAATACTAATACAAATCATATTTCGACCTTTGACCTTGACCTTCGACCTTAGAATTTCTTATCCAGGAATTAGTTAGCTTAACAGCAATGTTCGTATTAACTAGCATTATGAATATGGAGTAATTTGTATAAAAAAATATTGATTTCAAATAGTAATCATATACTGTGACCTTGACCTTTGACCTTTGACTTAAAATATAATACATATATTTGGATGGTCGTCGCATTGACCAACTGAATTTGCCTGTATAATTTGGTGACACTACATTAAACTATCTAGGAGGAGTTTAGGGAAAATGACAAATAGTCTTGTTTTGACCCTGACCTCTGACCATAACTATTACAATATTTAAGTGAAATTTGATATATATGATATTTAAGTAATAAGTCATAACACAGCCAGTTTTCCAAAAGTTGAGTAATCTGTTTTAATAAATAATAAAAGTTGTCTTTGACCTTGACCTGTGACCTTGACCTTTATGTAAAAGTACATTTTTGTTTGCATATACATTGCCTATGAAAATCAAATAAGCATGCCTAATTTCATTAAAACCCATCAGGCAGTTTCATATCTATTAATAGAATAGTTGACCTTGACCTTTGACCTATATCTTGACCCTTATGTCTCAACATATATTATTTTCCCTTTCACTTAAAGTGCAACTATCTCACCAAAGTGTGTGAAGTTTGCATGAAAAGTAAAGAAAATTGCATATTGACCTTTTATTTGACCTTGACCTGTGACCTTGACCTTTTATATGGAATTGAAGTTTCTTGTATGACCTTGGCCTAGTTATTCCGAATATACATGGTAAGCCTAGTGAGAATGTAACAGTAAGTATAAGAAATACTAGTAAAACAACTATTTTGACTTTTGACCTTGACCTTTGACCTTACACTTCAAAATATTCATCTGAGATTTGGGACATACGATGTCAAGGTTACCAGTAACTTGTATAGTGAAAATGAAGACATTTGAGTAAAAAGTAAAATAAATAGTACAAGTTGACCTTTGACCTTGACCTGTGACCTGGACCTTTATGTAAGAGTACTTTTTTTGTCATTAACATTGCCCTGGAAAATCAAATAAGCATGCCTAATTTCATTAAAACCCAACAGTTAGTTCCATATATATTAAAAAAATAGTTGACCTTGACCTTTGACCTTTATCTTGACCTTTATGATATGTGTGTCCAATTGTATTATTTTCCTTGTCATTTAAAGTGCAACTATCTCACCAAATGTTGTGAAGTTTGCATGAAAAGTAAAGGAAATAGCATATTGATATTTTATTTGACCTTGACCTGTGACCTTGACCTTGCATATGGAATTGTATAGTTTCTTGTATGACCTTGGCTAGGTATTCCGCATATACATGGTAAGCCTAGTGAGAATTTAACAGTTAGTATAAGAAATACTAGTGAAAAACTCATTTTGACCTTTGACCTTGACATTTTACCTTACCCTTTGGAATATTTACCTATAATTTGATCAATACGATATTAAGGTTACCAGTAACTTGTATAGTGAAAATGAAGACATTTGAGTACAAACTAAAAAATATGAAATATTGACCTTATTTTTAACCTTGACCTTTGACCTTAACCTTTTAGTTAAATGGAAAATTTATTTTTGACTGACCATTACATTCACGAAATGGATATACCTGTGAAATTTGGTGAAAATCCATCAAACGGTCTAGGAGGAGTTTCCGGACAGACAGACAGACAGACGGACGACGACGACAGACAGGCTTGCTGGTGGTGCACAGTATACGGGCGGGATCTGTTTGCGCGATACCACCCTGCTTCGCAGAATTGATGATGGTAATGATAGTGGTTATGCCAGTGGTGGTGGTGGTAGTGGTAGCAGTGATGGTAGTGGTAGCAGTGATGGTAGTGGTAGTAGTGATGGTAATGATAGCGGTTGTGGCAGTGATGGTGGTGGTAGTGGTAGCAGTGATGGTAGTGGTAGCATAGGTGGTAGTGGTAATAGTGATGGTAATGATAGCGGTTGTGGCAGTGATGGTGGTGGTAGTGGTAGCAGTGATGGTAGTGGTAGTAGTGATGGTAATGATAGTGGTTGTGGCAGTGATGGTAGTGGTAGTGGTAGCAGTGATGGTGGTGGTGTTTTTAAGGGAGACAAATGTAAAGCACTTATCGACGGGCCATCAGAGTAACGAGACATAGCCAACCCTCCCCATCAAACCACCAACACCAACAGTCAAGCACGAACATCAAGCGGCAGGTTGGCCGGTTTTTTATTACTGTGATGAATGCTAGTATTGACGAATGTGGGGAGGACAGTTATTATCAAGCAGTGTATTTGTCAGGGGTGTTTATTTGGGGAATTTTGTGTTATTTTATTTGTTATTATGAAGATGGATATTGCGATTTTGTGATAGTTAAGTGTAAATTTAGTAAGATAAAATTGTGCTAGAAGGGATATCAGGCATGGGTGAAGAGGAATATTGAAGCCTAGATTGAGAACCCCCAATCATAACACTAACACCTACAGTCAAACAGGACAATTAACCCTATTTGGTCTAAAAGAGATCTTTTTGAACTTACCGTTTTGCTCCATTAGTTTACAGGTTTATAACCTTTCATCTCATTAGTCTGGCGATAATAAGCCGCTTCTACCCATTCAGTCGATTTATTTCTGAGCGAGCATTAGCGAGTCTATCACTTAAAATAAATCAGCCTTCGATCGGGATATTTTTGTTTCGAAAATTGTACAAATTTAGCTTGAAGGGGGTCTGGGTGGGTTTTTTTTTTATCTCTCTCTTTCTTTTTAAGGAAGTCTGAAAAGGCGTTTTTGTTAACCTAGGGGTCAAACTAAAATAATGTAATTCTTTATATATACAGTACAGTATATGTATAATGTATTTATCATTATAAGAATTCAGGGTATCAAGCAAGAGCCTATTCAAAACCAGTCCACATAATATATATTATACTAAGGTAATTTTAGGTTTTACAGTTTATATTGTGTCTTTTGAAATGCAAAGATGCATAGCAAAGAATGTGCTAGTCTATGTCAGTTTATCCCTATCCCTTGTCATATACATCCCAGTCTTGAGGGGAGGATTTACTTTCATTTTGCTGCCTAGACCTCCATTAAACGTAAACACGCATCCCCCCCCCCCTCCCCAAAACCCCCCTCTGAGATAAATTTGTAACGTTTTTGTTTTAAATAGATCCTACTGAAAGTGAATACTATGTATTGGCATTACTTGGCGTATATATATATATATATATATATATATATATATATATATATATATATATATATATATATATATATATATATATGCTGTATATACTGCATATACGTAAGTACTCGAGCCATTTTCAGTCTTCAGCAATCGCCAAAATTTCTGACCAGGAAGGACACACAGGATGTTTTGGTGTTGGTCATGATATACGCTGCCGAAAACATGGAGAGGGATACGAGTCGGAACATGATGGGGAGGAAGGAGGAGGTGAGACATTAAGGAGAAGTTTCTGGACCCCCTTTTCCGTCATGTTTAGCCCCATTAGTTTTGAAATGTTATGGCATTCACGCCATTAGTTTGGCGATTAAAAGACTTTTCGTGCAATTTAGGTGTTGATTTTTTCCTACCGAGTGATAGCAAGTCTGCAATTTAGGAGGAATCGGCTATCTACCGGGGCACTTTCCTACTAAAAATGCAAACATTTATCTTGTAGGTGGGTCTTGGGGGTATTTTTTCAAAGTTCGATGGAGGTCTGGGGTAGGGAGTATGTTATGGTCTATTATGTATTTATATATTAATTATTTTAGTTCCTCGCTAGACTTAAGCTTAAAAAAACTCCCCCAAGACCTCCATTGAGAATAATCTGTACATTTTTCGATATAAAAATTTCCCGGCCTATGGCCGGTTCCACCTAAATAGCACGAAAGGTCCTATTATTGACAAAGAAATGGGATGAAAGGTCTTTAACCCTCCTGGCCCGGGCTGGCTCTCCAAAGGACGGAGCTCGTATCCGGGCGATCTGGCCGAATATCAACAAAAGTAAACTAAGGCTAATCTCGCTTAATATACTACCTACATTAATCAAACTTATATAAAATTGGGCGCCTTACCTTGCTGCGTAGAATGGCGTTGAGTAGAGCTCTCTAGCTCAACTGGTTCCGGAGTGATGGTGATGGAAGTGGAGGTAACTTTTGCCGCGTATTTACCTCGGCGCGTCCGAACACTCAACCGCGGCCCCGGCTACAACGCCCAGTTGCACTCGTCGCTCCGCCCGCAATTATGCCGGGAAGCGATTTGATAGTGTTTTAATGGTTATTATGTCATTTATTATAGTTGTTATGTTATTTTCACTCAATAAAGTTATTTACATGAACTTATTTGTGTCTCTGTCACTTATTACTTCGTTATATTATTATTATTATGATTATAGTGTCACTTTCACTGGACTTTGATAATTGATAGTGTCATTTTCCCTTTTATGTATTGTCAGGTAAGCTAATAATATATATAGTGTCACTGTCACTTGTTCATATTGTTATGAAGGCACTTATTATTACTTGTGTGTGTCTCTTTCACTTATACTTAGTTTTATTATTATTATTCTGTCACTTTGACTGGCCTAGGCTTATTGAGTGTCATTTTCACTTATTTATTGTTAGAAATATATATTTTAGTGTCACTTTCACTTGTTCATATTGTTATTGAAGGCACTTATTATTACTTATATGTGTCCTTTTCACTTATACTTAGTTATATTATTATTCTTAGCCTACATTTGAGTGTCACTTTCACTGTTGTCACTTCCACTTCAAAAGTTTATTAGAGTGTGGAAGTCGTTGAAGCAGGTGCCAGCACACAGTCCAACTTGACACTCGAGGCATTCCCAAGTGGTTTTTGTCACTTTGCGGGGTCTTCTTGTTGTGTGGCTGCACACATGGCACCTCTTCTGACTCCTAAGTTTACTACCTAGTGCTTTGAAAGGAAGGGCGTTGAGCTGGTGCTTCCTGAAAAATTCAGCACACCCCGTTCTGTCCAGCTGGCCTGGTCCTTGTAGTGGCCTCCCTGGTGTACCCGCATATTTAGCCAGGAGCTCAAGTATCACCTGTTTGTGGAACTTCCACAGGGACTTGTACTTCTTGGCTCCTGGAGTCCTCAGACGGTAGATGTTGTAAGCATCGAGGACCAACATATCTACCGTATGCAGGATAAACTTCTTGTACCACCTGCAAGATGTTCGCAGGCAGTCGATGAAGCACATCTGCATGTCGGACTTGTCAACGAGGCGCATGTTGAGGTTGTAATCAAGGACAGCAGCTGGTTTCTGGACGGGGTTCTTGGTTCTTCGGTCCACCTGTGGCGACCATCTCGGCCTTGTGGCATGTGCTGAGGAGGTTGACCTTCCGCTGGTCATGCCAGTGGATGGAGAGGATGGGGCCACTCTTCTTGTGGAAGATGTCCGTCTTCTTCTTCTTGGTTGGGTAGCCTGGCATGCCCTTCCTCTTGGCCTTGACTGTGCCGACAGTTCCGGTCTTGCGGTCATGGAGGTACTTGGTCAGGATAGGCGACGTGTAGTAATTATCTGTGTAGAGGATGTGGTTTTGATTGAAGTGCCTCTCCATCATCTTCTTCACTACAGCGCCACCAAAACCAATGAGGGGGTCAGTCACAATTTCTCCACCCTTGCCGCTGTACACCACAAAGTCCAACACATACCCCGTCAAACAGTCGCAGAGGACGAAGAGCTTGATGCCGAAGCGGTGTCTCTTGGACGGGATATATTGTCGGCAGTGCAGCCTACCACGGAACAGGACCAGAGACTCGTCGAGGCACATCTTCTGGAAAGGAATCAGGTAGGTGGTGAACCGATGACGTATCATGTCATACAGCTTCCTGATCTTCCATAATGAGTCGGGAAGGTGGACTGCCATTTTGTTTGTCAGGTGGAGATAGGAGAGGATGTCGAAGTACCTGTCCCTGGACATGTACTTGCCAAATGCTGGAGTCGTTATGGTGTCGCCAGTGATCCAGTAGTCTGTCAGAGCGTGCTTCCTGATATGTGTCATCAGCATTGTGAGTGCCAAGAACACATATAGTTCTGCCACAGTGATAGCTCTCCATGCCACCATCTTGGCACTGGTCTTCCTCCCAAGAAAGTTGGCACAGATCTCATGATGGTTGTTGGTCTCCTCGACGAGGTATTCCATGACTTCATTGTCATAGAAGCCACAGAAAATTTCACTGGGGGTAGCAGCTAGGCCATAGGGAAATGTAGGTGACACCCCGGAACCCATCTGTACCTCGTCAAAGGCAGGACAATCTGGCTCAAAATCAGCCCCATCTGTCCACACAAACTGGTCGGATGCTGATGCTCGAGCACGTGCAGGTGCAGCAGGCACACGTCCTGGATGCCCTGCCACACGCCCTTGGCCACGCGGACGCCCTGCATGCCCACGCCCACGCCCAGGGGCAGCGGCGTTGGCAGACTGACCACGTCCACGACCTCGCCCTCTCGCTCGTCTTGTCGGGACTTCCTCTTCCTCTTCCTGTTCCTGTTCCTCTTCCTCTTCCTCCTCAGGCGACGTCAGGTCATCTGGGGCAATGTTGGGGTCGTCAGCATCCTCTTCAGGAGACAATTCGGGTGAAGAAGTGACCGGGCGTCGGCGGTGTGGGGCGCGGGAGGCTGCGGGAGCTTCAACAATGGGAGCCTCGGCCTCGGGAGTTGGGCTCCTTTGGCGGCGAGCCGAGGGCTTCTCCGCAGCAAATAATGCTCTGCGGTGTGTTGAGGGCTGTGGCACACTACTAATACCACTTGAAGAGGCCCTTTGGTCATCCTGAAGGAGAGATGAAGCCGAGGGCTGTGGGTGACCCACGCAGCGTACCGGGTCAAGGCGTCGGGACAATGGAATGCGGGTGGTTACTAGACCAGGGTCGGCGTCACTATCACTGTCTTCAGCTTCCCTATCCTTTTCTGCGGCTGCCCTGCGTGCTTTTTTAGCTGCACTTTTCACCAACGATTGTTTATAAAAATATTTGCCCACTTTCAAGGGCGTACGGGCAGGCAAAGGGGAAGGTCCTGGGCTAGGGCTAGGCCTAGGCTGACATAGCAAAGATGGCGAGAGGGTAGGCCTAGGTTCTAGCACACTTGGAAGTTCAATAGCACCTTCCTGAAACACTTCCACATCAGGATCATCACTACTGTCTCCCCCCTCAAATAAATCCACATTATCGTCGTCTCCAAAGCCAACGAAATCGTCATCTTCGCTTGCACTTATAAATTGTTTTTTGTCCACCAAGCTTTCGCCACTGCTCTCTTCACTATCAAAAAGTTCTCGCTGTATAGCGCTATCAGTCAACAAACGCTTAACTTTCTTTCGTTGAGCTTTCTTCTCGGTTGCAACAGGCGTCGAAGTTGCGAGCGGGGTAGCAGTGGGGCCCGCGGGAGGTTGCAGCGAATCGGACACATCTGAAATCATTTTTTCAGTATAACTCGCTATGGCGGCCACGTACGAACTGATAACGCTAGTAGTTGAGGCTTGGTGGCGCTGCGGTCGCCCCTGCAATGCAAAATTTGGCCGTGCGAATTTTGAAGCACGCTTTCAAGCACAGGGATTTTAAAAGGACACCCGGGCACCTGCCCTTCTTTCGTGGTGTCATTTTAAAATGACACCCGGGCTGGAAGGGTTAAAATCGCCAAACTAAAGGAACACTCGTCTTAAAATCTAAAACACTTATGAGGCTAAACATGAGGGTGAAAAAGGTCTAGAAAACGACATACCCCCCCTTAAAACATTTTAAATAAATATATAAATAATTGTCACCCCTTCAGGGGGACGAAATGGGGAAGAGAAGGATGGGGGAGTAAATGGTGTGACTGGAGGGATAATGAATAACAAAGAGGAAGAGAGATATGCGCAGAGCAGGAGCAATGATGTGACGTGTGGAGAGGGACGGAAAGGGGTTGGGGCCAAAGTATATACACACTAACAAGTAAACCCACCAGATACTCGAATTTCTTGTAGCGCGCTGAACTTTGTAAGTCTTGTAAAATCGTGTCATCACTCTGAGACGAAGATGCAGACGACAGCATGAGGAGAATCTTGTTTCATTTTGTTTTCCATTGTTATTACATACTGGACAAACTATGATGTTTTATGGCTATAATTTAAAGAAAGCAATCTTTCAACTCTGGGGGAGGCACTCGTCACAAACAGTTTTGTCTTTTGTCTCCCTCATCCATATAGAAGACAAAAAATGAACATGAATACAAATCAATCACTTATTGTAGGTATATAAACTTTGGTTGAAGGGGTTGCAATGGAAGGAAAATTAACCCCTTGAGGATTATAACGCTCTGTAGCAGTATATTTTGGCTCTCATTAGACGATTATATTCAGCTTAGGGAGGACCTGTGGGAATCAGAGGCATAATTGAGTTGGTTCTGACCCCTTAGGTTCCTAAAGGTCCTTCTTAAACTGTTTAAAATCGTCTAATGACAGCCAAAATAAATGGTCAAAAATGCATCATAATCCTCAAGGGGTTATACAAAAGAGAAAAGTGTGTAAATGGAAGGATTGGGGATACGGAAATAGGAATAGGGAGGGAGAAGAGCGTAAATGTGAGATGTAGAGAGAGAGAGAGAGAGAGAGAGAGAGAGAGAGAGAGAGAGAGAGAGAGAGAGAGAAGGAGGGAAGAGAAAAGTGTGTGGATGGAAGGAATGGGGATAAGAAAGTAGAAATAGGGAAGTGCATGGAAGGAAGAATAGAAGGACGAAATGGGGACGAGAATAATGGAAAAAAAAGAGTGTGCACGGAAGGAATAGGGAAAAGAGAGGAGGGATAGGGAGGTGGATAGAGGAAAAAGATTAAGGGGAGGCAGACCGTTTTTATGGACCACCTTCTCCCTAATGTTTAGCCCCACTAGTTTTGAGATTATAAGACGTTCGGCCCATTAGTTTGCCGATTTTAACACCTTTCTCCCCATTTTCGTTGTCAATGTTAAGACCTTTCGTGCCATTTAGGTGCCGATTTTTCCTGGCGAGCGATAACGAGCCTGCAATTTTAAGAGGAACCGGGCTTCGGCCGGGACATTTTCTACCAAAATGTTTACAAATTTATCTTGAAGGGGGGTCTAGGGGGTGTTTCTCTAAGCTTGATGGAGGTCTAGGGAGGAAACTAAAAACAAATATGAATAAATGAATTAATAAAGCAAACAAACGGCCAGTCTCCCCTTAATAATGTGAGATGAGGAGAGGGACGAACTGGAGATGGGAAGGATGGAAGAGAAAACAAGAGTGTGGATGGAAGGAATAGGGAAAATAGAAGAGAGATAGGGAGGGATATAAAGAAAGAAGGTTAATATGAGAAGAGAACAGAGTGTGTGAATGGAAGGAATGTGGATAAAGGCATAACAAGTGTGTGAATGGAAGGAATGTGGATACAGGCATAACAAGTGTGTGAATGGAAGGAATGTGGATAAAGGCATAACAAGTGTGTGAATGGAAGGAATGTGGATAAAGGCATAACAAGTGTGTGAATGGAAGGAATGTGGATAAAGGCATAACAAGTATGTGAATGGACGGAATGTGGATAAAGGCATAACAAGTGTGTGAATGGAACGAATGTGGATAAAGGCATAACAAGTGTGTGAATGGACGGAATGTGGATAAAGGCATAACAAGTGTGTGAATGGAAGGAATGTGGATAAAGGCATAAACAAGTGTGTGAATGGAAGGAATGTGGATAAAGGCATAACAAGTGTGTGAATGGAACGAATGTGGATAAAGGCATAAACAAGTGTGTGAATGGAAGAATGTGGATAAAGGCATAACAAGTGTGTGAATGGAAGGAATGTGGATAAAGGCATAACAAGTGTGTGAATGGAAGAAATGTGGATAAAGGCATAACAAGTGTGTGAACGGAAGGAATGTGAATAAAGGCATAACAAGTGTGTGAATGGAAGAAATGTGGATAAATCATAACAAGTGTGTGAACGGAAGGAATGTGGATAAAGTCATAACAAGTGTGTGAATGGAAGAAATGTGGATAAAGGCATAACAAGTGTGTGAACGGAAGGAATGTGGATAAAGGCATAACAAGTGTGTGAACGGAAGGAATGTGGATAAAAGAAGGGAAAATATTGTGTGAATGGAAGGAATTTGGATAAAGGAATAGAAAAGAGTGTGTGAATGAAAGGAATGAGGATCTGAGAAGAGAAAAGAGTGTGTGATTGGAAGAAATTATGATATGATGAGAAAAAAGAGAGGCATAGTACGTAATGGGAGTGTGCAGGTAGAGGGGATAAGCGGAGAATGAGAATGACAAGGTTATATGAATGGATACTGATGGGTAGTATGAACGTAAAGAATAAACGAAGCTTTTAGTGCGTGGAAGGTGGAAAAGAGCTAAATGCAAAAGGACTCTGGCAGAAACTGGTGGAGCCAAAAGGTGTAAACAAAATATATATATATATATATATATATATATATATATATATATATATATATATATATATATATATATATACAAAGATAGTTAATTATAAGTGTATATGTGTATCCTAGCGCCAGTTCTTCACATCAGCTAACTATCATGGACTATACTAACCTAATCTTAACAAACTTCACACGACATAACAAAATTTAATATGTGACAATCTAGCTATAGCCTATTCACTATACGTAGGCCAGAACATAAGACCCTTAACCTCTGTAACTAAAAAAGGGCTACAGCAAATGGGCTGTAAATGTCCACACCTATTCCCTGGCTGACCTTTGCTCTAGAGATTAGTTGCTTAGGAATGATAGAGGTTAGTGGTTAAAAGTGTTGCCCTACTTATAATGTATAGATTAAGCAAAACTGATCTATCTATCTATCTATATATCTATCTATCTATTGCCAGACGCCTTGATCCACCGAGGGAGTGGATACGAATGAATCGCCTCCATCGATGTAATTCGTTCAAATCTCTAAGCTTGTTTTCAGGAGAGTGTTGCTAGCCCAACCAGCCATTGTTGTTGTATAGTGAGTGAGGCGCATGTGGAGAGTGTTCGTACTGTTGGAACGGCTGTGGTTGTGAATGTAGTTTAGTAACAGGAATAATCAGCTCCATCATGCTTATCAGGTGCTAGCATTAACATTGTAAAGCCAACCTTGGTCTGCTGGACCTCTGATGTCCGCCATTGCAGAGATGACTTGGGAGGCCATAGGAATAATTTAGCCTAATCTATTACGTTGTCGATTAGAATTGTTGTCGATTTGGTTGTTGCCGCTTAAAAATAATGTCGTTTTGATCTGCTTCCAAACGTCGAATTACATGGAAAGAACAGATGAGTGTGTGTGTGCGTGTTTATGTGCATGCGTGTGTGTATATATATATATGTGTGTGTGTGTGTGTGTATTGGCAGGGGGGGGGGGGGTATACAAACGAGGACCGTACGAGGGGAAGGAATGGTAGCAGGGTTGTAATTGTAAAGGGTTCAGCGGGAGATTGTTGTGCATAGAAGAGGAATAAAAAGAGATCGTTGTACGGAATAAAGGACTATAGAGAGAAGAGGGATAACACATTGATTAGTATGGGTAGAATGAAACAAAGAATATGTGTATACATTGATTGATTGATTGATGACTGGTACAATTTATTTAGCCAAATTTACTTACAGTTTTAATACATTAAGTACTATTAAAGTTATATTTAAATTAGAAGGGGAATATATAGAAGAAGTTCAAGGAATTAATAGATATACATAGTAAATGGATGTAAATATGAATAGTATACACAGAGAAGTATGGGCAAAAGTAAAATATAATAACGGATTTGGAAAGAAAGAGGTATGCAATTGAGCCCTTGCGGGTGTAAGACTATAAGGAAGTTCGAGCTGTAGACATTGACATTTTCCAGAATTAGTAGTTACAATACGGTTGTAGTGCATACAGTATAAATGCATAACAGCACATCTAAACTCTCTAACCATCACAAACTCATAGAAACTCAGCCGTCCGGTTGGCTCAGTTGATAGCGTGCCTGATTCCCATATTGCAGGTCTCGTGTTCAATCCCGTTCAAATTGAAAAGTTTTTCTGGGATATAGCCAGCGGTTACCATCTCCCCATGAGCAAGGGGGATGGGTAATGGTCTTTGGTAGACTAAAGAAAGCCAAGCGCTTGTGAATCCTCGAAGGAGGAGATACGGGCGCTATATAAGTAACCAGACGATTATTATTGATTATTATTATTAAATAATGATGTTTACAGCTCCAACTTCCTTATAACTCCAAACTCTCAGGTGGTCAATTGTGGATAACAGATAAATACAGCAGTATTATTTGTGAAAAGGAACAATACTGAGAGGAGAGGAATGTAAATGCGAATAGAATATGAACAGAGTCGTGTAGACAGATAACATAGAAGGAAAAGGGAATACAGTGAAAGATAATATAACAATATTATTGGATACAACAGAAATAATACATTATTATTGTATAAAAGATGAATACAAAAGTATTATTTTATACCCTGTTCATTATAAGTAGGCCAAGAATCTTAATCACTTACCTCTATAACTACAGTAAGCAACGACGACAGTAACACACTCGCAAGATGGCGGGAGGGATGAAGGGTGCGGGCGTAGCCCTCTCTCTATGTATCATCCTTCTCAACATCCAGAGGGGCTATGCTGATATACAGGTGCAGAGGGGTCCGGTAGTGTACCAGGTCAACACTAAACAAGTATTGAGGGACCTCGTCACACAGAAATCACACACGAGTGCAATTTCTGTCACCATTCCTGCCTGGTCTATTTCTGTCACCATTCCTGCCTGGTCTATTTCTGTCACCATTCCTGCCTGGTCTATTTCTGTCACCATTCCTGCCTGGTCTATTTCATATATCGGGAAGACGCCGCGACTGGGCAAATACTCTGGCACAACCTCGCTACACCACCTATTGTGCTACACTCTAATTAGCTGCGGAGATGTAGAGACCAACCCCGGCCCTTGTTCAACGTTGAAGAAACCTCACCACCAAACAAGTAAGGCAGACACCGACATTTCAACAGTCCCTAGCAGTAAAATTCGTTATAACAAACTGGGCCAGCAGGTACCCCAGCCTCCGGCCGTCACGCTCCAATTCAACCCACAACACAATCCAACACTATCGGTGGCTCAACATATAACTGGAGCAGCTAGGAAGAAAGGCATCAGTCGCAACAACATCAACAATGGAGCAGCATTAGCAGCCAGGAATAAGGACAACATCATCAAACAGCAAATACAGGTGGGGCAGGGAGGGGTCACAGGGGGAGACATAGCCACAGACAGTCCCCACCCTAGCAGCACAGCTGATCATCACACCGCCAGACGTACGACGAACAATACAAAGAATCTATGTACAGTGTGCGATATTAGATTCAACAAAAGGAGTCCAACATCACAATATAGTATTTGTAATGAAACAGCACACGATCGACGTTCTTATGTTAACAGCAGAAAATAAATGGAATGCGATAAATGCAGGGAACTAGCAATTACCCACTCCACCAACTCTACATTACCCACAGCATTACCATTAATACCACATATATCGGCGACCCAAGTAGCACAACATGCAACAAGAACAACAATAAAAACAGGTAGCACTCGCAAATACATCTACAGGGAAGCAGCATCAACGGACAATGAAAACAACAACAACAACAGCAAACAACCACAGCCCGACCGCGAGTATCCCCTACTCTCTCCCGCACAAACAGCTGATCGACGCGGACTAAACCACACCTCCAGTCGTATGATAAACAGTAAGAAAAAACTATGTATAGTCTGTAATATTGGTTTCAACAATAGGAGTTCACTTTTACAATGCAACAGTTGTAATGAAATTGTTCATAACCGATGTACTTACGTTAACAGTAGAAACAAAGTTGAATGTGTTAAATGTAGGAACTCAGCTGTACAACATCGCGAATCTATTTGTTTTATTTGTGAATCACTCATAACACGACGTCAGAAGATCCAAAACTGTGTAAAGTGTAAACAGGTAGCTCACATGAAGTGCATCTCTAAGAAGACCAACAGTGAAGAACGGGAATTCCTTTGCAATAAGTGTGCCTTGCATTCATTACCGAATATTAATGTAAATGATCCAAGTATTAACAACTCAGAATCCAGCCAGGACACATTCAAAATCAAAGATGAATACAGAGTGTTCACCAACAAAGGGCTCCATCTTATCCACATTAACGCCAGATCAATGTACCATAAATTGTCAGAAATAAACTTGTTAGCTAATAAGGCCAAAGCTTCAATAATTGCAATCACAGAAACCTGGCTGGATTCAAGTATAAACGATGGTGAAATAAACATTCAAGGTTTCAACATGGTTAGGAATGATCGCAATAGGCATGGGGGAGGAGTATGTCTGTATGTAAAAAACAACCTCACACACACAACTAGGACCGACCTCCATGTAGAAAATCACGAAGCTCTGTGGATCGACCTACACCTGCCGAGGACAAGACCCATCACAATTGGGGTATGCTATAGGCCACCAGCCGACACACAATTCTTGACCAAATTTGAACGAACTTTGTCATCGCTAGACCCTCGGAATGAATCCATCATACTAGGGGATTTTAACCTGTGTTACAAACAACGAAATGATAGGCTTGTAAGAGAATATAGGCATATACTGACAATGCACAATCACAAACAACTCATCACAACCCCCACACGTATCTCTGAGAACACTGCCACAATATTAGACCACATAAACTGTAACAGAGAGGACAAAATATCCCGATCAGGAGTTATACAGACTGGGATAAGTGATCACTTCGTCACATATTGCACACGGAAAACCACAAAAATTACCCTAGAGAATCACAAGATTATCAAAACAAGGTCACTCAGAAACTACAATAAGGAAACATTTCTGGACATTTTATGGAATACAGACTGGTCTCCAGTGTTTGGAAGTACAAACGTTAATGACGCATGGGTTGGCTTCAGAACCATCTTCACAAACATCCTAGACGAAATACCTCCTCTGAAAGACATACGAATTAAAGCAAGGTCAGACCCATGGATCAACAATGACATACTACACCATCTGGAACACAGAGACAATCTGTTAAAAAGGCTAGCGAATCATAGACAGGATCAAGGTCTGAAACATGAGTTCAACAGGGCCAGGAATAAACTAAGTAGGAAAATAAAATCAGCGAAAAATAATTATTTTCACAATAAGGCAGAGGAATATCAGAATAACCCAAAGAAACTATGGAGGCACCTAAAAACAACAGGCTACAGCAACAAGACAAGGGATTCGTCTAACACTAATATTGCTCTCACCATTAATGATCAGGTTTGCCACGATAAACGACAAATTTCAACCTACTTCAACTCCTTCTTCACTTCGATAGCAAACACACTTGCACAGAACCTACCTCAACCTCTCAATAAATACACGACAACAACGGCCACCTTTCGTAATTTCTACAGAGATAAAGACATACACCCGAACACATTTAGATTGCAAAATGTTACACCAAAATACACTTTTGACGAGCTGTCTAACCTAAATGTACATAAGAGCACAGGACCAGACAAAATTCCTGCCAAATTTCTACGAGATGGAGCCATTGGTATAGCAGGCCCCCTAACCCACATCATCAACTTGTCAATTAACACCAACACAGTACCTGCTGAACTGAAGGAAGCTATTGTAACCCCTCTATTCAAGAAAGGAAATAAACTAGAAGTTGGCAACTACAGACCAGTTAGCATATTATGTATTATATCTAAAATCCTTGAAAGAGCGGTATACACCCAAATTGAACACTACCTCAAACAAAATGATCTATTCTATAAGTTTCAATCAGGTTTCAGATGCATGTACTCGACAGACTCCTGTCTCATCCACTTAACGGATCACATTCATAAAGAAATGTCTAAAGGTAACTACACCGGTATGGTTCTTCTTGATCTACAAAAAGCGTTTGACACAGTAGACCATGATATCCTATGTAATAAACTACAAGCTATGGGCATAGGGTCTGTGAACTGGTTTAAATCTTATCTTAGTGGTAGAACCCAAAGAGTCAAAATTGATGATAATATATCTGATCCTATGCCAATTAACTGTGGGGTCCCACAGGGAAGCATCCTTGGTCCCTTACTCTTTCTCTGTTATGTGAACGACATGGAACTGAGCGTCTCATGTAAATTATTACTGTATGCAGACGACAGCGTGCTTCTCGTTTCAGGAAAAGACCCAATAAGTATTGCCGCTTCACTTTCCAAAGAACTAGCATCATGTAGTGAATGGCTAGTGGACAATAGACTATCTCTTCACCTGGGCAAGACGGAAGCCATCTTATGTGGAACAAAACGCAAACTGAAAGACATTGTGGGCTTCTCGGTCAACTGTAATGATATTCCTATAACAACAGCGTCACAAGTTAAATATCTTGGACTGAAACTGGACGCGAGTTTGTCAGGTGAAACAATTTTGGAATCTATCCTGAGTAAGTGTAGAGCACGTATAAAATACCTGTATAGACAGGTGGGATGCTTGCCCGCGGCGACCAAAAAGACCCTCTGCCAAGCGCTTGTTCAATGTCATTTTGACTATTCTGTGTCATCCTGGTACTCTGCATCATCTAAATCAGCACAGCACAAACTTCAGGTCACTCAAAATAAAATGGTTAGGTTCATGCTGAACCTAGGACCCAGATCACATGTTGGCCAGGAACAACTTCAGTCACTAGGTATGCTCAATGTTTCTGACAGGGCCAAACAAATCAGGCTAACTAATGCCTTCAAAATTTTCTATGACAGAGCTCCAGAGTATCTAAAGAATGATTTTGTTAAAGCAAATGAGAGGAGTGGACATAATACAAGAAACATGATGTTTAATTTTAAGGTCCCGAGAATCCAAGGACAGGGTAAGCAAACATTCTTCTTCACTGCCATCAAAGACTGGAACGACCTACCCCAGTCAGTCCGTGAAAAGAGAACGCTGTATTCCTTCAGACGTAGCCTGAAGGAACACCTGAACCGGACAGCTGCGAGAAGGGAGCACCAAGCTTATGTCTACTACTAAATACGACATAAGAGATAGACAAACCAAACTGAAATGATTACTGATTACGGATTACTGATATTTACTATAGGATGTAAGGTATCTTAAAATAACCCCCTAGAAATACTTTTTCTAAAGTATCTATTTCTTTATCCTCCCCTTTTCCCCAGCTAACCTAATCCCACAAGGACCCCAATGGAAATACGCCTAACGGCCTTATTGGGCTATCCTTAGTTGGAATTATGCAAGGCTGGTACATGTCATATTTGTAACAAACTATGTGGTACCAACTCTGTAAATTGCTGACTGAATAAATATTATTATTATTATTATTATTATTAATTGAGTTAGCATTTCTATTATTTGGGAAGAGTCAGACAGGGAATAGGTGTGAACAATTTTTAGCTCCTTTGCATCCACTCTATTTGAGTTACACAGAGGCTAGGGGTCACGATAATGACTGGACTTGAGAAGTGCTATGCTGTAAGCACGTCTTTGGTTTCCCATGGAATTATTATTGCTTCCCTCAGAAAGTGCTGAAAGCATTACCGAGGAAATCCTCTCGGGCATGGAAGCATACATTCCATTTTCTTTCTCTCAGTCTATTGCAAAAAAATCTTGGTTTACTCACGCTTGTTCTACTGCTGTCCATAACAAGGAGGAAGCATTCAAACGGTACCGACGCCTTAAGACTCAAGAATCTCATTCTTCCTATGTTTCTGCCCGGAATCAAGCTAAATATGTTCTTCAACTTGCCAAACACTCTTTCATCAATAATAAATGCACTGAACTATCCAACTCCAGCTATTCTCAAGCTTTCTGGCATCTAGCCAGAAACCTCTCCAACAATTTTTCTTCCTCATCTTTCCCTCCCCTTTTCCACTCTAATGGCACAACCATCACTTCTTCCTCTGACAAAGCTGAACTCTTCGCTCAAACTTTTGCTATAAACTCCACCTTGGATGATTCCGGTGCTATTCCTCCCTCTCCTACTTATGCCTAATATCCTAATCTCTTCTGAAGATGTATTTTCTACCCTCTCTGGACTAAATACTAAGAAGGCGTACGGTCCAGACGGTGTTCCTCCTGTTGTACTAAAAAACTGTGCTTCCGTGCTGACTCCCTGCTAGCAAACTCTTTCGTCACTGTCTCTCCTCGAACGTCTTTCCTTCTTGCTGGAAGTTTGCTCTCATTCAACCTGTTGTTACGTCCTGGGATATATAAACACTGGGCTCTTTCTATTGGACTAGGTATGCGGCAACAAGCAACAACGGAAAACGCTAGATCCAACCCTTTTCTATAAACCCAGGCAACAAACCACCCTAAACCGTCAAGAGTCCTGCCTGGACAACGAGGTATCCTATGACTCGGTTATAGGGTGCACGCACTATAGACTGCTGATAGTCAAGCAGGCTATATAAAAGATCACACAATTAAGTTGACTTAAAGCTTCAAGGAAAAGATAGATTACGGAATTAAATTGCAGAAACAATTTAATAACAAACTAGAAGAAAGTACATTTAACGTTACGTTAATTAATACAACTAATCACCCCTGCGTGAAAGAAGGTGAAAGCAAATAGTCCTCAAAACATCGTACAGGTAGACAAGATGCGGGTTTCTAAACTGCATGCGGCTACTGTAGGATCTGATGCTTAGCAAAGAAAATACGTTACGGATTTAGAGAACTCTTAACTCATAAGCAGGAATAAATACTAGTGATAGGCCATACAGTGTATAATGGCATAGGTATAATTAAATAAAGGCAGCAACTCGCAACATAACCACATACAGGTGTGCTTCTCACTCTTA
This sequence comes from Paralithodes platypus, assembly GCA_032716605.1. NCBI lineage: Eukaryota > Metazoa > Arthropoda > Malacostraca > Decapoda > Lithodidae > Paralithodes > Paralithodes platypus. The sequence continues at coordinate 25,582,789 of CM064567.1, read as the reverse complement.
GTCAGGCAAGCCTGCTCGGACAGAGTCTCTAAGCCACACCCTGACTCACAATGCTCACAAAAACGGTAAACTGTGGCACAATAACAAGCATACAGAGATAATAAACCCCTAGCTGTTAATCTGCCAGGTGGCAGAGGTCTAGCCGGAAGGATATAGGCTTCGGATACCCGGGCTGAGCCACCTGCTCTAGCCTAGGGACGTTCCCAAGTCTGTGCGCCAAATTACTCTAATTGAAAGGGTGCTCTCTTGAGAGACTCAGATCGCAAGTATCTGACTCTCTCCTGGCGACCCTAAAACAAAAGCAAGACGTGCTAGCGCAGTGCTGAGTGGACTAGGCAAGGGCCCTCACACAACGCAACACTAGACACACAGGGACACAGACAAGAAAATGCCCCCAGACTCCCACGGGTATCCTAGTAAAGTCGTGCGGGTCCACAGGACTCGCACCAGCAGACTTTACTTAAAGGATCGCAAAAAGCCTCCGCTCCGGTCTAGCCCCTGCTAACCTGACACAAGAACACACTAGCAAGCATGAAACCACCAAATATGAGACAACAAAAAAAGCTTCCTAGGTCTCATTAACAATTAAATCTCTGCATAAGGCCCAAAATCCTATCTAGTTATCTGAGAGCTCGTCGTTAATACAATAATAGATATAAGGTCTATCAAGGGGATGGGATAGTTAAATAGATTGGTGAAGTAGTGGAAGGAAGGTATACAAAGTAAGAGAGAAAGTTTCTAAGTGGGGTTGAGAGGGATAGATATCAAAGGGGGTCTGAAGGGTACGACAGTGAGGTGAGCTCTGAGTCTTGAATCTGTCTGGACCCCACCCTAGGCATACAAAATACATCCCAGGCTTGGCAACACTCAACACAGTTGCCGGGTCAAAATCTTCTACCCCGTGCGTGAGTCAAAACTAAGCCTAACGTTGCAATCAAATGCATGTGGCAACGCTTCAGGCTCGTCCCAAGCTGGACTCTCCGCGCGAAGCAACGTCCCCCAGCCGGTCTCTCTCTCCCGTTCGTCTCCTCCCACTCTCACTAGACTTACATCTTATATATTATAATGAAACAATCAACTATCGAGAATAAAATATACTAAGATGCGTTGGTTAAGAATAAGGGCAGCTACAAGCTGTGAAACAACATAAGAATATCCCAGACATTAGTTACGTTGTCGTAGGATATATACTAAGGAAAAGCCTGCCGGCCGGCTGCCACCAGCCGGTTTCTAAACGGCTGGGCAGCTGACACGCGCGCATGCCCGCACGTGGCTACTATGCAGAAGCGTCACACCTCCCCCAAGATATAAGACCCTTGACTAAGTTCTTCATATCTAACAGAAAGCTTCTCCACACACTGTTGCGACTCAAGGCACTATATATAAAAAAAATAAAGACTGTTGCGCTCCACCGAGCAAGTTCAACTAACTTAGCGACAATAAGCGAAAACATTCAACTTAGATACTGCTACAACATCTTATACAAAATTCTACACGTTATAAAAATAAAGAGTTTTTATAAGGTTTTTGCTTTTTTAATTTGTTTTTTTCGGCTGAACTACAGTGACAGCCTATTTTCCTCCACACTCAACCCTCAATCCTGTGGCAGTCTAACCAACATCATCCACCCTTGATAGACAATCCGCTATCATGTTATCAGAACCGGCAATATGGCGTATGTCCAGATTATACTCCTGAAACATGAGTGACCACCTGGTCAGCCTCATATTCCGGTTATGAAACTGATTCAAGAATTTCAGAGGGTGATGATCGGTATAAACCACTACGACTGGTCCGAAAACAGGAACATATACATCGAAGTGCCTGAGCGCCAGCACTATCGCCAGGAGCACTTTTTCAATTACAGAGTAATTCCTTTGTGCACTATTGAATTTTTTACTGTAAAAACTCACTGGATGTTTGATACCTTCATCATCTGTCTGTAACAAGACAGCCCCAGCCCCTACGCCACTGGCATCAGTCGCCAGCTGAAAAGGTCTGCTGAAGTCCGGGGCCCTGAGTATGGGGTGGGTACATAACAGGTGTTTTACCAAGGAAAACGCCTCTGCACACTCAGGAGACCACCGGAACTTCTTGTCCTTAGATAATAAGTCAGTTAAAGGTGCAAGTACAGTCGAATAGCCTTTGATGAAGCGACGATAATAGCCTATCATACCTAGAAACCGCATGATTTGTTTCTTAGTCGTAGGCTGGGGAAACTGATCGATGGCTTTGATCTTTGTCTGTGGAGGGCACACCTGACCCATCCCCACCTCGAACCCCAGGTACAAAACTGTGGCTTTGACAAAATCGCACTTACCCAGGTTTACCACCAAACCTGCTTCATTCAGTTTATTAAAAAGCTGTCCGATGTGAGCACAGTGACTGTTAAAATCATCGTCGTATATTATGACATCATCTAGGTACACCGTACAGTTGGGAATGTCGGCTACAATGTCGTTCATTAATTTCTGAAACGTTGCAGGGGCATTTTTCAGCCCGTATGGCATAACATGGCAACGATATGTGGCACCGTCCACCACAAACCCACACACCTCTCGCGCTCACTCAGACAAGGGCACTTGCCAATAACCCTTAACAAGGTCTATCTTAGTGAGGAACTTGGCTTTTCCTATCTTATCCACACGGTCGTCCACGCGAGGGAGAGGGTAGGCATTTGTGGGGGTTAAACCATTCAACCTGCGGAAATCTATACAAAACTGCACCTTGCCATCTGGTTTGGGCTGCAGTGTGACTGGGGAAGTGCACCCTCAGAAATCAGCCCACGTTTCAGCATATAATCCAGCTCTTCCCTAAGTGCTGGTAATTTAATAGGGGGAACACGGTATGGCACTGATTTAAAGGGCGGGTGGTCCCCAACATCGACATCATGCACCGCTTGAGTAGTGAGGCCAGGATGCTCCGCGAAAACAGCTGGGTTTGAATCAAACAAGTGCTGCACAGCTACACGCTGTTGCTCAGGCAGGTGCAATATCAACTCGTGAGCCACTTGTCTAGAATTCCCCGCCCACTGATCCGCGGAAACATGACAATCCCAATAATCCTCCCACGCAGCTTGACTGTCCCTTCCTCCTTCTCCACCACGATCGCTGCAGATCAACACCGGGACAGTGAGAGGTTCGGAGGGGCGCCTCACCTACTCTTTCATGAGATTTACATGGCAAAGTTGGTTCTTTTTCTTACGATCAGGAGTAGCTACTAAATAGTCGAGATCAGAAACCTTCCTTACAACCCGATACGGACCAGAATACTTGGCAGACAAGGGGTGTCCCACCAGAGGCAGTAGTATCAGTACCTCCTGATCTACTTCAAACTCCCTCAGCTTCACCTTCTGGTCGTATCTGTCCTTCATCTGAGCTTGTGAACTCGTAAGGTTCCGACCTGCTACCTCCAAGCTCTTTAGCATTCTCTCACGGCTTTCAACTACATACTTTAGAAGCGAGCATGGCTTTGTGACTCCCTCCCAGATCTCCTTGACTATGTGGAGGGGCCCCCTGACCCTGTGTCCAAAAACCAACTCGTTCGGGCTAAATCCCAAGCTCTCCCCAGGTACTTCTCTCGCAGCAAATAAAACGTATGGGAGACCTAGATCCCAGTCCTTCCCATTTTCCATGCAATAACACCGCAACATACTCTTGAGAGTCGAGTGCCACCTTTCCAAAACTCCCTGACTCTCGGGATGGTAGGCAGATGACACCACAGACACTGTCCCATGTTGCTGCATGGTCTGCTTAAACAGAGCAGAAGTAAAATTGGATCCCTGATCAGACTGGATCTCCTGGGGGTAGCCATAACGAGAGAAATAGACAAGTAGCTTTTTGACAACAGTCTTAGCCATCCCATTGCGCATGGGGTAAGCATCTGGATACCGTGTTGCTACATCCATTACAGTTAGTAAAAATTTATTGCCGGCACTAGTGGGGGGCAATGGGCCAACCATATCGATAACTACTTTGCTGAAGGGCGGCCCAATGACAGGGATGGGTTGTAACGGGGCTCTCGGGATGACCTGATTGGGTTTCCCAACAACTTGACAAGTGTGACACTGTGACACCCATGACACGACACTCGCCTTTAACCCAGGCCACCAGAAAAGCTTGCTCAGAGCTGCCTCCGTCTTACGTGCCCCCAGGTGCCCTGCCAAAGGCACATCATGAGCTAATCTCAATAAGCTCTCACGGCACACCCTCGGTACTACTAACTGGTCCACTAATCCTGACTCGCCATCCCACTTTTTCTTGGGATCCTGATGTCTCCGATACAAGATCCCCTCGGACAAGAAAAAATCACCAGGCTGCGCATCCCCATCGCTCTCCAGTTCGATACCACCATTACTACACGCCCTGACTTCAGGATCTTCCAGCTGCAAGGAACATATATCAGCAGGTGCGAGATTATCCAAGTTCATCTTAAATAATTTATTTCCACCTCCAATGTCCCGCTGAGCCATCCTTTCCTCACGCTGCGCATAACGATGCTGTCGCAGAGTTTCTTCCTGCCCTGCACCTGCACTAGCGGTGACTGGCCCCGGGGCCTCTCCAGACTCTAACATAGGTGCCAGTAATGAGTCACCAAGAAACACTGCCGGCTCAAAACTCTCCAATTGACCAACACTTCCCGTTTTCTTGTGACCTTTCCTCCGCGGTATGATAGACTGAGGTGGTGGCTGCAAGGCTCCGGATGTCTGAGAACGCGTCACAACACACGCCATGGTTTGTACGCTACACTTCTCAACCCACTCCTGTTCCTCCCTACTAACGTCGGCCGCCTTCTCGGCAACGACCAAGGGTGAAACCTTAGAAGCAGGCACCGCAAAGTCGTTGCCGAGGAGGAGGTCGACGCCCCCAACAGGCAAGTTCTCTACAATTCCTACATCCAGCTCCTTCGCCACACCAACCACCTCCAGCTCCATCTGCACCAGCGGGTAGGACTTCGTAGCATTGATCCCCTGAACTACCACCACCCGAGCAGCGTAAAACGGTCTACCAGTAAAGTTCTTTAACAAGGTCTGAGAAGCCCCCGTATCACGCAATAGCTTAACTCCTCGCCTTTCGCGAGCCCACCTCACAAAACCATGCCCTCTATGACCCCCAAAGACGTCGCGGACAGGGTTCGAGCCTTCCGGACTCTTGAACACAGGCTGTGTCCCACCCTCTGACGAACTACCCTTGGCAAACTCAGAAGATATAGGCGACACCCCTATGCTACGGGCCAATGACACAACATTGTTTGGTGGCTTGTTCGGACAAGCATTTGCAAAGTGACCCTCCTTGTGACATGCAAAGCACTCTTTACTCTTTGGTTTCCCTTGGGAGTGGGAGGTACCATTAGACTTCTTATACGGGACGGTATTTGGTTTATGTTCAGTTTTATTGTCAGTGCTAGATGGTTTTGTGTATTTATGTGTATCAAAATTCTTGGGAGGGGGAGGGGTACGATCCTTTGCACCCTACTCACTCCTAGCTGCTGCTCCGCACCCTCGAATTAATGACAGTCGGAGGTCAGCCATTTCTGCTGCCTCCTGGAGAGTTCTAGGATTTTTTCTTTTATTTTCCTTTATATTTAATGTTAAGTCCCCGCCTGTGCACTTAAAGAACTGCTCCCAGAGAACCAGCTCACTCAACTCCTCAAAAGTAGCTGCCCTCTCAGAACGCAGCCAATGTCGTAGTGCATCAGACAAGTCCCGGGCGTGTTCTAGGAAGGTACTATCCTTGCCCTTAGTAACACCCCGAAACTTCAAGCGGTAAGTTTCTGGTTGTAACTCATAGGCCCGTAGTACAGCCTTCTTTAGCTCATCATAAACTACACAGGACTCTAAAGGTAGTGCTTCATACGCTTTTAGCCCCTTTCCTAGGAGTCTTGATGAAACTAATGCTGCCCACTTTTCCTGAGGCCACTGGTGTTCCTGACACTTCTTCTCAAATCGCATAAAAAACTCAGTCACACATAATTCATCGAACACAGGAACTAGTTTAAGCAGGTGCGACAATGATTGGTCCCGATGTCTGCTACCTCCCCCAATATTTCGCCCTGTTACCTCCACTCGAGATCTCTCCAGCTCCCTGTCAGCCCGATACCTAGTAGACTCTGCCTGCAGTTCAGCCTCTCGTATAGCTGTTCTCTCTGCAGCCTCAGCCTGCACACTAGCCTGTCTTTCGGTAGCCTCAACCTGAGCTCTAGCAGCCTCAACCTGAGCTCTAGCAACCTCAACCTTGGCCATCTCAAGCCGAAACAACAAATCTGGAGTCAACCCTTGAGGAGGGGAAGGTGCATTTAATGGAGAGGGTCCCTGTGATTGAATTCCATGCTGCCATTGACCATCAACTTGGGGGTATGTACTAAATTCAGGCATCCTGAAGTTTGATATGGAGGTAGAGTGGAGGGGTGGCTGGGGACCGGGGCCCCCAGTCGCCTCTCCACTCAGGTCTCTCCCTTCTAAACCCAATATCAAAGTCCTCAGCTGATCTTTCCTCATGCCACTTAAACCCTGGTGACCCTGAAGACCTGCCACACACTTTAAGCCATACTTATTCAGCTTCAACACCCTGGCAGCGGTAAGGGGCACCTCTAAAAATCTTCTAGCACCCTCCTCGCTATCAACTAGCCACTCCACAGGTCTTTCTCCCTCCGAGCCCGTATCGTGACCTGACCCATCACTGTGTTCTGATGTATTAGACATGTTTGTGTACTGCAGTAATTATCACGGTTATTGAATGTGCCTTATCTCCTATGCAAGTATGTATATACTAATGTTATTTAAAGTCTTTAATGTGTTATATTGGTTGCTCCAAAAAAAAAACTCTATGTCCACTGTATTCCTCTAATCATAAGGAATCTCAAAACAAATGACCACTATATTCCTCTGTTCAATAAATCCTATGCAAGGTCGCCATTTGTTACGTCCTGGGATATATAAACAGTGAGCTCTTTCTATTGGACTAGGTATGCGGCAACAAGCAACAACGGAAAACGCTAGATCCAACCCTTTTCTATAAACCCAGGCAACATACCACCCTAAACCGTCAAGAGTCCTGCCTGGACAACGAGGTATCCTATGACTCGGTTACAGGGTGCACGCACTATAGACTGCTGATTGTCAAGCAGGCTATATAAAAGATCACACAATTAAGTTGACTTAAAGCTTCAAGGAAAAGATAGATTACGGAATTAAATTGCAGAAACAATTTAATAACAAACTAGAAGAAAGTACATTTAACGTTACGTTAATTAATACAACTAATCACCCCTGCGTGAAAGAAGGTGAAAGCAAACAGTCCTCAAAACATCGTACAGGTAGACAAGATGCGGGTTTCTAAACTGCATGCGGCTACTGTTGGATCTGATGCTTAGCAAAGAAAATACGTTACGGATTTAGAGAACTCTTAACTCATAAGCAGGAATAAATACTAGTGATAGGCCATACAGTGTATAATGGCATAGGTATAATTAAATAAAGGCAGCAACTTGCAACATAACCACATACAGGTGTGCTTCTCACTCTTAGTCAGGCAATTCTGCTCGGACAGAGTCTCTAAGCCACACCCTGACTCACAATGCTCACAAAAACGGTAAACTGTGGCACAATAACAAGCATACAGAGATAATAAACCCCTAGCTGTTAATCTTCCAGGTGGCAGAGGTCTAGCCGGAAGGATATAGGCTTCGGATACCCGGGCTGAGCCACCTGCTCTAGCCTAGGGACGTTCCCAAGTCTGTGCGCCAAATTACTCTAATTGAAAGGGTGCTTTCTTGAGAGACTCAGATCGCAAGTATCTGACTCTCTCCTGGCGACCCTAAAACAAAAGCAAGACGTGCTAGCGCAGTGCTGAGTGGACTAGGCAAGGGCCCTCACACAACACAACACTAGACACACAGGGACACAGACAAGAAAATGCCCCCAGACTCCCACGGGTATCCTAGTAAAGTTGTGCGGGTCCACAGGACTCGCACCAGCAGACTTTACTTAAAGGATCGCAAAAAGCCTCCCCTCCGGTCTAGCCCCTGCTAACCTGACACAAGAACACACTAGCAAGCATGAAACCACCAAATATGAGACAACAAAAAAAGCTTCCTAGGTCTCATTAACAATTAAATCTCTGCATAAGGCCCAAAATCCTATCTAGTTATCTGAGAGCTCGTCGTTAATACAATAATAGATATAAGGTCTATCAAGGGGATGGGATAATTAAATAGATTGGTGAAGTAGTGGAAGGAAGGTATACAAAGTAAGAGAGAAAGTTTCTAAGTGGGGTTGAGAGGGATAGATATCAAAGAGGGTCCGAAGGGTACGACAGTGAGGTGAGCTCTGAGTCTTGAATCTGTCTGGAACCCACCCTAGGCATACAAAATACATCCCAGGCTTGGCAACACTCAACACAGTTGCCAGGTCAAAATCTTCTACCCCATGCGTGAGTCGAAACTAAGCCTAACGTTGCAATCAAATGTGCATGTGGCAACGCTTCAGGCTCGTCCCAAGCTGGACTCTCCGCGCGAAGCAACGTCCCCCAGCCGGTCTCTCTCTCCCGCTCGTCTCCTCCCACTCTCACTAGACTTACATCTTATATATTATAATGAAACAATCAACTATCGAGAATAAAATATACTAAGATGCGTTGGTTAAGAATAAGGGCAGCTACAAGCTGTGAAACAACATAAGAATATCCCAGACATTAGTTACGTTGTCGTAGGATATATACTAAGGAAAAGCCTGCCGGCCGGCCGCCACCAGCCGGTTTCTAAACGGCTGGGCAGCCGACGCGCGCATGCCCGCACGTGGCTATTATGCAGAAGCGTCACACTGTCCCAAAGAAGGGTGACCGCTCTCAACCCTCCAACTATCGTCCTATTGCTCTCATTTCTTGTATCTCTAAAGTGTTTGAAACTATTCTTGCTTCCAAATTTCTTAACACCTTACGAGCGGCCTATGCGGTTTATTTATGTGTACCGCCCAGCGGGGTGTTTTTAGCCAAAATAGGGCTGTTTACGTGATCATTTTCATGCCTAAATAAGACCCAGAACGTAAAACAAGTATCTATCCCTGAAAGGGCATAAACAGAGCTTTCGAATGACACCATAACGATCCTTGTATGATGGATAGTTTTCTTGCAATAACCGTGCAACGCGAGTGCAAAAAGCAGGTAATTCGGTACTTTCGGTACATAATTGAGTATGTAGCGAGTGAGAGAGGGAGGAGGGAGCTGAGATTTGTGTCAGTAGGTTCGCCGCGGTGGTCTGGAGCAGTCATACGCTCGCTAGTCTCCTGCCACCACTTGTCTCTCTCTCTCAGCCACATTACGTGCTGAAATTGCCACTCGATCTATGTCGAGCGCCGCCACATAGTCCAGCTTTATTTAACTCGACTTAAGTGGTGAGCCGCTTTTTAAGGGTTAAGCATTTCTCTTCTCATAATCTACTCTCAGATCGCCAGTTTGACTTCTTTAACCCCTTCCGTACTGGCGACGTCTTTTACATTTTATTCTAGCTATATTTTGAGTAGACGATTTTTTGCAGTTAAAGAAGGATCTGTGGTAGTAAAAAGGGTTAAGTGAGATAGTTCTAAGCCTGTGAATTGCTGTAAGCCCTTTTTTAATTAATATGAGCGTCCAATAGTAGCCAGAATAAAGTTAAAAGGACGGCTCCGGTACTGGAAGGGTTAAAGATCGCTCTACTGGTGATCTTCTTTCATATCTTACCAACTTTTGGTCATCCTCCTTTCGGGACTTCGGTAGGACTTTTTCTATTGCACTAGCCATAGTGAAGGTCTTCGATAGAGTCTTGCACAAATCTTTAATTTCTAAACTACTCTCCTTTGGTTTCTATCGCTCCATCTGTGCCTTTGTCTCTAATTTCTTTTCTGGCCGTTCCATAGCTGCGGTTGTGGACGGCCATCGCTCACTTCCTCATCCTATCAACTCCGGTGTTCCAAAGGCCTCTGTCCTATCTCCCATTCTCTTTCTAATTTTCATAAATGATCTTCTCAACTGTACCTTCAGTCCCATCCATTCATACGCAGACGACTCTACCTTACACTACTCAATTAGTTTTCCTGAACGCTCCAGTCAGCAATCCCTCAAAAACAAACGTAATGAAGCCATACAACACTTATCATCTGATCTAACTACTATTTCCAATTGGGGCAGAGAAAACCTTGTTGCCTTTAATGCTTCCAAAACCCAATTTCTTCATTTTACTACCAGTTCAGAACTCCAAGAAGACTACCCCTTACAATTCAACAATACAAAATTCAATAATTCTTCTTCTCTCAATATTCTTGGTGTCTCTTTTTCTTCTGCTTTCACTTGGAAGGACCATATTACCAGTCTTGCTAAGGCAGCCTCCCAGAAGCTGGGTATGTTCAACCGCCTCAAGGGGTTCTTTACCCCTGCACAGCATCTTGCTTTGTACAGTGCATCCTTGTATTGAGTATTGTTCACATGTGTGGGGAGGATCCTCTCACACAGCACTCCTAGACAAAGTAGAAAGGAAAGCCTTTCGTATCATTAGTTCCCGCCCACTCACCAACTCTCTGCAATCTCTCTCACTTCGCCGCTATTCTATCGCTATTATAATAATCAATGTTCCTCAGAGCTTTCCCAGGGTATACCACCTCCTCTACATAGGGTACGTAGTACCCGTCTTGCAACACAATCCCACCCCTACTCTGTGCAACTCTCCAACCCAAGAGTGAAACATTATTCTCAGTCTTTCTTCTATTCAACAGCTGAGCTCTGAAACTCTCTCTCAGAATCAGTCTTTCCCTCTTCCTTTGACTTAAATTGCTTCAAACTCCATGTGTCCAGGCATTTTAGCTCGAACGTCCCATGATTTTGGCCCTGTCACTCTTTCAACTCTGGGGGAGGCACTCGATACACGCAGTTCTGCCTTTTGTCTGCCTCAATCACATAGAAAAAAGAAGAAGGGGGTATTGGGGAAGCAGAGGGCCTACAATATGACGGGTAAAGCCGGTATCACACGAGAGCTTTTATAGTCAACATTAGATGATCAACATTTTTCTGGCAACATTTTTGGAATATTTTGCACTGGTATCGGACTTTAAACTGACGTTAGATGAATTAAGGTAACTGAAATATTATAAATGTTGACCGCATAAGCTGCCAGACCAGTTTTGAGGATAAATGTTGAGGGGAAAAATGCTCGTGTGATACCGGTTTAAATGGGAAAGGTAAACAGAGAAGGATTCATTGAGGGGAGCTCTTGCTTGCCAGGAAAAAATCGATACCGAAATGGCACGAAAAGTCTTAAAATTGACAAAGGAATATGCGAAAGGTTAAACCATCGCCAAAATAATGGAGCGAACGTCTAAAAATGTCAAAACTAATATGACTAAAAATAGGGGAGAAGGGGTTCAAGAAAAACACCCCTAAGTGAGAAACTCCCTTAACCCTTTCAGGATACGACAACGCATTTATCTTCTATTTGGCTATTATTGGACGATTGTATTTAAATAATTAAGACGAGGTTTAATTGAGATTGCTTTTACCTTTTTAATTCCCAGTGGTCCATTCGAAGCTGTGTAAAACCGCCTAATGATAGCCCGAATAAGCTGTAAGATGGTAATTGGTCAACAATGCATGCTTAAGCCTATGGGAAAATACATTTACAGTATATTATTCGGGCGCACACACAGACAGGTGGTCAGTATGAAGGGGAGATTCTCTGATATCCCTTCTCCCACATGTTTAGCCCAACTAGTTTAGAGAGTTTAAGACGTTCGCCCCATTACTTTGGCAATTATAAGAAATTTCGACCCATTTCTTTGTCAATATTAAGACTTTCCGTGGCACTTAGGTGCAGCTAGAGAGCCTGTAGTTTAGGAGGAATACATTGTATTAATACAAATAATGATATTATTATTATCATTATAATAATACCTGGTACTAATATATATTATTATTATTATTATAATAATACCTGGTACTAATATATATTATTATTTTTAGTACCATTTTTATTATTGTTGTTTTTTTTCTTATTATTATTATTATTATTATTAGTATTATTATTGTAGCTGCAAGACTAAACTTGTTTTAACCTTCTTGAATTAAAATGGCATTGATTTCATCAACCATCTTCAAATTAGCATAGTCAGGTGGCAACGGCTGCCAGAGGCAACACATTAATATATCGTAAATCGTCCTTTCTTTACGAGAACTTAATGAACAGTTTGGTTTTTAAAAGTATTTGAAGTAATGCAAACACATATAAATAAACATGAGACAAAGGAAACACAAAGGAAAAGAGGACACAGGAATACAGTGGACAAGTTGGTGGGGGCGAGGTGTGGGTAGTCAACAAAGTTTATTATATACAACCACTATGGCCACTTCTTAATAAGGGCGAGGTGTGGGCGGTCAACAAGTATATTATATACAACCACTATAAGCACTTCTTACTAGGGGCGAGGTGTGGGTAGTCAGCAAGTTTATTAGCTCCTCGGTGGACTAGTGGATAAGGGGTTGTCGTGCTACACTACTGGCCTGGGTTTGAACCCTGGCTGGGTCATATCACACAAATATTAAATATAACCACTATGGGTACTTCTTACTAGGGGCGAGGTGTGGGCGATCAAGAAGTGTATTATAATATACAACAACTATGAGCCCTTCTTATTAGAGACTCTATAGTAACAGAGATCGGCCAACCTTTGCCATACTGGTACCACTCGCGTTATTAACTTCTCTTTACACTAAAATATGTCCTTACCCATCCTTATTCCGTCCAAATCGCTATTCCAAAAGCGAACCGATTTTCCCAGTCTCTCTTCTACTCAACAAGTAAACTCTGGAACTCTCTCCCCCAGTCTGTCTTTCCCTCATCCCGCGTGACCAGCTATTTTGACTCTAACGTACCCTGAATTAGGCTCCTTGTGACTTTAAACTTTGAGGGAACACCTCTTACAGGAGGCAGCATTGCTTATTGTCTCCTTCATAAAAAAGATGAATAATAATAATAATAAATAAATATATGATATTACTGGTACAGGATATACTCTACACCTTGGTTTACGGATCAAAATGCCACATAATGCAACATATAATAACACCCCGTTGTTTGACAATTAAGGCACCAAACTGGGTGTCCAAAGAAGGTGGGATGGCCAACTCTCTTACAACAGGATCGCTCTCATAGGACGGGCAGGGCAATACCTGTATAAGGCATTATTTGTGTTTCCCATGTGTATGGAGACTAAATAGCAGGCTGCCTGTAACGAGTGTCTCCACTAAAATCCAAAAGAAAAACAGAGAGCCAAATTCAAGGGACGATGGGGTCAAAATGCCTGGACACACAAAATTTAAAGCATCTAAGTCATAGGATGAAGGAAAGATTGATTGAGGGAGAGAGTTCCAGAATTCACTTGTCGAATACAAGAAAGACTAAGATAATTTGCCAATTCTTGGGTTGGAGAGCTGGATAGAATAGGAGTGGGACTTTGTTGAAAGGTGGGTGCCTCGCACTCGCTGCAAGGGAGGGGGTATGCACTGAGAGAGCTCTGAAAAACACTGATTGGTGTAAAAGCGATAGAAGACTGAAAGATATGCAACATTGCAGTGTGTAAAAAGAGATTGGTGGGAATTAGCAAGTGGAAGTGAGTTGATGAGGCGAAAAGCTTTTGACTCTACTCTTTCGAGAAGTGCGGTATGGGTGGAACCTCCCCACACATGCGAATAATACTCGATATATGGGCCCAAATGCGCAATGTGCCCCTATGCAGAGCAAGAAGCTGTGCGGGGGTGAAGAACCAATGGAGACGGTTGAGCACACTTACTTAACTTCTGGGAAGCTGTCTTAGCAAAAGTGGTAATATGATCTATGCATGAAAGGTCGGACGAAAAAGATATTTCACATCCTTTCACCAACCAACTCTATTTCTAAACTCAATTAATGAAATCAACAAATACATGTGGCACTCCAAGGACTCTAACCTAGGATACTCACATGAAATTCCGCGCATTTGTTCATTACGCTATCAAGACAGTTAAAGAATTATGCACAAGCCTACAATTTATTATGCAGTTTCGAATCCTGCATATTAATCTGACCATGTACAATCGGAAGTATTAAGTGTTGTCATAGATTCCAATGGTTATTGGTATCTTTACTGGGAAAACTGCTTATCCCTCTGAGTATTAGTCAGTGTCCGAAACTTTGTGAAATATCTGACAACACTTATTAACCTCGACTGTACAGTACATACATTCCAATTGTGCTATGGTAGCCTAGTGTATAGACGAATGGAAGGAGCAATTAATGGGGCACTTAACCCTTGGGAAGGCCTTGCTATTTATTGCTCCTGAACCAAAATTAATTCACATCAAGAATATGAAGATAAGATGAAGGATTTATTTGTGTATTGTTGAAGAATAACTGAGAGTCTTGTGGAAGATTGCGACGGTTAGTTCAATGGAGAAATTGGGTCTTGGAAGCATTGAAAGTAACAAAATTTTCTCTGCACCAATCAGAAATAATTGATAAATCAGAAGATAGACGTTCTATGGCCTCGTTACGTGACTTTTGGAGTGATTGCGTGCTGGGTTGATATGAATAATTAGTTGGATAGTGTAAGGTAGAGTCATCAGCATATGAGTGGATAGGACTAAGTTTGGCTGATGTGGTTGAGTTAACCAGGTTTGAAAAAGTCAATCCGATTGAGAACTAGGATACTGGTTGAAATAGTGAAATGGTTGATATATACTGGTTGAAGTAGTCAACTGGTTTAAATCTACTGGTTGAAATGGTTTAGTGGTTGAGATCTGCTGGTTAAAATGGTCTAGTGGGTAAGATCTCCTGGTTGATATGGTCAACTGATAGAGAGTGTACTAGTAGAAATGGTCAACTGGTTGATATCTACTAGTAGAAATGGTGTAGTGGTTGAGTTGTTCGAACACCTTTAAAAACTATGGTGATGGGGACTGGGTGTTTCATGGATTACGGCCGATGAACCGTTCCCCTCACCCAGCCACTGTAGGGGGAGACTGATCACTCCCATTACTGCACCCTACGACTGAGGAAGGGGGGAGGGGTGAAGAGTATAGTAGAGATAAAACACAGAATTGGGAAGAGAAATGTGAGATGAGAAGAAGAGAACATGTGACAAGAGAAGGGAAAAGAAGAAAAGAGAAAAGACGAGACATTGCGAGATGAGATACGATAAGAACACAAAGAAGAAAAGAGAGAGATACCTATTTATATACATAATATACAAAGACCTTGTGGTCCTAGTGAGAGAGAGAGAGAGAGAGAGAGAGAGAGTTGTGCAGATACTCAGACCAGACAGACCATGCAGTCCCTACTAGGTGGTCCGGCCTTAATACTACTAGTGACAGGGACAATTTATAGTAGAGGAATAGGATAGCAAAATAGAAGGCTTCCTCCTCACTCTCCTCTCCACCCGGCTAAAAAGTCATACTGAAAATAGAGGGAAGTATAACCTTTATGGGTCAGGAAATGTTTACAAGGAAAGTTTTTATATTGGATAGAAATAAATGTGTCCAAAAGAAAATAATATACTTACATATCTACTAATTTTAAATGTATCCATTCATACTGCAATAATCTCCATCAGATGATCGCCAGTCTCTTCATGAACATATCAATTAAATTATCATCGAACACCTCCCTTAGTAAACTATTTTACTCTTTGACCACACTATATGTGAAGAAGTTGCGTGTGACATTTATGAATACTTTTTCTCTAATTAATCCCATTACTCCAAGTTGCAACATTGTAATTAATCGTGAACAGTGCATTTATGTCTGTCAAATCCTCAAAGTATCTTAATCCGTCGGGGGTGGGGGGGGGGTGGGGGGTTAAAACACTCGGTAATTTGGCCTCGTAACTTTCTTTTCTTTAGCGTGAACAAATGTAATGTATGTAATGTTTCACAATATGGCTTGTTTTCAGAGAGGGGATCAGCTTTGTTTCTCTACGCTGAACGTATTCGAGTTTTTCAATGTCTTTTTTAAAGATACGGGGACCAAAACTGAACGCCAGATTGAAGATAGGGTCTTAAAATGTTTTTGAATAACTGCACAATAATGTTATAGTTTTTAAAATAAAAAATTTATTTCAATGTATCGTAGGGATCTGTTAGTCTTATTTGCCGCAGCCTCATATTGCTCTGACGTTTCTAGATTTTCAGATTGTATAATCCCAAGATCTTTAACCTTAGACTTTGCTATTGTTGATTTGGCCTTTCATTTGATAATCATACTTTTTGCTTTGTTGTATGTACCAACGGGAAAACATTGACATTTGTCCATGTTATAGGGCATTTGGCATATTTCTGACGATTCCATTATTATTGCTTAAATGGGATTGTGGGCTATTTTTGCCCTCCTTACTTAAGACTATGTTCTCTATGTTTGTATCAGCAGCACATTTGGAGATAACATTATTCAGGCCTACATCAATGTCACATGTATAGATGATAAACAAAACCGGACCATGGACCACTCCTGAAGACGGGGTAGAGAGAGAGAGAGAGAGAGAGAGAGAGAGAGAGAGAGAGAGAGAGAGGGAGTGAGAGAGAGCAGCATTTCCTTCAATATTATTGTAAAATTATCAGTGAACGTAGAGATTGAACTAAGCAAACCTATATATATATATATATATATATATATATATAATTATATATATATATATATACTGTATATATATATATATATATATATATATATATATATATATATATATATATATATATATATATATATATATATATGATAATGCATATTTAACGATGATATTACTGCAATGGAATATTATAATAAAAGGAGGTTTTTAGTTTGCTCCATAGGCCTCGATCAAGCTTTAACAAAATGATACCCCAAGACCCCCATTCGAGATAAATTTGTACATCTTTTAGTAGAAAAAGGTCCCAGCGGGAGGCCAGTTCCTCCTACATTACAAGCTCACTATCTCACACAAGGAAAACATCAACATCTAATGTCTCGAAAGGACTTAAAATTGACAAAGAAATTAGGCGAAATGTCTTAAAATCGCCATACTGATAAGGCGAACGTCATAAAATCTAAAAACTTATGTGGCTAAACATAAGGGAGAAGGAGTCCAGAAAAAGAACACTCCCTCAAAACCCCTGAGAGGCGGTACTCGCAAAATAATCACACTGAACAAAACTGGTTTATTAACTGTTGGTCAACGTTATAACCAAATACTACACCCCACATATGTGGACACTTCAATCACATTATATAGTAGCCTACGTCGAGCCCTCTCCACAAACACTTTTGGAAACTCACAAAAAAGAACTATAATAATAATAATAATAATACCTCCAGTAACTTGGCGTTACAGGATTGGAGTCGCCTGACATAAGCTGGAGGTAAAATATTGAGTTTTAGGTTTTCAGGTGCAAATAATATATTCAGTAAAATGTTCTACAATAACTGTTGATATGAATGACACACAAGCAAGCAGATAGACAAACAGGGAGACGAAATGGCAGATAAGCAGATGGATAGACAGGCAGGCAAATTAATTGACAGACAGACAAGTAGGCAGGCAGGCAGATAGAAAAACAGACAGACAGACAGACACACACACAGAGAGACAGACAAACAGACAAGTATACAGACAAACATTTCCATCTTAGGAGATTTCAATGTTTATCGCAAATAGCTCTGCTCCCATTTCACTGACCATCCTAGTGAACAAGCCTACATATTTTCAATCCTAAATGGCCTAGATCAGTTAGTCCAGCATCCTACTCGAATGCCTGACAGTCTTAGAGATCGGTTGAACATTCTTGACAAATACTATCTCTCCAGTATGGCCATCCGATCCTCGCTGCTTGTGGCACTTTGGCGCTATTGACTGGGAGGCTCTTTGGCAGTACTTCTTTGATTTCCCATGAAATTATTTTTGCTTTCTTAGCCGGGGACCCTCGGAGTGTGCTAAGCGCATTACGCATTACGGTGTAACTTTTATACGCTATCCGGGTATTGGAGGGAGGACGAAGGCTGTTGCAGCGACTCTGGCACATCTTGGTGGTGTGCTGGTTATAACTTCCTTTCTCGGGTGTGTGGTGAGAAGCGCGGGAAAACTGCTTGGCGGTGGTGGCGTGGTGCTTAGTTTCTTTGTTATTTAAATAACCCCCTTCTCCTTTAACACTAGCTGATCTGACGTGTTGGTAGTTACTGTGGTGTGTTATGCAATTATTAAGGGCAGGTTTTGAATATTGTTTTGCAATTTTCGAGCTTACATTTGTTTCCTATAAATCCCCATCTAGCTCCAAACGCCTCCCCACAAATATGTCCTCGCTAAAGGCCGGTATTTGTAGGGTGTAGGCTCGCTATCGTCCGCCAGGTGAAAAATACTCTTTGATGGGGCGAAAAGTCTTATAGTCGATTAACCCCTACTGTACCATAGGGTACTACCATAAATGTATCCCCCAGTCCCAAGGAATGTAGCCAAAATGGCTTCAGAGGCAAGATATAACAACCTCCCACCTCAAAAGTTAATGAAACACTGACCCAGACAGCCTGTGGAAGCTTGCAGCCAACTTAAGAAGTGTTGCCAATTCCTTAGAGCAGTGCTTACAAGTAATGGTACCAGCCACTGCCTGGTACAAGGACTGTATATTACTGATGGCTCGCAGCCATCGCTGGGACTGGGGAGTGATTTATCTACTGACGGCTGGCAGCCGTCGCTGGGATTGTACGGGTTAACTAAGGGGTCGTAAACATTTAAAATTTACCGAACTAATGGCACAAAAGAGGGTGATTCCAAAAAAGACCACCCTATTTCAGATAGGGTTAATTTGTCTAGTTTTGGCCGCACAGAACATTATTATGATTGCCTTTATTAATTCTCTATACTCATTAACAAATATTAGAATTGAGATTATTTTTGCTATTATTCATGCATTTTTGTGCTATTTTGTTTATCTTATTTCTTCTGTGCTACCTTCTCCTTCCATATACCTTTGTTTGGGGTTCTGGGTGTGAGTGTGAACGACGTTAGGCTGCGTGACCACGAATCGGAGCCGGTGGTAGTGGATGGAACTTGTCCCAAATGAAACTATCACTTGCATAGCTCCACGGTGGTCTATTTGCTTTGGTGTTGGTCTGTTACGATACAGGCCCGGGTTCGAGGCCCGGTCTGGTCATACGGCAAAAATATTAATCTGTACAGAAATTAAGTCCCGACCATCTTGTTCGGATCGTTATGTCTGTGTGTTCAGTGTCTCTATTCATTCTATATACTTCTATTCCAGCTATCACCAGATTATTTTCTCGAGCCCCTTTCTCGTCGATTCTCTGTTACCCTGTCAATTTTGTATTTATTGTTTTGCTTATTTTTTATGTAAACAATTTAATCAATTTCCTAATTCTCCCCTATCCTGTATTTCTTCGGTCTTCCCATTTCACCATCCATTCCCTTCTATTCCTTTCCCTACTTCATTTCCTTCTCATTTACCCTGTTTTCTCATTTATCCCCTATCATTTATCCTATCTTCACTTTTTCTGCCTCTTCCTTCCTTTTTTTTCTCTTCGCTACCCTCTTTTGATTCTGCTCTCTTAGTTTATCCCTTCCTGTTTATATTCTTCTCATTTTCTCCATCCATTATCTCCTATTTCCTTTTTATGTTTATTATCCTTGTTTCTTCTTTTCCCTCGTCTTATTCTTCTCTGTTTTCCTTTTCCCTTGCTCTGTTTATTCATATCTTTTTCCATTCCCTTGCTTAATATTTTATTTTACCACTTCCCTCTTTATATTCTTCTTTTATTTTTCCCCTTCCTCTTATCTTTATTTTTCTCCTTCCATTTTCTTCTCTTTACTTTCCTCTGTTTATTATATTTTGTTTTCCTTTTCGTATTTTCTCTTTTTTTCTCCTTTCATTCTCTTCTCTTTTCTTTCCCCTGTTCCTCTGTTTACCCCTTCCCTCCATTTACTCCTCCATTTACCCCTTCCCTCCATTTATTTCCCTCATTTCTCTTTCTCTTTTCATCCTTTCATACCAATTCCCTTATATTCCCTTGCATATTTTTCGTTCCTCTTGTCCCGTATCCCCCTTCAATTATCCCATTTCCTTCTTTCTTCTATTAAGGAATATATATATATATATATATATATATATATATATATATATATATATAGTATATAATACTGTATATATATATACTGTATATATATATACTGTATATATATATATATATATATATATATATATATATATATATATATATATATATACATATATATATTGTTACGTATCTTGATCCTCAAGTGGTTAACTTGATGAATCTAGATAGCGCAGAGACATATATTAAGGTATCAGTCAGCTGAAGGCAAAACAAAAGTAAAATCTAATACAATTATTTCCTGTTGTTGCTTCCTTTCCTTTTGGATCTTAGGACTTAGTATCCTTTATTGACTGATACTCTTTAATTATGAAAAATACTGAAACTAATTAAAGTCATGTAATATTTATAAAGAATTATTATTTAACCGAAGCTTAGTAGGCTATGGTTATGAACCGAAGAAGTTATATCTAAAGAAGGACTATTAATTCTATAAAAAGTCTTGAAAGATAAATATTAAAGTAAGAATATTTCTGTCTCTTACCCTTTTTGAAATGAATAGATAGTTTTCTTATATGTCCTTTTATTTATATTTAATGTAATTATTCTTGGTTCTTGTCTTACGTTAAAAGTATTATATTATTATTATCATCACGATTTATATCAAAGTCACATAAAAAGTTAGATATATATTTAATAATTAGTTAAATGTATTTCTTAACTACGTAACATTGAGGTTTGATTATGAGTAAATTAAGTTACAGGATCGCTTCATAGATTCGATTCAGGTCTCACTCAAATAATATGAAAAGCAAAAATAATATTTTGAAGCTAAACGAATTTTCTTCAGCTTAGGAAATCACTAGAAGTAATATTAACACAGCCATGTTAGTCTAAGGCGATATTACTAATATGAAACAATAGCATCACCGTACTAAGCACCGTTAAGCAATGTAAGCTTAATTAAAAGAAAATTAAAGAACTCGTAGGTATTAATATAAAACAATAGTATTACTTTCATCATAACCCAATTACTTAAAGAGTTGCTTTAGTCCACAAGTTAGTCAACTAAAATAGTTAAGTACATAATAATAGCATTAACGTTAATTCTTCCCAATCAAATAGTTAAGTACATAAATAGTAGCGTTAACGTTAATTCGCAATCAAATAGTTAAGCACATAATAGTAGCGTTAACGTTAATTCCCAATCAAATAGTTAAGCACATAATAGTAGCGTTAACGTTAATTCCCAATCAAATAGTTAAGCACATAATAGTAGCGTTAACGTTAATTCGCAATCAAATAGTTAAGCAGATAATAGTAGCGTTAACGTTAATTCACAATCAAATATCTCACTAACCATCATAACGTAAGTGTTTATACCGAACACACTTAACACACACTTATATAATCTGACTGACAGTCACAATCCCATTATAATACTTCACCCAGTCTTCCTCCAGCTGCAAGTTCACCTTCCCCAACTCCAAATGAGACTGATTTGAATGCCCACTACTCGGGTCTTATATACTAAACAATGATGGTGTAGGAACGAATCAGGAGGCGAGTGATGGTGCGCGCCCCTATCATAGCTCCTCGAGTTGCATAGCTGGTGCGTGGATCAATGGGGTCTCCTGGCGTCGATCATACGTCATAGCGTCGGGTCATCACAGTAGTTTGCAGGGTCCCCTATGACGCACACAGGTGTTAAGGCTTGTTTGCTGGTATGCGGACGAGCTGGTTTCCCACTCGCTGGTTCGCTCGCTAGTCTGCTTCGCCGCTTGGGTAGTTTGACACTCCTTCAACTCTAATTCTAACTCTTAAATTAACATACAGGGCTCCGTATGTCAGACCTTCCCCCTAGAAAAGAGTTTAAGGAGTATAGTATATAATATTAAACATAATACATAAATAGATTCACCACCAAATTGGCAACAGCAAGATTATAATGAGGATATAATAAGGATATCACCCAAAGTAGGCAACGTCTCCAGGTACCACATCAGAACATAGCCGGAACGTAGCTGGAGCGTTAGTCGAACTGCAAGGCATCTCACAGCTGAAGGCTTGACAGCGCACTACTAAAGCATGATATTTACCACGCTACAAGGGAGAGCTAATTGCCAAAATCCTCTCATTAAGTTAAACTTACTGCTGTATGAGGCCAACCTGGTAAATGCAATCTTTGATCCGTGGCAGTGGGTAGGTATCGTTCTTTGTGACAGCATTGACTTGCCTATAGTCCATACATAACCTATGGCTCCCATCTGGCTTTGGCACAAGTATGACCAGACTACTCCACTGGCCTAAGGCCCTTGTGATCAGCTGGTTTGAAAACATGAAGTCAAGCTCGACCTGCAGTATACTCCTGCGTTGTGGTGAGACACGGTATGGGGATAGTTTAATGGGAGTTGCATCCCCTACATCGATGTCGCGCAAGGCCAAAGAAGCGAGCCCTGGAGTATCACGGAACACACTGGGAGACTGAGATAAAACAGAGATTAGTTGGTTCGCTTGATCAGAGGGAAGATGACATAGTTTAGATGGTAATTCCCCCCAAGCTACTGAATTATACTGAAAGTTGGATAGGCTACATGACAAGTCAAAGTCTGCATGGATACCTTCAGGCTCTGGAATAGTCTGTTGCGGGTCAGTAAGAGAACTGAAGACTTTGTCCGCACCAGGCTGTCCACAGGTCCTGACATTCACTGCCACAGTGGGAGAATCTGGAGGAGAGGAATCAGGGGACCTATGGTAGGGTTTCAACATATTTATATGGAATACTTGCGTGGGCTTTCTCCTGTCTGGGGTAGTTACTAGATAATCGGTAATGCTCACCCTCCGAATGATCTTATATGGGCCCCTGAACTTGGCAGATAAAGGTTGGCCAAAAAGGGGGAGCAGGACCAAATCCTCATCACCGGGCTGAAACTCCCTCTCACGGGCTTTTCTGTCATACCAGTCCTTCATGGAGCTTTTAGCCACTGTCAAGTTTTGAGCGGCAAACTCACATGAGGATCTCAGCCGGGTTTTGAAATCTGAAACATACTTGAGGAGGTTTTGGTTCCCCTCCTGGCCAACTAGGCTATCCTGCAATAGTTGCAAAGGACCTCTTACCTGGTGACCGAAAACTAGCTCATTAGGGGAAAAACCCAGGGATTCAGTTGGAACCTCACGAGTAGCAAATAAAAGAAAAGGTACCCCCTTATCCCACTCAACTCCGGTCTCTGTACAATACTTACGTAACTTTCCCTTTTATGTCTGATGATATCGTTCGAGAACCCCTTGACTCTCTGGGTGGTAGGTGCTAGACTTAACATGCTCGATACCCAACTCCTTCAGGGACTGCTGGAAAATGTTAGAGGAAAAATTAGTTCCTTGATCACTTTGCACCTCATGGGGGTAACCCATTCTGGTGAAGAATTTGAGCAGTTCCTTGATGACAGTTGGAGCAGAGGTAGTCCTTAAGGGTATAGCCTCTGGGTAGCGAGTTGCCATGTCCATAATAGATAATAAATAAATGTTACCTTGGGAAGTCTTAGGCAATGGGCCTACAATGTCCACTACCACCCGAGTAAAAGGATTCTCGAAAACGGGCAAAGGCACCAGAGGATGTACAGGCACCTTCTGATTGGGTTTTCCTGTCATCTGGCAAGTGTGACACACTCTACAAAACTCCACTACATCTGCACGCATTCCTGGCCAGTAAAAGTGGGCTCTGATTCTGTCTAGAGTTTTTCTCACACCTAGGTGTCCTGCCAATGGTATACAATGTGCCATTTCCATGATATCTCTACGACAAGGTTTGGGGACTACTACTTGATGGACGTCCCAGCCCCGTCATCGATTGGTCTGTGTGGCGGTCTCCATCTACGCCACAATACTCCTCCTTTGAGGTAGAAACATTCACCACCCTCCTTCTCACATTCCTCTTCACTCACGGACCTGGCAGCTAACTCCTTGCATTCACTATCATCTCTCTGTAGCTCTACCAGGCCACTAGGACAATTTGGAGGGATTTCATGGTCATCGTTAGGGTCAAGATGAGCCATAAAGGTGTCAGATAAATCCACCTCAGTCACATCATCAGGCACAGTTGGAGCGTCATTCACACTCTCATCATCCCTTTCATCAACTCTTACATTCGGTACATTTCTGTCTGAGGGAACTGCTACTTGAGACATTGAACGTGTGACAGCACACACAGGGAAAACTGTTGGCATCTCCTTTTCGAGCTCACCGATTAGTGGCTCGTTAACAGGGGAAAGTGACAAAATGGGGTCTGGTCGGACCTTCTCACCTGCTACATCATTCCCCAAAAGGAGTGTTACCCAAGGCACAGGGATATCTTGGGACCTACACAAAGCTATGGTGGCCTCACCCTGTAGTAACTCACATTTAATTTCGCCTTTTACCAAGTGTGCATAAAATTGGCCTCCAGCACCTCTCATTACAACTGGTTCGCCAGGTGGGCACTCAGTGTAAGGATTCACCATGAGAGTGCTAGTAGAACCTGTGTCTCTCAGAATTTTTACCTCATGCATACAACCATTTAATCTCACGTTGCCAGATGAAATAAAGGGACGGTAACTGTCCTGCACTGATGGTGAAATTATTATTGGCTTAACCCTAGTGGGTTGCACCACACATGCTACTACACCCGTGTCTAGATGATTTACGTTAGCTGCTAGGTACTCCTTCTGTCGGGAGTCCTGCATTAAAGGAACTTTTGGTGCTAGGTACTCCTTCTGTCGGGAGTCCTGCATTAAAGGAACTTTTGGTGCTAGGTACTCCTTCTGTCGGGAGTCCTGCATTAAAGGAACATATGAAATTTGAGATACGGCGGCAACTGTCTGCCCCGATCTCTCGGTTCTCTCCTTGGCCCAGCACTGATAAGCTAGGTGGCCTCTCTTGCCACAAAAAGTACATACTTTAGGGGATACAGGAACGTTCCCACTTTGAGCATTACTATTACTTTGGGGCCCACCTCTGTTACCATTGCCCTGAGTCGCATTTTTACTTGGGGGAACAATTCTATTTTGGCTAGCTGGGGAAGACGTTATAGGCTTGTGACTGGGTCTGTCAGATTTGTGATTGGGATACTTAAAATTAGAACTAGAATTATCGTAGGGCTTCTTTCCACGAAATTTGTTGTTGAGCACGTATGTGTCAGCCATGTCAGCGGCGTCGGCAAGACAATCTACCTTTTTCCCCTTTAAATGATAGGATACAGAAGAATCAATTTTCCATAGGAAATTTTCTAACAGGACCAACTCCTTCAGATCGTTGTAGCTTGTGACTTTCTTACTCTTGACCCAATGATTGAAAGTTTTAGTCATGGTCCTGGCAAATACCTTATGGGTTTCTTCTACTTTCTTCTGTTTTTTACGGAAAGATTGCCTGTAAGCCTCAGGCTGCAATTGATAGGTTTTTAGGATAGCTTCTTTGAGATTGTCATAATCCTGCCTAACTTCTGCTACTTCTGACAAATACGTGGCTCGAGCCTGCCCTGTCAAAACGGTTTGTAACATAAAAGGCCATTGATCTCTTGTCCACTTCATACCTCCAGCAACTTCCTCAAACAAAACAAAGAAATCCTGCACATTATCCTCAGTGAAAGGTGGAATGACACTAGTCATAGTCAATCCCAGAGGGGGAGCAATTACGGGAGCATTTGTATTGACATTTAGTTGAGCCGTACGATATTGATATTCATATTGTTCGGTCGTTGCTCTGGCTTGTTCGGCATTTATTCTGGCTAGTTCTATATTTAGTCTGGCTTGTTCGGTTTTTATTCTGGCTAGTTCCAGTACTTGATCACCGGTCAAACCAGGTGGCAATTGTTCATCAAGTTGGCTAGGTTTACTAGGGATCCCACCAACTGCTCCGTCACCCTCCCCGCCTTCTACAGGGAACAGGTGGGTTTTTATGGTCTGAGCCACCTCTACTTTGGACATGTTTGAGACAGTTAATTGGAGATGTGAGGCAAGCACTTCCAGTTCGGATTTTGACAGACAGTCAATATCAGGGGCTGTCAATATCAGGGGCTGTGGGGTCTGATTCTATGAAAACTCGAGCATCTTCGTCATTAATTAGATGAGGCATGATTAATATTTGATTTTTAAGTAGAGAAACGGTAATGAAACTGAGTGAAACTGTATGAAACGAATTCTGGTAAGGTCGCCACTCTTCTGTTACGCATCTTGATCCTCAAGTGGTTAACTTGATGAATCTAGATAGCACAGAGATATATATTAAGGTATCAGTCAGCTGAAGGCAAAACAAAAGTAAAATATAATAAAATTATTTCCTGTTGTTGCTTCCTTTCTTTTTGGATCTTAGGACTTAGTATACTTTATTGACTGATACTCTTTAATTATGAAAAATACTGAAACTAATTAAAGTCATGTAGTATTTATAAAAAAATATTATTTAACCGAAGCTTAGTAGGCTATGGTTATGAACCGAAGAAGTTATATCTAAAGAAGGACTATTAATTCTATAAAAAGTCTTGAAAGATAAATATTAAAGTACGAATATTTCTGTCTCTTACCCTTTTTGAAATGAATAGATAGTTTTCTTATATGTCCTTTTATTTATATTTAATGTAATTATTCTTGGTTCTTGTCTTACGTTAACAGTATTATATTATTATTATCATCAGGATTTATATCAAAGTCACATACAAAGTTAGATATATATTTAATAATTAGTTAAATGTATTTCTTAACCACGTAACATTGAGGTTTGATTATGAGTAAATTAAGTTACAGGATCGCTTCATAGATTCGATTCAGGTCTCACTCAAATAATATGAAAAGCAAAAATAAAATTTTGAAGCTAAAATAATTTTCTTCAGCTTAGGAAATCACTAGAAGTAATATTAACACAGCCATGTTAGTCTAAGGCGATATTACTAATATGAGACAATAGCATCACCGTACTAAGCACCGTTAAGCAATGTAAGCTTAATTAAAAGAAAATGAAAGAACTCGTAAGTATTAATATAAAACAAAAGTATTACTTTCATCATAACCCAATTACTTAAAGAGTTGCTTTAGTCCACAAGTTAGTCAACTAAAATAGTTAAGTACATAATAATAGCGTTAACGTTAATTCTTCCCAATCAAATAGTTAAGTACATAAATAGTAGCGTTAACGTTAATTCGCAATCAAATAGTTAAGCACATAATAGTAGCTTTAACGTTAATTCCCAATCAAATATCTCACTAACCAACATAACGTAAGTGTTTACACCGAACACACTTAACACACACTTATATAATCTGACTGACAGTCACAATCCCATTATAATACTTCACCCAGTTTTCCTCCAGCTGCAAGTTCACCTTCCCCAACTCCAAATGAGACTGATTTGAATGCCCACTACTCGGGTCTTATATACTAAACAATGATGGTGTAGGAACAAATCAGGAGGCGAGTGATGGTGCGCGCCCCTATCATAGCTCCTCGAGTTGCATAGCTGGTGCGTGGACCAATGGGGTCTCCAGGCGTCGGTCATACGTCATAGCGTCGGGTCATCACAGTAGTTTGCAGGGTCCCCTATGACGCACGCAGGTGTGAAGGCTTGTTTGCTGGTATGCGGACGAGCTGGTTTCCCACTCGCTGGTTCGCTCGCTAGTCTGCTTCGCCGCTTGGGTAGTTTGACACTCCTTCAACTCTAATTCTAACTTTTAAATTAATATACAGGGCTCCATATGTCAGAATATATATATATATTTATATATATATATATATATATATATATACTGTATATATATATATATATATATATATATATATATATATATACTGTATATATATATATATATATCCTTACCTTTTGATACCTTTTGATGTGTTCGCCACTCTTCTAGCGGCACCAAGGAGCGCGATGCCCCTCGTTATGGGTGGTGATTTGGTGCAGTAGACTGTTTGAAGCGACAGCTCGCTCCCTGGCGAGGATGGGCTCGTCTGGCACTTTTTGCAGTTCGACATCTAGGGCTCTCTTGAAGTTGTCATACGAGATGTCCCTCATGTCTCTTACTCGCCGTGGGAGTTTGTTGAAGAGATGTGGGCCTCTGT
Source organism: Paralithodes platypus (assembly GCA_032716605.1). Taxonomy (NCBI): domain Eukaryota; kingdom Metazoa; phylum Arthropoda; class Malacostraca; order Decapoda; family Lithodidae; genus Paralithodes; species Paralithodes platypus. The sequence goes on along the minus strand of CM064567.1, from coordinate 25,554,619 downwards.
GTGATAACCAGCCCTCTCGCAGAGAGCCCATAGCACCCCTGTTATTCATCCGGGGGATTTCGCATTCCCAGCCTCTCCTATCACTGAATTTCATGACTATCGGAGTATGTAGGTTTGGTACTAAACCCTCTGCGTGTATATTATTAGGTAACGTTCTCTTCTACGTTCCAGTGAGTACAGATTCAGTGCTCTTAAATGCTCCCAATAGTGTAGATGTTTTATCGAACTTATATGCGAAGTGAAATGTCTTTGTACACTCTCTACGTCATTTATTTCACCCGCTTTGTATGGGGATGTTAATACGCTACAGTATTCAAGCCGCGGTAGCACTAGAGATTTGAAGAGCGTTATCATAGGCAATTCCCCGCGTGTTTTAAAAGTACGCAGAATCCAACCCGTTAGACGTTTCGCAGCCGCCACTTTGACCTGGTTATGTACTTTGAAACCCATATTTTCAGACATTAATACCCCAAGGTCTTTCACACTGTCTTTCCGTTCTATTATGTGGTTAGATTCTGTTAAGTAATTTGTAATTTCTTTAACACCATTATTATCTCCGTAACGTATTAATTGGAATTTTTCCTCATTGAATTGCATGTTGTTTTCCCTGGTCCACTGGAACACTACATTCATGTCTTCCTGCAGTCGGCCCGTGTCCTCTTGTGTGTTTACTATCTTGCTTAATTTTGTGTCATCAGCAAAAGACGACACCGTACTGTGTCTGGTGTTGGTATCTATGTCGCAAATTAGTATGAGGAACAGAATGGGCGCTAGCACTGTTCCTTGGGGCACTCAGCTTTTGACATCCGAAGGCTCAGATGTGACTTGGTTTACTGCTACTGATTGTTTTCGGTTTACGAGGAAATTGTATATCCACCGTCCGATTTTCCCAGTTATAACTTTTGCTTTCAGTTTGTGGGCTATTATACCGTGGTCACATTTATCAAATGCCTTAGCAAAATCGGTGTAAATGACATCCACGTTTTTCTTTTCTTCTAGTGCTTTAAGAATTTTGTCATAGTGTTCCAAAAGTTGTGAGAGACATGATCTTCCCGCTCTGAACCCATGTTGACCGGTGTTGTGTAGTTCATTTGTCTCCATGAATGTTGAAATTTTGCTTCGCAGGACTCGCTCGAAAACTTTAATGATGTGAGAGGTTAGAGCTACCGGGCGGTAGTTTTTTGGTAGTGCTTTACTCCCTCCTTTATGCAGTGGGGCAATTATTGCGTTTTTCAAGCTATCTGGTATGTCACCAGTGTCTAGACTCCTTCTCCACATTATAGCCAGGGGTTTTGAGAGGTTTTCCTTACATTTCTTCAATAGGATCGAATTCCATGAGTCCGGGCCTGGTGCCGAGTGGGATGGCATGTTGGAAAGGCCTCTTCTATGTCTTTTGGACCGAAATCAATATCCAGCATCTGAGGGGTTTCCGTGGGGGAGGTTTCCATGAAAAATATATTTTGGTCTCTGATGACTTTTGTTTCATCAGGCTCACTGAATGCCATTTCATACTGCCTGCTTAAGAGTTCGCTCATTTCCTTTTTGTCCCCTGTGAAAGAGCCGTCCCCTTTGCTCAGTGGGCCGATGTTTGATGTTGTTTTAGCCTTTTGTTTGGCGTATGAAAAGAAGTATTTGGAATTTTCCTTTATACCTGCAATAGGTTTCCTCTCCTCTTCCATATGTTGTAGTTCATATGATATTCTTAGCCTTTGTTCAATTTCCACAATTTCTCTATCTATTTCGACCTTTTGCCTATCCTGTAGATTTTGATGTGTGCGTCTTTGTGTGAGTAATTTTCTTCTTCTGTATAGCCTCCTCCTTTCCCGATCTTGTTTGCTTCTTCGTTTTGTTTGTCTGCAATCTTGCAGACAAACAAATATATGGCGTTATATGGCTACAGATTTGGGTCATGGTTTCTGTTATTAAGACTAGACATTCTGCTGGTGTATATATATATATATATATATATATATATATACATACATATATATATATATATATATATATATATATATATATATATATATATATTGTTACGTATCTTGATCCTCAAGTGGTTAACTTGATGCATCTAGATAGCACAGAGATATATATTAAGGTATCAGTCAGCTGAAGGCAAAACAAAAGTAAAATCTAATAAAATTATTTCCTGTTGTTGCTTCCTTTCCTTTTGGATCTTAGGACTTAGTATCCTTTATTGACTGATACTCTTTAATTATGAAAAATACTGAAACTAATTAAAGTCATGTAGTATTTATAAAGAATTATTATTTAACCGAAGCTTAGTAGGCTAGGGTTATGAACCGAAGAAGTATATCTAAAGAAGGACTATTAATTCTATAAAAAGTCTTGAAAGATAAATATTAAAGTAAGAATATTTCTGTCTCTTACCCTTTTTTAAATGAATAGATAGTTTTCTTATATGTCCTTTTATTTATATTTAATGTAATTATTCTTGGTTCTTGTCTTACGTTAACAGTATTATATTATTATTATCATCAGGATTTATATCAAAGTCACATAAAAAGTTAGATATATATTAAATAATTAGTTAAATGTATTTCTTAACCACGTAACATTGAGGTTTGATTATGAGTAAATTAAGTTACAGGATCGCTTCATAGATTCGATTTAGGTCTCACTCAAATAATATGAAAAGCAAAAATAATATTTTGAAGCTAAAAGAATTTTCTTCAGCTTAGGAAATCACTAGAAGTAATATTAACACAGCCATGTTAGTCTAAGGCGATATTACTAATATGAGACAATAGCATCACCGTACTAAGCACCGTTAAGCAATGTAAGCTTAATTAAAAGAAAATGAAATAACTCGTAAGTAGTAATATAAAACAATAGCATTACTTTCATCATAACCCAATTACTTAAAGAGTTGCTTTAGTCCACAAGTTAGTCAACTAAAATAGTTAAGTACATAATAATAGCGTTAACGTTAATTCCCAATCACATATCTCACTAACCAACATAACGTAAGTGTTTACACCGAACACACTTAACACACACATATATAATCTGACTGACAGTCACAATCCCATTATAAAACTTCACCCCGTCTTCCTCCAGCTGCAAGTTCACCTTCCCCAACTCCAAATGAGACTGATTTGAATGCCCACTACTCGAGTCTTATATACTAAACAATGATGGTGTAGGAACGAATCAGGAGGCGAGTGATGGTGCGCGCTCCTATCATAGCTCATCGAGTTGCATAACAGGTGCGTGGACCAATGGAGTCTCCTGGCGTCGATCATACGTCATAGCATCGGGTCATCACAGTAGTTTGCAGGGTCCCCTATGACGCACGCAGGTGTGAAGGCTTGTTTGCTGGTATGCGGGCGAGCTGGTTTCCCACTCGCTGGTTCGCTCGCTGGTCTGCTTCGCCGCTTGGGTAGTTTGACACTCCTTCAACTCTTAATTCTAACTCTAAATTAACATACAGGGCTCCGTATGTCAGAATATATATATATATATATACATATATATATATATATATATATATATATATATATATATATATATATATGTATATATATATATATATATATATATATATATATATATATATATATATATATATATATATATATATATACCGGTATATATATATTTTATATTTATTTATTTGTTTATCTATTTATATAAATATGTATTATTTTATTGTGTATTTTCTAGTTCACTCCTTAGACCTACATCAAGCTTACACACAATACCTCCACGACCCCCTTTCGAGATAAATTTGTGAATTTTTCAATTGATTAAACTCCTCAGCCGAAGGCCGATTTATCCTAATTTGCAGGCTCACCATCGCTCGCCAGGATCAAATCAATACCTAAGTTGCACGAATGGTCTTAAAATTGAACGGAAATAGGTTGAAAGATCTTAATATCGCCAAACTAATGGGCGAATATCCTAGAATATCAAAACTAATGGGGCTAAAAATGAGGGAGAAGGGGGTCCAGTACAATCCTTAATTGTCTTTTCGCCTTTTACTCCTTACTCTTCTAATGATCTTCTCTTCCCTATCCCATCGTCTCTCTCTCTCTCTCTCTCTCTCTCTCTCTCTCTCTCTCTCTCTCTCTCTCTCTCTCTCTCTCTCTCTCTCTCTATCTCTCTCTCTCTCTCTCTCTCTCTCTCTCTTCAATTCAATTCTTATTTCATTATGTTCCATTCTGACGATATTAACAGAAGGGAACGTAACGCACTGAAAATGGTGCATGTGAGTGGCCTAACTACAAGATAGGATTGCCAATGAGGTGTTGAGGAGGCAGGTCGGAATCACGAGTAGCCTATCAGGCTTGTATGGGTTGGGCTTTTAGAGAGAAGTTACATGTGTATTCTTTCTCATATGTACAGTTTCCCACATAAATTCTGTTCCTCGTCGTGTTCTTACGTATGAAAGTAAAATAGCATGACTTAATTGCACCGAGGGGTAAACCTAGAAAGACGCGTGTAATCAAGTTGTAGAATCTGATCTGGACATTAAGAACCTGTCCAGTGTGGCCTGGCCATCATAGGGTTGCCTGGAACACCACCATTGGCACGTAAGACTGAACCTGTCCAGTGTGGCCTGGCCATCATAGGGTTGCCTGGAACACCGCCATTGTCATTTAAGACTGAACCTGTCCAATGTGGCCTGGCCATCATAGGGTTGCCTGGAACACCGCCATTGGCACGTAAGACTGAACCTGTCCAGTGTGGCCTGGCCATCATAGGGTTGCCTGGAACACCGCTATTGGCACGTAAGACTGAACCCGCAACTCGTGTGGACCACTTAGCCTTTAACCCTATTTGGTCAGAGTATTTTTTTTTTTTGGACGCCCATGTTTTGTTTCATTAATTTCCAGATTTTAAGACGTTTGGCGACGTTTAGTTTGGAGACAATAAGACTGGAGCGACCGATAGCGAGCCTGCAATTTAGAGAAAATCGGCCGTCGGCCGGGACATTGTTCTATAATAAAATGCATAAATTTAGCTTGAAGCGGGTCTGAGTGAGCAATTTTTAGTTTGAGGGAAGTCTGGGAAGGTGTTTTTCTTAGGCTAGGGAAAAATATTCAATTCAATTTTTTTGAAAATGGCAAAATCAAACAAAATTCTTGATAATAATTAAATACAATATCATAATAACCCAGGAGACGTCGGCCCAAATATTGTTTAAATTATTCATATATTTCGTGTTTTCTTCTATATTCCAACTACTCCCTCTCGGGCATACTGTAGGCTGAGAGCCTGCACCACCGCTGAACACGGCGAGGCCCGTGAGGTCTTGTTCCAGTCTAGGGAGTGAGACATGCGAAGCATCCATTCACAGCTCGAAGCAGTCCCATATCTGAAGCTGCTCCGCCTCAGTGCTTCACCGTCTCATCCCCCAGACTCGGACCCTCACTCTCAGAACGCCGCCTATTGAGCAATTAACCCACTAGGCATTGCAACCCTGTAGCATATTTTGAATATGGGAATATTCATAGTGCTATTTAATCAGGGAACAATGAGGGTATTTTTTGGCATTTCGGTGTGCTTTGTGGTAATGCACTGAAACTAGGTACAGAACAAATTCCATCCCAATAATATCTTCCCATTGACATATTGGGATTCGAACCCGGGTCCATTGGATTACCAGTCCAGAGGCAAGACCACTCCGCCACACCTCCCCATGTATGTATGTATGTATGTATGTATGTATGTCTGCTATTCCCTTTCCTTCCCTCTATGCATTATTCTCTCTCTTTTTTCTCCTCTCTTTCCCTTCCATTCTCCACCTTCCCCTGTTCGCTTCTCTTAATTTCCTTTTCGTCTCCCACTGCCCTTCCTCCTACTTCATATTGCCCCTATTCCTTTTTATTATTCCTCTCTCTCTCTCCCCCATTCAACCGTTCGTATTTCCAGTTAGCCTTCTCTCTCTCGTCCTTCAGTTTAATCTCTGTCTGTCTGTCTGTCATACACACGCATTCTCTCTCTCTCTCTCTCTCTCTCTCTCACACACACACATACAAACAGACACTATGAACACCTTTTTTAACATACTAACTTTCTTCACACACACACACACACACACACCATAAATACCTACCTTAACATATTAACTCTCTCGTCACATACACACACACACACACACACACATATAAACACAAGTATACATATACAAATACATACACTCTCTACCTCTCTGTCTCACACACATACACACACACACACACACACACACTCACTATAAACACCTACGTTAACATATTAATTCTCTCTGCACACACACACACATATACTGCGAAGACCTATCTTAACATTAACACTTCTCTCTCTCTCTCTCTCTGGACACCTTATCTGAACAAGGACATTGCAAGACTCGAGTCAGTGCAGCGTAGAGCGACGAAGATGATACCCTCATTAAGAAATAAATCATATGAAGAAAGACTTAAACGATTGAACCTGTTCTCATTAAAAAAAAGAGGAGGTTGAGGGGTCAACTTATTGAGTGCTTTAAGATACTGAAAGGCTTCGACAAAGTCACTAGAAATACGCTATTCACATTCTACAATAATATTCAAGCTCACGGAAATGGAATGAAATTAAAAAACAAAAAGGCAAACCTAGATGTCACAAAGAGTTTCTTCACCTACAGTGTGGTGACAGAGTGGAATAAACTACCAGCGAGAGTGGTGGAGAGCGACACAATAAACGCTTTCAAGGGAGGGGTTTGACCTCTATCTAGAGGGGGCAGGGGTGATACGAGAGAAAAAAAGTAGTTTGTAAGGCCGGACTGCCTAGTTGGGACCTCGGAGTCTGTACTGTCTGTGCATCTGTGTAACTATATGTAACTATCTCTCTCTCTCTCACACACACACACACACACACTATGAATACCTATCGTAACATACTAATTATCTCTCTCTCTCTCTCTCTCTCTCTCTCTCTCTCTGTCTCTCTCTCTCTCTCTCTCTCTCTCTCTCTCTCACACACACACACTATAAACACTTATCTTAACGTACTAACTCTCTTTACACACACACTCACGCACTATGAACACCATTCTCAACATACTAACTCTCTCTTCACATACACAAACATTAGCTCAGTGGTATCGTTCCCGCCTGCTAACTAGCAGACCCAAGATCAAATCTCGCTCAGGTTGATGAAGGTTTCTGAGACATAGCCGGCGGTTACCATCTCCCTTGACCAAGGAGATGGCTAATTGTCATTGATGATAATGTCTAGAAAGCGGGACAATACGAGCCTAAACCTCAATTCCTGTCAACTACAATTATGAATTATGAAGACAAAACATAAATACACACACTCACATGCACTCTCTCTCTCTCTCTCTCTCTCTGGAATGAAATACAAATCCAAGTTGGTAAATCTGGATGTCACAAAGCATTTCTTCACCTACAGTTTGGTCAGAGTTTTTTGTTCTATGTGAATGAGGGAGATAAAAGGCATAACTGCCTGCAGCGAGTGCCTCCCCCAGAGTTGAAGGTGTGACAGGGCCAACATCAAGGGACGTTCGAGCCAAAATGTCCGGACACACAGAGTTTGAATCAATTTAAATCATAGTAAGAGGGTTAGACTGATTCTGGGAGAGAGTTCCAGAGCTCAGCAGTTGAATAGAAGAAAGACTGAGAATAATGTTTCACTCTTGGGTTGGAGAGTTGCACAGAGTAGGGGTGGGATTGTGTTGCAAGACGGGTACTACGTACCCTACGTAGAGGTGGTGGTATACACTGGGAAATCTCTGAGGAACATTGGTTATTGTAGTTGCGATAGAATAGCGAGAGAGATGCAACATTGCGGCAAAGAGAGAGAGATTGCAGAGAGTTGGTGAGTGGACGGGAGTTAATGATACGAAAGGCTTTCCTTTCTACGTTTTCTAGGAGTGCGGTGTGAGAGAATCCTGCTCGCACATGTGAACAATATTCAATACAAGGACGCACTGTGCACCTGTAAAGAGCAAGAAGCTGTGCAGGGGTAAAGAACCCCTTGATGCGATTGAGCACACCCAGCTTCTGGGAGGCTGCCTTAGCAAGACTTGTAATATGGTCCTTCCAAGTAAGAGCAGAAGAAAAAGAGACACCAAGAATATTGAGAGAAGATGAAGGATTGATTATTATATTGTGGACGTGTAAGGGATAGTCTTCTGGGAGTTCCGGACGGGTAGTAAGATGAAGAAATTGGGGTTTAGAAACATTAAAGGCAACAAGGTTTTCTCTGCCCCAATTGGAAATAGTAGTTAGAGCAGAAGATAAGTGTTGCATGGCTTAATTACGTTTGTTTTTGAGGGATTGCTGGCTGGGGCATTCAGGAAAACTAATTGAGTAGTGTAAGGTAGAGTCCTCTGTGTATGAATGGGTGGGACTTGAGGTACAGTTGAGATCATTTATGAAAATTAGAAAGAGAATGGGAGATAGGACAGAGCCCTGAGGAACACCGGAGTTAATAGGATGAGGTAGTGAGCGATGGCCATCCACAACCGCAGCTATGCAATGGCCGGAAAGGAAATTAGAGACAAAGGCACAGGTGGAGAGAGAGAAACCGAAAGAGGGTAGTTTAGAAATAAAAAGAGTGGAACATATTGTCAGAGAAAGTGGTAGATTGTAATACAATTGACACATCCAAAAGGAGGCTAGACATCCATTTCGAGGAGGTTGAAGTAATATAAGGAACATAAGAAAAAATACTTATAAATATATAATTATATTAGTTTAACCCTTTGAAGAATGTCACGCAGTTCTATAATTAATTCTGGCTATCTTTAGACGATTTTATAGAGGTTAAGAAGGAACTGTTGGAGTTATACAGGCAAAGACTATCTCAAATTAATCCCCTGCCTTTTATATGCCATTCCTAATCTGAATAGAATCGTCCAATGATAGCCTGAAAACCGATAAGAATGCATATTTGGATCTTGAAAGAGTTAAATATCAATAGTATACAATATTACTTAACTTCGTTCTTTATTTTGAATTTCCAGTAGCAATTTTCTCATTCTGCTGGGAGCCATGTTTCCCCAACTAAATATTATGCCGATCATGGTCTGAGGAGTTGGTGGGTGGGGAAAGAGCCTTCTTTGCATTTTTACCTTCCACGTTCTATATTAAAGTTAATTCCGGACAGCCTAGTAGGGACTGCAAGGTCTGTGCCGGCTGTGCATATATATATAACTCTATGTAAGTTTCTCCACTTTACCCCTCTTCCCCGGCCCTTATAAGCCTTTGAAGGGCTAACATATGGCGTAATGGATTTCACGTTATTTTTCTACATTTACCCCGGCTTTGATGGCCGAAATAACACAAATATTGACGGACATTACTCATTGACTGTGGAAACACAAATATACACCCGCATCTATGCCACTTTAATATAATATTGTTTTAATTGATATTTCGTGCATATATATTACCTGTATTTGCGTCTGTCAGTTTATTAATTCAACTTTATAATTGTATCCATGATCTCTCTCTCTCTCTCTCTCTCTCTCTCTCTCTCTCTCTCTCTCTCTCTCTCTATGTAGGTACAGTATATATATATATATATATATATATATATATATATATATAATTATATATACATAAAAGAGAGAGAGAGAGGCTTGTATGTGTGTGTGTATGCGTGTGTGTGTGTATGTGTGTGTTTGTGTGTTTGCATGTGTGTGTGTGTGTGAGTGTTTGTGTGTACCTTATATATGAAAAGTCAGAGTTAAGGCATATGTTTAACCTTTAAAACATATACTGTATTGCATATTTAATGCACTAAAAAGATGTACCAGACTGAAACAATTTTTACAAAACATTTTACGGGTTCCGGAATCAAAGCGTTTATGACCTATCACAAATTGTTCATACACTAATGTAAACTGTAATTTATATATTCATTAAATTCGAGCAGATACACTTCCATTCGCTACATTATTGAAAAAACAAATGTTATGGATACACTAACATAATAACCTAGTTTTGCTATCTACAATCACACATTGTAAATAACATCTACATTTCTAGGATAATTGTTATTATTGTTGTACTTAAATTTCTAAGTTCAAACACACTACTGAGGTGGGGGAATAATTCGACAGTTGCTAGAGTTTGTATAGTTTATTTAATAGAACGAACTCTAAATCTAACTACTAGTCCAATAGCCTACTTCCTGTTCTGGTCGAAATGAGTTCAGTACGCGAATTGAATAAAACGTTGTCCCGTGATAGATGGTACGCTGGAACCCTAGAGCTCCCGCACATACTATTCGGATGCCCGCTTCGACTTAGATACATCGTAGGTTACCAGACTGAATTTATAATGATCGCCGTGCCCTTCGATGTCTTCTAAGAGACCTGGGCTGCTCTGACTCAAACTACTACTAATTTCTTAATCGTAAATGCAAGTGGACAAAAAAAAATATATTTCTATATCCGCTTCCGAAACCCCCAAATGGCTAACCTTTTCCCGGGCGTTACGAACACCACTCTCGGCTCATACAATAGCCCCTCTGAATACAACACTGGCCCGTGGGCCGTTTAACTCTCAATAAAGGATTTAATCTTTAACTCACATTTCCCTTACAACACCGAACGCGTAGTCCGTTACACATGAACATAAAAGCTTTGTCAATACAATAGTACACCTGAATACAACACTAGCCCGTAGGCCGTTTAACTCTCTATCAAAGATATAATCTTTAACTCTTAGTTCCCTTACAACACCGAACGCGTAGTCCGTTACACATGAACATAAACTCTTTGTTAATACAATATTACACCGGAATACAACACTCGCTCGTAGGCCGTTTAACTCTCTATAAAGGATATAGACTAATCTTTAACTCTTAGTTCTCTTACAACATCGAACGCGTAGTCTGTTACACATGAACATAAACTCTTTGTTAATACAATATTACACCGGAATACAACACTGGCTCGTAGGCCGTTTAACTCTCTATAAAGGATATAATCTTTAACTCTTAGTTCTCTTACAACATCGAACGCGTAGTCTGTTACACATGAACATAAACTCTTTGTTAATACAATATTACACCGGAATACAACTTTGGCTCGTAGGCCGTTTAACTCTCTATAAAGGATATAATCTTTAACTCTTAGTTCTCTTACAACATCGAACGCGTAGTCCGTTACACATGAACATAAACTCTTTATTCATACAATATTACACTGGAATACAACATTGCTCCCCGGACAATATTTCTGGTAGCTTCAAGAGCCGGATACGCCCTTACGTTACGTTTCTTCTATTTATTGAAGATCCCCCGAATTAGTCAAATTCCCCTCTCTCTTTTTCTTGGTTCCTCTGCGGGCCCAATATGGGTCCTGATTAAAAGTCTGTTGCTGGTGGTGGGCGTTCTGGCTGCACTACCACCTCAAAGCTGGCCAGTTGTGGTCTTGGAGGTTGTCACTCTTAGCCATCTCCTGTCGTCCTGGATGAAGTTGCTGGCTGTGGGTGTGCAGGCATGCAATATGGCGACAGGCCCAGGGATACTGATGGTGTATCCTCCGGGTTGGTGAGAGTGATGCAGGACTCAAGTGCTCTGCTACTGGAACTGTTGTGTGGGCTGGAAGGCTACTGTGGTGATCGCCTTGGTTCCTGGTGTGCCCGCAGGAGAGGGGAAGGCTGGGAGGAGAGGTGTTGCTTCCTCGAGGCGTGGTGCCCGTCTGACCCCAAGCGGCAATCAATCAAATGAATATAGAAAAGGTGGGTGAGGGTGAAAGAAGGGAAGTTTTTATTGGTGTAGTAAGAGAGAGTGTCAAAGTAGGAGGATAAAAAGTGTCGGGGCTTGACCCAACGTGCGTGAGTTGTTGATTTTAGTTTGGGGGTTTAGAGGAGGGCTGTGACTGTTGGTTTTATTGAGACATATTTTCGAGAGCTTCAGTATGGCATGTCAAGAAGGGATGGAGATAAAAATGGGTGGTAAGGCAAAGGATAATTAATTTTGGGTGGTAAAAGTTAATTTTGGTGAAGTGAGATTCAGAGGCTCTGATCGGTCAAGAGTGGCATAGAGGTTGGGCTGTGGACGAGCCGGCATGCCCCACCGCCTCTACCAGTCTGGACGAATCAGATGAGTCAGGGTGAATTTGAATATAAAATTTGGTAATGGAGAAGGTTTTAATGATGGTCTGGCAATTTTGGATGGTAAGGGTCTAAAGTGGGGCAGCAAGGCATGGCTGTCAACTGCCGAGTTGGCTCTCGTCCCCTTCCCTTTATAGGGGGGACCGGCGCGCTGATTGGCTGCCCCGCTTCGCGCTGCCAATTGTGCTTTAGCAAGCTTGACTTTCAGTTTAGACTCAGTCCTCTCTCGCTCTCCTCCAAAGTAAGTGCCAGGAAGTTGATTGCCTTTGTCATTTAGTGGCTTACGGGAGTCAGATGCTGGCACTAAATTGTCTGACAAAAGGCAAGTAGAAGATCCGGCACAAGGAGCAAATGAGGTAGATGTAGGAGCTAGGTCACAGGTGGTCATGCCGGGAATTTTGACGTTTGTGGCCCAAAAACTTCGACACGAAGGAGCGCCCTGATTGGTCGGACGCTTTCCTACTTTAATTATAATTATTATTATCTTTGGAATTATTATTATTAATATAATAATAATAATAATAATAATTGTTATGCCAGGATTTTTAACGGGTTTGTATTGGTATTTGGTAGGTTCTACTCGACTGGAGAAGTTATAATCATACAACACATGCACAGAAGGAGTAAAGGGTAAAATATAACACTGAGTACATCTTATTACCAACTTTAATTAATAGTTCAACGTGTAGGACAATAATACTTATTTATGCTAGAACAAAGGATATATACATGAGCCTAGCACGGGCGAGGATCCACGAGGGAACTAGGAATATACTTGTTTTTCTCTCTCTTCTCTACTATGAATATACACCTTAAGACACTGGTGTATAGTATAATTTACACTTTTACTCTTCTACACTTTATCTCGCTTCTCTTATTAATTGAAGGAGATATACTTAGGTTCCTCAGCGTATTCGGGTGTTATCACTTCTATCATATTTATATAGGAATAACACGATACACCTGGTCGCACTGGTGTAAGAATAGAAGAGAGTTGAAGTACTCTATTCTCTAGGTATTACACAGGGGTTGCACTGGTGTGGAAATAAAACAGAGTCATATGAGTTGCTCTATTTTTCCTAAGTATATCACCTGGGTCGCACTGGTGTCGGAATAAAAACAGAGTTATATGAGTTGCTCTATTTTTCCTAAGTATTACACCGGGTCGCACTGGTGTAAAATAAAAACAGTCGTATTAATCGCTCTATTTTTCCATTTATTGCACCGGGGTCGCACTGGTGTAGAAGTTAAAGCAATTTATAGTAACACTCCTAATATAACACTTTGAAGATCTGGAGTGGTTAACACAGTCTCGGTAGAGATGAGAGTTATCAAATCCTGTCGTCTAGGTTCCGTCGAGCCGCTTAGGTGGTCCTGCCGTGTGAATGGTGTGGATAGGGATACAGATGGATTAGTTGGTTTTGGGTCTTGAATGGTAGCTCCTTAATGTCATGACATAGGGTACATACCATCGGACTAACGTGAGCTTGAACGAGGACATGTCCTGGTTTACTATTGCTCGTCTATCCTGACCTTTGGTGGTGAAGTTCTGTTCCGGTACTCTTGACTTAGGGTCGTTAATACCGTGTCGTGTCGCTAGTGTCATGACACAGTGACAAGGTATCGGGCTAATGCGAGGAGATAGTAAGATATTGAACTTACTAATTTCACTCGATCTGCCACTGACCGTTTTAAGAGTGTTCAAAGAACCCAAGTTCGGTGTTTAATTTTTGTAATGCATATGTCCTTGACCATGGTGTTAGACAGATGCAGTATGGACTTCTTCCAGGTGGTATCTCACAAAGCCCGAGCTATTAAAATTACCTTTACCATGGCATGTATCTTTCTATAGTTTCAAGAGTGCGGTTTTGGCAAAAGAAGTAAGGTGGGAAGATGTCCTTGCGGTTATGCTTCTAATACCAAAGGTGCAACCTATTAGAGAGCTTAATATTAAGCACTATACCATGGCATGTGATAATATTAATTCACCTAGTAGGGAAAAGAACTCCTCAGACCTTGAAAGATATTCACCATGGTTTCAATCTTTACTTGAATGGAAGGTTTAATTTTAGGACTTGAAAGCTTACATGTAACTAATTCAAGCCTTAAAAATTGCTTGCTTTACCTTGGTTCACATCGGGGAAGTGAAAACTTTGGCTGCTATGTCCCAGATAAGATGTGTGGAGGTCAAAAGGTCATAAGTACAGGGGGCGTATTCCGGGGGGATTAGGTAGACCCCCTAAAACTTCGCGGGCTGGTGGGGGGGGGGGGGGGGGGGTCCTCTGCGCGGAAAAGCGGCGAAACTGTTCCTTCGTTATTTGTTTATGTTGGTCTTTCTTCTTCTGACTATATACAATCTTTTTCTTCTGGGTTTCGTTGCTATCGATCGTTATCTTGATTGTCTTGCCTGGTGTGGGTGGTAGAGGAGGATTTATGGTGGCAATCCTTAACCTGGGTATCTTAATAACTATAATAATAGTAATTTATATTATTGATATTAATATATGCCGGTGTACTCACAGTATATCTGTATATCAGGACGAATGTTTCCATTTTATTTGGGCAATTTTCATGCACATTTACCAATCATTAAAAAATCTGCGGGAGTCAAAGGGTATTATTATTGTTAGAGGACCTTCCTCAACTGCATAAAATCGCTTAATTAATCGTCAGAATAAGGAAGAAAGACGTCATCGTACCCTTTGTTTCGCATTGAGCTTTTGCTTAATAATTACACATATAATTTATCTTTTATTCGATGTAGAGTCTGTCAACATTCCAGCTGGCCCTGGGATTCTTTTATTTGTGGTACTCTAGCAATTTACATATATACAAATGAGAAGTACAGACGACAAACATTACAAAACTAGTATGTAGGTTAAGTCTGTACACTACTTTTGCCATTACTGTATTTTATTACTCTACGGTGTAATAGCATAGATATAATGACAGAAATGAGCAAACTAGTGGGTAGGTTAAGGCTGTATATTTCGTTTCCCAAAACTTGACTTTATTACTCTATGATAGTATAATTAAGGGGGTTTATCGTTTTTTTTGTTTATCTTTCTCTCCTTTTCTCTCTTTCCTTGGGTTGTGTCCATTCGGCCCCATTCAGCCAACTGTTTAAAGACGTTTATTCCCGTCAAGGTGTCGATTTCTTCCTGGCGAGCGATAGCGATCCAGCATTGTATGGAGATATCCGGCTTCGCCGAGACATTTTTCTATCGAAAAAAGTACAAATTTAGCTTGCTGTCAAAACAAAAATTATATATATGCTGGCTCGCTACCACTCGTCAGGAAAATATTGACACCTGGATGGGGGTAAACGTCTTAAAACAGTAGGCTGAATGGGGCCGAATGGATACAAGCCAAATAGAAAGAGAAAACAAGCGAGGTGGGCTCCCTTAATAGAAGCCGTGGGCCAGCTGGAATGTTGGCCGACTGTACTTTGGCTATTACCATTTCAACTTTCACATGCCATACTATACCATTCATGCTTCATCATCAATTAAATCTATACAATTAGTGTCTTACCATAGTCTACTAATTATTAGGAAGCCAGAAATCGTGCCCCGTAACATATTCCCTGGCTGACTCTTCCCATATGGTAGACATATTAGCTCGATTACTCTAGTCGTATTTTGTTATAGAGGTAGTGGTCAAAATGTCTTGGCTTATAATGAATAGACTATAAATTTTTTGGCTTATAATGAATAGACTATAAATGTCTTGGCTTATAATGAATAGACTATAAATGTCTTGGCTTATAATGAATAGACTATAAATGTCTTGGCTTATAATGAATAGACTATAAATGTCTTGGCTTATAATGAATAGACTATAAATGTTTTGGCTTATAATGAATAGACTATAAATGTCTTGGCTTATAATGAATAGACTATAAATGTCTTGGCTTATAATGAATAGACTATAAATGTCTTGGCTTATAATGAATAGACTATAAATGTCTTGGCTTATAATGAATAGACTATAAATGTCTTGGCTTATAATGAATAGACTATAAATGTCTTGGCTTATAATGAATAGACTATAAATGTCTTGGCTTATAATGAATAGACTATAAATGTCTTGGCTTATAATGAATAGACTATAAATGTCTTGGCTTATAATGAATAGACTATAAATGTCTTGGCTAATAATGAATAGACTATAAATGTCTTGGCTTATAATGAATAGACTATAAATGTCTTGGCTTATAATGAATAGACTATAAATGTCTTGGCTTATAATGAATAGACTATAAATGTCTTGGCTTATAATGAATAGACTATAAATGTCTTGGCTTATAATAAATAGACTATAAATGTCTTGGCTTATAATGAATAGACTATAAATGTCTTGGCTTATAATGAATAGACTATAAATGTCTTGGCTTATAATGAATAGACTATAAATGTCTTGGCTTATAATGAATAGACTATAAATGTCAATATAAACACTTTGTGAGAGGCACTAAACTCGATAATGTAACTAAAGTCACATACCTAATATCTCTCTCTCTCTCTCTCTCTACTGCTATTGATATTTGTTTTAGTCACAGCCATTGTCTGTGTTCTTGTCCCTTCCTCTTGTTTATTCAGCCTCTTCTCAGCGTCTCCCTATGTCTCCTTCCCTATCACCTCTTCTTGTCCGTGTTTCATGTATTATTCTATTTTCTTTACTTTCTTGTTTATTTTTCTTCACCCTAATATTTAAGTAACCTTCAGTATATATAACTATACATTTTTATCCAATTCTATACCGGTATACCCGTGTGTATATATATATAGTATATATATATTTATATATATATACAGTATATATATATATATATATATATATATATATATATATATATATATATATATATATATAATTATATATACTGTTTAAATAGAATGATGGACACACAAATAGATAGAGATAGACAGATATATTAAATATGGATTAATGATATTTGTACTCCATGACTGACAGACTTGTTCTTCCCCAGGTATGTACTGGACGGATTGCTGTATGTGGGGACCTGAAGCAGCCTATGGTAGGTTAACCCCTTCAGGATTATCACGTATTTTGACCATATATTCTGGATTTCATTAAAAGTAGCCTCTACTACTGTACACTAGCCTATACTACACCTGCTCAGAGACTAAACCCGTAGGCTATAACTGTGCACTTTCGTCTCTCAAATGCGAACAAAACTAGTCAGTCGTGAACAGACCAGAGCACTGAGGCAACGGAACGCAAAAGATGAAATCCCAGGCTCTCTACAGTCAAAAAGGTGCAACCTGACTGTCGACATTATTGGCTCACTACATTCAATCAACAGCAAGAACAGAATGGAAAACTCTTAACTGCCCCAACAGTTGTTGTTGTTGTTGTTGTTCCCCAAGCTGCCTGGCCGAACAGCCCCAACAGTTATATTACTACCCAACACAAGATTAAAGTGTCTAGCAATTCGTTGTGCCGTCCTAAAATGACAATCAACAACAGGATATTATTGAAATTCCCCAGCTCGACCCCCTTCCAAAGAGTGATCAAAAAGGTTAACTGTTTGCATAAAAAGGCTTCTCTCAATAATAAACCAATGAATCACTTCAGTTTTGTATTAATTGCAAAGCTTCTCCCAAATGTGCTATTTGACTAAAGCACCACACCCTTTGCTTTGCAAAGATTACAACACTGAAAGTGATAGCCTAACTATTATACGTAAGATAATAAAGTACAAAGTTAATTGGCTGTGCAATAAAATAGAATATTTAATTAATTACTATTTGGAGCAATTTGAATAATCCACAGCGAATCCAGTGGCTCACACAAATACAGTGCACACCGGTGCTCCCAAAACTATGCTTGAGCTAGGCAATTGGCTCGAACCTCCAGTACAATAATCAAGGGGTAATGTTTGTGGGTATGGATGTGTAGTGTGTGTAATTTGTCTACAGGAAAATGCAGGAAGTTAATGTACCACTCTCAGGACCGAACACCTAAAGCCACATGCCTGAGGACTGCTGCAGAATTAAACTAATAGCCTCCAAAAGAGGAGCCTGCTTCAACATGAAATTACTTGCACCAAAGGATAATCATAATATCATTGAACTTAATTCTGCCTTTATTTTTTCAATATTTATCTGAGAGTTGGTTGGCACATATTTTGAAATTAAATAAATCTTAAGCAAAAAAACTATGTTAAAATTGGCTTGACCTTTGATGAATACTGGATTTATTGCTTTTCTGACCTTTGAATACGAATGGCAAATATAGCAATTGATATTGATGAGCGTGTATCCGTCAGTTAAGGAAAACAATATCAAACAATCTCATTTTGACCTTTTCCTTTGACATTTGACCTTAACCTTAGTAACTTAGATACGAGTATTCTTCAAAATTATATATACAGGGTGTCCTGCGAGTTTAGTCAAATGCTTCCAGAGATGAAAGATCAAGTAATTCTAAGTAAAAACTGTTCTAGCCACATAGGCTTTTAGGGGCATTGACTTGGCCTTTAAAGCCAGCTTTTTGGCGATTTTTGTAAATTGTAACACAGTTTTTCTTAAATAAGATAAGGATAGGAAAAATAACTAAGAAGTGTATTATGAAACATTGTATCAATATATACTTCAAACTGACCCCTAAAACTTCACGATATCGTTCTTCATATTTCCTTGGCATTGAGTTGAATATTTCAGGAGACAAACAAAACTTAATATTAAGCTGATCATCACGGAAAGAAGAAAATAGTTAGAGAGGATTTGTTGGTGTTTTCACGAAATATTGATACCATGCACCATCATACACCATTTAGCGTTATCGCTATTAATTTCATTTATATGGAAAATGGGCTAACACTGAACAAAATAAAATAAACATATATCCCCTCCTTTTCACATGACAGATTTACGTGTTTTGCCATGTTTATCCTTTTGTGTCCTTTAAATGAAAGAAATGGATATACAATTGAATAGTGTATGATGAAGTATGGTATACATACTTTAAACAGGCATAATAAGCTCCTCTGCAGCTTTCTTAATCTGCCCGTGGCAATGCGGTAACTTTACGATTTTGTGTTATATTTGTAATATTCAGCTCATCGTCATGGGAAAATGAAGAAAGTTAAAATGTATTTGTTGGTGTTTCTAAGAAGAATTGATAAGATACATTATCATACACTACTCATTTTCGTCTCTATACCATTTCATTAAAGAAAAAACTACTTTGAAAATGACAAAAAACACAAAACTGTCTACTTTAATGGACCATAACTGAAAAACACAGGCCCTCAATAGCCTATGGTATTTGACAAAGCTCACGGGACACTCGGTATATATAAATATATATATATATATATATTATATATACATATACTGTATATACTATATATATATATATATATATGTTTTTTTTTTTTTTTTTTTTTCTATATTCCAACTTACTTCCTCTCGGGCATAGGCTGAGAGCCTTAACATTCACCGCTTTACAATGAACAGTGAAGCCCGTGAGGTCTTGTTCCAGTCTAGGGAGTGAGACATGTGAAGCACGTAGAGTACAACGAGCACCTGCCATCTTGCCTTCACATGAGGCACGGTGCTCACTCATGGCCCGAAACGACCCCATCTCTGAAGCCATCTCGTTCCCGTGCTTCACTGTCTCACCCCCTACACTCGGACTCTCACACTTACACACACACAACGCCACCTGTTGAGCAGATAACTCAGCAGGCATTGCACCCCTATAGCATATTTTGAATATGGGAATATTCATACAGTGCTATTTAATCAGGGAACAATGAGGGTATTTTATTGACGTTTTCGGTGGGCTTGTGGTAATGCACTGATACTAGGTACAGCACAAATTCCATCCCAATAATATCTTCCCATTGATACATCGGGATTTGAACCCGGGACCTTTGGATTACCAGGCCAGTGGCAAGACCACTCCACCACACCTCCCCTAATATATGTATATATACATATACTGTATATATATATACCGGTATATACATATATATATATATATATATATATATATATATATATATATATAGTTATATACTGTATATTACACCTAACAAGACGAGTTTCATGAAATTTGAATAACAGAAAGTATGTAATAACTTGTTAGGAAATTCTACTTTATTTCATTATTAAAGTGCCACTGGTTGTATTTGTGGTATTGTGCTTAATATGGTGGATGCGATCTTCAATTATTTATGATTGAATATCGTATGCAGTGTTATGAGCCTGGTATAGTTAATTTGACCTCTAGGCAGCTTAATATCATATATAAAAAAATATTATTGTCCATGAGTGTACAAAACGTGTGGTGTGGTAGTGGAAAGTTCCTTCCTCCTCATCCCCTTTTTCTTCCGATAATCTCCACATTCCATTCTACTCTCTATTCCTCTAAACCCCTACTCTTACCCCCTTTCCACACACACCCTCCTTTCTCTCCAAATCCCTCAAATCGTTCGTTGGCTGACGTATGAAAGGTTTTGGTTATAATTAGTTAATAATGTATTAGGCTTGTCTAAGCATAAGTGTTGATTACAAGAGATATCATAGAGTGCTTAATAAAATTAATACTTTAATCCAGAAAGTATATAATGAGTTGCTTATGAATACAGTTGGAAAGTTTGAGGCCAGAGCAAGGTGAGCCCAGGGTATATAAACCGTACATTTTGACTAAGGTCCTGTATTAAGGAGATTCATTCTGAGTTGTGCAGCCACACCGAGCAGAGCTACATATCCTCCTCTCTTCACCACCACCAAAATGCCTCCCGCAACTTCCACACTCGTTGCCGGCACTGTAAAGTGGTTTAATGTGAAGAAGGGCTTTGGATTCATCACCAGGGACAACATGTTTTTGTACACCACACAAATATTAAGAAGAACAACCCACGGAAGCCTGTGCCCTCTCTAGGTGACGGAGAGAGGGTAGAATTCCACACCAAAACAGGGGCAAGTGGTCCTGAGGCCACTCTGGTCACAGGACCCAAGGGCAAAACAGTCAAGGGCTCACATCATGCCCGAGACTTGAAGGAGAGGCAGAGTATTATGAAAAATTTGACAGACTAAAGAGCATGGACCTGCCTAATGATATATCAATTAAGATTGATATTATCATCAGGACGGCCGTGGCTCTTGCTGGAGGAAACAACTCCCTCCTCCAGCAATACCTACCTGCCCTCCTTCAGGCCAACAATCTCCCAGGTATTCTTGTACCAGGAGGGTTGTTGGACAATGCCCAGAGGGGTCCTGTCAGACAGAGACCTACTCCACAGAGGCGCTTGACCATCAAAGCGCCTCTAAACAGAAACAACTGTCCCCCTGAACCTGAAGCAGTAACTCCAGAACCTGATCCTGTAGAAGCTACTGGAGGAGCTGCTGAAGAAGAAAACTCAACTCCAACTACTTACTGCAGCAGAAGAAGAGGCGATGGAGGAGACCCCTGCAGTCAACACCAACCCACCTGCAGAGCCTCCTTCAGCTTCTCCTTCAAAACCTGAAAAAGGAGCCTCCATGCCAATCATCGAGATCGAACCAGCAAGGCAGTTAGTGGGGAAGAAACCAGACACCCCCAAGACTCCTCAACAACTATTCGAGGAAGTCTGCCTACCACACCTGTCTAAGGACTACAACATGACCATGAGTTATGCTTACAAGGACTGCATCACACCTGAATACCACGGATTCCTGAGTTACTGCATGGAAAACTGGAAGAAGGAAGGCTGCAACTGCTATTTTCACACAAAAGGCAAACACAACTACGTTGAATGCAGCCTAACAGTGGAGCAAGCACTGAAGCAAGGCTTCCCGGACCTCCCGAGGAAGTAAAATCACCACCACCACCCATCACCATCACCAACACCTCATCACCAGCGGGCTATTAGTACGGGACTCCCAGTCGGGCCGGGAGGATAAATATATGGCCTTAACCCGCTGAGTACCAGCTAAATATTAATAAATGTACCACCCAGGACCGGCTGATTCTGATTTTTTTTTTCCAGAAACAATAGCGAATGGGATAGGAATGAAGGAAAAACCACGAAAAAACGATAAAAAAACTCAAAAAATGGTCCTACGGAGCCCCCGAAAACGGATTTTACAAGAGTAAACAATTGAAGGCAATTTCCCCAAAAAAACATGTTTTTGCACGCTCACGCACACGCGGTTGGAGTTTGAGAGTTTTCAACCATCGGCATGGGTGCGTGGGATACTTACACAGTTCCCATACAAATCTGAGCCCTCTAGGTGCCATAGGACTGGAATAATTGGGACCGGAGTGATACTGACTGAGTGTCTGTGTCGCTGGGGTTTAGCGTTACATACATTGCCGACGCACTGTTTGCGTCGCTGGGGCTCAGTGGGTTAAATTCCCTACCCGTACAATAGCCCACAGTTCCAGCCTCCCAGCTCTCGACCCAGTGCCTCCCTGGTCGGGTCCAACCGTCTTCTTAGTAATGCCGATCCCCCAAACTCTGAAAACCATCAGGCAGCTCCAGTTAAGCCTGGAGACCTTTTTATCCAACTAAGATTCATTTCAATCCAACTGATTCTTGTCCTATCCCCATTTCCCCCTAACCCCCTGTCACTACACTACTATTTTTGACTTGACTTGACTAAGGAAATCAATGTAAACTCGACCACCATCTGGAACTGACCTGCCCTGTGTCCACGTTTGTAAAAGAATCACCATGAGTGGAATGAGTATAGCCTAGCGTTTATCTATGTTCAATTGATTGCTTTCACTTACTCTCCTGGATGATAATTATGTATTTATTTTGTTTAAGAGTGTCTTTATTGTTTCAACTGTAATGTTTCTCACTTTGATATTTTCACTTGTGAATAAATAATTTCATGTAAATAAATTATAATTACATTTTACATAATCTTTACATTTTACACCTTTATCTTTGTGCTAGTATATTATTCTTTTGATTGTTGTGATAAATCTAAGTCAAAGTCAGTAAAGATAACTAATTATGAACGAGTGGTGAGAAAGGGATATCTTTTGGTTTCAGGAGAAAAGAGCCATTTGATATCAACTGATATTTTATGAACTTGCCACATTTTTCACCTACCAAGGTTTTAGTGACTACGAAGCGAGTCGCTAGTTTTGTGGAAGTTTAACAGGCCACTTTATCTAGGCTGAAAATGATGTCATAGTTACCACATTTTGTGAGGCTAAGTAATAAGTCCTTGTTTTGTGGTTTTAGTGGAATGCTTGTATATGTTATGGGTTCTGAGCTCCGCTCGTAACGTAGCAAACTTAACTTTGACCCAAACCTTTTATATGACCTTTAACCCTCCTGGCCCGGGCAGCATGTTAAAATGACACCGCGGCAGATGGGCAGGAACCCGGGTGTCCTGTTAAAATCCGTAAGCTTGAAATCCTATTCAGCTTGGTCTGAACGCCGTGCGTCCGACGCATGTAAACAAAGCCGATAGTTGCATCACCGCACCTCCGAAAACAATAAGGAGACGTCGGATCAATGTTATTGTTGTGACGTCAGATGAAATTAGTGTCTGAAAAGCTCCGATATTGTCAACATCGCGGCAACATTTGCTCCACGGAAATCGTCATCACAACTGAACCAGTTGACTTACAGAGCTCTACTCAACGCCATTCTACAGATTGAAAACCGCACTACGTTAAATAGATGCGTGGGAAATTTCTAGCAGTTAATATAACAAAGGTACGGTGGCCTAGGCCTAGACGTTTTTCGGCCAGATCGCCCGGATATGACCTCCGTCCTTTGGAAAGGCAGCCCGGGTCACGAGGGTTAAGGAGGACTATTGTTTCTATTTTATGATCATTCTATTAACAATTCAATGACACAAGTTTAAGTTGGTGAACAAATGTTGATTAGTTTGCGGGAACTACAAGAATAGTTGGAATTGACCTTTGACCTTTATATTGACTTTTATAGTTTTACTTTAAAAGCTGCATATATAGGCCGCAAATTTAGTGAAATATGAATTATTATTAAATACAGCTAATGCATTGACCTTAAAATTTGACCTTGGTTTGTGACCTTTGAGTAATATATAGTTTTGTGTTCATTCTTTATCTCTGCATACACTTTCTGGATATATCTATTACACTTGGTGAGAATCCATAGGACAGTTTGAGATAAATGTATATGTAACAGTCAGACTGTGAAACGTAGTCATTTCGTGAAATGGCTAAGCATTTCAGTCAATCTGTGAAATGACTGGTTACTAACTGGTTACTACCCTAACAGGTTAGGTTAGTTTAGGTTAGGTTAGGTAGGTTAGGTTAGGTTAGGTTTGGTTAGGTTAGGTAGTTCAGGTTTGGTTAGGTAGGTAGGGCAAACCCCATAGTTGCCTTCAAGCTCGTGAAAAGCAGATTGAGATGTGTCATTGTGTGAATAAATTGCTTCACTTCATAAATAATAGGTGGAGATCAATATAACCTAACCTATCATTTCACAGATTGACTGAACTGCTTAGTCATTTCATGAAATGCCTAGTTTCACAGTCTGACTGTAACATATATACTGTATATCTGTTTTAACCTTTTTCCTTAATCTTTGACCTTGAAATTTGAAATATATATGTGGTATTTGTTCAATAAAATTTCCATATAACGAACTTCCAAGAGAGCTATAGAAGTGAAACTCGATGATTATTAACATCAGTTTAAATAATTTAACTTTGCCTATGACTTGTGACCTTGACCTTTAAAAGAAGAAATAATTTTGTTCTTCAAATGGGCAGATTAGGAAGAGAGAATGATGATATATTGGAATTTAAAGGTATTTAGAATCCTTGAGTGTATTGATAGTGAATTACCTTTCTATTTTATCTAATGGGTGAGTTTATTACAACCAATTTTTTTTTCAACTGATACGTTTAAGAAGAGATTGGACGATCCTCTGATTGATTAGATATGAATCAGTAGGTATGTAGCTGTGAGTTCCCTTTCGGACTAATTTCTTTTTATCCTATACAAAATCTTTCCTTGTGGGCATTACTTGAATCATAAGGTTACACTTCAACCTTTTTTCTGGTACGGCTTTTAGGCCGGAGAGAGCGGAGGGTGGGGAGAAAACCTTCTACTTTACTGTCTCATTCTTCTACTATAAACTGTCCCTGTCTCTAGTACTGTAGTATTAAGGTTGGACCACCTTGTAGGAACCGCAAGGTCTGTGTGGTCTGAGTATCCGTGTAACTCTGAATAAACCCCTCTTTCATTATCACCCTTGTTCTCTTCTTTTGTTTTATCATATTACTTAATCTCACTCTCTCTCTCTTTCACACACAACCCACATACACACACACACACGAAGACTCTCATTATCACTGTTGTTCACTTCCATCGGTTTAGCATATCTCTCTCTCTCTCTCTCTCTCTCTCTCTCCCAAAATAAACGACTAACTCAAACAATACCGAAATGATATACCTCCCTCAATCAAGAGTATAGTTGTTGTTGTTGTTGTTGTTCCCCAGGCTGTCTGGCAGAACAGCCCCAAGGTCTCGAGCAAGGCCAAGGCCATAAACGAGTGCCCCACAAAATCCTCCCTGCTTACCACTAACAAAGCCCGGGTGACCGAAGCCACTCCAAGGCAGGGAGCTGAGGAGGGTGCGGAAACGCCCGGGAAACCAAAGCCCCACCCAAGGCCCTGTGCCCCTCAGCAATTATGAAGGGAAAGTTGAGGGGTAAGGGAAAAATGTGACGCTTTGGCTCCCAATCTGCCAACTTCTAGGTTAGCAGTAGGGAGGTCAATCCACGGAAAAGACGCCGCCACTTGAGATCTAGAGTATAGTAGAATAAAAGTATTATCCTTCAATGCATGTTCGATTAGGAACAAGTTAGATGAACTAAAATGCCTTGCGTTAAAAGAAAACATAGACGTAATTAGTGTTATAGAAACTCACCTCGATTTTAAAAACAGAGAGATTAAATTTCTGAATACCATATCGACTCATACAATTTTTTTCATAAAGACAGGTGCAATGGTAAATCTAGAGGTGGAGTGGCTATGTGGGTAGCATGTCAACTAAATCCAACCGAGGTTTCTCTCCCCAAAAATAAAAAAGAAATAGTGTGTCAAATTAAACATGAAAAACTCAAGCATAAATATCACTACTGCATACCGACCTCCGAGTCAAAATGAGGTCGATACGATATATTGCAACAAACCCTCAATTCTAACGAAAACATAATACTCGGAGACTATAATCTACCTAACATTGACTGATGCCTTATGACAGGAAATAGTTACAATTCGCGAAAAATTATTAATTTCATACATGACAATTTTCTACATCAAAGTGTTTCTGAACCGACACGCGTAGAGCGTAGAGCGACAAAGTTGATTCCGTCACGAAGACATATATCTTATCATGAAAGACTAAACAAATTAAATTTATTTTCACATAGGAAAAGAAGATTGCGAGGTCAATTAATCGAGTGTTTCAAGATACTAAAGAGATTTGACAAAATGTATGTAGATTCACTTTTCAAAATAGATAATAGTTCCTTAACTCGGGGAAATTGAAGGAAATTTAAAACCAGGAGGGCGAATCTCGATGTCACAAAGCACTTCTTCACCTACAGTGAGTCGAACAAATTGCCTGAGAAAGTGGTACAATGTAAAAAAATTGACACATTCGAAAGAAGTCTAGACATTCATTTTGCGGAGGTGGGAATAATATACTGTGGGTAAAAAAACAAAACAAAAAAACATATGTTAAGCATCAGTAGTATATAATATTTCGCATCTTCGTTCTTTAATATAAATTTCCCAGTAGAAGTTTTTCTCATTCTGCTGGGGGACTTCTTTCCCCAACTTAATTTCATGCCGACCAACGGTCGGAGGGCGAGGTGGGTGGGGAAAGAGCCTTCTTCTTTGCTATCCTTGCCTTCCACTTTGCTGCAAATTCTATTTTAGTATTAAGTCCGGACTACCTAGTAGGGACCGCAAGGTCTGTGTAGTCTGTGTATCTATGTAACTCTCTCTTTCTCTCTCTCTTGTGCCCTTCCTAATCCTTCCCAATTATCTTGTGATCGCCTCTCTTCCCTCATCTCTCTCGCTCCTCTCTCTCTCTTTTTTTCTCTCTCCGCTCTTTATTCTTTGTTCCTTATTCCCGGTCATTTGGATATCAATCTATGTGTGCTTTGTTATGGGTCCTTAAGCTGTATGCAATTACGTATTGTGTGTGGGTTTTTATATTATTGTTCGGGATCAGGCATGTATTTGCCAGCTTATACGGTATATTACATTGTATTAAATGCTATTATATATCACCGTTCTACCTTTCTCTCTCTCTCTCTCTCTCTCTCTCTATATATATATATATATATATATATATATATATATATATATATATATATATATATATATATACAAGTTTAGAGACCATTATGTCCACAGAGTATGTGGTTACATTCTCACGTCCTAAATGGTGGTTTTCCAGGCCACCTCTGTTGTCAAGTTCTATATTTTTAGATCGGAGCGGAGTACCTGATCCCATGTTATTCTAGGTCTACCCCTATGCGCAACTCCCCGCACGTTCACAGTCTGGCATTTCTTCACCTAGTTCTTTTCATGTGTTCAAACCAACCAAGTCGGTTCGTGCGCATCACTTCACTGACACTGCTAATGCCCAGACACCTTCTTAATTCCTTGCTAGATACCCCGTCTCTGAGGTTAACCCCACATATCCATCTTACCATTCTCTTCTCATTCCGTTTCATTCTATTGATATCCTTCGCTTGAACCAGCCATGGCTCCGAGGCATAGGTCATTCCACTCCTATCACATGAGGCATACACCATCCCTTTAACCCTTCTTTGGCGGCGCGCAACTTATGTCGTGTGAAATAAATTTGGATAAATGTGAACCGCCACGGTTCACAACTTATGTTGTGTGCCATTTTCAGCACGTAATGTTGCAGAGAGAGAGAGCTGAGCGGTGTGAGGAGCGTAGTAAGGCTATGACTGCCGCCCACCACCGCGGTGGGCCAACTGAAGTGAAAACCACCCTGCCATCCCCCCTCACACTCGCTACACAGGGAATTATGTAGGGAAAGTACCTAATTACATGGTTTTTGCACTCGTGTTGCGCGATCGTTGCAAGAAAACCAGTGGTCGTACAAGGATGGTTGGGGTGTCATTGGAAAGCTCTGTTTATGCGCTTTCAGGGATAGATACTTGTTTTACGCTCTGGGTCTTATTTAGACATGAAAATGATCACGTAAACAACCCTATTTAGGGTAAAAACACCCCGCTGGGCGGTACATATAAATTACCGCCTAGGCCGCTCGTAAGGTGTTAAGTTGAAGTAGGAGTCCTCTCAAGGTCAGGAGTGACAACAGCTCTCTATACTTCCCTCAGCCACTTCTGACTCTAGAAATGTAGCCAGTTTCAGTGCCACCTCCGGCGGAATCTGTATCACCTAAATAGCAGAATGTATTCACATTCCAGCGTTACACTGACGAAATTAACACTAACAGGCATGTCATTTAATACAAGTTCTCCCATGCACACTGCACATTGAAAGTCTATGATTCTCTTCAAAGGTCCTCTAGCCCCACTACATCTTTTGTGTACCCAGTCACTACAGACGCAACATTGAATTAAGTTACTTCCCACCACCTTCCCACATATTGCGCATGGATAGTCGCCTCTTCTTTCCATAGTTCCTCGCCCTAATCCACTTATCGTGATCTTTGTTTATCTATGTTAACTCTTAGAGACTTAGACCCTTGTTTGCCATACCCTCCCTCCATCTTTTGAACTTTGCCTCTGTTTCCTGCACACTATCTGTGGTAAGATCTAGGTCATCTGCATATAACAACTCCCATGGGAGTCCTGTCCTGAAGTCCCTTGACAGAGCCTCCAAGACCAAAACAAACAGTTGTGGGCTCAGCACTGAACCTTGGTGAACTCAAACTTTCACTGGGAACTCTTTGCTCATGTATATATATATATATATATATACCGGTACATATATATATATATATTTATATATACTTATATATATATATATATATATATATTCTGTATATTATACAATATATATATATATATATATACTGTATATACAGTATATATATATATATATATATATATATATATATATATATATATATATATATATATATATATATTTGCTCCTTAGACCTCCATCAAACTTAAAAAAAAAAAAAAAATCCCCTTTCGAGATGAATTTTTAAATTGTTCAGTAGAAAAATGTCCTCCAAAATTATAGGCTTGCTGTCACTCGCCAGGAAAATAATAGCGAGTTAATTGCTCAATAGGTGGCGTTCTGAGAGTGAATGTCCGAGTCTAGGGGGTGAACCAGTGAAGCACGGAGGCGAAGCAGCTTCAGAGATGGAGCTGCTTCGAGTTGTGAATGAGTGCTTCACATGTCTCACTCCCTAGACTGGAACGAGACCTCACGGGCTGCACCGTGTGGAGCGGTAGAATGTACAGGCTCGTAGCCTATGCCAAAGAGGGAGTAGTTGGAATATAGTAAAACCAAAAAAAAAAAAAAAAAAAAAAAAAAACCTAAATGGCACAAACGGTCTTAAAATAAAAATAAAAATGTGTGGAGAAAGGTCTTCAAGCACCAACGTAATTGGGTGGACCTCTTAGAATTCCAAAACTAATGGGGCTAAACATGAGGGAGAAGAGGATCCAGAAAAAAATACTCACCTTAACATCTACCTTGCCTCTCGCAAAGAATCCACCATTTCTACCTTGTTCCTTGCACTTTATCTACCATTTCAACCAAGCAGTATTTACATCTACCTTATCTCTCGCACACTATCTATACCATCTCTACCTTGCCCCTCACACACAATCCACCATTCCTAACCACAGTATTATTATGTGCAGCTACTGACAAATGTTGGTGAGCTTTAGCGATTCTCATTTTTCAAATATATCCCTTTATATTGATGTTCACATCAAATCAGTTCTATAATAATTCATTCATATTATGCATTTATTGATATATACCTGATTTGATGTGAGCATCAATCTAAATGGATACATTTGCATAAAGATCATTGACAGAGCTCACGAACATTAATCGGTAACAGTAAATTATCCCTCACTCACGAATCACCACTTCTACCCACAGTATTAACCCCTTGAGGAATATGATGTATTAGACAGTGTATTTTGGCTATTAATAGACGATTTTATTCAGCTTTGGAAGGATCTGTAGGAGTCAAACAAATATTTGTGTTGGTTGTGACCCCTGAGAGGTCATTCCTAAACAGCATAACTCGTCTAATGACAGCCAAACTGAACTATTGAAATGCGACATAATCCTCTAGGGGTTAACATGTAACAGTATTAACATGTAGCAGTGTTAACATGTAGCAATATTAACATGTACCAGTATTTCATGTAGCAGTATTAACATGTAGCAGTATTAGCATGTAGCAGTATTAACATGTCGCAGTATTAACATGTACCAGTATTACATGTAGCAGTATTAACATGTAGCAATATTAACATGTACCAGTATTTCATGTAGCAGTATTAACATGTAGCAGTATTAGCATGTAGCAGTATTAACATGTACCAGTATTACATGTAGCAGTATTAACATGTAGCAGTATTAACATGTACCAGTATTAACATGTAGCAGTATTAACATGTACCAGTATTACATGTAGCAGTATTAACATGTAGCAGTATTAACATGTACCAGTATTAACATGTAGCAGTATTAACATGTATCAGTATTACATGTAGCAGTATTAACATGTAGCAGTATTAACATGTAGCAGTATTAACATGTACCAGTATTACATGTAGCAGTATTAACATGTAGCAGTATTAACATGTAGCAGTATTAATATGTACCTTATCCCTCGCACACAGTATCATTTTTTTGCAAGGTGCGGAGACTGTGCGGAAAAACAAGTTGTGTGGTGGAGGTCATTAGAAGGTTTATAGGGGATTACTGCTTCGGTGATTGTTCTTATCGCTACAGGGGAGGAGGAGGAGGAGGAGGAAGATAAAGGAGGAGCGGGAGGAGGAGGAGGAGGAAGATAGAGGAGGAGCGGGAGGAGGAGGAGGAACAGGAGGAAGAAGATGGAGGAGGAAGATGGAAAGTAGGAGCGAGAGGAACAGGAAGGAGGGGCAGAAGAGGTGGTGGTGGAAGAAGAGGAGGAGGAAGAGTAGGAGCAGGAAGAGGAATATGCAGAAGTCAAATAATAGTGGTAGATGTAGTGGTGGTTGACAAGAGTTGAGGATAAATAGGAGGAAGAAGAGGAGGAGGTGGTGGTGGAGGAGGAGGAGGAAGAAGAGGAGGAGGAAGAGTAGGAGCAGGAAGAGGAATATGCAGAAGTCAAATAATAGTGGTAGATGTAGTGGTGGTTGACAAGAGTTGAGGATAAATAGGAGGAAGAAGAGGAGGAGGTGGTGGTGGAGGAGGAGGAGGAGGAAGAAGAGGAGGAGGAAGAGTAGGAGCAGGAAGAGGAATATGCAGAAGTCAAATAATAGTGGTAGATGTAGTGGTGGTTGACAAGAGTTGAGGATAAATAGGAGGAAGAAGAGGAGGAGGTGGTGGTGGAGGAGGAGGAGGAGGAAGAAGAGGGGGAGGAAGAGTAGGAGCAGGAAGAGGAATATGCAGTAGTCAAATAATAGTGGTAGATGTAGTGGTGGTTGACAAGAGTTGAGGATAAATAGGAGGAAGAAGAGGAGGAGGTGGTGGTGGAGGAGGAGGAGGAGGAAGAAGAGGAGGAGGAAGGAGAGGAGGGGAAGACGAAAAGAAAGAGAAGGGCCAGGAGTAAGAGAAGAACGAAAACAGACAATGTGGTGGTGGTGGAGATGGATTTGATAAGGGTATGGTGGAGGAAGAAGAGAAGGCGGAGGAAGAGGAGGAGGGAGAAGGAAGAAGAAGAATATGAGGAGTGGTGAAGGAAGAGGTAATGATGATGGTGCTAGAGGAGGAGGAACAAAAAGAGCTAAAGAAAGATTCGAAAGGAAAGGAAAGGAATGCTGCTGATGATAGTGAAGGTTATTACTGTACGATGGTAGAAGAGTAAGTAGTGAAGAAGAAACAGCTGGAGGACAAGGTGGAAGAAGTAATAACAAAAGAGGTGGAGATAAAAAGGAACAACACAGAGGAAGAGAAGTGGGGAGAGAAAATAGAAAGAGGAATATGAAAGGAAGAAAAGGAGGAGGAGGAGGGAGGCGGGATAAAATAAATAAAAAAGGAAGAAGGGAATGAAATGAGAGAATGTGGGTAAGGAGGGAGCAGAAGAAGTAAGATGAAGAGAAAGTAATGAAAGAAAAATGAAAGAAGAACTAAGATGAAGATAAATTACTAAAAACGAAGCAAGAACAATAGAAAGCAATACATTCATATTGTTTCACCAACCAACTTTACTTCTAAACTCAATTAATGAAATCAACAAATACATGTGGCACTCCAAGGAATATAATCTAGAATACTCACACCGAAATTCCGCGCATTTATGCATTACGCTATCAAAACAGGACAAATTAATAGGAAAATAAAGTAATCAAAGAAGTATGAGGAAGAGGAAGTAATCAAAGAAGTATGAGAAAGAGGAAGTAATCAAAGAAGTATGAGGAAGAGGAAGTAATCAAAGAAGTATGAGGAAGAGGAAGTAAAAACAAGTAAGAGGAGGAAAAAGTAGTACAACAAATGAAGCAGTAAGAAGAGGAGGAAGTAATACAAGAAGTAAGAGAAGATAAAGTAATAAGAGATGGAAGAAATACGAGAAATAGAAAGTAATAACAGAAGGAAGGACTACTAAAAGGAACATGAGGAAGAAGGGTAGGATATGATAATAATGCACAGTGAAGTGAAATAGCAATACATAATAATACTAACGATTGACACTGAAAGCAATACAGTTGACCACATTAGTTTGTATCCAAGTCATTATCTTATGTATGGAAGGAAACATAGTGTGATTGACTTACATGAATAATTTCCTATAAAATCGTTAATTGGTCATAATATTTAACTACCGCATAAGCAATTACACATCTATTTCAATCATACTCATATTCCTTTCATGTATTAAATCATGGAGTGCATACACTTTAATGTGACCAACTTTATATATTCCTAAAGCTACAGTCCTTTATTTATTAATTATGTTTTATCCTAACTTAGGATTTTATTTTATTTTATTGTTTTTATGTTATTTGTATTTATTTATTTGTTATATTATTTGTATTGTATTTCTTAATTAGGATTACAATGGTAGAAACAGAATAATTATCTACTTTTATTTTCGGAACTCCTTTGACAAAATATACCATCACAGGCTAATATCGCAAGTGATTGCACATTTATACGGTAGTGAATGCACAGAAAGTTACAGGGTAGGATTTATTTATTAGCGAATTAAATTATGTATTCATTATGGTTTTAGTTTCCTCCCTAGACCTTCATTAATCTTAATACATTAACCTCAAGATCCTCCATCGAGATAATTTGTTATATTTTTCGGTAGAAAAACGTTCCGGCCAAAGGCAGGTTCCTCCAAAATGAAATGGGATGAAAGGTTTTATAATCGACAAACTAATGGAGCGAATGTCTTAAAATCTCAAAACTGATCAAGCTAAACTTGAGGTAGAAGGGAGTCCAGAAAAAGCAACTACCTCCCCCTTAACAACAGATAGATAGCAACAGCCTAATTGCATTTGACCCTAATGGAGCTACACTTGGATCACTACGTGGAAATTACAATAACTACGAGTAGGTGTTGGTAATCCTGAAAGAGTTGAATAACTATTGATGGCTAGGGTAGGCTGATTGATCCCAGCCATGGTAAGCTCCACTCCAGTTGTGGAAGTGAAGAGTGATTGATGCATAGTGGCCAAGTAAATCCAAAGTCAAATTGTTCATTGTTGGTAAATTATCCAAAAACATTTGTCAAAAAACTGAATTTAGGTGTTTATTTGATCAATGTCCTATTGTTCTCCAACAGTACGTATAGAACCAGAGCAGAAAATCCAGAAATTATATTATAAATTGTTAGGAGATAGTTTAGTTGGACGCCCTGGAGCCTTTATAAACTAGAGGTGGGATGTCGTGAGTTTCCTTCTGGCTGTGTACTGAGCTAAGTATTTGATACTCACCCTCAGGATCTACACAAGTTAACTACAATAGAAGACATCAGAGACATTGTAGAGCCATTTGCACGTAAATACTAGCTAATGATCAACGTGAGCTATAGGTAATATACTTGTTAAGGGGAGATGGTTAGTTTTCTGGCTCCCCTATTCCCTCATGTTAAGGCTTATTAGTTTTGAAATTGTATGACGTTTGGCCCATTAGTTTGGCTATTTTAAGAACTTTTGATCCTTTTTTGTTGTTCTAGTTGAAGACTTTTGTGCCATTTAGGTATCAATATTTTTTCCTGGCGAGCAATAGCGATCCTGTAATTTAGGAGGAACTAGTCTTTAGCCGGGACATCATTCTACCGAAAAATATACAAGTTTATCTAGAAGGAGAATCTTGGGGATGTTTTCTTAAGCTTGATGGAGGTCTAGGGAGGAAACTAAATCAATCATATATAAATGTATAAATGGACGAATAAATAAACGCAACCCCATTAATGAGAATAATAACCAGAGCTGCTCCAGTAACTCTTCATTCCACATACACTTATACACTGTACATACAACCTACTTTATAATACATAAAGGACTCAGCCACCGAGGTGAGGTACAAAGTAGGTTGTTTTCCCTGCGATAATAAGCTGGTCGTGTAGTGAACTCCTGAAGGGGGCCCACCTCGTGTTTTTTTCTCTCTCTCTGGGTTGTATCCATTCGGCCCCATGCAGCCTACTGTTTTAAGACGTTTATCCCCATCAAGGTGTCGATTTTTTCCTGGCGAGCGGTAGCGAGCCAGCATATTTTTTAAATGTTTTCAACAGCAGTCTAAATTTGTACAATAGAAAAATGTCTCTGGCGAAGCCAGATTTCTCCATATAATGCTGGCGAGCGATAAATCGACACCTGAATAGGGATAAACATCTTAAAACAGTAGGTTGAATGGGACCGAATGGATGCAAGTCAGAGAAAGAGAGAACAGGAGAGAAAAAAAGCAGTTCACCCCCCTTAAGGAAAATAATGAATGTCATAATTTTACGCTCTAAAGGTTAATATGCAGCTTAGTAAATCGAGACTCTTTTGGATAGATGATAAAGAGTCTAAGCTATTTAATCTATTGAGAGACTTAGCTACCAAACTTGTTTAATAGTTCTTGGTAACTTTTATTGGTAACTCATAGACAGTTACACCAACACATTGATGTATTTAAGATAGCTTTATTATGTGGACGTCCTTCTCCCTTGTATTTATCCCCATTAGTTTGTCGATTCTAAGACATTTTTGTGCCATTTAGTTATCTATGTTTTCCTGGCGAGCGATAGCGAGCCTGTGATTTAAGAAGAACCAGCCATCGGGCCAGGACATTTTTCTACCGAAAAATGTACACATTTATCTCGAAGGTGGGTCTTGGGGGTATTTTCTTAAGCTCGATGGATGTCTTGAGAGGAAACTGAAAATAATAAAGAAATCAATAAATAAATAAACTAATAAATACAAATCTCCGCTTAAACTGGTGAATGGATTGTAATATGTGAATTATAATAACGTTTATTGAACTAAACGTCATATGTGTTATGTAGTAAGAAGTCAATTTTGAAGATATTCAACATAATCATATTTCTAAGCTCTTTCAAAATCCAATATAAAATGGGCCATACCTTGAACAAACTTCTCTTAAAAGTTGAACGATTTAAGAGGAGATTATTGTTTGCATTTTTTTTTCATTCAATTATTTTTTAGTTTCCTCCTTAGACCTCCTCAAGCTTAAAAACAATACCCCAAGACCCCGGTTCGAGATACGTTTGTGCATTTTGCAGTAGAAAAATCCCCGGCCAGAGGTCGGTTCCTCCTACAATGTAGGCTCGATATTGTTCGCCAGGAAAACATCGACATCTAAATGGCACGAAAGGTTTTAATATTGACAAAGAAATGGGGAGGAAGGTCTGAAAATCGCCAAAGTAATGGAGCAAATGCCTTAAAATGTCAAAACTAATGGGGCTAAACATTAGGGAGAAGGGGGTCCAGAATACATCCCTATAAATAACTCCTCTACAAAGCAATTTAAGAATAAGATAGACAGTCTTTTGCACACTAGGTGATGAGTGTGATTTACTTTGAAATGTATTCTTCTCTTTTATAGTATCGCCTTGAAATGAACGGCACTTTCTGGCTATTATATGACAAATTTATTTAGATTAGAAAGGGTACATGTAAGTCAGAGGGTTAATGTAGATAGTCTTTACCATTACAATTCCCACAGATCCTTCCTAAACTGAATGAAATCGTCTAATGATAACCCGAACAAACTCTCAAAATTGGTCATAATCTTCAAAGAGTTAATAAGGGACATTTCTTAAAGCTTTCTCTGTCTCCAAAATGTATA
Organism: Paralithodes platypus; assembly: GCA_032716605.1. Taxonomy (NCBI): domain Eukaryota; kingdom Metazoa; phylum Arthropoda; class Malacostraca; order Decapoda; family Lithodidae; genus Paralithodes; species Paralithodes platypus. The sequence goes on along the minus strand of CM064567.1, from coordinate 25,518,069 downwards.
TAGTTATTAATCCTGCTCATCCTTTCTCTATCTATCTATCTGTGTATTTATCTATCTACCGATCTGTCTATCTATTTGTCTAATTATCTATTTATCTATTAATATATAACTTTCTATGTACCTATTTATCTATCTGTGTATTTATCTATCTACCGATCTGTCTATCTATTTGTCTAATTATCTATTTATCTATTAATATATAACTTTCTATGTACCTATTTATCTATCTGTGTATTTATCTATCTACCGATCTGTCTATCTATTTGTCTAATTATCTATTTATCTATTAATATATAACTTTCTATGTACCTATTTATCTATCTGTGTATTTATTTATCGATCTAAATATCTACTGGTATGTCTATTCATCTATATATTTATATTTCATTTCCTATCTATCTATTTATTTATTACTATCTCACTTTCTATCTTTTATCTATATATCTATTTAGCTATATGTGTATCTAACCTCATCCTGCCCTACTCCTGCCACCATCACCACCACCAGCAGCAATATCGTTCAGTGGACATTTCCAATCATATACACTAAACCTTCCCGTTTCGCTCACCGCCACCCCAGTCCTGATTTCCGGCCCTTATCTCGGCGCCACATCTAAACCACCTTATCTTGCCTTATTTCCTTTATCATGCCGGCTCACTGGCCGCCGGGAACGAGGCGATAGCGATACAAAAAATACTGAAAATCGTCAGAGAGAAAAATAATTTAGTCACCAACAGAATATTACTGATGTTGGACGAAAGAAAACGGGAAGCCCTTGGATGTTTCGGGCGATCCGCTAAGCACAATCAAGATTTATATATTTATTATTATTATTCCTCGGCTGTTATCGTCAACAATGGCCTGGCAGAACATGAGGTAAACTTTTTTATAATATTAATCAACTACATTACTTCATCTTCAGGCTAGTTTCCGATCCCAGTGCATAAGATCTAGGAAATGTTGCTGAACAAATGTGACGATTAAAGCTGTCATATGACAGCTCCTTAACTAACACTCATAATTTTTGGGGTGAGGTGTGTGTGTGTGTGTGTGTGTGTGTTTTTACCTAAATGTATTTACCTAATTGTATTTTACATGATTGAGATTACTCTCGTAGTGTCCCATCAGCCTTTAACTTATCATATTTTGCTTTAAAAGCTTGAATACTTTGTGCGCACACTAGGTCGTTCGGTAACTCATTCCACTTCTCAACCATTATATCTGGAAAACCAAACTTCCTACCATCTTTCCCAGCTCTCCTCCTCAACAGTTTATAGTCATTTCCTCTCATCCTCCCCACCGCTGGCAAAAAAAAATAGTATGTTTGATCGATATATTCCTTTCTGTGAACACACCTAAATAAAGCTATCATGTCTCCCCTCTCCCTTCTCTGTGCAAGGGAGGGATCCCCAGGTGACACAGCCGGTACTCATATTGTAAGTTCTTTAACCCTGGCACCAATCTTGTTATCACACGCTGAATTTTCTCGAGCTTACTAATGTGTTTTTCATGTGTTGATTCCATACAACCACTGCATACTCCAGGCTAGGCCTCAATAACTGTGTTATTAATATGTCCACCATTCTTCATTTAGGAATTTAATCGCTACCCTAATATTAGCCCACCAGGAATATGCCCTCTTTACCAAGTTGTTGATGTGGTCACCGGGATTTAACCTCCTGTTGACTACAACTTCTAAGTCTTTTTCCTTCTCTGACTTTTGCAACCTTATACAGCCCATACTGTACTCCCCATGGGGTCTTCCCTGGCCGTCTCTCATCTCCATCACGTGACATTTATCAATGGTGAACTCCATTGTCCACACTCAGCTCCATTCATACAGCTTATTGATGTCATCCTGGAGTATTTTACACCTACCTAAGCCTACTTAAAGCAATTGTTATCAACCACTGTACTCACTAATTTTGCGTCATCGGCGAACATATTAGTATAGCTGCTAGTTCCAAGAGGCAGATAACAAATATATATAAACTAAAAACATCACCTGGGCCAACACTGAGCCCTGGTGCACTCCATTTGTCACATCACTCCATGATGAATATTTCCCTCTTATTACGGTTCTCATCTTTCTTCCAGTCAAGAAATCCTTAATTTTAATTTTAAGAGTTCTTTTGTGATTCCTCCACATAATTCAAGTTTAACCCGTACAGCCCCAGCGACGCGCCTGACGCGTCAGCGATGTATGTAACGCACAGCCCCAGACACGCGCCTGGCGCGTCACCCGAAATGCGCCGACCGTAACCTCAGGTGTAGCCACTCAAGAGGGCTCAGATTTGTATGGGAACTGTGTACGTATCCCACGCAACCGTGCCGATGGTTGAAAACTCTCAAAGTCCATGTGCGTGCGCGTGAGCGCGCAATAACCTGGTTTTTTGGGGTAATTGCCTTCAATTTTTTACTCTTGTAAAATACGTTTTCGGGGGCTCTGTAGGACCATTCTTTAAGCTTTTTGAGCGGTTTTTCGTGGTTTTTCCTTCATTCCTAACCCATTCGCTATTGTTTCTGGAATAAAACAATTTTTTGAAAACCGGCCGGGTTCTGGTGAACAAACCTTACAAAACTAGCCGGGGCTGGACGGGTTAAATAGAAGCCTTTCATGGGGTACCTTTTCAAACGATTTTTTAAACTCTAAAAATACACAATCTGCCTCTCCTTCTCATTTTTGTATTATTTCAATCACTCTGTCATAGAAGCTCAGCAAATTTTACACACACAACCTATTCGACCTAAAACCAAACTGACAGTCCGATAGTAAATGGTTCTCCTCGAGGTGACACATCCAAAATGTTCTGATCAATTTCCCAAGCAGTTTTACTACAACACTTGCCAATGACACGGGTCTGTAGTTATTTGTATCTTCTTTCGGTCCTTTGTTGTATATCGGTATGATATCGGCAGCCTTCCACACCTCAGGTAGCTTGCCTTGGGACAAATATTTGTATACACATTTCTGTGGGAAATCTTACTTACTCTGCATATTCTCTTAACAGCCATCCTGAAATCTGAACCGGCCCCATAGCCTTTCTATTATTTAGTTCTAACATGCTGTCCCTTACTTCATCTTTTCTTATTATTTTATTTGTCATTAGCATGACTGGTCTCTGTATTGAATTCCTGTAAGCATCATTTACCATGTGTGTGTGTGTGTGTTGGGCGCGGGGGGGGGGGGGGGGGGGTGAGCGTTTATTGAAAGAATCACACTTATCCGGTCTTGGTATCCTAACCAATATTCCTAGACAAACCCTAACTTTGTCGTTGGTACTTACAAACCCTTTGCCAAATTCCTAGCCAGTTTATAAGAAACGCTAGGTGTTGCAATTGAAACGCGAAGTACTGGAGCATATAATAGTACTCTTGTGGCATGTTGAGTGTATGTGTATGTGTATGTGTATGTGTATGTGTATGTTGAGTGTAAGAGAAAGACTGGGAAAATTGTGTATGTGTATGTGTATGTGTATGTGTATGTTGAGTGTAAGAGAAAGACTGGGAAAATTGGTTCACTTTTGGGTAAAATAGTTGGATAGAAAAGAGGTGAGAATGTGTTGAAAGGGGTTGAAGAGAGAGAGAGATGCAACATTGCATCGTGTAAAGAATGCTTGTAAAAAAATAGTAAGAAAAGGCGAGTTGATGAGACAAAATGCTTTTGACTCTACCTTTTTGAGAACATTCGAACAGTACTTAATACATGAGTTCATTGTACCCCTGCATAGAGCAAGAGGCTGTGCCTTAGTAAAAGAACCCACAGAACGATTGAGCACACCTAACTTCTGGGAAGCTGTTTTAGCAAGAGTGGAAATATGGTCTTTCCATGAAAGGTCAGAGGAAAAAGAGACACCAAGAATATTGAGAAAGGATGATTTGTACGTTGTTGAAGAGTAAGGGGTAGTTGTGTGGACGACTGTGATGGGTAGCTAGGTGGAGAAATTGAGTTTTGGAAACATTGAAAACAACAAGGTTATATCTGCCTCAACAGGAAATAGTTGATCAATCAGAAGATAGGTGTACTATGGTCTCATCACATGAGTGTGAAGTGACTGCATGGAGGCTCGCTGTGAAAAGCTTACTGAATAGTGTAAGGTAGAGTCATCTGTATAGTAGTGGATATGACTAGAGGTGCAGTTGAGATGATCATAATAGATATTAGAAACAGAACTCGCGATAGGGCAGAACCCTGAGGAACAGAGTTAGGTTTAGGAAGTGAGTGATGTCCATCCACAGCCTCAGCTATGGAACAGTCGGAAAGAAAATTGGAGATAAAGGCACAGATATGGGGATAGAAACCAAAAGATGTAATTTAGAAACAAGAGATATGTGCCAGAGTCTATCAAAGGATATAGATATATGTCTATTGCAAGAGAAAATGTCTCCTTGAAGTCCCGAAAGCAGGGTGTCAAACTGATATGCTAGGATATTTATGGTCTTTGTGGGTCTCATTCAACAGGAAGTAGTACAATTAAGTGGTATACAACTACGAATATATACAAGGAAATCAAGTTATACTAATAGTAGAAAATAGGATTTTATTCACAGGACGGAATAACACAAGAAAATACATACAACATCAATACACAATAAAGTCCAAGCAAGAGAATAACATAAATGAGTAGCGAGGTATATCTGGAGTCTACACGTGGTCTAGGGCGACACCTGATCAAGTTTACTCTTAAATGTGGTGACCCTAAATTATAGAAATAATTCAACACATGGTCAATTAGATTATATATATGCTTATGGTGTTTGAATAGAATAACAACTTTTAAAGATTACCAAAAAGACAAATGGTTATTTGTGTATTTGATAGATTTACTACTATTTTTTAGGATCGCACTATTTGGATATCTACACACAGTATTTTAGTTTCTCTTTCATACCAACTTTGGCTATATTCTGTATTTTAAGCACGGTATGTCCTCTGAGACGGAATTTTCTTTCTCATGAATAATTATATACTTTATGAGTACAAATTTATGCTTCACGGGTGCTGGAATGAAGTTAACTAAATATATTATTACTCTCAACGACGTCGGTACAGATTAGGTTCGATCGTGGTACGTATAGTATAATAATATAATTAGGCAAGGATAAGGGATGTGTTGTGTTACCTGAAGGATTTGTATGCATTTAACAAAATTGGGACTCTGCGAAAAAGAGACAAATTTATACTTATTCAAACACAACATATTTTCCTGGTGTCGAGGGCGGGGAAACAGGACTTCTGGTATCCTGGAGAGGTAGGGTGGTTTCACGGACAGGTTTCTCTCTGCATGCAGGGGCCAGCTGTCTTCTTTCTTCTCTGTCCTGGGACTCACAGGGGAAAGGTAATGGACCGCAATCCCAAAGAGGTACCCAACTACTCCGATCAGCAGGCAATGTAGCGGTGATTCTCAGGAACGAATTGTTACCCTGGTTAGTTGCACATGTCATTATTCTAGCATCGAGCATATAATTACCCGTAGTAACAAACTTAGGAGACCTAGTATCGAACTTAGGCTGGGATGCAGTTGAGTTACCTGAAGAGCTCGCTTCGTGCCTAGAGTTGGAGAAGCGTTTTCTCTCACTTTTTCTGCCAAAGTCACGGCTCTTCCTGGTAAGTTGGGATCTTCTCCTCCTAGGGCAGCAACTCCATTGATGGTTTCCCTTTCTCTTTGATGGTCCTGATGAGAGAGCACTTATAGGTGTGAACCTATAGCGGCTCGCTTGGTGTAGTGACTAGCGTCTCGGACTTCCACCCAGAAGGCCCGGGTTCGCGCCCACGCTCGGCGCATTAAAGATTTTTCACAAGCACTGAGTCGTTACCATCCCTCATGAGCAAAGGGATGGGGTAGTAGTACAGGACCCCAATGGAAATACGCCTAATCGGCCTTATTGAGCTATCCTTAGCTAGCTTAGCATGCGCTAGCTTTAAGAACTATTATTATTATTATTATTATTATAACCCTGACCTGAATCCTCATGGTCGGAATGCTCTCTAGGTAAGGCTTGTGAGTGGTTGATATTTCCTTTCACATTCTCGCTCCTGGGCTGCTGTTGTTATCGTTGTTGTTGTTGTTGTTGTTATTGTTGTTCCCTAAGCTGCCTGGCCGAACAGCCCCGAGTCCCTGAGAAAGGCCATGGCCACGATCGGGCTTTCCCACAGAGCTCTCATTGAGTGTAGATTGTGTTGTTGCCGTAAGTGGTTGTGTGAAATGAAGTCTTCTATGATGTGTTTAATGGTATGGGGTGCTGTGTTACATCCCGGGCAGGCGTCGACAACGGAGTCATCCAGTCTCTTCTGATAGCTCAGGAGAGCTGGATGGTGTCCGCATCTCAGCCTGGCCAGGTGGACTCTGTCCTCGCGAGGAAGGGAGGATTCGGAAGGATGGATTTCGGGAGGTCGTGCATGCAGCTGTGTGTTGTCTGTGAGTGAGTGGATGGATCGGTGAGAGATATGAGTATGGATGTGCTTCTGGAAGTTGGTTCGGGGTGGGCAGGGAGGGAGAGAGGACAATAATTGTGTGTGATACCGTGTGCTGGGTGTTGTTTTGATATTTCTTGGTGTCTGTGGGTGTGTTGCCATGTAGTTTAGTGGGTGGTCTTGGTTCGTGGAGGCTGCTGCCAGGAATTGAGTGCCTCTCATGTCCAGATGGTCTTTGACTTTGAGGATTTTGGTTTCTAGATGTAGGTGATCTGTGGGTGCAGTAGCTGTGCAGCCTGTAATGATCTTCAGGGCTTTGTTTTGAATAGTCTGTAAGGTCTTATGATGTGTTTCAGCTAGGTTAGAAGCCCAGGCTGGGCTTGCATATTCCATCACTGATCTTATGTATTGTTTATATACTGTGGTGGTAGTTTCTTTGTTGTGTCCAAATTTTGTGTGAGCAAGTGACCTGAGGGCGTTAAGTCTGGGTGTCAGTTTCTTTTTAATGTTTGTGGTGTGCTGTTTGAATGTCATATGAGTATCATATGTTACTCCTAGGATTTTGGGTGTGTGTGTATGTGTTAGGGGTGTGTTGTTTATGGTGAGTTGAGGGATGTATTCGTGTTCTCCTGTCCAACTTGTGAGCAGGGTTGCGGTGGATTTGGCTGGGGCTAGATTAAGTCTGTTTGTAGTGCACCAGCCATGTAGTGTGTTGAGATAGGGTTGAAGGAGATCTGTTGCTCTGTTTGGGTCATGGTGTGTGCATGTGAGTGTTATGTCATCTGCATAGGAGGCTAAGTTTATTTGGGGCGTATTGGCTGTATATCGTGCATGTACAGATTGAAGAGTGCGGGCGATAGGACGGATCCTTGTGGGACTCCGTTTGGAAAGTTTCTGATTTTAGATGACTGACCGGCAAAAGATACGTGTGCACATCTGCCTGCTAGGAAGTTGGCCAGCCACCATTTTGTGTTGTTGTGCATGTTTGTGTTGTAGATTTTGTTTGTTAGGTTGTGGCGGGGGATGGCATCGAAGGCTTTACTAATGTCGAGTGTGGCTAATAGTGATCTGTGTGGTGGTCTAGCTGAGTTGATGCCGTCGAAAGCTCTTTGTGTAAGGTCTGTGAGAAGAGTGTTTGTGGAGTGCAGTGGCCTAAAGCCATGTTGTGTTGGAGCTAGGGGTAGGTCAGGTGTAATTAGTTGTAATACTAGGCGTTCCATGACTTTGGAGGGGGAGCAAAGGAGTGTGATGGGGCGGTGCGAGGAGGGTAGCGTGGGGTCTTTGTTGGGTTTGGGGAATGTGATGATGATACCATGCTTCCAAATGTCTGGTGTTGTGTTGTGTGAATAGCTGTAGTTTGATATGTTAGTGAGTGCTTGTATGCCTTGTGGTCCCAGGTGTCTGAGGTATATGTTGCTTATGTTGTCTAGGCCACAGGCGGGTGAGTGCTTGAGATTGTTGATGATATGCTTTGTCTGGTGATTGGTGAAGGGTGTATAGTCAGGGTCTGTGGGGAATTGTCTCTTACGTTGGATGACACGTCGGTTGTCTTTGTGAGGTTTTAGGTGGCTGACATGTGAGAAGTGATTGATGAGAGTGTTTGCTTGTTGTTTACATGAAGGAGTAGAGTCTGTTGTTGTGATTGCAGCATGTGATTGTGTTGTGTTGCTGTTGGAAAGTGTGATGCTGTTTAGTGTTTTGTAGAGTTTTTTGGGGTTTGTTTTGTGATCAAGTGTTTGTAGGAAGTTATTCCAATTTAGTTTTTGTTGTTCTTGTATTTTGTTGTTAGTTTGGGTGTTGAGTGCTTGAATTTGTTGTGTGATGTCTTGTGTGTGGGGTGCTGGGGAGTGTTTCAGTATGTCGCGTTGTTACGTCCTGGGATATATAAACACTGGGCTCTTTCTATTGGACTAGGTATGCGGCAACAAGCAACAACGGAAAACGCTAGATCCAACCCTTATCTATAAACCCAGGCAACAAACCACCCTAAACCGTCAAGAGTCCTGCCTGGACAACAAGGTATCCTATGACTCGGTTACAGGGTGCACACACTATAGACTGCTGATTGTCAAGCAGGCTATATAAAAGATCACACAATTAAGTTGACTTAAAGCTTCAAGGAAAAGATAGATAACGGAATTAAATTGCAGAAACAATTTAATAACAAACTAGAAGAAAGTACATTTAACGTTACGTTAATTAATACAACTAATCACCCCTGCGTGAAAGAAGGTGAAAGCAAAGTCCTCAAAACATCGTACAGGTAGACAAGATGCAGGTTTCTAAACTGCATGCGGCTACTGTAGGATCTGATGCTTTGCAAAGAAAGTAAGTTACGGATTTAGAGAACTCTTATCTCATAAGCAGGAATAGATACTAGTTATAGGCCATACAGTGTATAATGGCATAGGTATAATTAAATAAAGGCAGCCACTCGCAACATAACCACATACAGGTGTGCTTCTCACTCTTAGTCAGACAAGCCTGCTCGGACAGAGTCTCTAAGCCACACCCTGATTCACAATGCTCACAACAACGGTAAACTGTGGCACAATAACAAGCATGCAGAAATAATAAACCCCTAGCTGTTAATCTTCCAGGTGGCAGAGGTCTAGCCGGAAGGATATAGGCTTCGGATACCCGGGCTGAGCCACCTGCTCTAGCCTAGGGATGTTCCCAAGTCTGTGCACCAAATTACTCTAATTGAAAGGGTGCTCTCTTGAGAGACTCAGATCCCAAGTATCTGACTCTCTCCTGGCGACCCTAAAACAAACGCAAGATGTGCTAGCGCAGTGCTGAGTGGACTAGGCAAGGGCCCTCACACAACACAACACTAGATACACAGGCACACAGACAAGAAAATGCCCCCAGACTCCCACGGGTATCCTAGTAAAGTCGTGCAGGTCCACAGGACTCGCACCAGCAGACTTAAAGGATCGCAAAAAAAACTCCCCTCCGGTCTAGCCCCTGCTCACCTGCCACAAGAACACACTAGCAAGCATGAAACCACCAAATATGAGACAACAAAAAAGCTTCCTAGGTCTCATTAACAATTACATCTCTGCATAAGGCCCAAAATCCTATCTAATTATCTGAGAGCTCGTAGTTAATACAATAATAGATATAAGGTCTATCAAGGGGATGGGATAATTAAATAGATTGGTGAAGTAGTGGAAAGAAGGTATACAAAGTAAGAGAGAAAGTTTCTAAGTGGGGTTGAGAGGGATAGATATCAAGGGGGTCCGAAAGGTACGACAGTGAGGTGAGCTCTGAGTCTTGAATCTGTCTGGACCCCACCCTAGGCATGCGAAATACATCCCATGCTTGGCAACACTCAACACCGTTGCCGGGTCAAAATCCTCTACCCCTTGCGTGAGTCGAAACTAAGCCTAACGTTGCGATCAAATGGCAACATCAGGCTCGTCCCAAGCTAGACTCTCCTTGCCCGCGCAAAGCAACGTCCCCCAGCCGGTCTCTCTCTCCCGCTCGTCTCCTCCCACTCTCACTAGACTTACATCTTATATATTATAATGAAACAATCAACTATCGAGAATAAAATATACTAAGATGCGTTGGTTAAGAATAAGGGCAGCTTCAAGCTGTGAAACAACATAAGAATATCCCAGACATTAGTTACATTGTCGTAGGATATATACTAAGGAAAAGCCGGCCGGCCGGCTGCCGCCAGCCGGTTTCTAAACGGCTGGGCAGCCGACACTCGCGCATGCCCGCACGTGGCTACTATGCAGGAGCGTCACACCTCCCCCAAGATATAAGACACTTGACTAAGTTCTTCATATCTAACAGAAAGCTTCTCATAGTACCACACACTGTTGCGACACAAGGCACTATATATAAAAAAAATAAAGACTGTTGCACTGCACCGAGCAAGTTCAACTGACTTAGCGACAATAAGCGAAAACATTCAACTTAGATACTGCTACAACATCTTATACAAAATTCTACACGTTATAAAAATAAAGAGTTTTTATAAGGTTTTCTGCTTTTTTAATTTGTTTTTTTCGGCTGAACTACAGTGACAGCCTATTTTCCTCCACTCTCAACACACACTGACTGAACGGCGAGGGTTCTCCTGCAACCAAACCCTCCCGTGACAAACAATCAGCCAAAACATTATCAGTGCCCTTAGCATGCCACACATCCAACTTGTGTCCCGGCAGCAAAACAACACCTGGCACTGATAAACTGCCCAGTTCATCACAAGACTGGCATTTCTCTTCGCTCTTTCCGGCAACGGGGCCTGCCAATAACCTTTCACTAGTTCTACCTTCGTGATAGGTGATGCAGCCCCGAGGCGGTCTATGGTGTCGTCAACTCTCGATAAGGTATAGGCGTCTGTCAGGGATAATGCACACACACTCTCACAATCAACACACTCACTGATCTTGCCACTTAACACAGGTTGCAAAGTTACAGGGAACGACCACTCACGACATTCCTTATCCCTCAGACCCTTCGTCAACACGTAATCCAGCTCTGCTTGCACCACAGGCTGTCGAGCAGGATTTATACGGTAGGGAATTAAACTGATCTCCAGCCTGCATGTCGGATTCTACCCCGTACATCAGGCCTGGAGAAGCAACAAACATGCGGATGCACTGCCACAGCCTAGTAAACAACTTATCTCACAGAATAACAATCCTAGTGCCCTTCCACAATCCAGCCGAGACCGCAGCTTCTAACCTGTAGTCTCCCTCCTTCTCCACCTTCGTCCCTAGAACAGCCAGGTCATGAGAGGGACAATCAGTACCACCTGTGCAGTCTCTCCCATAGTTCATTATGGCTAAGGCTTCCCCGCCGATACCGTACATGCACACCCCCGCATTCCTTACGACTACATCTGCCTGCGCAGCATCACCGCTTTTAGCGACATGGCCAGATACAGTCGGTCTATGGTAGGGCTGTTGCAATTGACTAGAGCAGCATTGGGAGGCTATGCGACGACTGGGCACTTCTATGCCACAGCCAACCTCACCAATCTGCTCAAAGTCCTCCTTTTGACCACCACCCTTGGCAGCGATGGGTCGACCCTGACCTGGCAACCATGCCAAAGCCTCGTCGCCCACCTTGAACCACCGAAACAACGAGGCTAACGGTCTTTCAACATCCACGTGACCTGCCCGCGGAACATCTTGCACCGCCCGAGTTGTGAGGCTCAGGGGCTCGGCACGACCAGTGGGGTATGAACTGAGCTGGTGCTGGAGCGCTGCACACTGCTGCTCAGGCAGGTGCTCTAGCACTTCCACAGCCACCAGACTCGTGTCCCCCGCCCACTGCCTTGCCGAGACATGACAATCCCTACTCTCCTCCACCTGTGCCCTACTGCCCCCCTCTCCTTCTCCACCTTGGCCACTGCAGACCAACGCAGGGACAGTAGGCTGCTCAGGTGGTTGCCTCACAAACTCCTCCAACAGGTTCACATGACATGTTTCCCCGTCCTCGTGTTTGATCTCGACAGCACCATTACCACACTTCTGAACTTCCGGATCCTCCAACTGCAGTTTACAAATATCTGAGGGAACCGACCTGTCTAGATGCTTCCGAAGCAACCCAAGTCCTCCCCCAATATCAAACTGAGCAACCCTTTTTTCTCTCCGTGTGTAACGTTGCTGCCTCGGAGTCTCTTCCTGCCCTACCTCCTCACTAGCTGTGACAGGTCCTGGGGCCTCTCCAGACTCTAACATAGGTGCCAATAATGAGTCACCAAGAAACACTGCCGGCTCAAAACTCTCCAATAGACCAACACTTCCCGTTTTCTTGTGACCTTTCCTCCGCGGTTTGATAGACTCAGGTGGTGGCTGCAAGGCTCCGGATGTCTGAGAATGCGTCACAACACACGCCATGGTTTGTACGCTACACTTCTCAACCCACTCCTGTTCCTCTCTACTAACGTCGGCCGCCTTCTCGGCAACGACCAAGGGTGAAACCTTAGAAGCAGGCACCGCAAAGTCGTTGCCGAGGAGGAGGTCGACGCCCCCAACAGGCAAGTTCTCTACAATTCCGACATCCAGCTCCTTCGCCACACCACCCACCTCCAGCTCCATCCGCACCAGTGGGTAGGACTTCGTAGCATTGATCCCCTGAACTACCACCACCCGCGTTAATCGGCCTACCAGTAAAGTTCTTTAACAAGGTCTGAGAAGCCCCAGTATCACGCAATAGCTTAACTCCTCGCCTTTCGCCAGCCCACCTCACAAAACCATGCCCTCTATGACCCCCAAAGACGTCGCAGACAGGGTTCGAGCCTTCCGGACTCTTGAACACAGGCTGTGTCCCAACCTCTGACGAACTACCCTTGGCAAACTCAGAAGATATAGGCGACACCCCTATGCTGCGGACCAATGACACAACCTTGTTTGGTGGCTTGTTCGGACAAGCATTTGCAAAGTGACCCTCCTTGTGACATGCAAAGCACTCTTTACTCTTTGGTTTCCCTTGGGAGTGGGAGGTACCATTAGACTTCTTATACGGGACGGTATTTGGTTTATGTTCAGTTTTATTGTCAGTGCTACATGGTTTTGTGTATTGATGTGTATCAAAATTCTTGGGAGGGGGAGGGGTACGATCCTTTGCACCCGACTCACTCCTAGCTGCTGCTTCGCACCCTCGAATTAATGACAGTCGGAGGTCAGCCATTTCTGCTGCCTCCTGGAGAATTCTAGGATTTGTTTCCTTTATATTTAATGTTAAGTCCCCGCCTGTGCACTTAAAGAACTGCTCCAAGAGAACCAGCTCACTCAACTCCTCAAAAGTAGCTACCCTCTCAGAACGCAGCCAATGTCGTAGTGCATCAGACAAATCCCGGGCGTGTTCTAGGAAGATACTATCCTTGCCCTTAGTAACACCCCGAAACTTCAAGCGGTAAGTTTCTGGTTGTAACTCATAGGCCCGTAGTACAGCCTTCTTTAGCTCATCATAAACTACACAGGACTCTAAAGGTAGTGCATCATACGCTTTTAGCCCCTTTCCTAGGAGTCTTGATGAAACTAATGCTGCCCACTTTTCCTGAGGCCACTGGTGTTCCTGACACTTCTTCTCAAATCGCATAAAAAACTCAGTCACACATGATTCATCGAACACAGGAACCAGTTTAAGCAGGCGCGACAATGATTGGTCCCGATGTCTGTTACCTCCCCCAATATTTCGCCCTGTTACCTCCACTCGAGATCTCTCCAGCTCCCTGTCGGCCCGATACCTAGTAGACTCTGCCTGCAGTTCAGCCTCTCGTATAGCTGTTCTCTCTGCAGCCTCAGCCTGCACACTAGCCTGTCTTTCGGTAGCCTCAACCTGAGCTCTAGCAACTTCAGCCTGCACACTAGCCTGTCTCTCGGCAGCCTCAACCTTGGCCATCTCAAGCCGAAACAACAAATCTGGAGTCAACCCTTGAGGAGGGGAAGGTGCATTTAATGGAGAGGGTCCCTGTGATTGAATTCCACACTGCCATTGACCATCAACTTGGGGGTATGTACTAAATTCAGGCACCCTGACGTTTGATATGGGGGTAGAGTGGAGGGGGGGCTGGGGACCGGGGCCCCCAGTCGCCTCTCCACCCAGGTCTCTCCCTTCTAAACCCAATATCAAAGTCCTCAGCTGATCTTTCCTCATGCCACTTAAACCCTGGTGACCTGCCACACACTTTAAGCCATACTTATTCAGCTTCAACACCCTGGCAGCGGTAAGGGGCACCTCTAAAAATCTTCTAGCACCCTCCTCGCTATCGACTAGCCACTCCACAGGTCTTTCTCCCTCCGAGCCTGTATCGTGACCTGACACATCACTGTGTTCTGATGTATTAGACATGTTTGTATACTGCAGTAATTATCACGGTTATAGAATGTCCCTTATCTCCTATGCAAGTATGTATATACTAATGTTGTTTAAAGTCTTTAATGTGTTATATTGGTTGCTCCCAAAAAAAAAAACTATGTCCACTGTATTCCTCTAATCATAAGGAATTTCAAAACAAATGACCACTATATTCCTCTGTTCAGTAAATCCTGGCAAGGTCGCCATTTGTTACGTCCTGGGATATATAAACACTGGGCTCTTTCTATTGGACTAGGTATGCGGCAACAAGCAACAACGGAAAACGCTAGATCCAACCCTTATCTATAAACCCAGGCAACAAACCACCTTAAACCGTCAAGAGTCCTGCCTGGACAACAAGGTATCCTATGACTCGGTTACAGGGTGCACGCACTATAGACTGCTGATTGTCAAGCAAGCTATATAAAAGATCACACAATTAAGTTGACTTAAAGCTTCAAGGAAAAGATAGATAACGGAATTAAATTGCAGAAACAATTTAATAACAAACTAGAAGAAAGTACATTTAACGTTATGTTAATTAATACAACTAATCACCCCTGCGTGAAAGAAGGTGAAAGCAAACAGTCCTCAAAACATCTTACAGGTAGACAAGATGCAGGTTTCTAAACTGCATGCGGCTACTGTAGGATCTGATGCTTAGCAAAGAAAGTAAGTTACGGATTTAGAGAACTCTTATCTCATAAGCAGGAATAAATACTAGTGATAGGCCATACAGTGTATAAGGGCATAGGTATTATTAAATAAAGGCAGCCACTCGCAACATAACCACATACAGGTGTGCTTCTCACTCTTAGTCAGGCAAGCCTGCTCGGACAGAGTCTCTAACCCACACCCTGACTCACAATGCTCACAACAACGGTAAACTGTGGCACAATAACAAGCATACAGAAATAATAAACCCCATAGCTGTTAATCTGCCAGGTGGCAGAGGTCTAGCCGGAAGGATATAGGCTTCGGATACCCGGGCTGAGCCACCTGCTCTAGCCTAGGGACGTTCCCAAGTCTGTGCGCCAAATTACTCTAATTGAAAGGGTGCTCTCTTGAGAGACTCAGATCCCAAGTATCTGACTCTCTCCTGGCGACCCTAAAACAAACGCAAGACGTGCTAGCGCAGTGCTGAGTGGACTAGGCAAGGGCCCTCACACAACACAACACTAGACACACAGGGACCCAGACAAGAAAATGCCCCCAGACTCCCACGGGTATCCTAGTAAAGTCGTGCAGGTCCACAGGACTCGCACCAGCAGACTTTACTTAAAGGATCGCAAAAAAAAACTCCCCTCCGGTCTAGCCCCTGCTCACCTGCCACAAGAACACACTAGCAAGCATGAAACCACCAAATATGAGACAACAAAAAAGCTTCCTAGGTCTCATTAACAATTACATCTCTGCATAAGGCCCAAAATCCTATCTAATTATCTGAGAGCTCGTCGTTAATACAATAAGAGATATAAGGTCTATCAAGGGGATGGGATAATTAAATAGATTGGTGAAGTAGTGGAAAGAAGGTATACAAAGTAAGAGAGAAAGTTTCTAAGTGGGGTTGAGAGGGATAGATATCAAGGGGGTCCGAAGGGTACGACAGTGAGGTGAGCTCTGAGTCTTGAATCTGTCTGGACCCCACCCTAGGCATGCGAAATACATCCCATGCTTGGCAACACTCAACACCGTTGCCGGGTCAAAATCCTCTACCCCTTGCGTGAGTCGAAACTAAGCCTAACGTTGCGATCAAATGGCAACATCAGGCTCGTCCCAAGCTAGACTCTCCTTGCCCGCGCAAAGCAACGTCCCCCAGCCGGCCTCTCTCTCTCCCGCTCGTCTCCTCCCACTCTCACTAGACTTACATCTTATATATTATAATGAAACAATCAACTATCGAGAATAAAATATACTAAGATGCGTTGGTTAAGAATAAGGGCAGCTTCAAGCTGTGAAACAACATAAGAATATCCCAGACATTAGTTACATTGTCATAGGATATATACTAAGGAAAAGCCGGCCGGCCGGCTGCCGCCAGCCGGTTTCTAAACGGCTGGGCAGCCGACACTCGCGCATGCCCGCACGTGGCTACTATGCAGGAGCGTCACAGCGTTGTCTGATGAGGTTTTGAATTTCTGGTGTGAAGTTGGGGTTGTGTCTTTTTCTGTTACCTCTTGGAATGTGTTTCTTGTCAGCGTTTTGGATAGTTTTATTGAGTACAGCATTGTTGATGTTAGTGATGGGTGTACTGTTTAGCGTTGTGAAGTGTTGTTCTGTCTCATTTGTGAAGCAGAAAATAAAAAGCGAGAAAAATATCAAGCCATCGCCAGAAATCATCAGTTCGAGCCCCTGGCATTCGAAACTTCAGGAGTCTTCGGCCCTACCACCCTTAAGATGGTGAATGAATTAGGCCGTAAAATCAGAGAAGTTTCAGGAGAACCCCGGGAAACCCTCTGGCTCAAGCAAAGACTAGGGATGGCTATCCTCCGGGGCAATGCCACCAGCGTCATGAGCTCAGTTCGACAGGACTGGGTCATGCCACTGTGTGAGGCCCGGGCAGGAGTGGTGTATCCGTAGTCTTTCCACAGTAGGGTAAAACAAAACATAAGCTTTATTTGTATGTAACATGTGTGATGCACATAAATAAAAGGGGATGTGTCGGATGGTTGAAAGCCACAGTTGCTCGCGCGTTTGGGGCTAGCAACACGTATTATGAAAAACATGTATCCTCCTTCATTCACTGTCCCCCCCTTCACTCACTCAACCCCACAATTTGCCGGAGGATAACAGGTTTTTCACAATATGTAGACGGAGGTCTTTTTAAAAAAAAAAAAAAAAAAATTGTGAATGCTTCCCAGTTAGCTCTTTTATAATTGGTGTATGTGTGTTTGTGGCTAGCTGGGGTGAGTCTGGTTTTGGTGGTGATAATGATCAGGAGGTGGTCAGAGCCTAAGGTTCTGACCACCCTCCAGGATGTTGTGGGGGCGAGTTCTGGGGAGCAAAAGGTGATGTCTGGAGATGATGGGTTATAGAGGGGTTGGTGAGGAATATGGGTATGTTGATGGATGTCGTTAAGGATGATGAGGTTATCAGTTTGGTTTTGTAGTACCAGCCCTCTGTCTGTGTCGGGGTTGTCGACAAACCAGGCCGACGTCTTGGCGTTGAAGTCACCACCCAGGATGATGTGTGGGGTGTGTGGGGTGTTTGTGATGTGTTGTAAGTGTGGTCTGTATTAATTTGGTACTGTAGGGGATGTTTGGGGTGGGATGTATGTGTTTATGATGGTTATGTTGGAGTTGTTGCCAGTGCGTATTTTAATTGACTGTATTTCTGTTGTGTTATCATTTGGGGGGAGGAGGGATTTGGTTTGTACACTGGTTACTATGTATGATATTTCTTTGTGTACCAGGGTGATGAGTCCACCGCCCCCGCCGACAGCCCGGTCTTGTCTGATGGTGGTGAAATTATGAAATGTGGGTGTTTTTTGTGTTGTGCGGAGTTTTGTTTCTTGTAAGATGGCAATGTGTATGTTGTGTTGTTTGATGAAGTGTGAGAGTTTGTGTTTCTTTGTGTTGATGCCATCTATGTTCAGTTGAAGAATGTTAATGTTATGTGTACGATGTAAGTTGGGTGCTGCTGCACGAGGATGGGGTGGGGGTGGGGGTGGGGGTGAGGGAGGGGCTGGGGGTTGGGATGGGTGAGGTGGGGGTGGGGATTGGGGAGCAGGAGATGGGGGTTGGAATGGATTAGGATGGGGTGTGGTGTGTTGAGTTGAGGATGTGGATGGTATGGGAAGGTTAGGTGGGTTAGGGAGGAGAGGTGGACGGGTTTTAGGGGGGGGAGTGGATGATAGGGGAAGGTTAGGAGGGTTGGGGAGGAGAGGTGGATGGGTTTTAGGTGAGGGATTTGACTGGGAGAGGGAGGGGCATGAGGAACAGGTCCAGGTGTTTGTGTAGTGTTTCTTGGAGGCAAGTGTTGTGCAGGTGAAGTGGGGCCAGTTCCCGCATGAATTGCAGAGAACTGAACCCTTAGTATGGCGACTCGAAGTGATGGATTTTGAGCAAGTTGGACATATGTATGTGTACGTTGGTCCTGGGTTGCTCTCAATGTCTCCGGCTAGAAGAAGTCTTCGAGAAATGACAGCCGGAAAGTCATTTCTCGGTGTAGGAAAAACTGTGTGATGTGTGTGTGTGATGTGAGAGGTGTGGAAATTCCCGGCGCGACCGAAGCCGCTCCAAGGACCCGTGCCCCCAGGGAGGGGGCAGGGGATGGTTGTGACGGTTTGGCTCCCGAAACTGCTCCCCGCGGCCGGCATCCGGTTTTCCTCCACTGGTCGTTGATTTTGTCTTCGGCCGTGGAGGATCGGCAGCCATACGTGGTTGGCAGCCTCGGGAGGTGGCCCCACGGCGTAGACGTCGCCACATCAGGACTTATCGTTGTTATAGGGGTTGCTTCCACTGCTGCTACTTTAACACTGGCCATAAGAGAACGAATATGAGAAAGAATATAGAAAAATGTACATGAAGTTGCATTTGTTTGGCTATTTTATCACTTCCAAGGACACAATAACAACTGTGAAGCATAAATATATCTATATAAATAGTAATGATGACTAAAAATAAGGAAAAGGTCTCTGCTCTGACACACTGCACGAAAGGAGGATGCCCAATAGTTAGTAAGAAACAGAGATCACCAATAGAGTTTCCTTCAAGGAAACTAATCTGGAGGTCTGAAAGTAGATTATGGGAAGACAAATGCTCAAATTTTTTAGGATTCATTTCAAACACTTTAGAGATGCAAGAAATTGGAGCAATTGGACGATAGATGGAGGGCTGAGAGCGATCACCCATTTTTGGGACAGGTTGAATGTAGGCACTCTTCCAGCAAGAAGGGAAGATATTAGGGGAAAGATAGACAAAAATGTCTGCTTCGGCAGGGAGTTAGCACAAAAGAACATATTCTGAGTAAAGCAGGAGGAACATCATCTAATCCGTATGCCCAGAGAGAACAGTAAGTACATCCTTATACGAGATTAAGATATTAGGCATAAGTCAGAGAGAGGTGGGTGAAGAGGAAGGAATAGTACCTTAATAATCCAAATTAGAGTGTTTAGCGAAAGTTTGAATGAAAACTTCAACTTTGTCAAATGAAGATATGACAGTGGTGCCGGCACATCAGAGTAGAAAAGTGGAAGGAAAGATGAGGAAGGAAAATTGTTGGTGATGTTTAAGCTAGATGTCAGAAACCTTGGGAAGAGCTAGAGTTGGAAAATTCAATACATTTGTTATTGACGAAACAGTTTTTGGCAAGTCGAAGACATTTTGTTTGGCTTGATTCCTCGCAGAAACATATAAAGTACGAGATTCTTGAGTTTGAAGGCAATGGTACTGATTGGATGGTTTTTCCTTATTGAGTAAAGTATGTAAACAAAAATGGTTCGCCTGTGCATTATATACTCTGACAACCCAAATCACAACCAGCATAATCTGGGCATGATTAGGTTAGATTGGACTAGGCTTGTTTAGGTTAAATATGCTTAAATTAGATTAAAGTGGGTTTGCTGAACCCCCTTCTATCGTATGTTTAGGCTCATTAGTCTCGAGATTTCAAGACATTCGCTCCATTAGTTTGGGTATTTCAAGACCTTTCATGCAATTTGAGTGCCAATTTTTTCCTGGCGAGCATTAGCGAGCCTGCAATTGAGAATAAACCAGCCTTTGGCCGGGGCATTTATCTACTGAAAAATGCAAAAATTTATCTTGAACGGGGGTCTTGAGGGTATTTTGTTCTTGATGAAGGTCTAGGGAGGAAACTTGAAAACAATAATAAATAACTATATAAATATCTCCCCCTAAGCTTACTTGAAATATACTGAGTAAGGTGAGGCTAGGCATGTCTTTACTGACAAATTCACAAATGTATCTCGAAGGGGGGTCTTGGGATATTTTGTTCTTGTTGGAGGTCTAGGGAAGTCTTCCTCCTCCCATTCATTTCACTATACTTAACAAGCACACCTCACTTCTTTCCAACTCACCTTAATTACCTCTTATGTACCTTGATTACGGATCTCTATCACTCTTTCAACCCTGGGAGGGGGACACTTGTCAGGCAGCTTTGCATTTTATATCCTTCATGCACATAGGCAAAAAAGGTGACTGTGGCCGTTCTGGTTGTGTCCATTTCTGCGTGTGGCCGTTATGACTAAAATCCCCTTGATAGCGCCACCTCCCGCTGGGGCCTCGTTTCCGTGGACAAATCGGCTCCCGCTACTGCTTATGAGAATTAGACTCGGGTGGGCCATGTAAACATTTTCCATGGCCTTCAATTACACCAGCTTCCCGTGATGGTCACAGTGTTGGGTTATTATCACAGTAAAGAGACGGACGAGTTACACAGAGTTACATACAAACATAGACCTTGGGCTCCCTACTCGGTGGTCTGGCTACTAGAGACGGAGACAGTTTATAGTGGAAACATAGGACAGCAAAGTAGAAGAATCTCTCCCCACCCTCCGGCAAAAAGCCGTACCGGAAATGGGAAGGAGTGAAACCTAGGATAAACATAGGAAAAAAACAATTAGTCTAATAGGAAAGTTATACTTAAATACCTACTGATGTGAAATGCATCAATTCATACTACACCAATTTCGATCAGATAATCGTCCAGTCTCTTCTTGAACATATAATTGTTTTTATTACTATCGACCCTTGGCAATTATTCCACTCTTTGACCACACTGTATGTGAAGAAGTTTTGTGTAACATCTAGGCATCCCTTCTTTCTATTTTTTTGTTTTCATTCCATTACTTCGGGTTGCTGCATTGTTTTTATCGTGGACATTACAGTGATGTACATCCATCAAATCCTTTAAATATCTTAAAACACTCGATAAGTTGGCCGCATAACTTTCTTTTCTTCAGCGACAACAAATTAAATTTGCATAATCTTTCACAATATGTCTTTTTTTCTCCAAGACGGGACTAACTTTGTAACTCTATGCTGCATGGATTCAAGTTTCTCAATGTCTTTTTTTAGATACGGGGACCAGAACTGAACGCTATACTCAAGATGGGATCTAAATACTGTTCTTATTTTTAAAGAGAGAGAGAGAGAGAGAGAGAGAGATAGTGTGTGTATGGTGATGATCTTGTTGATATAATATAACATTAAGCATAAGTAGATATAAACGTGTTTATTTGTGTTAAAGAGAGATATAGATAAATATATGAGAGAGAGAGAGAGAGAGAGAGAGAGAGAGAGAGAGAGAGAGAGAGAGAGAGAGAGAGAGAGATAGTGTGTGTATGGTGATGATCTTGTTGATATAATATAACATTAAGCATAAGTAGATATAAACGTGTTTATTTGTGTTAAAGAGAGAGATAGATACATATATGAGAGAGAGAGAGAGATAGTGTGTGTATGGTGATGATCTTGTTGATATAATATAATATTAAGCATAAATAAATATAAACGTGTGTATTTGTGTTAAAGAGAGAGATAGATACATATAAGAGAGAGAGAGAGAGTATAGCCAAGTACGAGATGGGTTGGGTGTGAAAGGGATCTGCCGTGTGTGGGCCAGTCGGCTCTCTGCAGACTCCCGTTTTGTTATGTTCTTATGTAATGTTTGTTGGGTTAGCGACCATGTTAGATTATTATCATGGCCAGCTTAATCCTATTTGGTCCCAGGCCGGTATTGCTGGACCTCTCCTATTTCCCTCCTTTAGTTTGGAGATTGTAAGATGTTACATCCCATTAGTTTGGCGATACTAAGACGCTTCACCCCTTTCAAGTGCCGATTTATTTCCGGGCGAGCGATAGCAAGCCTGAACATATAAAATATTCAGTTCAGAATATATTCGAAACCTTATAGCCAGGATTTATGTCCTAGAGTGTACCTAGGTGAGTTAGGAAGTGTAGAGGTATGGTGCTGGGGGTGTGCCGTAACACTATACAGGTAAGGTGTAATTAACAGAGAAGTGGCAGGTAAGATGAGACAGAGGTGGGGCCTTCTCACTCACTCACCTTCCTACACACACTCTTTTTCACTCTCTATCTAATGTATCTATCTATCTATGTCTTTGCTACCCACAAACATAGGTTTTCCCTGCATCTCCACCACCACCACCACCACCACCACACGCATCTAATTTCGCTATCACCCCCACCACCACACACATCTACTTTCTCTATCACCACCACCACACATCTGCTTTCACTATTACCACCACCACCACACATCTACTTTCACTATCACCACCATCACACACACATCTAATTTCACAATCATCACAACAACAAACATCTAATTTCACTATTACCACCACCACCACATATCTACTTTCACTATCACCACTACCACACACATCTACTTTCTCTATCAAGACCACCATGGACATCTACTTTCTCTATGACCACCACCACACACATCTACTTGCTCTATCACCACCACCACACACATCTACTTGCTCTATCACCACCACCACACACATCTACTTGCTCTATCACCACCACCACACACATCTACTTGCTCTATCACCACCACCACACACATCTACTTGCTCTATCACCACCACCACACACATATACTTGCTCTATCACCACCACCACACACATCTACTTAATCACCACCACCACACACATCTACTTGCTCTATCGCCACCACCACACACATCTACTTTATCACCACCACCACCACACACATCTACTTGCTCTATCGCTACCACCATGCACATCTACTTTATCTATCACCACCACCAAACACATCTGCTTTATCACCACCACCACCATACACATTTACTTTATCATCACCACCACCATACACATCTACTTTATCACCACCACCACCATGCACATCTACTTTATCACCACCACCACCATGCACATCTACTTTATCACCACCACCACCATGCACATCTACTTTATCACCACCACCACCATGCACAGCTACTTTCTCTATCACCACCACCATCATACACATCTACTTTATCACCACCACCACCATGCACATCTACTTTATCAACACCACCACCACCATACACATCTACTTTCTCTATCACCACCACCACCATACACATCTACTTTCTCTATCACCACCACCACCACCATGCACATCTACTTTATCAACACCACCACCACCATACACATATACTTTATCACCACCACCACCACCATGCACAGCTACTTTATCACCACCACCACCATACACATCTACTTTATCACCACCACCACCACCACCACACACATTTACTTTCTCTATCACCACCACCATACACATCTCCTTTATCACCACCACCACCATACCCATCTACTTTCTCTATCACCACCATACACATCTACTTTTTCTATCACCACCACCAAACACATCTACTTTCTCTATCACCACCACCATACACATTTACTTTATCACCACCACCACCACACACATCTACTTTCTCTATCACCACCACCATACACATCTACTTTATCACCACCATACACATCTACTTTCTCTATCACCACCACCATACACATCTACTTTATCAACACCACCACCACCATACACATATACTTTATCACCACCA
This sequence comes from Paralithodes platypus, assembly GCA_032716605.1. Classification (NCBI taxonomy): domain Eukaryota; kingdom Metazoa; phylum Arthropoda; class Malacostraca; order Decapoda; family Lithodidae; genus Paralithodes; species Paralithodes platypus. Next base: position 25,494,261 of record CM064567.1, on the reverse strand, counting down.
CCACCACCATGCACAGCTACTTTATCACCACCACCACCATACACATCTACTTTGTCACCACCACCACCACCACCACACACATTTACTTTCTCTATCACCACCACCATACACATCTCCTTTATCACCACCACCATACCCATCTACTTTCTCTATCACCACCATACACATCTACTTTTTCTATCACCACCACCAAACACATCTACTTTCTCTATCACCACCACCATACACATTTACTTTATCACCACCACCACCACACACATCTACTTTCTCTATCACCACCACCATACACATCTACTTTATCACCACCATACACATCTACTTTCTCTATCACCACCACCATACACATCTACTTTCTCTATCACCACCACCATACACATCTACTTTCTCTATCACCACCACCATACACATCTACTTTCTCTATCACCACCACCATACACATCTACTTTCTCTATCACCACCACCATACACATTTACTTTATCACCACCCCCACCATACACATCTACTTTATCACCACCACCACCACACACATTTACTTTCTCTATCACCACCACCATACACATCTACTTTATCACCACCACCACCACACACATCTACTTTCTCTATCACCACCACCATACACATCTACTTTATCACCACCACCACCACACACATTTACTTTCTCTATCACCACCATACACATCTACTTTATCACCACCACCACCACACACATTTACTTTCTCTATCACCACCATACACATCTACTTTATCACCACCACCACACACATTTACTTTCTCTATCACCGCCATACACATCTACTTTATCACCACCACCACCACACACATCTACTTTCTCTATCACCACCACCATACACATCTACTTTATCACCACCACCACCACCACACACATTTACTTTCTTTATCACCGCCATACACATCTACTTTATCACCACCACCACCACACACATTTACTTTCTCTATCACCACCATACACATCTACTTTATCACCACCACCACCACACACATTTACTTTCTCTATCACCGCCATACACATCTACTTTATCACCACCACCACCACACACATCTACTTTCTCTATCACCACCACCATACACATCTACTTTATCACCACCACCACCACACACATCTACTTTATCTATCACCACCATACACATCTACTTTATCACCACCACCACCACACACATTTACTTTCTCTATCACCACCATACACATCTACTTTATCACCACCACCACCACACACATTTACTTTCTCTATCACCACCATACACATCTACTTTATCACCACCACCACCACACACATTTACTTTCTCTATCACCGCCATACACATCTACTTTATCACCACCACCACCACACACATTTACTTTCTCTATCACCACCATACACATCTACGTTATCACCACCACCACCACACACATCTACTTTCTCTATCACCACCACCATAAACATCTACTTTATCACCACCACCACCACCACCCACATTTACTTTCTCTATCACCGCCATACACATCTACTTTATCACCACCACCACCACACACATTTACTTTCTCTATCACCACCATACACATCTACTTTATCACCACCACCACCACACACATTTACTTTCTCTATCACCGCCATACACATCTACTTTACCACAACCACCACCAAACACATCTACTTTCTCTATCACCACCACAATACACATCTACTTTATCACCACCACCACCACCACACACATCTACTTTATCTATCACCACCATACACATCTACTTTATCACCACCACCACCACACACATCTACTTTCTCTATCACCACCACCATACACATCTACTTTATCACCACCACCACCACACACATTTACTTTCTCTATCACCACCATACACATCTACTTTATCACCACCACCACCACACACATTTACTTTCTCTATCACCACCATACACATCTACTTTATCACCACCACCACCACACACATTTACTTTCTCTATCACCGCCATACACATCTACTTTATCACCACCACCACCACACACATTTACTTTCTCTATCACCACCATACACATCTACGTTATCACCACCACCACCACACACATCTACTTTCTCTATCACCACCACCATACACATCTTCTTTATCACCACCACCACCACACACATCTACTTTCTCTATCACCACCACCATACACATCTACTTTATCACCACTACCACCACACACATTTACTTTCTCTATCACCACCATACACATCTACTTTATCACCACCACCACCATACACATCTACTTTCTCTATCACCACCACCATACACATCTACTTTCTCTATCACCACCACCATACACATCTACTTTATCACCACCACCACCATACACATCAACTTTCTCTATCACCACCGCCATACACATCTACTTTATCACCACCACCACCATGCACATCTACTTTCTCTATCACCACCATGCACATCTACTTTCTATATCACTACCACCATACACATCTACTTTTTCTATCACCACCACCATACACCTTCTTTATCACCACCACTATACACATCTCTCTCTCACCACCACACCCATATACAGCTTATATCACCATCATCACAAATATCTACTCCATCACCACCACTACATACACATCTCCCTATAATCACCACCACAACCACAACACACACACACGGAAGTTCCCGGGTTCGAGACCCGGGCGGGGAAGAGACATTTGGGCAAGTCTCCTAACGGTGTAGCCTCTGTTCACCTAGCAGTATAAATAGGAACCTGGAATAAGTGGACGAAGTTGTGACGTCCCATCTGGGGTTGGTGATCGGTTACAAGGTGAGATGGGTATCGTACTGGTCAACCTAAGCTACTGGTCAACCTAAGCCTTCGGGTGAGACTGGTACCGTAGTGAGAATGGTACTGTACAGATTAACCCTAAGCCTTCGTTTCCAGATGTCACCAATTGGCTAAAATACAGAATACACACACATCCACAGCCATCTGTTATCTGTTATCTGTTATAAAAATCGCCACCTGTAAGTGGCACCGATTAATTTATGTTGGGTTTTTTCCCCTAGATAGGTTGCCCGCCAAGGCTATCGAGTCCCATCTACCCGGAAACACCCCTTTCAGATACCAGGGGGACAGCTATCACCAGAGACACCCCTATTACAGGGGGACCACACCCCTTTTAGATACCAGGGGGACAGCTATCATCAGAGACACCCCTATTACAGGGGGACACACCCCTTTTAAATACCAGGGGGACAGCTATCACCAGAGACACCCCTATTACAGTGGGACACACCCCTTTTAGATACCAGGGGGACAGCTATCACCAGAGACACCCCTATTACAGGGGGACCACACCCCTTTCAGATACCAGGGGGACAGCTATCACCAGAGACACCCCTATTACAGGGGGACCACACCCCTTTTAGATACCAGGGGGACAGCTATCACCAGACACCCCTATTACCGGGGGACCACACCCCTTTTAGATACCAGGGGGACAGCTATCACCAGAGACACCCCTATTACAAGGGGACCACACCCCTTTTAGATACCAGACACGATACATAAACACTTAACATGAATTTCACGCAATACATTCCTAGTTAAGGAGGCGCGATAATAATGAGCTTAGCTCGCATTGCGTGGATTCCCCTTGACGAACAAGCAAGTGAATACACACACACATCTCCACCACTACACACACACACATCTCCCTACATCTCTACCTCTACACACACACACACATCTCCCTGCATCTCTACCATTACAAAAACACATTTTCCTGCATATCTACCACTACAAATAGCTTCTCCACGTATATTTCCCACATATCTTTTTCACGTACATTTCCCCATGACTTTTCCACATAGCTTCTCCACATATCTTGTTGACATATATTTTCCCCATAACTATTCCTTATATCCTGTCCACGTATCTTTTCCAATTATAATTTCCACGTATCTTTTCCAATTATAATTTCCACGTATCTTTTCCAATTATAATTTCCACGTATCTTTTCCAATTATAATTTCCACGTATCTTTTCCAATTATAATTTCCACGTATCTTTTCCAATTATAATTTCCACGTATCTTTTCCAATTATAATTTCCACGTATCTTTTCCCCATATCTTTTCCACATATCTACTACTACTTACTGCTTCATCTTCCGCAATCATTTACACAGCATATTCATGCATTCAGCTGATTCATACTCATTTTTTGTCTTCAAAAGTACTGTATATTCCACACTTAGTTTTATACATATATCATCAGTAAAGCTCACATAAGCATTAACAGTATTATTCACACAAACTTTCACAATATCTCTAACATTTACATGTAAATAATTTCTACACTAAATATCTTCTTAAGTGGGGTGTTATTTTGGACTTACGTCTCCCTCATTTTTAGCCCCATTAGTTTTGGCATTTTAATACGTTCCCCCGATTAGTGTTGCTATTTTAAGACTTTGCGCCCCTTTTCTTTGTAATTGTTTAGACCTTTCGGGTCATTTTGGTGTCGATATCTTCCTAGCGAGCGATAGCGAGCCTGCACTTTCGGAGGGGGGCATTTTTTTCCCAAAAAATATACAAATCATCTTGTGCAACCACAACAAATAAAGGTAGAAGATGAAGTGGTAGAAGCAGTTGATTAATACATATACCTAGGCCAGGAAATAAAGGTAAACCCAGATCCCTCTAGAGAAATCAATAGAAATATAGGCATGGGATGGAGTGCATTTGGTAAACAGAGCTCCATTATGGAAAGCAAGCTACCCCTTTCATTAAGAAGGAAAGTATACAACCAATGTGTCCTCCCTGTACTAATTTATGGATCAGAAACTTGAAGTATAATAAAGTGTCTAGAACGTAAACATAGGAGTGCTCAAAAAGGAATGGAGAGGATAATGTTAGGATAATGTTAACTTGGAGAGATAAAAAGAGTACCTCGTGGATAAGAGAACATAGACAAATATATGAAATTCTCAGTATTATAAAAAAAAAAGGAATTGGTCCTCTGCAGGTCATATATTTAGAAGAGATGATAACAGATAGACAACTAGAGCAACATAATGGGAACCTAGAGATTGAGCTAGAGGAAGAGGTAGACAGAGAACCAGATGGATGAATAATATTCGAAAGTTTGCTAGGGTGGGATGGAACAGACTAACATCTGACCAGTTCGAGTGAAAACGTTTGGGAGAGGCCTTTATCCTGCAGAGGACTAACTCAGGCTGATGATGATGATGATAATGTTGAGAACAACGGAGGAGTGTCTTTCATTATAGACCAATAGAAAATGTCACATGCTTATGATAAGACCTTCAAAGTTCAATAGTGCGTATTATGTGTTCAATTATATGAAACCTACGAGTTTCTCTCAAATGAATACAATCGTATAGCCTTACTCAGAACAAAATACTCATGGATGTGCCTTTTACTCTATAAATGTGACAAATGCTTAACTCTATGAAACACATGACACTTAGGGCCTATATATTTTAAAGTGTTTCTTATACTCCAAAGATAATTAAGAAAACTTGCTAACCGTACCAAAATTTATCTAATTAATGAAAGTAAAATGTATGCTGAAAGCTAAACAAAAAGTAAAACCATAAGCCTGGAATTGAAAGGGTAAAACTCGATGCACCAATTATCGCTATGATGGTAAAGGTAACTTGTTCACTACCAAGCTTATTTGATATGATTTATAACAATTCCTTTCATACCATACATTATATCTGATCGTGACAAACAAAATTATAAATATCTAAATTACTCTATTAGTCATGTATGTATTTTAGTTCAATAAATTATAACATTATCTATAGGGCCCTATCAGTCAATCACAATCCCTCTTTCATACTACACAGATCGATTGTAGAGACCGTCCCCCCCCCCCCTCAAGTCCAACCCCTTTCCCCCAATAAGGGTTGCCAAATGCTGCCAGCCGAGTAGGGAGAATTTTTTCCGGAATTGTACTCAACATGGCACCTACCACATCATGTCCTACCACATCAACACAGCCATGGAGTTTGGCTGATAATATTATTATTAAATTCAACACATTAAGAAAGGCATTCTTACACTTTCATACACTCTATAAATGCTTACAGTATGGGTTTCCCATACATACAAAATTGGGAACCCGTTTCCTGTGCGAAATAGTTTGTCTTGGGTGTATACAATACTCACGAAACATTGTTTGTGTTTTTGTGGTGTTCTTGAAATACATATATAACATTTTCAATGAAATAAGAACAATGAAACATGTTATAATAATGGTTTCTTTACTGCTTTATAACTGTGCTCAGGTTGTGAGTGACCGGCTCATCATAAGTGGCCTATCAGCTCGATTGACGTCGACGCTTCTTCAATCCTGGCTTTTACTCACTTCGAGCGAAGGGGGTAAATATAATAGGGACCATGACTGTACTGTACATACAGTAACGCAATAGTCACAAGATTCGTTTCAGTTCGGGAAAGCTTCGAAAACGTCTATCTATCTATCTATTGCCGGACGCCGTGATCCCCGAAGTGGCCACGAATGAACCGCCCCCATGCACCTCTGTCCCCAGTCAGTCGACGCCTCTCCTTCCAACCAGCACCGCCTTCATCCATATACTTCCTCACTCCATCCTTCCACCTCTCTTTCGGTTTACCTCTCCCTCTCTGTCCTTCCACCTCGCTCTCGTACACCCTCTTAGTCATTCTCTCGCTTCCCATACGTTCCGTATGGCCGAACCATCTCAAGGTGTTCCTTTTCACACTTTCCAGCACATCTACCTGCACACCAAACCTCCTTCTTACTTCCTCATTCGTCTGTCTATCCCTCCATGTAACTCCGCACGCACTTCTTAAGTAACTCATTTCCACCCATCTCACTCTTGGTCAGAGTCTCGCTACCAACGTCCATGATTCGCTTCCGTAAGTCAGTGTCGGGATTACCACACTGTCATGCAAGGACTTCTTCACTTCCATACTGACCACCCTATTTCTTGTTACTGCTTTCAGCGTTCCTACAACCCTCTTCCCCTATTGCACTCTCTCCCACACTTCCAAACTTACAATCTACAACAGTTTAAATCCAGTTGTTACAAACATTTTATGAATGGAGGATGCCTTTAGGCACATGGACTTTTTTTGTTTTATCTGTGTTTTTCCTTCCTCCGTTCGTTCGTTGTCTCTTTAAAAAAAAAAAAAAAAAAAAAAAAAAAAAAAAAAAAAAAAAAAATCTTTATCCATAGTCCCATCTTTATTCAACACACTGCCCAGATACTTAAATGAGCTGACAATCTCCATAGCCTGACCGTTCAACTTCACCTCATACTCTATGGTTTCACCCCTTTCGAAGACCATAACCTTGCTCTTCCCCACATTTACCTTTAGATTCCATTTTTCGCACACTGTACCAAACTTATTTACCAGACCCTGCAACTCCCATTCATTATCCCTCATCAGAACTGTATCATCTGCAAACAGCAGTAGAGGTAGCTTCCACTCATTTCCCTCCCTTATCAGCGATACACCAACATCCACTGCTCTTCCTTGTATTTCTTTCATGACTCCATCCATATACACAGTAAACAACCACGGGGACATCACACACCCCTGTTTCAACCCAATATTCAGGTCAAAGAACTCGCTCTGCTCATTCTCCAACTGTACTGCCGCCTTTGCACCCTTATACATGCTCGTCGCTGCTTTCAGCAACTTGCCATCTACTCAGTATATTCTAAGTAATTTCCAAATACCTTCTCTATCCACTCTGTCATAGGCCTTCTCCAAGTCCATAAAGGCAACATACAGCTTTTGTTGCTTCTCCAGATATTTCTTCACAACACAATTCAGGGTAAAAATCTGATCTACACATCCTCTTCCCTTCCTAAAACCGCCCTGCTCGTCACCTATCCATTTCTCCATTCTCGTTCTCACTCTCTCAATCACTACCCTACTGTACACCTTCCCTACTACGCTTAGAAGACATATTCATCAGTGGTTACCACACACTCCTCATTCCCCTTATATAGGAGGACTATTATGCCTGTCTTCTAGTCATCAGGTGCACTCCCCTTCTCCCATGCTAGTTTGCACATTTTCCATACCCATTCGATCACTATCTCACCACCATACCTCAGCATTTCCCCACACACTCCATCTATTCCTGGTGCTTTCCCCAACTTCACTCTTTCCATGGCTTCCCACACTTCTGACCTACTGACCCCCACCTCCTCCTCCACTACTTCTCTTCCTCTCCCTCCCATACCCTATCCAACTATGTTTGCTGGCGCTTCATTCCTTACATTTAGCAATTCGTTGAAGTACTCCCTCCATCTTTCAACTCTCTCTTGCTTCTCTGCTAGCAATCGCCCATTCTTATCTTTCACACCCTTACTGTTGCCCTTGTTACCTTCCCTAACTTTCTTGACTTCTTTCCAGAACAGTTTCTTACACTCCCTCCATTTTACACTCAGATTCCTTCCAAATTCCTCGTCTACTCTTCTCTTACTTTCCTTCACTGCTCTCTTCACCACTCTCTTTTTCTCTACGTACCTCGCTTGTTTCTGTCTCTCCAAATCTTCATTCCCTGTACTACCCAACCACTATCATATACGCTTTCTTCTTGTCTTCCACAGTTATTTTTACCTCTTCTGTCCACCATGCTGTAACATTCACTCCCCTCCCTCTTCTCCATACCCTTATGTAGTTCGAAAACATAAGATCACGATGTATGCCACAGACTGTACCATACACTCTAGGACATCAATTATTATGTCAAAACTACCAGTATCTCAAACTTAATCGAATCTTCTAAGTTATTTACTTTAAAATAACACTTTGGAAGTTCGTTTTTGTTATTTGAGGGTTCATATTGGGCCAAGATATATGTCTTGGTGCTTCAGTAAAATATCATTAGAACTAGTGTGCTTAGCTTGGTCATAATTTCAAAATTATGAGATTCATCAGTCTCGCAAAAAAGGTTTGAACGCTTCAAGTGTCGAAAATGTTATTAACACTATCGTCCATCGGGATGATATAGTAAGTTAACAACCTACCAATATTGTAAAACTCCGAAGCAACTGTTTTCGTTTTTTATCATATTTTTTTTTTTTTTTTTTTTTAAGAGACAATGAACGGAGGAAGGAAAAACACAGACAAAACAAAAAGGTCCATGTGCCTAAAGGCATCCTCCATTCATAAAATGTTTGTAACAACTGGATTTAAACATTTGTAGATTGTAAGTTTGTGGAAAGCAATTCGAGGGAAGTGAATTCCAAAGAGTAGTAGCTCTGGGGATAAATTGATTCTGATAAGCAGAAGTTCTGCATTGTGGAGGAGAAAGTGTAAATTCATGGGCGCTCTCAGCTGCCCTAGTTCTACGGGGAAAGATGTGGAGAGGCGGCACAATTGAAGCAAGTTCCTCGGAACAATTGCTGTGAAAATATCTGTAGAATAATGCAAGGGATGCAACGTTTCTTCGTATGGATAATGTAGGAAGGTCCTGTGCGATTGCAGGGTTATTGATTAATCTAATAGCTTTATTTTGAATTTTGTCCAACTGCCTCAATGCAACCACTCCACTTCCACCCCACAGAGGTGAACAGTAATCCATCTGAGAACGCACATGACTTTTATATATCACGGCCAACTGCTCGTCAGTGAAGAATTCTCGAACTCTGTACAGGAGTCCCAGTTTTTTAGAGGCATTCTTAGCAATGCCTCTAACATAATGTGTCCAGCTCAAGTTAGTAGTTAATGTTACACCGAGAATGTCAATACTAGGGGAAGTGGGAATATTTACATCATTAAAAAATATATGGGAGTCAGTGAGATTCTGTCGGTTAGAAAATTGAATGTACTTGGTTTTCTGTGCATTAAAGGAAACTAGATTCTTTTGTCCCCATCCATTAATTCTAGAAAGGTCCTGGTTCAGAGAAATTGCAGTGTTTATTTTTGAATTTATAAGATCGGGTTGGGTGAAAGAATTGGTAAATGTGAAGGAACTGTGGAGTGTTGAGTCATCTGCGTAGGAATGTATTGGATTATGAGTGGTAGATATGAGATCATTGATATGAATGAGGAACAGAATTGGGGCCAAAACTGATCCCTGGGGAACACCAGCATTTATTGAGTGAAATTGAGAATAAAGGCCATCTACCATTACAATGTCTTCGTGGTGCAATGCATAAGTGTGTTGATTTTCGATGTGAGCATCCTAGGTTCGAATCCCCGGACTGCCACATGTGTTTGTTAATTTCATTAATCGAGTTTAGGAGTAAAGTTGGTTGGTGGAGAGAACATAATAATGAAGATAAGAAGAAATTAGTGGAACTAATGATGCAAGGCCGTAGTGTGACATCTTCGACAATATACTTTGTAATAGCTTTAGGATCAAAACATTAACGAAATACTGTTGAGAAGCAACTGACGGCGACTGTACAGTGTAGGACGCTCATTTTGGCCCCTTTGGAAACCTCGAACTGCTTAAAGGAACCCCCGAAATGCATATACTGTACACTGTCAGAAAAATCCTGGCTCAATATCAACCCTCGAACAGAAAACAAGAATATCCTATATGTAAATATCAGGTAGGTAAAAATGTAATTAGAAGACTCGATTCAGTTCAGGATAGCTTAACAAACTTTAGACCGCGATATATATCCTAGAGTGTATACTATATAGCTAAACAAAAATACTTTGATTCACACTGAGATACCTTCGCCATTTTTTGCCAGTAGTTGTGTCTTCGAATGTGCAATACAGCCAATGGCTTAATACGGCTTAACAGATTTTGTAGTTATCTCGGGCTGAGCTGAATCTGAGCTGAGCTGAGAGGTGAATCAGACAGGTTTACAGACACACAACAGGTTACTTTGCATGATACAAGATATTTAACTAGACCCACTTGCATCAAGAAGAATATACTGTACACATGTTATATAAAATATGCAAAATAACCCTACAAACATACGACTTACGTAAGGCAACCACAACCTATAATATCACACATATCAGGCAAAATCGGACATAATATTTGGGTACTCATTTTCCCCGAAGTGTCCGAAAATGAAATCACCTCCTATTTGATGTAGTTACTATAGACTTGATTTCAATATACTAAATCGTTTAAACTCAGATCATCAGTCAGTATCTCCCTAATCTTAACCCTTCTCCCAATCCTTTTCCCGACACGTAATCTCCCTGCACAAACCCTGCTCATTATGCTAACCAAGGGTAGCCTATGCGGGTCCCGATTAAGCGTAAAGAGAGAGAGAGAGAGAGAGAGAGAACCCGAGGTTGGTGGGCGATTCAAACGACCCAGCACTTAATTTTCGTTAACTCTCCTTAGATCACAAGGTATAATTCTAGCGGTGGCTCCAACTCGATTTGAATATTATAATTATTGCCATTCATCTATTTATATTCTTTCTTATTGGCTTCTGGTATTATAAACTGGGGCATTTTAGTTTTATAATTATACTAGGTTAAGTAAGGTTAGGTTGTTAGGTTAGGCTAATAAAAAACTAAATTGCACCGATTCTTAAAATATCACAAAACATGAAATATGAAGGAAAACTAGGGAATTAAAACAGAATAAATGCTAAAATCGATTTGGAGCCATTGCTAGAATTGTACCGATCACAGTAATCGGCATTATTTCTCATCAAATACCTTCCCCAACTACGTATTTCACTTACCGCAAACGTAGATATCCAAAACTTGATGAACAGAAGCCGATGAATCCCGATAAAGGTAGACTACCAGGCACACTCACTTGGACACTAATGTAAACAAACCAGGGAGCATCTTCCATCCGATTCCTTCACCTAGGATTTTAGCTAAATGAATTGTATTACTCTCCAATGATAGTTAAGTCATTATTAGCAATAGTGAATATGCTTATCAGAACATATGTATTTCTTCATGCTACATTGCTAAATTATAAATTATATTGTTGTTGGAATAGCAGTTATTTGCCTAATTAAATATCATTATGAAGTATGACGAAGTGCTCGAACACATGACAAGCTGTTGCAGTGGCACCTATGCAGCACAGGTAATTCAATCAGGCAACTAGAAAGTGTATATATATATATATATATATATATATATATATATATATATATATATATATATATATTATTTGAACTTATTTTGTACATAAGTTGTTACTAGTAGAAATATCTAAAAAATGTAAGCTTTCAAAATATAGAATAAGGATGAGGGAAATAAACCAGAACAAGCTAAAGGACGTTCCTTTCGTAATTTAATTGTAAAGATACCAGTATGCCTATATGTTAACTCTAAAATATGAAATGTCATGCCATTACGTAGTTTCATTAATCTAATATAAGGTAATGTGAAGGTGAAGGTATTGAGGGATGTCTTTAAACGCCAGGATGCAGTAATGGATGTTAATCATCGATCTCTATAAATAACTGCATGGCTCAATACTCGTGTGATATATAGCCGTTGCAGACGACGCACCACTGCTTTTCCCATGTAAAGTACAGTACATAAGGAGCAGAACGTAACAGAAAATTCGATCTAATAAATTTGACAGCGATAGGACACGCATGAAAATTTACTGCAAAAACCTACAGGTTGTAGACGAATATTTAATTCATAACTAAGCATTTAGGCAATATGTAATCCATAATACGTCCTTTTATACCACTCCCAAATGCCATCCGGTGGCTTCAATTGTTTACATAGCACGATGCAGACAATTAACTTTCCAGACTCTAGTTGTCATGAATACTGACAGTTTGAATGCTAGTTTCTCTCTTGTTTATACTCCTTTCATGTATTTATCCTTGTGGGTAAATATTTGTTTTGTTACACCAAATATCGTTTGTTTATAATTATATCTTATTATTTATATTAGGAGGACAATATAAGCCCTTCATAATTGTCTTTATTGATAAGACAAAAGGAATTTAGGACACACTTCACACGACATCCCTACAGACAACACCATCACCTGTTGCACATCTCTAACCAACCATACCTTACTGAACAGCCTTTATCTACGCCCACCGACTTCTAGACATACACCTGCACCACAGCTAAGTCCCATTAATACTAGAAGGCCTTTATAGGTATTGTAGGGGCTGTTATTCAACTTTTACTGCACTTGTCTAACATGTAAGTTTTTCGGTAACCTGTTTTAAAGGCGTCTGAATATGTTCTTACAGGTATAATTTCTTATATTTGCTTGTCCTCCTAGGATCTATAAGCAAGATACTAGTGTTCGAGTTCAGTAATGTTAATAAATATGTACACATATGATGATTATTGATGCCTTATTAGAATTAAGACATTAGGATGTTCTGAAAATACACGCTTTCCAACTCGTTGGTACGTGGATAAGGTATATCAATGACAGAGTGATCACCGTATAAGTGTAAAAAATTATGCCTATAACCATACATTTTAAATATCTTGGCTCTCCCAATCCATTTTCTATTAAGAACGGATTCGTGCCTCCTTAGAAAACATATTCTTCCTGTACTGCGCATCTTGGTACTGCGCGAGACGACAGCTGTAGATTGCCAATTCGTACATACGTGTGTATGTGTGTGTATTTTGAGAATTTGGCTTGCTTTTGCCATTTTCGAGCAATGTATTTTCGTTTGTCCTCTGAACTAACAAAAACGCCTTCCCAGACTTCCTTCAAACTAAAAGATGCCCACCCCGATCCCCTTCAAGCTAAATTTGTACATTTTTCGAAGAAAAATGTCCTGGCCGAAGTCTGATTTCTTCTAAGTTGCAGACTCACTATCGCTTGCCCAGATAATAAGCGACACTTGAATAAGGTGAATCTTCTTATTATCGCCAAACTAATGGGGTGAAATGTCAATGAAATATTCAAACCTCAAATTTATTGACACAGAGAGTTAAACCCTACCAATAATCTTTTGCAACTTGATTTTTAGCTAATACCTTGTCCACATTTATTTCAAAATATTATTTGTTTATATCGCATGATAATCTAATTTTTAAATCCTAGGATGACACAAATATATATTCATTGTTTTCATTGTATAAAGGCAGTGTCACACGGTCTTTTTCCATCAATTATACGGGCAATTATTGTTTGGAGGCATCTTCAAAATTTAAGTTTTATCATAAATAAGCCAAAATATATAACAAAATAAATAATCTACCTTAAGTCTAGTTTCTGATTCGGGTATTCTATAGAGTAACAACTCCTCGATTACTGGATTCCTGCCTCATGGAATTATTATAATTTTGCTCTTACCTTACTCTAGGGACCTTACAGATGTGCGGATAAGTGCTACTTTGCTAATGTTGTCAATTTGATTTTCACTCCCCTATACAATTTTCAGAGTGAGTTTCCAGGACTTCTTCTGACACTTTGTTTACATTCTAGCCTCCTTCCCGCAACACTATCTTCCTTTCTTTCTGTCTTGGATGTTCATTAGCCAATCAGAATTGACGCTACATTTGGTGGTCTTCTAAAATCATATATGCATTATTTATTCACTTCTTATTTTACAATTTGTCATTGATTATGACTTCCAATTATTTACATATACTCTTCATGTCTTATTTATTCATCTTTCCATAGGTTTTTTTTGTTAATTTTGTGGATTTCTTCGTCTCTGTTTTGTTACTCTGTTGAGTCTGCAGAGTTTACACCATATAAACTGAGTTTACATCATACGTTAGGGATATTTGCTCTTGTGTGAACATTTATATTCAATGTTATATGTAAATCTGTGTAATTCTCAAGAATATATGGGGTAAATGGGGATTTTTGGTGTCAAACAGTAAATTTATCTGACTTCCATCATTTAAATAAAATTGACTCACGTGACTGATGAGAGAACATCAGCCCCCCTCAACCCATCGTGGATCCCACAGTCAAGCTGTTTGACCATGAAGGTTATTACCTTACAATTGTTCTAAATAGATGATGATTTCAATAGGTCACTCTGCCCCCCACTCAACCCATTGTGAATATCATGGCCAAGGTGTTGGGCCATAACTAATATTAACACATTGCCCTTATCCGAAGCATCTATTTATTTCAAATTTAGGGTTTTCGACTCTGAAAAATGCCCAAATCCGAGCCAACTTTTGTCGAAACTTGGCTCGGATTTTCACATTTTGAGTTTGTTTTACTTCTCTGTATTATAATTTCATTGTTACTATGATATTTACCCCTACTATTCCCCCACCCAAAATTGGCATTCCCAAACTCTCCCCTAGATTGTTGGGTAATCGGAATTGCAATTAACAATGAGAATGGCAATCAAAACTGCTTTCCTCACATTCTAACAATTATATACACCTTAATAAACCTTTAAAATAACAAAATAAGAAATATAATACCTGAGAAAAAGGAGTTGTTATTCTGCAGAATTACCTCGATTAATATCCTAGAGTGTACAGTCGCAATCAGAAATGCTTGAACCTGTCCGAATGCTAAAAATGATACAGTGAGCTTTAACTAGTGAAACAGTAATTTGATCTACGTGGTACAAAAGGTTATCAGAATAGTTCGTCAATGTACCATGAGTGTAGGGGACCTTTATGTTTACTAATTTGAGACACCATCTTACCGCCCCCTCCACCCCCCCCCCCCCCCCCCTTATCTTTACTATTGCCTCCCTTACAACTTCCACCATGTCTCCTCCTCCCTCACTCCCTTACTCTGACTGTTTACTCCCTGACTCTTTACTCCTCTCCTTGATCCTTCCTTGAACCTTCACTCCCCTCCCTGACCGCACACTCCCCTCCATGACCCCTCACTCCCCTCCATGACCCCTCACTCCCCTCCATGACCCCACACTCTCCTCCCTGAACCCTCATTCCCCTCCCTGACCCCTCACTTCACTACCTAACCTCTATCTCTCCCCCTGACCCCTGTCTCTCCTCATTGACAATCCCACTCCACTCCCATTTCCTTCACTCCTCTCTTTGACCCCATATTCCCCTCCCTGATCCCTCACTCCTCTCCTTGATCCCTCATTCCCCTCCCTGACCCCTCATTCTCCTCCCTGACCCAACATTCCTCTTCCTGACCCAACATTTCTCTCCCTGACCCATAATTCCCCTCCCTGACCCCCCATTCTCCTCCCTGACCCAACATTCATCTCCCTGACCCATCATTCCTCTCCCTGACCCAACATTCCTCTCCCTGACCCAACATTCCTCTCCCTGACCCAACATTCCTCTCCCTGACCCATCATTCCTCTCCCTGACCCATCTTTCCTCTCCCTGACCCATCATTCCCCTCCCTGGCCCATCATTCCTCTCCCTGACCCATCTTTCCTCTCCCTGGCCCATCATTCCTCTCCCTGACCCTTCATTACTCTCCCTGACCCATCATTCCTCTCCCTGACCCAACATTCCTCTCCCTGACCCATCATTCCTCTTCCTGACCCATCATTCCCCTTCCTGACCCATCATTCCTCTCCCTGACCCATCATTCCTCTCCCTGACCCATCATTCCTCTCCCTGACCCTTCATTCCTCTCCCTGACCCATCTTTCCTCTCCCTGACCCATCATTCCCCTCCCTGACCCATCATTCCTCTCC
Organism: Paralithodes platypus; assembly: GCA_032716605.1. NCBI lineage: Eukaryota > Metazoa > Arthropoda > Malacostraca > Decapoda > Lithodidae > Paralithodes > Paralithodes platypus. The sequence continues at coordinate 25,477,721 of CM064567.1, read as the reverse complement.
CTGACCCATCTTTCCTCTCCCTGGCCCATCTTTCCTCTCCCTGGCCCATCATTCCTCTCCCTGACCCTTCATTACTCTCCCTGACCCATCATTCCTCTCCCTGACCCAACATTCCTCTCCCTGACCCATCATTCCTCTTCATGACCCATCATTCCCCTCCCTGACCCATAATTCCTCTCCCTGACCCATCATTCCTCTCCCTGACCCATCATTCCTCTCCCTGACCCTTCATTCCTCTCCCTGACCCATCATTCCTCTCCCTGACCCATCCTTCCCCTCCCTGACCCATCATTCCCCTCCCTGACCCATCATTCCTCTCCCTGACCCTTCATTCCTCTCCCTGACCCATCATTCCTCTCCCTGACCCATCATTCCCTCCTTGACCCTTCATTCTCCTCCCTGACCCTTCACTCCCCTCCCTGATCGCTCACTCCTCTCCATAACCCCTCACTCCCCTCCCTGACCTCTTTCATCCCTCCCTGAGACCTCTATCCACTCCCTGACCCCACTCACTCCTCCCCATGACCCATCTCGTTGACCTCTGACACCTCTCACTCCTCCCCATTGACCCCTTTTCCTCCTCCCTGACCCCACTCACTCCTCCCCTTGAGCCCTCTCATTGACCTCTTACCCATATCACTCCTCCCCTTGACCCTTCTCCCTCACCCTGTTTTCCATGCCAGAAGCCCTCAACTAACCACAATAGCATGCTCCACACTCACACATACACACACACACACACAAACACACGCACTCGCACACTCACTATCTATTTCTCTCTCCTCATCCCCACACAGACAAAGACACACGCGCACATACATACTGATGCATCTGCACACATACACACACTACGACACACGCACCCACAGGCCCATACAGTATATCCCCCCGCAAAATAACAATTGTCACACCCACCAACACACACAGACACACACAAGCGCAGATACACACGCACAGGCACACCTAGTAACACACACACACACACGCACACCCACACACACACACACACAGACATATATCCCCCAGCATAATAACAATTGTCATACCTACTAATTACCTGACCAGCCATTCCCAGCAAAATAATAGTGGCCGTATTCCCGCACATAATACCCCCCCCCCCCCTCCCACTCACTCTCACTCTCTCTCTCTCTCTCTCTCTCTCTGCTAATTTGAGTTCTGGCCTCCCACTCATAAGAAATTAAAACATAATAAGGACACTTTGATATTGTTGATTAATTATCATCTATACGAGTATATTCGCTTAAATTAACAAATAATCGGGAGAACAACTTGTCTGTCAAATATATTCAATGTGCAAGATGAATGTAAACTGCATTTGTTGTTATTTATGTATGTATTGATCTTATGAGTATTAAAATAGGTTCATTTTGCATCAATTAAGTGCTTTATATAATTGTTTTGCATTATATAAAAAACATTGAAAAAACATCTTGTCTAGATATCAAGATATGTTATTTTACTTTGACTATGTATGCTTGTCCCCTGTGTATACTCAGCTGTCCAAGACATTATTATCCATGGATGTAACTAAACATAACCGGTGTTCTTCAAGTTATTGTATTGTTTTTGCATTATTCACAAGTATGAATGTAACCAGACGACGATGCTGTTGTTTCAGTGGAAGTATGGCTATTTGAGCAATAGGAAATGCTTTACAAGTGGTTGTCCCCTCACAGCAGGGGGGGTGGGGGGGGGGTGGCCCGCTGCTTCGCAGCAAAATCAAATCACACACACATACACACACACACACACACACACATACACACACTCGTCTAATCCCCACTCGGCCAATCTCTATCTCCTCTAATTGTGTCGTTCCTCAGTTCTTTTGAGTTCTTCCTTCTCTTACCAGACGATATACAATACTATCATCTGGGATCATTATTCTATACCCAATCTTCCTGAAATAGCGAAAACAAAAGCAGACCTCCACACACTAACAAAGGATCAAGACGTTCGGGCACACACAAGGAAATACTTCCGTACAACAGCAAGAAAAGGAGGAAAGAGAAGCTCAACAAGGAAGGAGAACAAGACAGCAAAATGAAGGACATAAAAGAAAGCGTACCAGCCCAGGTGAAAAGGAAGAAAAACTAAAGAAAAGCGAACAAGCCCTACACCTCAAAATAACTAACCTGTTCCATATTCCAAAAGTACCTCACCATAATCAACGATCCATAGAACAAGAGAAGAAGAAGAAGCAGAAGACGGGAAAACAAGAAGAAAAGTCTACCACGGAATATACACACAAGGAAACCACAAGTGTACTAGCAAGACAGCAAAATGGCGACCAACAAGGAAGACAGCAAAATGGCGGACAGCGAAGAAAGCGTACCGAGCTGTGGGAAACAAAACAAAACAAATGGAAGGAGAACATAAAGAAGCCAGAAATACAACGATCTTCAACATGCCCCGTATTCCCAAAATTCCATGCAAGAATCAACCAACAACAAAGAAAGAGAGAAAGAGAAATCCAAAGACAGGAGAAAAGGAGGAAATAGTCACCCGGAAACACACGGAAACAACACGTGTGCCCAGCGTCCGTCAAATTACCAAGGAAAATAATACTACACCTGTACTAGTCACCAGCAGACAGGCCCGAGTTGCCACTATAAATAACGGATGCCCTATTACGCCCGGGAAGAACATTAAAGTCTCCTACTGTTCATCACAAACACAGAAAAGGAAGCTAGTGTTCAGCCAGGATCAAAAGGACTCCTACACTCATCAAAGGAGTAAACATATACGCCCTCCTTACCCAAAAGGGTCAAAATCCTTGCATACCAGCTTTTAGAGGGTCCTCCCTAATCCCCCAGATTAACCCTGACCGCACTTGTGACCTTTATGCACCTGTACATCCATCCCTGTACATATCAGACTAAGTTGTCACTATGCTGGAAGAAACTGATCAGGGCAAGCAATTTCAGGGCTTAGTAAGTGTTGGCATTCCAACATACCAAGTCCTAAAATTACCCTCCCATTCAGTTGGTGACCATCGGCATACCGAGTCCCACAGGTCTGAGGAGTATTTTCCCTAATGAGGGATCGTTATTAGTAGTTGGCATACCATCACTAATATTGAGTCTTTAATTGGCTGCACCTTTAATACTAGAAGGCTGAAGTACGAGGGCATACCCACACTTCAAGCTTATATTATTCAAACTGCACTCAAGTAAAACTACCAAGTGGAAGTTGGCACTCCAAAGCTACTTGTGTAGCTCAGGGCCCTGCGAGATACCGTAACTGGCACTCTGCAAGAAGACGTCCTTGGTGTATTAGTCTGTAGCATTCTATTGGACTTTTACAACTAAAAGGTTTAAACACCGTCCCGAGTTCTTTGAACCTCATGCAAAGATCAGTGGCAGTCGAGAAGACAAGAGTGGTCATATAATAGCCATATTGTCTCCTCGCGTTAGCCCGATATAGTGCCAACTCGTCATAACTGGGGCACACTATTTAAGATCCTAAATCAAGAGTACCTGAACAGAACTTCATCAACAATTAATATAAAGGTCAGGATAGTCGAGTATCCCTAAGCTTTATGCTATATATACTCGCGTTAGTCCGATGAGGTGCCCAAATATATTTATATATTTACGGAGCCGCATGACCCCACTTTCATTAATCCATCTGTAACCACTACTTCATACGACAGGCCAACCTGGACGGCCCAACGGAGACTCGGAAGAATATAACTTGCCCCCTTGAAAACTCATTAATTCCAAGTGCCTACTACTGGAGTTATTATATGAAAACTGAAGACGACGTTGATACTAGTGCCGAGATATAATATATTAGAGTCCCACAAAATGACTCTGTTAAATCCTCACCAGTACGCAAGGTGATAGTACAAAGTTAGAGTTCCATATTAACTCTGCCAAAATTACTTATATGGGTATAGTTAGAGTCCCTATCAATCGACTCTACACAATTCTCAATAGTGCGCCAAGTGATAGTCAAAAGTTAGAGTTCCATATTGACTCTGTCCAAAATGTTACCTATGTGTGTAAAGTTAGAGTCCCCTAAATTGAATCTACCTAATTCTCACTAGTGCACCGAGTGACAATAATAAGTTTGAGTCCCATATTGACTCTTTTAAAATTCTAACTACATACAAAATAATAGTCTCTAATATTTGTGCTTTCATTAATTTCATTGGAGGTGTTTGGTGTTGTGGTGAAGTTAATAACAAAAATAGATTATCAGTAGGTTCAGGGATATTTCGTCGCGAGGCCGGTCTATATGATCTGTGCCCCATGAATATTCTTTCCTCTCACTTAAACGTTAGGCTACCATGGTGCGGTGGGAGTATGAACATGATTAGATTAATATCCAGTATTCGAGAATGGATAATACGTCGTAGGCATGTGCATAAACCTTTAACCGTCTTGGTGGTGGTGATCTGTGTATGATAACCCGGGTTCGAATCCTGGTGGATCGCACATGTGCTTTCATTAATTTCATTGGAGGTGTTTGGTGTTGGGGTGAAGTTAATACAAAAATAGATTGACTATATTTAATTCTCATCAGTGCGCAAGGTGATAGCAAACCAAGTTAGAGTCCAGTGTATTGACTCATAATATAATCTCGTCCATTCTTAGTGTGAACTTAGTATCATATGTAAATATTAATTCTATACATAATAGTATTCAACACTTCAGTCTTTTCATCACTATATGAGTGTGGTTTATATAATGCGGCACAATAAGCTTACCTAGTATATACCTGAGCTCTGCCTAGATCCTTGATCGTACTAGAAGAGCAATATTTATGTCTGTACAAAATTACCTATCGACTTTATAACCATATAAACTCTGATATAAATGTGCTTAGAGCTTAAGATAAATAAACTGTTCTTAAGATATTATCTCAGTGTTATATATACAGTATATCCTCTATTGTATATATGCATGTATTGTATGAATTCTGAAATTTCCAGTCTTGAAAGAACTCACCTCAACCAATAGCTAAGCTGATATAAAAATCACGCTATAACACTTCCACACACCCTATTTGGTCAGAGGGAGGTATTTTTTAACTTCCCCTGTTTTGCTCCATTAATTTGGAGGTTTTAAGTAGTTTCGCTCCATTCGTTTGGCGATAACAAGACGATTCGCCCAGTTTAGGTGTCGATACATTCTCTGGGAAGCAATAACGAGCCTGTAACTTAGAAGAAACTGGCTTTCGGCCAGGATATTTTTGCTTTCGAAAAATGTAACTATTTAGCTTAAAGGGGGTCAGGGTGGTAATTTATTTTAGCTTGAAAGAGTCTGGGCGGCTGTTTTGCTAGCCTAGAGGACAAACTAAAATGCATTGCTCGAAAATGGCAAAAAACAAGAAAAACCCTCGCTAATAAATAAACAAAATATCCTTAATACCCAACAAGACGTCGGATCAGAGAGTGTTAATCTCCCATCCTACCTCTCACAATCCATCATTACACAATCATTAACCTTCTCAAGATTCGATTTCGCATTTCTTCTCCTTTTGCTGGCTATTATTAGACGATTTTATTCAGATTAGGAAGGATATGTGGAAATAGAGGGCAAATTACCCTTATAATTCACAAAGATCCTTCTTAAATTGCATAAAATCGTCTAATGATAGCCAGAATAAACTCAAAATGCGTTATAGTGTCCTCAGGGTTAATTACTCAAAATCGTATATTGATAACCAGAATATACTAAACATGTGATGTATTATTTTATGGGCTAATTACTTATATAACTACATAAAGTCGGATTCAGCAAGTTATCTATTTGTCACAAACTTGTATGTATTTTATGTTTTTGTTAAATATCTATGCTTATGATTCTAACTTCCTTATAGCCTGAAACTCACAAGTGGTCAACTGGACACTACGATTGCCAGAACAAATATACCTGTATATACTGTATAATTATATATATAAATAAAATAAATTTGAAAATTAAAGCCCTAGAGCTGATGGAATGGCGAACGGTGGTTAACACGAGGAAGGATACCAAATATCCAAAGTGTTATCATTCTCTCTAATCATATCTACATTACAATCATATACAATACTCACACTCTTCAATCATATATACATTACAATCATATACAATACTCACACTCTCCAATCATATCTACATTACAATCATATACAATACTCACATTCTCCAATCATATCTATATTACAATCACATACAATACTCACTCTCTCCAATCATATCTACATTACAATCATATACAATAATCACACTCTCCAAACATATTTACATCACACCATACCCTAACTTCAGTTATATACATTTCCAAAACATATCTAAACTACAATCACATAACCTCGCAAGCAATCACATACAATCCCCCAAACATAAGTCCAGTACAATCATTAACAATCCTCCATCGGCCAATCTAGCGGCAATACCCGCACATGCAATCTATCTTCTCCTCAGATAAACCTTAACTACAATCACCCTGAATACCTCCTCATATAATCCCCACTTTATCCAAAGATACAATACTGGCGCTACCATCATTATGAGGGGGATAATTACTTTTTATGGACCCCCTTCTCCCTCATGTTTAGCTCCATTAGTTATGAAATTTTAAGTCGTTCGCCCCATTAGTGTGTCGTTTTTATGACCTTTAGATCCAGTTCTTTATCAATATCAAAACCCTTTGTGTTATTTAAGTGTCGATTTTCTCCTGGCGAACGATAGCGAGCCTGTAATTTTGAAGGAAACGGCCTTTGGCCTGGACAATTTTCTACCGAAACATATACACATTTATCTAGAAGGGGAAGCTTGCAGATCATGTTTATCTAGAAGGGGAAGCTTGCAGATCATGTTTATCTAGAAGGGGAAGCTTGCAGATCATGTTTTAAAGCTTGATGGAAGTCTAGGGAAAAAACCTAAAATTAATAATTAATAAATGAATAAATAAACAAATAAGTAAACCATACCGCCTTAACAATAATGGAAAATAATAAACCATACCGCCTTAACAATAATGGAAAATAATAAACCATACCGCCTTAACAATAATGGAAAATAATAAACCATACCGCCTTAACAATAATGGAAAATAATAAACCATACCGCCTTAACAATAATGGAAAATAATAAACCATACCGCCTTAACAATAATGGAAAATAATAAACCATACCGCCTTAACAATAATGGAAAATAATAAACCATACCACCTTAACAATAATGGAAAATAATAAACCATACCGCCTTAACAATAATGGAAAATAGTAAACCATACCGCCTTAACAATAATGGAAAATAGTAAACCATACCGCCTTAACAATAATGGAAAATAGTAAACCATACCGCCTTAACAATAATGGAAAATAGTAAACCATACCGCCTTAACAATAATGGAAAATAGTAAACCATACCGCCTTAACAATAATGGAAAATAGTAAACCATACCGCCTTAACAATAATGGAAAATAGTAAACCATACCGCCTTAACAATAATGGAAAATAGTAAACCATACCGCCTTAACAATAATGGAAAATAGTAAACCATACCGCCTTAACAATAATGGAAAATAGTAAACCATACCGCCTTAACAATAATGGAAAATAGTAAACCATACCGCCTTAACAAAAATGGAAAATAGTAAACCATACCGCTTTAACAATAATGGAAAATAGTAAACCATACCGCCTTAACAATAATGGAAAATAGTAAACCATACCGCCTTAACAATAATGGAAAATAGTAAACCATACCGCCTTAACAATAATGGAAAATAGTAAACCATACCGCCTTAACAAAAATGGAAAATAGTAAACCATACCGCCTTAACAATAATGGAAAATAGTAAACCATACCGCCTTAACAATAATGGAAAATAGTAAACCATACCGCCTTAACAATAATGGAAAATAGTAAATCATACCGCCTTAACAATAACGGAAAATAGTAAACCATACCGCCTTAACAATAATGGAAAATAGTAAACCATACTGCCTTAACAATAATGGAAAATAGTAAACCATACCGCCTTAACAATAATGGAAAATAGTAAACCATACCGCCTTAACAATAATGGAAAATAGTAAACCATACCGGCTTAACAATAATGGAAAATAGTAAATCATACCGCCTTAACAATAACGGAAAATAGTAAACCATACCGCCTTAACAATAATGGAAAATAGTAAACCATACTGCCTTAACAATAATGGAAAATAGTAAACCATACCGCCTTAACAATAATGGAAAATAGTAAACCATACCGCCTTAACAATAATGGAAAAGAGTAAACCATACCGCCTTAACAATAATGGAAAATAGTAAACCATACTGCCTTAACAATAATGGAAAATAGTAAACCATACCGCCTTAACAATAATGGAAAATAGTAAACCATACCGCCTTAACAATAATGGAAAATAGCCCGCCTACAATCCTTAGCCTCAAAGCATAACTGCACTACAATCATTTACAATCCCCAATCGGCCCAGCTAACGGCAATACCCACATATACAATCCCCATTAGCCTCGGAGATGCGCCATAAAAACGCTAAGCGAGCGATATCCTTAAAGGTGACACTACCAATAGTTAGCGCAATACGACCAGGCAATGCTAACTTGTAGCGAACGCAAAATAATTGTTCATCCATTGCAATACGATACTATAACGCATAGACCGACCCGTTGTCAAAATACTTTTAAACGTTGAACTATTTGCAACTATAATTCTAGTTATTATATTCTATATTCAACATAGGAAGGAAATCTATAAATCGAATGAGGAACAAACGATTGTGTTGTTCAATTAACCCTCTAACCCTCACAAATCCCTCCTAATGATGATGATGATGACATTTTGCGCTTATACACTATTTCTGTACAAACGTTTTATTTTCTTTACCTTATAATTACTTTTATATATGTTTTGATAACCTGATCTCTATGCTGTATCGCTTTAATGTTGTTGTTCTTCCTCTCCGTTTGCTTGTGAGTTGTATTTATTTGTTTTCTCATTTTGTCCATAATATATACAAAAATGCTTTCTTTGCTTCCATTCTACTAAAAAAAGAAAAAAAAAGGTACCCACTTTATAATTTTCATTTTCTTCACATGGTTGTTGTAGTTCCCTTCAGTGGTTCTGTCCTGTGAATATTCTGGACATTTCAAGATGGATTGTCTGAGATCTTTGTTTTCTTCTCATAATAATACTGCAAGCTGGACTTTCATGTGTGTGTATTTGCCTGGTATTTAAAGGTAGGTTATTGATTCTTTCCTAATATAAAATAATAGATGATGGTCTTTTGATATTATGAGATCTTCAATGGATTATTTCCCATTTCTCTTATATTACTGAAGTTGATTATCTGTTATTTCTTCTCATTCAGTTGTGTCCCATGAATTCACTTTTGTCTTCAGGGTATATATATTATATATTGATGTCAGGTTCATGTACTTTTGTCTTCAGGGTATATATATATTATCTATTGATGTCAGGTTCATGTACTTTTGTCTTCAGGGTATATATATTATCTATTGATGTCAGGTTCATGTACTTTTGTCTTCAGGGTATATATATTATCTATTGATGTCAGGTTCATGTACTTTTGTCTTCAGGGTATATATATATTATCTATTGATGTCAGGTTCATGTACTTTTGTCTTCAGGGTATATATTATCTATTGATGTCAGGTTCATGTACTTTTGTCTTCAGGGTATATATATTATCTATTGATGTCAGGTTCATGTACTTTTGTCTTCAGGGTATATATATATTACCTATTGATGTCAGGTTCATGTACTTTTGTCTTCAGGGTATATATATTATCTATTGATGTCAGGTTCATGTACTTTTGTCTTCAGGGTATATATATTACCTATTGATGTCAGGTTCATGTACTTTTGTCTTCAGGGTATATATTTCCTATTGATGTCAGGTTCATGTACTTTTGTCTTCAGGGTATATATATATTACCTATTGATGTCAGGTTCATGTACTTTTGTCTTCAGGGTATATATATATTACCTATTGATGTCAGGTTCATGTACTTTTGTCTTCAGGGTATATATATATTACCTATTGATGTCAGGTTGATGTACTTTTTCCAGATAACATCTTAACATATCCATTTATAATTGTATGTATTTGTATTTATATATTTCTTATTATTTGTTCTTATCCTCATATGCCTTGTTATATGTTTCAGTAGTTGACTGTTTCCGTTTTCGATGTCTTTTATGTAAGTCAGTTTTCCCTTTATGATTTTGGCTGTCATAGAAGAGGCACCTATTTACTAAGCTGAATAAAATCGTCCAATGTTAGCCACATAAGCTGAAGAAAGGTGCTATGATATAAAGCAAGGGTTAAGCCTGTGAATTTGGCATTATTTGTACGTTACCAAACAGATAATAAAGGACTGACTGTTGATTTGTGAACCAGAACTTGGTATCACCCAGTTTGTTGATGGTAGATTTTATATACAGTATATGTGTATATATTTTTTATGAATATACATTTTATGAATGGAGGATGCCTTTAGGCACATGGACCTTTTTGTTTTATCTGTGTTGTTCCTTCCTCCGTTCATTGTCTCTTTAAAAAAAAAAAAAAAAAATTATTCATTTTAATACTTGTTTGTGTTTTAAGTTTCCTCCCTAGACCTCCATTAAGCTTATACAAATCTCCCCAAGATAAAGATAAAGATAAAATGTCCCGGCCGAAAGTCGGTTCATCTTAAATTGCAGGCGCTCTATCTTTTGCCAGGAAATAACAAAATGACACCGTAAATGACACGAAGGGTCTTAAAATCGCCAAACCAATAGGGCGAATGGCTTAAAAAAAAAGGCTAACACGAGGAAGAAGGGGGTCCAGACAACCCAGCCTTAAAGATAGTGTCATATTTCTACTTATCTATTTATCAATAACTTAACTATGATAAGGTTTAATAATATGGCTGACAGTCCATGAGCTGCATCCCGCATTTCACATTCCAAAGGGGCGTATGTCACCATCATCATCATCACCATCATCTTACACATATATCTATATTATCTTAAAGCATTCTGTTCTCTTCGATAACTTTCCCAATTTCCTGGTTTGAAGATGCCTATGAACATGTAATTAAGGGAAGATTTTGTATTAATTGGTATTTTTGTTAGCATTTTTTTATATTGTCTTGTTCAGAGGGTCGAGAAAACTGCCCTTTAATCTCTTCACCACCATTACGTAATTATCATCATACGCTGGTTACCATTAGCGGATTTTCTTTAGTTGATAATCTACCTCTTCGACTCAAATAGGTAAATACGATATCAATAAACCCACTTAATAACAAAGGTCCCTCTTAATCTGCATTTTTTGCCGGACTCAATGGTAAAAAGGTGTCATGGTGCTGAAGGGATTAACCCAGTCAATTACAATCTTACATTCACACCCCCACAATTCTGTGATCTACACATTCATAGCTTCTTATACACTTCTGTAAGTTTGTTCTGGATTCAGTTCTCCCCCGTTGGTTTTGAGATTTTAAGGCATTCATACCATTAGTTTGGTCATGTTGATCTTTTAGCCCCATTGTTGTGTCAATTTTAAGACCTTTTGTGCCATTTAGGTCTCGCTTTTTTCCTGGCGAGCAACAGCGAGCCTGCAATTTAGGAGGCACCAGCTATTGGCCGGCACATCTTTCCACCGATTTTTTTGTTTTATCTTGCATGGGAGTCTTGGGGGTATTTTTTGTTTAAGCTTGATAGCTTGATGAAGGTCTAGGGGAAAACAATACCTGCTCTTAACTTATGTAACATAGTCTTTACCCTCTTAATTCCCACAGATCCTTCCCAAGCTGTAAACAAACGTATATTGTTAACCAGAATAAACCGTTTACATTTTGTATTAATCCTGAAGGGGTTAACTGAACAAAATCGTCTGAAGTTAGACAAAAATATATATGATGGAAAGACTGAAAGAATTAAATTTTCCCGATTTGTTCACTCCATCAGTTGCACATCTCGAAAACTTTGGCACTATGTATCACCCATGTGCATAATCCCGGCTAATCAAAATACTGGCGTAATTAACCTTTAAATGGCAATACAATCAATAGCCCAATCATTTATCTTGGTGGAGCTTAACCTGAGTCTCATTAATTGTCCCACATGGCACCACGGAAGAAAAAATATGTAATTTTTTGTTTCAAGTACGCTCCATTAGTTTGTCGATTTTTCTGTGCGAGATCCGATTACGCATTGCTTTCTGTTTCTGGCTATTATTTGACAAATGTATTCAGATTAGAGAGGGCATATGGAAGTCAAAGGGTTGTTGTTGTTCCCCAAGCTGCCTGGCCGAACAGCCCCAAGGCCCCGAGCAATTCCAAGGTCATAACCGAGCGCCCCCACAGAACCCTCCATGCCGACCACATTAAAGCCTGGGTTACCGAAGCCACTCCATGGCGGGGAGCTGAGGAGAGTGCGGAAACGCCTAAAGGGTTAATAGAGATAGTCTTTACCCTTAACAATTCCACAAATTATTCCTAAATTGCGTAAAATCGTCTAATGATAGCCAAAATAAACGGTCTAAATGTGTCAAAATCTTCAAAGGGTTACATGGCGATATAATCAATACCCCAACAAATTATTTGGGTGCAACTTATAGTCTCATTAACTTTAATTCTCACCCATGGCACTACGAAGGAAAAACATGTATATATACTGTATGTATATATATATACAGGTATATATATATATATATATATTTTTTTTTTATTTTTTTTTTATGTGAGTATGCTGTTTGACTACTGGTTATTTTCCCTTTTAAGGGGATATATATATTTGTTATACCAGGCTTTTTACTGGGGTTTAATTGGACAATGGTAGGTTCTTACTTGACTGGAGAAACTAAAGCCAAACTACAAATGCACACCAGTTGTAAAGGGTAAATATAATACTGAATACACACATGAATTTCCTTTTAATAATCACTTAATGCACAACACGAATAATACACCTTACACTGATACATAGAATAATCACAATATAAATATGCCTAGCACGGACGAGGATCCACGACGGACCTATAGAATTCACTTAGCACTCCTATTCTATCACTTACGTAGATTTCGGAGATACACTTGGTTCGCACTGGTGATGGAAGTAATATAACTCCTTCCACACTCCTATTCTAACACTGAGTAGATCTGGAGATACGGGCACTGGTGGCTGAAGTGTTAATAGCTGAGTCCTTTCTCTTGGTCCCGTCGAGCCGTTTAGGTGGTCCTGCCGTGTGGTAAATGGGGTAGGGATACAGATGGACTAGTTGATTTGGGGTTTTAAATAGTAGTTCCTTATGTCATGACACAGGGTGCATACCATCGGATGAACGCGAGCATAAACTTAGACATGTCTTAAGTTGCAGCTGCTCGACAATCCTGACCGTTATACTAGTCGGTGATGAAGTTCTGTTGGTACTCTTGATGTAGGGTCTTTAATAAAAAGTCACTTGTGACATGACAGAGTAACTAGGTATCGGGCTAACGTGAGGAATAAGTAAGATCATGATCGTACTAGCTCTCTAAATCTGCCTCTGTCCGTTGTAAGAGCGTTCAAAGAACCCAGGGGTCCTTTCTACAACATATGTCCTCGACCAAGGTTCTGGCCATATGCAGTATAAGAACATAAGAACATAAAAAAGTCCATAAAGTATGGACTTTATGTGCAAATTGCCGTTACTTAGACGGTATCTCGCAAAGCCCGAACTATTAAAGATGTCTTGCCATGGCAAAGACTTCTTTAACCCTTCTTTGGCGGCGCCCGGCTATTGTCGAATTACAAAAATGGGGCCTATGGGCGGGGCCCGGCTATTGTCGAATGCAATTTTGAGGACGTAATGTGCTCTGAGAGAGAGCGGAGCGGTGGGAGGAGCGTAGATTACCTCCTGATCGCTTGCCACGGCCGCCGTGGACCTACTGATATTTACTCCACTTACATCCACCCTCACTCACTCGCTACATACATAATTATATAAAGAAATTGCCGTATTTTACCGTTTTTACCCTTCGGTTGCACGATCGTTGCAAGACAACCAGTGATCGTAGAAGGATGGTTCGGGTGTCATTGGAAAGCTCAATTTACGCCCTTTCAGGGATACATACTTGTATTATGCTCTGGGTCTTGTTTATGCATGAAAAAGAGCACGGAAACAACCCCATTTATGGTAAAAACCCCCGCTGGGCGGTACATCAAATATACTCCTCCACCCGCTCTTAAGGTGTTAAGAGTTTTGGAGACTACTGAATATCTATTTGTGGCATGCCCTCGGTGCTACTTTCAGTGTCAAAACTTGCAGCCTAAAACAGATCCAAATGTTATTCCTACTCCACGGTGTGGAAGCATAAACATTCACTAGTAGGGTAAAGAACTTTCAAACAGTAAGGTAGACAGCCATGGCATGAATACTTGGATGAGTGAGAGGTTAATTCTTAGGCCCAAATCTTGCATGCAAATAAAGTGAGCCCTCAAATTGCTGACTCTACCTTGTTCTTGTCGAGATGGTCATGACGTTTGCTGCTATGTCCCAGGGTTGGTACTTGGAGGTCAGAAGGTCATAGGTGCAGGGGGGGGGGGGGGGATTAGGGGGTTGAGGTACCCCCCTTTGAAATTCCCGGGCAGATGGTGGGGAACCTGCACAGAAGAGCGGCGCATCTGAAGTGGGAGATTTGCGTATGCTATCCTTCTTTAGTTTAGTTTTAGCGGTATTTTATTTTCCTCTCTTGTCTTCCTGCATTGTTGATCGTGATGCTGATTGTTTTTCCTGGGATGGGGGGTAGGTGGTGGTTGATGGTAACAATTCTGGCTTCCCGAGTGTTGATGTGAGGCGGGGCTAATTTTGGTCTTGGGCAGGAATGTTGTTTCCCTTCTTCCTTCGTCTTTACATTTATTTCTGGTTGCGGTGGCTGCTTGGTGTTTATTTACTGGGGTGACTTCTCCTTCTCCTTTTGTTGTTTTCCTTTCTTGTTCTTCTTTTCTTCTGTGTTCGTCCGGTGTGTGGTGTGTCTTTGTGTTTTCATATTTCTTTCTGTCTTTTTTTTTCTTTTTTTTTTTCTATATTCCAACTTACTTCCTCTCGGGCATAGGCTGAGAGCCTTAACATTCACCGCTTTACAATGAACAGTGAAGCCCGTGAGGACTTGTTCCAGTCTAGGGAGTGCGACATGTGAAGCACGTAGAGTACAACGAGCACCTGCCATCTTGCCTTCACATGAGGCACGGTGCTCACTCATGGCCCGAAACGACCCCATCTCTGAAGCCACCTCGTTCCCGTGCTTCACTGTCTCACCCCCTACACTCGGACTCTCACACTTACACACACACAACGCCACCTGTTGAGCAGATAACTCACCAGGCATTGCACCCCTATAGCATATTTTGAATATGGGAATATTCATACAGTGCTATTTAATCAGGGAACAATGAGGGTATTTTATTGACGTTTCGGTGGGCTTGTGGTAATGCACTGATACTAGGTACAGCACAAATTCCATCCCAATATCTTCCCATTGATACATCAGGATTTGAACCCGGGACCTTTGGATTACCAGGCCAGTGGCAAGACCACTCCACCACACCTCCCCTATTCCCCTATGCTGGTATTCCTGTTCATTCTCGCCGTTTTCTTTGGTGGTGTACTTTCTCTGCTGTTCCTTTCTTTTCTCATGGTTTCCCCTGCTATTTCCATTCTTCTGTTTTTATTCCGGCTGGTCTGTTGTGGCATGTTCGTTATTTTATCTCAGGTATTTTAATATTTATGAAAATTATTTACATATATATTTTTTTTTTCTTTTCCAGTTTCCTCCCTAGACCTCCATGAAGCTTATACAAATACCACCAAGACCTCACTTTCAAAATTAATTTGTGCCCGGCTGAAGGCTGGTTCCCCCTAAATATCAGCCTCTCTATCGCTCGCCAGGAAAAAAACCAATACCTAAATGGCACAAAAGGTCTTAAAATTGACAAATAACTGGGACCAACAGTCTTAAATGGCAATACAATCAATAGTACGAATCATTTATCTGGGTATTTTTTATTGATTTGTTATTATTATTACTATTTTTTTTTTTTTAGTTTATACTTTTTATTTATGTTGTTGTTTTTTTGTGAGTCCGCTGTGTGAGTACTGGTTATTGGTCGTTGCCTTTAATCCCTCTATTAGGAAATTTGTATTTATCTGTTTGTTTGTTTGTTTGTATGTTTTTTTTTTATATATGTTTGTGCATATTCATTTAATTTTACTATTATTTTCATTATCATTATATACACTGTATATATTTTTATTAGTAGTAGTATTTTTATTACTTATATTTATATTTTCATTTGTCATGTTTTTATTTTAGCTTCTTCCCTAGACTTCCATAAGCTTAAAAAAATACCCCCAAGGCCCCTTTCGATATAAACGTGTACATTTTTCGATAGAAAAATGTTCCGGCCAAGGCCCGGTCGCTACTAATTTGCAGGCTCGCGGTCACTTGCCAGAAAACAAATCGACACCAAAATGGCACGACAGGTCTTAAAATCACCAATTATTGGGGTGAACATCTTACAATCTGTAAACTAATAGAGGTAAACATGAAGGAGAAGGGGGTCCATAAATAACACCCCCTCAAGTGCAATATCCCCCTAACCCATTCAGTATTGAAGGTCGCGTTTCTATCTTATTTTTTGGCTAACATTGGACAATTTTTGTCAGTTTAGGAAGGAATTAGTAAGTCGGATGGTTAACTAGGACAATCAGTAAGTCGGATGGTTAACTAGGACAATTGTTTACACCTTTGATTCTTAGAGATCTTTCGTCTAATAATAACCAGATAATAATAACCAGAATACATAAATGAAATGCGTCCTTGTATCCTGAAAGAGTTAAGTTCATAGATGCTTTGCCTATATCTATGTAACTCAGGGTAACATTGAGGGGGGGTGTATTTTTTTGTTTTGTATTTATTATAAATGTATTTAATTATATATTAATTTTATCATTGCATTTCTTAATTAGGGTGTTAAGAAGTCGGTAGAGCAAAAGTTTGAAGAAAGTGTTATTAGATGGTATGGTCATATGGCAAGAATGTTTGAAGAAAGAATAGTTAAATGGTTCTATATCAGTAAAGTGGAAGGAGGAAGAAGGCGTGAAAAGCCGAGAAGATGGTATGATATGGTGTCGGAATGTGTGTCAAAGCTTGAAAAGGGAATGGTTGAAGCAAAACAAAATAGCAAATGGGAGTAATGATTGTAGGAAATTTGTTAGAGAGAGTACATGAAGATCTCTGGACCCTTTTAAATGACAAACCTTGAAGGTCTTTATTACAGATGTTGATGTGAAGAGACCTTGTCCGGAAGTATAACATCTGAGGTGAAGCCATTGATTTTGGGGGCTGATGAATGATTGGTGCCTTTGAATGCTAAAAAATGCACCCCAAGATCCCCCTTTGAGATAAATTTGCAAATTTTTCGGTAGAAAAATATCTAGGTCGAAGGTCGGTTCCTACTAAATTACGCCAGGAAAAATTCGACTCCTAATGGCACGAAAGGTCTTGATATTGAGAAAGAAATGGGGCGAAAGGTCTTAAAATCGTCAAACTAATGGGGCGAACATCTTGAAATCTCATCACTAATGGGGCTAAACATGAGAGAGAAGGGGGTTCAGAAAAAAACAAAAACCTCGTCCTAATCTTTGTATCTACCTAACCTATTTCCATACACCTCAATCTCCGAGAGGATGGGCTCGAATGAATCACTTTCATGCCCTTCTATCACCTGTAAGCCGCCCCCCCCCCCCTCCTCCCACCTAACACCACTTTCACTCACATACCTCTCAACTCCATCCTTTCAACTCATTTTCGGTCTGCTTCTGCCATTCCTGCCATTCCACCTCACTCATACATTTACTTAGTCCTAATGTCACTTACCATTCGCTCCACATGGCCGAATCTCCTCCAGGCATTCTCCTTCACACTCTCCAGCGCATCCAATTCCATACCACAACGCTCTCGTACTTCCTCAGTTGTATGTCTATATTTCCATGTGACTTCACATGCCCTTCTCAAGTAATTAATTTCACTCTTTATTTATGTCTCTCCATCAATACCCAAGCTTCACTCCTGTACGTCAATGTTGATTATGTCGGGATCACCACACTATCAAGCAGTGACGTCTTTACTTCCATGTTTATCTCCCTATTCCTAGTCACTGCCTTTCAGCGTACCTACAACTCTCCTAACCTGTTGCACTCTGTCTCACAATTCATCTTCCAAACTCTTATCTTTATGTATCACACTGCCCAAATACATAAATGAGGTGACATTTTCTATTACCTGACCATTCAACCTCACTTCATTCTCCATGACTGCATCCTCTCAAAGACCATTACGTACTAATTACTCTATACAATATTGACCTTCAGCTTCCGTTTCTGACACAGTCCTAATCATATTCACCAAACACTACAATTCCCACTCATCATCACTCAACAGTACTGTATCATCAGCAAACAGTAGTACAGACAACTTCCACTCACTCCCCTCCCTTACCATGGATATTTCAACATTCACTTCTCTTTCTAGTATTTCTTTCATGACTCCATGCATATACTTACCGAACATTCATAGGGACATTACAGACCCTTTCTTTAAACCAACATTCAGACCAAAGAACTCACTCTGTTCACTCTCAATATAGATTTGATTAATCATGACCCTGTCCCAATCAAACGTAACCCTAAGCTTATAGTCTCTAATCTTAGCCTACCCTAATGTAAAGTAACCAAACATGTCCTATCCTAGATTATATTATCCTTCTCTCATTTACTACGAACAGGCCATTAATTCTGTTGCATTTTGAAACCTCGAACAAAATATAGGAACCCCTGAAATACATATATCAGGTTAGTTATTAATTAGGAGTTTAAATGTATACCGCAATATCTTCAAAATATGTGTATCAGCATTAATGTCTGCGACTGTACTGCACATCTCCTAATATATCTTGTTCTCGACTGTATAAGCCTATATCACCATCAAAGTACAAAGTTAACCAGAGAGTCTCTCTCTCTCTCTCTCTCTCTACTTAAAAAAAGACAGAGAAACTAGAATCCGTTCAGCGTAGAGCAACAAAGTTAATCCCTTCCCTTAGAAATAAGCCATACAATGAGAGATTAAGAGAACTCGATCTGTTTTCGCTTAAGAAACGGAGAATAAGGGGACAGCTGATAGAGTGTTTTAACATACTAAAAGGCTTTAGTAACGTAAATTCTAATAATCTATTTAAGATAGCCAAAGAAGGTTCCACAAGAGGAAACAAATTAAAACTAACAGGCAGGAAAGCGAACCTAGACATAACTAAAAATTTCTTCACCCACAGTATTATTAATGAGTGGAATAAGCTACCTAATGAAGTTATTGACAGTGACTCGATATACACATTTAAAAAAAGGTTAGACACATATCACAGAAAAGTTGGTCTGCAGTAGAAGCTGATCACTGATAAGAGAACCTGGCGGAAATGAAAACGTTTTCAGTTGGAAAAAAAATAAAAAATAAAAAAAATAAAAAAATAAAAAAAAAGTGAAGGTGTGCATGCCTTTTCCTTTCCATTTCTAACTATACTATAAATTCCTTCAGGCGATTTCCAAGCCCTGCAAGGTTATTCACTTCTAACTATTTTCATGTACGGCATATTGCCGGAGGGAGCGGAGGGTGGGGAGAGAGCCTTCATCTTTGCTATCCTTTCCTTCCACTTTCTCTTAGGGTTGCTATCTCTATTAGGATTAAGTCCTGGTCACCTCGTAGGGATCGTAAGATCAGTGTGGCCAGTGTATCTATGTAAATCTATGTAAATCTCTCTGTATATATATATATATATATAATTATATATATATATATATATATATATATATATTCTGACATACGGAGCCCTGTATGTTAATTTAAGAGTTAGAATTAGAGTTGAAGGAGTCACACTACCCAAACGGTGAAGCAGACTAGCGAGCGAACGAGCGAGTGGGTAAACCAGCTCGCCCGCATACCTGCAAACTAGCCTTCACACCTGCGTGCGTCATAGGGGACCCTGCAAACTACTTGATGACCGACGCTATGACGTATGATCGACGCCAGGAGCTGTGAGTGGACCAGGCACCTGTTATGCGACTCGAGGAGCTATGATTGGAGCAGGCACCAACCCCCGCCTCCTGATTCGTTCCTACACCATCATTGTTTGGTATATAAGACCCGAGTTGTGGGCATTCAAATCAGTCTCATTTGGAGTTGGGGAAGGTGAACTTGCAGCTGGAGGAAGACGGGGTGAAGTATTATAATGGGTTTGTGACTGTCAGTCAGATTATATAAGTGTGTGTTAAGTGTGTTCGGTGTAAACACTTACGTTATGTTGGTTAGTGAGATATGTGATTGGGAATTAACGTGAACGCTACTATTATGTGCTTAACTATTTGATTGGGAATTAACGTTAAAGCTACTATTTATGTACTTAACTATTTGATTGGGAATTAACGTTAACGCTACTATTTATGCACTTAACTATTTGATTGCGAATTAAAGTTAACGCTATTATTATGTACTTAACTATTTTAGTTGACTAACTTGTGGACTAAAGCAACTCTTTAAGTAATTGGGTTATGATGAAAGTAATACTATTGTTTTATATTAATACTTACAAGTTCTTTCATTTTCTTTGAATTAAGCTTGCATTGCTTAACGGTGCTTAGTACGGTGATGCTATTGTCTCATATTAGTAATATCGCCTTAGACTAACATGGCTGTGTTAATATTACTTCTAGTGATTTCCTAAGCTGAAGAAAATTCTATTGCTTCAAAATATTATTTTTGCTTTTCATATTATTTGAGTGAGACCTGAATCGAATCTATGAAGCGATCCTGTAACTTTATTTACTCATAATCAAACCTCAATGTTACGTGGTTAAGAAATACATTTAACTAATTATTAAATATATATCTAACTTTGTATGTGACTTTGATATTACTCCTGATGATAATAATAATATAATCCTATTAACGTAAGACAAGAACCAAGAATAATTACATTAAATATAAATAAAAGGACATATAAGAAAACTATCTATTCATTTCAAAAAGGGTAAGAGACAGAAATATTCTTACTTTAATATTTATCTTTCAAGACTTTTTATAGAATTAATAGTCCTTCTTTAGATATACTTCTTCGGTTCATAACCATAGCCTACTAAGCTTCGGTTAAATAATAATTCTTTATAAATACTACATGACTTTAATTAGTTTCAGTATTTTTAATAATTAAAGAGTATCAGTCAATAAAGGATACTAAGTCCTAAGATCCAAAAGGAAAGGAAGCAACAACAGGAAATAATTTTATTAGATTTTACTTTTGTTTTGCCTTCAGCTGACTGATACCTTAATATATATCTCTGTGCTATCTAGATTCATCAAGTTAACCACTTGAGGATCAAGATACGTAACAATATATATATATATATATATATATATATATACAGAGAGAAATAGAGAGAGAGAGAGAGAGAGAGAGAGAGAGAGAGAGAGAGAGAGAGAGAGAGAGAGAGAGAGAGAGGGGGGGGGGGGGGACAAAAGAGTGAAAAAGGGGAACACACAAAGAAACAAAGAAATAGAAAGCCAAACAGAGGGGAAACAAAAAGTAGTTAATCTATTGTATCTCCCTCCCCCCGCCCCCAATATCTACTCCCATGCTTCCCCATCTTTATTTGGCCATCAAAGTAGCGAGTTAATCAGGGCCACATAAAGGACAAGACACTTCAAGGAGGAAAAAGTGAGAATTAGGTTCACTAGCCGAAGGGAAGGGGACCTTTGTCATGTGTCTCTATATACAGTAGAGAGTGGCGACATAATAACGAAGGGGTCCCGGTGTCGCTTTAAGGGGATTTTTTTTTTGGAACCCCTTTTATCTCATGTTTAGCCCCATTAGTCTTGACATTTAAAGAAGTTTTAACTATAGCCCCATTAATTTGGCGATTAAAAGACCCCCGCCCAATTTATTTGTCAATATTAAGACCGTGCCATGTAGGTGTCATTTTTTCCGGGGAAGCGATAACGAGCTTGTAATTTAGGAGGAACTGGCCTTTGACCGGGACATTAATCTACCAACAAGTTTAAACATTAATCTCAAAGGGGTTGTTTTGTTAATTTTGATAGAGAATAGTTAGGAAACTGAAAACTATTTAAATACATAAATAGCTAAAATAATAAACAAATAAACAATAATCTCCCCTTAACCCGGCAAGCGCGATAGGCCTCACGGAAGGCAACGCGATAGGCCTCACGGAAGCAAGACCATAAAAAAAGCCTTCCAAAAAAAAAAAGGGCCTATCAAAACAAAGGATTTTGTCTCTAGGTGAGATAATTCCCCTCTAGTACTCATCCATGTGTTTCTCACCCCTCCCCCTCCCCTCCTTCCCCACCTTATTCCCCCCTCCTCAATTATCACCTATTTTTCCTCTTATTATCATAATTTATCGGTTTTTTTTCTCTCCCGCGATAATGTAGCACTAGTGGGTTGCATAAAAGATCGTTATGCAACACCCAGACACCGGCACACACCGCCCCGCTCGTCTCAGTTGACTCCCAGACAGCGAGAGGGGAGGGCTGCCTGTGGCTCTCTCTCGCCTGAGATTATGACCGGGTGGCCAATATCTTCGTTTTTCACCACCCAAATGCTTTTCCCACTTATTTTAGCACTCTTGAAGGTTCATATATACATCATATATGTAAAATAAAAGCATACCGAAAACAAATAATGCTTTATATTGTAAATATAACGAATTCTGTCAGAATCCAGGGCTAGAAATGCACAAATAACTACCCTAGCACCTAGGTCTATATCGCGCTTGTCAGGTTAAGAGTGACGACATAAGGGGTCCTGCCAAATACGTGAGCTATGATGTATCTGAGCAAACACTACTCCCATGCTTACTACTGCTGCCTGCTGGGGGAGAGTTAGAGAGAAGTTTTCGGTAGTAAAGTGGATAAAGTGATCGGGATTACTGTTGCCGGAGAGAAATTGGTCGTGTGTGATGTAGGCAGGCATAGTGAGTGCGTGAGTGAGTGAATGAGTGAGTGAACATAAGTCTAGTGAGTGAATATTGTTGGCTTCATGGATTGTGAGTGATTGTGGGTGGTAAGAGTTAGTGACCCCATAGTAAACGAGATTGGCCAATTTCCGCCATGTTGATACTGCTGGTGCCGGTTTTTCCCTTTACACTCAAATATATCCATAACCATTATCAATATTTGGCAATACTGGTAAAGGATAGTTTATTTGTGTTTTGTATCAAAATTCTATATGATCAAAAGCAAAATATTATCCCGTTCTTTGGTAATTATGGCACCAAGATGGCTTCCAAAGAAAGAGATGACCGCTCTCTCTGTTTACAGGTTACCTAGTATGAGAGGAGCGAGTGTGTTCAAAGGAGAACTTTAAATGATTGTCTTTAGTATATTTTTATTTTTATTTTAGTTTTCTCCCTAGACCTCCATCAAGCTTAACACATTAGCCCCAAAACCCACATTTGAGATAAATGGGTGAATCTTTCGGTAGAAAATTGCCCTTGCCTAAGGCCAGTTACTCTTAAATTGCATGCTCGCTATCGCTAGCCAGGAAAAAATTGACACCTATATGGCACAAAAGGTAGTAAAATTGACACCTATATGGCACAAAAGGTAGTAAAATTGACACCTATATGGCACAAAAGGTAGTAAAATTGACACCTATATGGCACAAAAGGTAGTAAAATTGACACCTATATGGCACAAAAGGTAGTAAAATTGAAAAAAATCAAAACAAAACAAAAGTTGAAAGGTAATTAAATCGCCAAACTAATGGGACGAACGTCTTAAAATCTCAAAATTAATGGGAATAAACATGAGGGAGAAGAGCTCCAGAAAAAATATAATAAATCGCACCTGGACTCGCTGAATAGGCTAGATTAGGTTTTTGTTTTGTTTTTTCTATGTGAATGAGGGAGACAAAAGGCATAACTGCCTGCAGCGAGTGCCTCCCCCAGATTTTAAAGAGTGACAGGGCCGAAATCAAGGGACGTTCGAGCTAAAATGCCTGGACACACGGAGTTTGAAGCAATTTAAGTCATAGGAAGAGGTTAAGTTATGTTGGGTTATGTTAGGGTAGAATAGGTTAGGTTGAATTAGGTCTAGATAACAAAGACTGTGGAACGACACTGCAAGCTCGGCTATTTCGCATGAGCCTTCGATTTGGCTTGTCACTAGAAGTTAAAATAATATGGCACCCAGAAGGGTCGGTTCCGCCTAAATTGCAGGCTCGTTATCTATTACCAAACTGTCTGTCTGTCTGTCTGTTTATCTAGCTGTCTGTCTTTCTGTCTGTCTGTCTATCTATCAAACTGTTTATCAACATATGTCTGTTTATCTATCTGGCTATCTATCTATGTTCCCTTTAAGCAATTTGCTATTGGCTATCATATGGCAATTAAGATAATGATATGACTGAAATACTGGGAAAGTAACCATAAAGTTTGTCAACTTGATGGCCTAATGACCTTTAACCATTTTATATATTGGAATACAATAAAATGTGCAAATGGAATAATTGCCCATCTTTGTAAATTTATTGAAAACAGTTTAGTGGATATAGCTAATAGCTTGTTATTAACTAATGAGGTAAATGATATTTCAAATTCAAATTACAGTATTAATTGCTTAAAAGAGAATGACATTGAAACAGTGAAGCCAAGAATAATATACGTTCAAAATCATGAATCAACAATGCGTTAATGTTTACATATAATTGTAATTGTATCTGTATATATGGAAAAGATACTATGTATAGCTTATTATTTTATTAATAATAGACTGATTGACAGACTATCCATCTCCCTGCCTGTCTATTAATCTGTCTATCTCTATCTGACTGTCTATCTATCTGGCTATTTACTTATGCGTCTGTCTATCTATCTAGCTATCTCTCTGTATGTCTATCTATCTGGCCATCTATTTGTCTGTCTATCTATGATTCTGTCTATCATTCTGTGTGTTATAGCCGAGTCAGCACTACTTCCTCTCAGATGGCCCTGTCTCTCTATTTTGGTGGGACGTATGTACGGTATACCAAGTAAGTACCCCCCTCACTGCCTGGGTTCTCTGTCTCTCTCTCTCTCTCTATCTCTTTTTCTCGTAGGAGAGACGGGGTTAGCCCGTCTTTTAGGGAGTAGCGTCCCTGCGAATCCGAGCTACATCGTCCCTGCGAATCCGAGCTACACCTACTCCGACTTTTCCTATAGATCTAGTTATAAGACTTCTTCTCTATTCTTTACACACACACACATAATTAACTTACGATAATATTAAGGACCCTACTGCTACCTCATGTGTGGGAAGAGAGGCTCTGGACACCTATATAAATAACAACATTTAACGATTACAGGTTATGAGAAACTGGAATTGGAGGAATTCGAGGCGGTGGGGACCGATAAATGGAGTGCGGCTGCAGTGCCCCGATAAGCACACTCCTTACGTGTAATGCTTGACCAGTCCCTGTGACCGTTCTACGGTGCATCTGGCTGGACTGCTCTTAGGTGAAAGAGCTCTGCTACCATGTTGGTTGCCAGGCCAACTAAAATACCCAGGTTTGTCTACTGGAATAAGTGTAATATCCCAAGATCACTTGATTCTAGAGTCTGGCCGTTCGAAGGTGGTTAGTAGTACTTAGTAACGATTCAGGCTATTGCTGTCACTCCTTTTGGGAAATCAGTGTCTTTAGGACACGAGTGCTGCACAGTTGGGAACTGCAGCACGTTGGGACTGTCTGACCTCGGGGATACCTTTGGTTTAGTGTGACAGACATAACAAAGTCAGAATCTAGAACAAAACGAACACCATTGACGAATAGGCGGATGCGGATGACGCGGGATTAATTCACCACCAACGCTCTTTTTATAGCATTATATTGGTCATTAGTTTTCCTTGAAGTTAGAGACCTTTACGAAGTATTTGAACTGTTAGAACAAACTTAAAACCATGTCGGCTACTAGTACTACAAAACTCAAAGCAACTTGCGCTAAGTGCAAGAAGTTAAAGTGGTGTATCGACTTCAAATGACTTCATATGCCAGCATCCACCATGATAGTCTCTGTCTCTTTTGTGAGATAGAAGGCAAACTCATGAAGGAGGTAACTGGGATTAAGGAACAATTAAAGCAAAGAGACACAGAATTTTTTTTCTAAAGAACGAAGATATTATTGGGCTATATTAAGAGATAATTTAAGTATAGAAATAAGGAAATAGTCCTCACACTTTACAACACAATACTCTGCTATTCACTAAGAATAAATTTGAATTATCATTATTATTTGGTAGGGTAGGTATGTATAGGTAGGTTGGTTAAATAATTGGTGGAATTAATAGGGACTCGAACTTTTTTGAGAGACTTAAATATAAAAAATGCATGGATCAGAATGATGAAGCCAAGGATTATTAAGCAAAACTAGGGGAATCAGGGAAGCTGAGACTGGTACAGAGTACTTTGTTAAGTTAATGTCAGAATACACAGTTTTCAATGCTGCTGCCAAACTATTCAACCAACTTCCATTATTTTGGTACCAACACGTTCGGAATTGCAAGCCTCACCTTACTCGCAAAAGATATGGAATTGTAAGTGCTATTCGAGGGTTTTTCAAGATTGCAGAAAAACCCACGTACAAAGCAAAACCTTTTCCATAATATCTGTGGAGCATTAGTTGTGGAGTATATACCAAAGCTCAATCATTTCCTATGAGTGGGAGAGACGATATTAATTTTATGTTTGAACATTTTCTGGAAACTGGCTGCCACGGACCTCTTTGGCCGTCATTTTGGATGTTTAGCATATCGAAAGTTGCCCAATACAAAAAACGCACATTGTGTGAAAGTTTGGTCCTGATCCGACTACCGGTTCCAGAGTTATTGCGTAAACCCGGTGTACATAAATAATTTGGAAGAATAAGAAGATTTAACAATTACAATAGGAGCTCCCTGCTAGGGCTCGAAACCCTAATTATAACAAAACTCTTGACTAGGACACTTGACATTGACCTATATCAACATAGAAGAGTATCAATCATCTTCCCAACCTATCTGCTATTGTATTTATGTGGGGAAGGGTATTTTTATTGGTCGATATATATATATATATATATATATATGTTTCTAGTCTCTCAGTGGGGATCGAACCATCGACCATCAGTAAGATAGCCGACGCTTTAATCAATTACACCACGGCAGTCAGACTGCCGTGGTGTAATTGATTAAAGCGTCGGCTATCATCCTGATGGTCGATGGTTCGATCCCCACTGAGAGACTAGAAACATTTAGTGGCTCACGTGTATTTGTGATAATATTCTCAATATATATATATATATATATATATATATATATATATATATATACCGGTATATGCTTTAACAAAATTATCAAGATCCCCCTTCTAGATAAATTACGGTAGGCTATGTACATTTTCGGTAAAAGGCAGATTCCTCCTAAATTACAGGCTTACTATCGCAGACCAAGAATAAATCGACACCTAAAAAAAAAAAACGAAACCTGAAGGGGGTGAAGCGGCTTATCATCGCCAGATTAACACTCCACGAGCGGCTAGGTCGGTAACTTCTACTACCTGGCAAGCGGGTGGTTTTACCCTAAACAACTTTGTTTCCGTGCTCTTTTTCATGCATAAACAAGAGCCAGAGCGTAATACAATTATGTATCCTTGAAAGGGCAATAATTGAGCTTTCCAATGACACCAGAACCATCCTTCTACGACCACGCGTTTTCTTGCAACGATCGTGCAAGACGAGTGCAAAATCCCTAAAATACGGTAATATCCTTACATAATTCCCTGTGTAGCGAGGCAGTGAGTGTGGATGTGTGTGGAGGGAACGTCAGTAGTCACGCGGTACCCGTGCCGAGCGGTCATGAGCCGACCTACGCTCCTCCCATCGCTCATCTCTCTCTCAGAGCCATTATTGCTCAAAATTGCACACAGACTTAAGTCGGGCCCCGCCACTTAGGCCTTGGTTCTCTAGGCCGACTTAAGTCGGGTCCCGCTAAACAAGGGTTAATGGGGTGAAACCTCTTAAAATTTCACATTAATGAAGCCATAAAGAACTCCCTCGGACCAAATATGGATACGTTATTCGAATTGTGCATAATACATCATGGTAAGATTAACTGATTTTAGTTATACTGAACTAACCTAATTTACAAGAAATACATTTTTAAGTTAATATAGGTTAGAGTAGAAAGAATGGAATTTTTCCAGCATGGCCAAAATAGCCCATTGGTACCAGATAAACAAAAATATTGATACAAATAAATATATATAACGAAAATAATTTTAACGCAAGAAATACATCATAGGAAACATTTCATCTCTTCTCCCCTTTTTTAGGTGTGTGGTGGAACAGCGTTATTCCCGCGTTTCATTTGGTTGTATTTGTTGTGGGTGTTCTCCCCCTCTGTTCCGCCCTTGCCTCCGCTGCCCGTTCGTTACCCGCGCCCTCCTCCTCCGAACAAATGAAATTACAAACAGCATAAAAGCAATAATAATAATTCGGATATCTCACCACCAAGCAACCCCTCCCCCCCTCTCTCTCTCTCTCTCTTTCTCCTTAGATAAACATCTTATAACTGAACGCTATTCTTGGTTAGAGAGAGCTCAGGATAAAAAAGGTGAATATATACAGTACATGATATTTATTTCCCATATCCAACGTTCTACTAATTATATCAGGCGATTTTCAAAACCTGGTGGAATCATCATTTCTAACATATTGAATTGCATGACAACTTGCCGTCGGGTGGTGCAGGAAAATGGGAGAAAGCCTTTTGATGTTCAATTCTGTTCTCCACTTGGCTTTATTTGAGGTTCTGTTTTCTCTAATAGAACCAGAGGGTCACTCAGGAGAATGCAAACCTCAGCCTACAATGGCGGAGGTATGCTTTCTACCGATTGGCTCCTAAATTAAATCACTTCTTCTTTGGCCCATATCGTATTTGACCACCAAATTTTGTAATAATCGGTCCATAGCTTTTTTAAATATCTTGTTTGCAAACAAACAGAGACAAAAACAGAACCTCCAACTTCGTTGGCGGAGGTAATTAGGCAATGACCACCTTACTTCGATTGTAAGCTATGTGTGGTCAATATATCTATGTAAATTTATGTAAATCTCTCTGGCGTTTCTTTCCCATTTTACATATTTCCCAATAAACTTGATACTCTCTATCTCTCTTAACGGTAACTTCCCCCCTATCTCTGTCTGTCTTTCACACACTAACTCTAACTCTCACTAACCCTCCCGCTCCTTCTCTCTCTGTCACACACACACACATATATACATTCCCAGGTACTCCTAGATCGCGAACAGCCTTACCCTGATCAAACCCATATTTCCTTTACTTTTATATCCCACTACGAACCACCTGTAGCGTCCAATGTTTACCTTGAGCTAGAGCAAACTGTTGGGGACCTCAGTGCTGATTTGTGCTATGAGAGGGCATGCAGTTAGGCTCCTACTGCCATTATTATTTATTAGTGATATTAGGTGTGGGAGATAGGTTTGGGTTAAGTGTCCATTCATTATACGTAGGCCAGAAGTCGTGCTCCCTATCCTCTGTAATTAAAAAAGGGTTGGCTCAAATGGGCTGTAAATGTCCACACCTATTACTTGTCCGACTCTTCCTAAATGGTAAAACTATCAGCTCAATTACTCTAGTCGTTTTTTTAGTTATAGAGGTTAGTGGTAACATTCGTTGGCCTCCTTATAATGCACACTTGCACAGTGTATAGTTGTGGAAGATATGTTTGGGTTCTGTATCACTCATGGGCAGTAGTACTATGTCAGGCAGCTCGTACCTTTTGTGAACCAGAAGCCAGCCAATTATTATACCCTGTTCCGAATAAGTAGGCCAGCACTCTATAACACACAAACGACTAGAGCTAATATGTCTACCATTTGGGAAGGGTCAGCCAAGGAATAGGTGTGGAAATGTACAGCCTATAATGGTCTAGCCCTTTTGGTGTTACAGAGGTTAGGGTTCACGATTTCTGGCCCACGAATTTGGAACATGGTATAGTAAGTCTGGCGAACACTGACCACATACAGTATATTCACCTAAATATACAATAATAATGATAAACTATGAACAAATGCTAACATGTAACAATGATATACAGTATAATATATCAATACGATGTGTACATTATATATACATGTAACAATGATATACAGTATAATATATCAATACGATGTGTACATTATATATACATGTAACAATGATATACAGTATAATATATCAATACGATGTGTACATTATATATACATGTAACAATGATATACAGTATAATATATCAATACGATGTGTACATTATATATTTAGAGAGGTTTTTCTGTCATTATTTAACCCTTTCAGTACCGGCGACGGATGATATAATTTTGTACTGGATATATTTAGATGATTTTTTGTAGCTTAGGAAGGGTCTGTGGTAGTTAAGATGATTAACTGAGACCGTTAGAAGCTGTCAAATTGTTAAAGTCCCTTCCAAAACTTAAGAAAATCATGTAATAATAGCCAGAATAATATAAAAACGACGTCTCCGGTACATAAGGGGTTAAAGGCCGGGATTGGCTTCAGACAGACCCGCTGACAATCCCTCCATTCTTCATACCACCATGGTATCACTATAGGTAGTGCCAGCGAACTTGACAATAATCTTGACCCTTAGCTTCATATAGCTCGTAATTAATGAAAACAATCGGGCTGACGTTTCTTTCATTTGGGAAGAGTCCACCAGGAAATAGGTGTGGATATTTACAGCCAGTTTGCTATAGGCCCTTTTGAGTTACAGAGAGGTCAGGGATCAAGACTATTGTCAAGTTCTACCTATAGAAAGAACTGTTCAGATGTACACTCAACGACATAAATCCAGGTCCAATAGGAACTCTCGAACTGCATAATAAACTTCCAAAAAGTAAATATTAGGTAAATAATTAATGAGAAGGTTCGATTTTGTTTGGGATAGCTTAAAAAACTTAGGCGCTAACTTATGTCGTCGAGTGTACAGTTGCGGTCAGTTCTAAGATGGACACTGTCATGGATTAGAAAAAAAAACATACACACACACACACACCGATGCTTAACCCTTTGAAGATCAAGACGCATTTTGCCAGTTTATTATGGCTACCATTAGACAATTTTATTGAACTTTGGAAGAACTTTTGGGGACGAAAAAGTTAATCAAGATAGTAAACTATTTACCCTTTTGATTCTTAGATATCCATCCTAAACTGACTAAAATCGTCTAATGATAACCAGAATAATCTGTTCAAACGCACCATAATCCCCAAGGGGTCAATAAATGGAAAAGGCGGTTTCATCATGATTTACCGAAAACAATGAAGTAGGGTCCCTTTATGGTCCATATATTGATTGGAACAGGATCTCTTCAGAATATGCTTGCTTGCATAAGGGGATTTATTTGTTGTATTTGCTTATCTACTTATTTATTCATTAATATAATATATGATTCCTACCTTTACCTCCATCAAGCTAAAAATAAATATATATACATATAAATATATACCCCCGAAGCCCCCCTCCGAGATAAATCTGTGTATTTGTCGGTAGAAAACTGCCCCGACCTTACTTGGCAATATTGACAGCTAAATGGCAAGAAAGGTCTTAACATCGCCAAACTAATGGGGCGAAGGCCTTAAAACTTCAAAACTAAAGGGACTAAACAGGAGGGAGAAGCGGATCCAGAACCCCCACAACACACACACACACACACACACACACACGCACGCACTTATAAGGTTAAATAATATGGTCTTACGGTATCATTATCATTTCCAGGTCATATCCATTATTTTATCCAGGTTATATTTGTCATCATATCCAGGCCCATATTCATCATCATTTCCAGGTCATATTTATCATCATAAGCTACCCAGATCATATTAGTCATCATATCCAGGTCATATTCATAATTATATCTATGTCAGTTTTATCATCATAGGCTGCTCAGGCCATAATCTTCATCATATCCAGTTTATATTCAATATCACATCCAGGTAATACTCATAATCATAGCCAGGTCATACGCACAATTATATCTAGGTCATACTCATCATAGGGTACCCAGGTCACATTCATTATCATATCCAGGTCACATTCATAATCATAGCTAGGTCATACTCATCTTCATATATCTAGGTATTCTTCTTTACACTATCCAGTACATATTCATCATCACACTCATCAAATGTATCATACATATTCCTCACTTTGCATCAAGCACGCCTTGCACACTATCAACATAATAAGTATACAGTTATTCGCAGTACCGTGGGCGCCAACCAAACTCCACGGTTCTAAAAAGTAACATAGTAATATAGACCTAAAATGAATAGATAGATAGTTAGGTAGATAGATAGATAGCTAGATAGATTGATAGATAGATAAATAGATGAAGATGGATAAATATATATATATACAGTATATATAATTATATATATATATATATATATATATATATATATATATAGAGAGAGAGAGAGAGAGAGAGAGAGCATGTTTACTTATATATTTGTTTTCCCGAGGTGAGGGCAGAGCCCAAGTTTCCCATTGCCACCATCATAATCCCATTAGGTAATTCCCCCCTCCCCCGCCAAAAAAATCAAAAATAATAATAATAATAATAATAATAATAATAATAATAATTAAAGTTGCAAGCAATGTTGTCCGGGGTTCGAGGGGTTTTGCAAGCAGGGTATTGTGTTGGATACAAAAGTTGTGTCACAGATATCAAAAGATCATTTAACTTATCGGGTTTGGAGAAACTACAAAAGGAACAGATTGTGCAAACAAATAAGAACGAGAGAGGGAGAGATTGCCTGTATAAGGAATCTGCCTCTATTAATTTAGTAACAGAGTTGTAGATATGTGGAATAGGCTACCGCGTGCTATAATGGGATTAAGCACAATAGAGCTTCAACTTGAAATTAGATAGAACGAGATGGGTTGGGTGTGAAAGGGATCTGCCATTTGTAGGTCAATCGGCTCTCTGCAGACTACCGTTTTCTTATTTTGTTTATGTTCTCATTTGTGAGGGTGAGAGAGTATGGCAAGAGAGAATAGGATGTCATAAACGTAAGGAAGATAGCGATAAATATGAGAGAGAGAGAGAGAGAGCGCGGGATGGGTTGGGTGTGAAAGGGATCTGACATGTGTGGGCCAATCGGCTCTCTGCAGACTCCGGTTTTCTTATGTTCTCATTTGTGAGAGAGAGAGAGAGAGAGAGAGAGAGAGAAAGACTAGGATGTCATAAATGTAAGGAAGACAGATAAATGAGAGAGAGTTGTTATGAGATGGTTTGGGTGTGAAAAGGATCTGTCTTGTGTGGGCCAATTGGCTCTCTACAGACTCCCCATTTTCCTATGTTCCTATTTCTTACAATTGTGTTTTGGTTGCAGATATATAATAACATGGGTGTATAGTAAGTAGTGTAAAATTATAACAGGTAACGTTTATGAGATGGGTTGGGTGTGAAAGGGATCTGCCTTATGTGGGCCACTTGGCTCTCTGCAGACTCCCCTTTTCATCTTGGTTGCATGTGTGAGGGATCTGCCTCATTTGTACCGGTGTGCAAAACAAACAAGAACGAGAGAGAAAGAGATTGGCTGTGTAAAGGATCTGCCTCTATTCGCTTGGTAAAAGAGTTATAGATACTGTATGGCACCGGCACTAAAACTAATAGAGTTTTCCCATGCTAGAATAAGAAGGGCTATAGAAAAAATGAACAGAAGTAAGTCACCGGGACCGGATGGGATACACCCAAGAATCATAAAGGAAGGAGGTGAGATGTTAGTAGAGCCATTGAAAATGTTATTTGAGGTATCGTTTAATACAGGACAAATCCCGATGGACTGGAGAGAGGCGAACATAACAGCTATATTTAAGAAGGGAAAGAGAAATGACCCAGGGAATTATAGACCAGTCAGTTTGACAAGTGTTGTGTGTAAACTAATGGAAACGGTAATTAGAGAAGGAATAATGGAGCATATGAAGTCAAACCAACTTTTCAGTGGGAGACAGTTCGGATTCTTGCCGGGGAGGTCAACGGTACTACAGCTAATTAAGGTGGTAGATGATTGGATGCAAATTCTAGAAGATGGTCATGTAATAGACGTGGTATATTGCGATTTTATAAAGGCTTTCGATAAGGTCCCACATAAAAGGTTAATAGAGAAAGTTAGAAGCTATAATATAGGGGAGAAATGTGTGAAATTGATAGAAGCCTTCCTGAAAGATCGGAGACAGAGGGTACTGGTGAATGGAATAGGCTCGGGGTGGAGGGAAATTACAAGTGGGGTACCTCAGGGATCTGTGTTGGGACCACTGCTGTTCGTTATATTTATCAACGACTTACCTGAAGTTATAACTAATGGAAGTGAGGTATACCTGTATGCGGATGACACTAAGCTGTATAGAAGAGTGAGGAGTAAGGAAGATGTGGGTTTGCTTCAAGGAGATGTGGAGGGCATGAAGGGATGGTCTGAGCATTGGTTAATGCCTTTTCATCCAAAAAAATGCAAGTACATGCGGATTGGGACAAGCAAGATAGACAAGGTAGGATACAGTATGTATGAAGCGATGGAGGAAGTGAATGCAGAAAAGGATATAGGAGTAGTGATAGACAATAAGTTAAATTTCTCAGAACATTTAGCGGAAAAGATAAACAAAGCCAATAGAATTGTAGGGCTGATAAGGAGGACATTTGTGTCACTTGACGAAGAAATCTTCAGGAATCTCTATACAGCGCTGGTTAGGCCGCACCTGGAACATGCGAACCAGGTGTGGGCTCCATATATGGTAAAGGATATAGAAGCAGTGGAGAAAGCGCAGAGGAAAGCTAGCAAGCTGGTACCAACGTTGAAGAACGCGGGCTATGAGCAGAGGTTGAGGACACTGGGGCTTCCGGCACTGGCATATAGGAGAAAGAGAGGGGATATGATAGAGACTTTTAAGATAGTGTCAGGAAAGTACGATGAGGATGTGTGTGAAGGTATCTTCTTGATGCGGGAGGGAACAAGAACGAGAGGACACTCTAAGAAAATTTACAAAGAAAGAAATAGGCTTGAGAAGGCAAAGAACTCATTTTGTGATAAGAGTGGTAAATGAGTGGAACGCACTGCCCCAGTATGTAGTCGATTCCGAATCAATAAGGGAGTTTGAAAGTAATCTTGATAAAGCATGGGGAAGACAAGATTTGAAGTTTGATTATAAAACAAAAATACAGAATAGTAAAAATGTTGCGTCTGCTACCGCCGCCGCCAACACCGTGAACGACCGCAGCAGTGCAAGTACTGGTACTGAGCTGGATACACAGGCCTAGTTTGCCTTTTTCTAGAGGATCTACTGTAAGAAACTGTAAGAAAGTATGTGGAATAATCTACCAAGTGCTATAGTGGGGTCAATAACAATAGAGCTTCAACATAAAATTTGATAGGACGAGATTGGTTGGGTGTGAAAGGGATCTGCCATGTGTGGGCCAATCGGCTCTCTGCAGACTCCCATTTTCATCTTGGTAGCATGTGTAAGGGATCTGCCTCATTTGTACCAGTGTGCAAATAAGAGAGAGAGAGAGAGAGAGATTGGCTGTGTAAGGGATAGATCTGCCTCTCTCGTAACAGAGTCGTAGATATGTGAAATAGGCTACCTAGTGCTATAGTGGGATCAAGAACAATAAAGAATTTCAAGATAAAATAAGATAGACATAATTATGGACAAAAGGGATCTGCCTTTTGTGGCCACTTGTCTGCAGATTCCCATGTTCATCTTAGTTGCATGTATAAGGGATCTGCTTCATTTGTACCGATGTGCAAGCAAATGAGCGACAGAGAGAAACTGGGTGTGTAAGGGATCTGCCTCTATTCGTTTAGTAAAAGAGTTGTAGATGTGTGGAATAGGCTACCAAGTCCTATAGTGGGATCAAGAACAATAGAGTTCAACATAAAATTAGATAGGACAAGATGGGTTGGGTGTGAAAGACTGCCACGGGTGTGTCTGGCCACCATTTACAATACCTCTACAGATGGGACCAAGAGAATCACCTCTACAGTACCTCACTCGAGGAGTGGAAATCATAGAAAAGGAATTAGGAGGAACAAAAGCATGGCCTGCAATATAGAAAAAGTCAAGAAGAGTGAATCAAAGAAAAACATTTATCATGCAGCCATGCAAGCCTTTTATATAAAGAGTATAATCTTAAAATATAGAGAACAACCTGGTACATGTATTATTAGGGTAAGTGTTTTTATAGAATAATGATTGCCTTCACAATAATGACACAAATTAAATTCCCATACTACTATTCTGAGATAGGTCAAATTGAGTTCAAATTATCATCCAAATATAGCCTGACTGAAATTGAGGGAAGGTATGCAAACACGGATAATACCTTCCACTGGTTCAGCTTTTAGTGGGTAGAGAACAGTGTTGGCTATACTATTCTATAGGACAAACCTGTCCCTATATACAGACCTATTTCATATGGACTTAATTATTTTAGAGTAAATTTAAGTAATTTGCTAAATGAACTAGACAAATACCGGTACTCAATTAGTTGCATTGTGAACACATCCAAACTAACTCTTCTATTGCAAATTTAATGGAAAAGCGTGGATACTCTCAACATGTAACACAACCAACAACTGAAAATGGCACCCTAATTGATCATGTTTATGCTAAGAGATGAGGAAATATGAAGGTGAAAGTTATTCCCACATATTACAGTTATCATAGTGAATTTCCATTGAAATTTGAATGCCCCTTTTTGTATGTTTTTCCCCTTCTATTCTTATTCTGTCTAATTCGGTTGTCTTCCGGACGGCCTATATCATATGCCACCCTGGCCTGGCTAGTTTATTGGCTCCTGACTTTATTTGTGTCTATGGTCGCTGGTGCGGTCAAGCTGACTCGATTCCCCTCAGTGGTGTATTATGTGTGTATCTCTGTGTGATTTATTTCTTCTTTAGACCTGATTTCTCATTCTTCGCCCTTGATCACTTCTTAATTGGTGCTGCAGTGTAGCAGTTCTTGACTCACCCTTCGGCCCTACCCTATAAGAGGAACTCTGGTGCGGCTGAATTGGTGAAATGGTGAGAAATGTCTGCGTATCTTCACCTTCCTAGATTTGTTCACCTCTTGCCCTTCCCTACCTATCATATCTTGAGTGGTTGTCCATCTTGATCTAATCCTTCAGGCCAGCCCTATAAGAGTTTTTTTGGGGAGCTCAGTGGTCTGGTTAAACTATTTTAATAAATATCATTTTAACCCTTAACCATCGGCGCTCGACATATGTCGAGTTAAAGAAAACGAGCCCATATGCGGGCCTCGACATATGTCGAGTGCAATTTTGAGCACGTAATGTGCTCTGAGAGAGAGCTGAGCGGTGCTAGGAGCAGAGATTGCTTCCTGACCGCTCGCCACCACCGCCGTGGGTCGACTGAAATTTATTACACCCTCCTCCACCCTCTCTCACTCGCTACACAGGGAATTATGTAAGGAAATTACCTTATTTTAGGGTTTTTGCACTCGTGTTGCACGATTGTTGCAAGAGAACCAGTGGTCGTAGAAGGATGGTTCGGGTGTCATTCGAAAGCTCTGTTTACGCCCTTTCAGGGATAGATACTTGTATTACGCTCTGGGTCTTGTTTATGCATGAAAAATAGCACGGAAACAACCCCATTTAGGGTAAAACCACCTGCTTGGCGGGTAGAAGTTACCGATCCACCCGCTCTTAAGGCGTTAAATATGTAAGATATGCAATAAATTATGTAAAATATATTGTTTTTTCTTTATATATATAATTGTCATTATGAAGTTAAATTGGTTTCACAGGGAAAATATATACTCGAACAATTGTTTCCGCTGACAAAGAAATTATAGATTCTTGGAAAATACCGTACACTACGAAAGATTATTCAACATGGAATTTGAATGGAATAGAGAAGCTTAGCAACGATAAGCCAATACTCCCCCCTCCCTGTGATTGTGCCAGCTTTTGTAAGCAGTGCAATAACTTAATGAAGGACAGAAAAGCTGCAGGATGCTCTGGCATTCTAGCTGAGATGATTAAGGCCTCAGGTGAGAAAGGAGTAGGTATGTTCAATGAGCTAATTAACTTCATCATCAGAGAGGAAGTAATCTCTGATGAATGGCACAAAAGTACATTATATACTGTATACGAGCAAAGGGGACTCATTGGATAGGGAAAATTATAGGGGCCTGAAAATACTTGATCAAGTCATGAAGGTCTGTGAGAAAGTCTTTGAAGGTATGATATTGACGATATGCAGTTTGGTTTCATGCTAGGACACGGCACAATCCAAGTCATGAAGGTATTTGTGTGATAATGAAGATGTATGAGGACTCACAAACGGCAGTGAGGGTGAAAGATGTACCGGTACTGAGTGATGAGTTTTCAGTTCGCGTCGGAGTCCACCAGGGCTCTGTGTTAATGAAGCCCTTTCCTCTTTTTTTTGTATTGTTCTGGAGGCACTATCTGGTGATTTCAGAGTTGGGCTCCCCTGGGAACTGCTATAAGGGTCCTGAAAATGCTTGACTAAGTCATGAAGGTCTGTGAGAGAGTCTTAGAAGGTATGATAAGGGAAAAATACTGTATGTACTATATGTACTTAAAAGATAGGGATCTCATGTTGTGTTTGCAGACCGGGAGAAGGCCTTTGGTAAGGTGGCCAGAGAAGTTGTGCAGTAGGCTAGGAGAAAACTTGGCGTTGAGGAGTGGCTGGTGCATGTGATAATGAAGATGTACGAGGACTCACGAACGGTAGTGAGGGTGAAAGGTGTACAGCTGAGTGAGGGACATATACAGTACGGTACTAGATATTTGGTAAGGGTTAGCTTTATATCCCATGTACTGGTTACTAGGGACATATACTAGGTGTTAGGTGGAGGTTAGTTTTGTATCCAAAGTACTGGGTACTAGGGACATATACTAGGTGTTACATGAGGGTACTGAGTGATGAGTTTTCAGTTCGCGTCGGAGTCCAACAGGGAAGTGTGTTAATTAAGCCCTCTCCTCTTTTTTATGGTTCTGGAGGCACTATCTAGTGATTTCAGAGTTAGGCTCCCCTTGCAACTGCTATAAGAGGCCTGAAAATGCTTGGCCAAGTCATGAAGGTCTGTGAGTGTGAGAGAGTCTTTGAAGGTATGATAACTTCATAGTCAGGCAGCTGCAGGAAAGATATCTAAGAGGTGTTTTTCCGGTCCCGTCTCAAGACCACCGTCGCAAGATCTACCCGAAAAACTGTTTTTCTGGTCCCGTCGCAAGCCCACCTTTAGCAAGCGAGACACCAATATTCTCTTGCGACGGCAAGAGAGCTCCGGAGCTGGGTTGACGGCAAGCTGAAACATCTTACTCAGCTTACTGTTTCTCCATTCTAATTTATTTCGGTATATTTGTTTATCCAAACATTATGTTATAATTTACTTGCCTATTATTAGGAAATAGAGTAATAAGAGCCCACAGTAACGTACATCCAATTGTTGATAATAAATTAATGTGGGACAGTACGGTTGGTTAAATTTTGTCCACATAACAACAACAAACCCCAGCTTTGACTAGGCTATGCTATTTACCGATTGTTTTTTCATATCAGAATTGCATTTATATAATCCTTATGATAATTAAATTGGCGGTGAATGTTATTCCGATGAAATGGAAGTTGTATAGCCTAGCCTATATATTTGTAAGATGTGTGCTGGCTTGGAGCAAGCCTGTGTTGTTTTTCCTGTCCTGTGATGATCTTGCGACGGCTCGGTTGAGACGGTGGTCTTGCGACGGGCCCGGAAAATCACGTCTCTACTGAAAGTAAGAAGTTGTGCAGTAGGCTAGGAGAAAATTTGGCGTAGAGGAGTGGCTGGTGCGTGTGATAATGAAGATGTATGAAGACTCACGAACGGTAGTGAGGGTGAAAGGTGTACTGAGTGAGGGACATATGCTAGGTGAAGGTTAGTTTTGTATCCCACGTACTGGGTACTAGGGACATATACTAGGTGTTATGTAAGGGTTAGTATTGTATCCCAAATACTAGGTACTAGGGACATATACTAGGTGTTACGTGAGGGTTGGCTTGGTATCCCACGTACTGGGTACTAGGGACATATACTAGGTGTTACGTGAGGGTTAGTTTTGTATCCAACGTACTGGGTCTAGGGGGCGGCAGCCTCCACCCATAATACTAGGATAGGTTAGGTAAGGTTGTTAGGTTAGGCTAATGGGGATGGATGTAGTTTCCGAGTGTACGGTCGTCATGTTTACATTTGTCGATCGCCGTTGTTAACCTGCCCTTCCCTACCTATCATGTGTTGATTGGTTGTCCATCTTGATCTAATTCTTCAGGCCAGCCCTATTAGAGTATTTTGGGGGAACTCAGTGGTGTGGTTAAACTATTTTTAACCCTTATTTAGCGGCGAGCAACATAAGTCGAGTTAAAAAAAGCTGGACTATGTGGCGGCGCTCGACATAACTCGAGTGGCAATTTCAGCACGTAATGTGGCTGAGAGAGAGAGACAAGTGGTGGCAGGAGACTAGCGAGCGTATGACTGCTCCAGACCACCGCGGCGAACCTACTGACACAAATCTCAGCTCCCTCCTCCCTCTCTCACTCGCTACATACTCAATTATGTACTGAAAGTACCGAATTACCTGCTTTTTGCACTCGCGTTGCACGGTTATTGCAAGAAAACTATCCATCATACAAGGATCGTTATGGTGTCATTCGAAAGCTCTGTTTATGCCCTTTCAGGGATAGGTATTTGTTTTACGTTCTGGGTCTTATTTAGGCATGAAAATGATCACGTAAACAGCCCTATTTTGGCTAAAAACACCCCGCTGTGCGGTACACATAAATAAACCGCATAGGCCGCTCGTAAGGTGTTAATATATATTTGTTTAAATATGTAAGATATGCAATAAATTATGTAAAATATATTGTTTTTACTTTATACCTATACATATAATTGTCATTATTAAGGAAATTCCATTGATTATTTACATCGCTAGGCCTAGCTTCCTTATTTCTATTAATTTCCTCCAGTTCACAATGAAACCTATTGCTAATTTCCTTGTTCTTCAGCAGCCGCGGCGGTGTCGGCGTTGGACGCTTGGGATAATGTTCCCGTCTATTTTGAATGCCATTCGATACAATAATATGTTGAAAGCCCCCCCTCACCCCCCGATGACATGTTATCATCATATATATTGCCAGTAGGGGGCAAACAACCAAAAAAATTGCCGCAAAGCCCTTCCCTCAACATATTATTGTATCCAATGGCAGTCAAAATAGACGGGAACATGATCGCAAGCGTCCACCGCCGCCGCCGCCGTCATGTTTACATGGTCGATCGCCGCAGTTTGGTTAGGCCTATTTTCCCCCTGCTGGTAAATTATATGATGATGACAATATGTCATGGGGGTGTTTGCCCCCCTCAACATATTATTGTATCCAACAGCATTCAAAATGGACGGGAACATGATGGCAAGCTTTCGTCGCCGCTCTGCGTAGTGTAAACATTACATTCTCTACATTCTGCCCGGCTAGGCCTATATTATAGGCTACAATAAATGAGTAGGCTAAGCTATTTTATCTATAGGCTAGGCCTAGTCTAATATTACAATTTAAGGTAGCATTCAAGGAGACTACAGCAGGACTTACCTTTGACCGGGTATAGGCTATCCTAGTGTTTACTAGGCCTATACCCCTTTGAAAGGACATTAGCCTAGCCTAACCTAACCTATCATAGTAGGCTATTATGGGTGGGGGCTGCCACCCCCACACCCCGATTTTTGGTGTATATGTCTATTTTGCCCCCTGCTGGCAATATGACGATGACATGATGGGGGGTGGCAAAGCCACCCTTCAACATATTATTGTATCCATTGGCATTCAAATTAGACGGGAACATGATTGCAGACGTCCGCCGCCTCCGTCATGTTTACATTTGTTGATCCCCGTCTAAATTTTGCGTCTATTTTGACGGAGATTTATTTTGGTTATTTGCCCCCTGCTGGAAATATATATTATGATGACAATATGTCATGGGAGGGTGAAGGGGGGCAAAGCCCCACCTCAACATATTATTGTATCCAAAGGCAGTCTAAATAGACAGGAAAAGGATGGCAAGCGTCCGACGCCACTACGCATACGCGTAGTGTAAATAAGGCTGGCGATACACCCGGTAACTACATCCTACCCGGCTAATGTCCTTTCAAAGGGGTAGCCTATAAATTAGTAAACACTAGGATAGCCTATACAACGCAACTCTTGCCGATAGGCCTAGCCTAAAGGCTAACCTATTCATAAAGGTGTCTATTTTGACGGCAATTTTTTCGGTTATTTGCCCCCTGCTGGCAATATATATGATGGTGAAAATATGTCATGGGGGGGGGGGTGAGGGGGGGCAAAGCCCCCCTCAACATATTATTGTATCCAATGGCATTCAAAATAGACAGGAACTTTATTGCAAACATCCGACACCTCCCCCGTCACCGCCATGTTTACATGTGTCGATCGCCGTGGTTAAGTTCGCGTCTATTTTGACGGCGATTTTTTTCTCGGTTATTTGCCCCCTGCTGGCAATATATAAGATGATAACAATATGTCATGAGGGGGGGGGGGGGGGGCTTCAACAATGACCTCTAATCTCTGTATCTCAAATAGGGCTAGAGCAAATTGGCTGCAAATTTCCACATCTAGGCTATTCCTTGACTGACTCTTCCCAAATGGTAGACATATTAGCTTGATCACTCTATGCCTAGTTGTTTTTTAGTTACAGAGGTTATAGCCTAGGTCATGATTTCTTGCCTACTTACAGCGAATAGACTAGGCCTATTGTAGATTGGTAAAATATTTGCTTAATAGGCCTAGGCTATGTTGGCTGTGCAATTGTCTCGATTTGACTATTTTTACCTAATTAGGCCTAAAGCAGCCTCAGTCTATTCCCAAACAGTATCCCATGTTAAGCCCTAGGCTGGGCCTAGGCCTAATCCCACTCTCAATCAAAATTCGAACTGATAAATTCGTACCTACCGGTAGCGCTGCCTAGGCTAGGCCTATATTTTTCGTGAATAGATAATTATAGAAAATGGTTTAAAGGAAAGACCATCCTATATTATGTTCAAATAATATGTAATAGCACTGTGTATGGTTGTATTAAATTTAAATAGTGATAGATGTGTATATTAATGGGATAAATACTCCGAAATTCCCATACGTTCAGAAAATTATATTGCAACACTGTTGCCAGATACTAATCAATCCCATTATCATTATATCATAATGGATTTTACTCATTTGCATAATTTCAAATACCTAGGACATTAATATAATATTTCCCTATCTTTTTTGTAGTGATATTTGTCTGATTTTGTGGTATATTGGTGTCTGTCTAGGGTTATAATGCATTGTGAAAGTTACCTCTGAATCTCTGACTTGGTAACAGTTCGGTATGTGTAACCCTGATTTCTTTGAGTACTACACGGCAAGAGAAGCTTTCGGTTCTGTCATTACTGTTCAAGGTAAACAGCAACTGCTAAATTCGACATCATGTTCAAATAATATGTAATACCATTGTCTATGGTTGTATTAGACAACAATCGTGATAGGTTTCTATTTTATGTGGATAAATAATATTAAGCTGAATAAACTAAATACCGAAAGTTCACTAGAGTGGTTGTCGATACATTTGCTAAATATGAGGGAGGAAGGAGGTAGGAAGGAAGGGCTAGGCAGTGTTGCCAGTTGTATCGCTACATATTACTGCTAGATGTAGAGCTATTTACTTCAATTTAGAAGCAATTTTTTCATATCTAGAGAGATTTACTAGGGATAATTTAAAAATTTCAGACATTCTAGTCATATTACATTGTAAAATTTGCAAAACAAACAAACCAAAACTCTTTAGAAATTGCAGCATTATTCTAACATTGTTTGAGTATGTAGCAACATGCTAGCGACTTTTGAGAAAGGATCTAGCGGTATTTTGTGGAGACATTCTGGGAGGGTGGGAGGGAGGTGGTGGTTGCAGTGTTGCCAGTTGTAAAGCTACATATTACCGCTAAATGTAGAGCTATTTACTTCAATCTAGCAGCCATTTCTTTTATATCTAGAGACATTTACTAGGGATAATTTGAAAATTTCAGACATTCTAGTCATACTACATTGTAAAATTTGCAAAACAAACAAACCAAAACTCTTTAGAAATTGCAGCATTATCCTAACATTGTTTGGCTATGTAGCAACATGCTAGCGACTTTTGAGAAAGGATCTAGCGGTATTTCGTGGTAACACTTTAGGAGGGTTAAAATACGAGTCACACGGGCAATTGCCAAAACTTTAAAGGTCCATATCATTGTTATTAAACTAAGCATTTGGCAAAGGGAGGAATTGTTAAAAACCTTAGCTAATACTCTGTCAT
This sequence comes from Paralithodes platypus, assembly GCA_032716605.1. Taxonomy (NCBI): domain Eukaryota; kingdom Metazoa; phylum Arthropoda; class Malacostraca; order Decapoda; family Lithodidae; genus Paralithodes; species Paralithodes platypus. Next base: position 25,433,155 of record CM064567.1, on the reverse strand, counting down.
TCACCAAAAATAAATTTGAATTATCATTATTATTTGGTAGGGTAGGTATGTATAGGTAGGTTGGCTAAATAATTGCTGGAATTCGTAGGGACTCTTAACTGTTTTGAGAGAGTTAAATAAAAAAAAAAATTATAGATCTGAATAATAAAAAAGATTATGTTATTGAGCAAAACTGGGGGATGCGTGGAAGCCTATAGACTGTAGACAGTAAACTTTGTGTGGGTAGCGAATTCGGTTTTAAAGTAATTTAAGAATAGACAGTTTTCAGTGCTGCAGCCAAACTATTCCACCCATTTATATTTTTTTGGTATCAAAACGTTCGGAATCGCGAGCCTCACCCAACTACGCAAGCATGGCTTTGATCATCGGCGTAGTTTTTAAGATGTGGAATTTTAAGTGGAATTGGAGTTTTTTTCAAGATTGCCGGAAAAAAATCCACGTGCAAAAGCAAAACCTTCTCTATAAAATTTGCGGAGCATTAGTAGGGGAGTGCGTATGCCAAAGCCCAGTCGTTTCCTGTGAGTGGGAGAGACGGTATTTAGGCGTCAAGTTTTTCGGGAAATCGGCTGCCACGGACCTGTTTGGCCACCATACCGGATGTTTAGCATATCAAAAGTTGCCCAATACAAAAACGCACCTCTTGTGAAAGTTTGATCCCGATCCAAAAAGCGGTTCTGGAGTTATTGCGTCGAAACCCGCGCGTAAGAAGAATTTGGATGAAATTCCAGGTTTAATGATTACAATAGGGGTTCCCCATAGGGGACGAACCCCTAATAAAGTAGATGTGCAGTTTTCACATTTACAAAAAATACGTGAATAAATACATATATACAAAAACTGCATACCCAACTCTGCGACCTAGACTTCATAAATTGGAGTTTAAATTTATTTGGTAATAACGGTGTATAAACAGTATATATATATATATATATATATATATATATATATATATATATATCAGTGATGGGTTTGTTCTTGGGGAACCTCAAGTAACAGATGAAGAGGATACACAGGGTAGCAGCAAACAGCATGGTGCAAGATAAAAATGATGACCAGGTCGGGGGCCAGTACTTTATTTAGCAGTCAGACAAACGTTTCGACACTCGTGTGTCATCTTCAGTGTTCTAGAAAACAATAATAAAACATATAGCAAATATTTAAAAATAAAATCGCGAAAAGCGAGTATATTATAACTAAAATGTAGCCTCAACATAGCTACACTGAGAAATATTTAATCACAATGGATATGTAGAGGGGCTGCCGAAAGGCAGTTATTAAGGGGGGGTCTTTCTTTAAAAATATATAGAGACTCTAAAATCCTAAGGTTACCGGTATTACAGGAGTCAAGAATGCTAAAATCTTTATAGCTTACAGCAAGGTTACAACCGTAGCAATGCTCTCTCACGGCTGAATGAGGAGGGTTACTGATGGGGAGGCCGGTTCTACTGGACTGACCGTTGTGCTCATCCATCCTTACTTTGAGAGCTCGTATTGTGCTCCCAATGTAGCCATTTTTGCAAAATGGACAGGTAAATTTATAAACGATGGATGAGCGAAGTTCAGTGGGAAGTCTATCTTTGTAGTGAAACAGGGATCGAATCTTAAATTCATTCTTCTGAATTATTTTAAAATTGATATGAGGGAAGAAATTAGGTAATTTGTTGTTCAGTAATCTTTCTATTTTTTCTGATACCTTTCCAAGAAAGGGTAAACTAATATAAAAATCCTCCTTTTTAGCAGTGAGCACAGGTTGTCTAGGTTGGTACAATTTATTTAGGAAATTCCTCAATTGCTTGTTGAAGAGGTCACTGGTGAAGCCATTATTAATAAAAAAGTCTCTAAGGAAGGATATCTCGCAGTGAAAAAGGCTGTATGTCGAAGTCAAGTGGTACGCCCTGTGAAGAAGGGTTTTAATTGCATTAATTTTGAATCTGAGTGGACAGTAGCTAAAAAAGCTAATACCGAGACCGGAAAAGGTGGGTTTTCTAAAGATTGAGATAACAAGTATGTCATTAACTTTGGTAAGTAGAAGGTCGAGGAATGGCAACGTGTTATTTACCTCGTTTTCGCTTGTGAATTTTATATTTTTGTGCTGTTTATTTAGGTAATTTAGAAACAAGGGGGTATGACTTTTATCTTTAAAGACCAGCAGGGTGTCGTCGACATATCTACGGTAGAGGATAGGTTTGAAAGTGGGAGGGCAGTTGTCTAGCCAGATTTGCTCCCAATAACATAGGACAACATTGGCTAAAGTACTGCCTAGTGGGGATCCCATCGCTACCCCATCAGTTTGTTTATAGATTTGGTTATTAAATATGAAATGGCAATCTTGTACGCATGCTGATAGAACGTTTCTGAAGAAGGATTGACTCATACCCATAAAAGTCTCAGATTGGTTGAACAAAAGTTTGACACAAAGGTTCAAAGTTTCAGTTAAGGGGACGTTGGTGAATAAGGAGGTTATATCAAAGCTACATAGGTATGACGAGGGAGGTAATTTGTAGTTTGAGAGGGAAGTGAACAATTCATATGAGTTCTTAAGGGTATAATCGTTCGTAGTGAATGCTGATAAAAGTTGGGAGCAAAATTTAGCAAGCTTATAAGAGGCAGTATTATATGCGGCAAGAATGGGTCGAAGAGGGACAGTGGTCTTATGGATCTTAGGGAGGCCATAAAGAAAAGCCAAGGATGAACCTCTAGGCTTCATAGCATTAGCTAATTGCTCCGAGACTGTATTTAAATTTACCATAGATTTAAGTAATCTATTTATTCGATCTTCGATTTTAAGGCTTAGTTTGAAAATATCAGTTTGAATTAGCTTAGTAAATTTGGAAACGTCTCCCAGGATGTCGTACATTTTTAAGAAATAGTCATCTTTGTTGAGTAACACAACTCCTTTATCTTTGTCGGGACGACAGACCACTAGGTCTTCTTTCTTACCAAGTTGTTTGAGGATATTTATATCATTTTTTGTAAATATGGGGGAGAAGACATTTTGAGATTTAAAGCCATAGAATTCCTTACAGGCAACATTGCGAATAAATTGGACGACAGACTTAAATTCGACACCGGTAGTCAACCTACAAGTTTTAAGCCTAGAGACCAGGCTTTCGAAGGCAGTAAAGTATTGAAAAAAAAATTGGTTTAAAAATGGGCAGGTTAAAATCAAGTCCAAAGGACAGCAAAAAAGATTCTCTAGTAGACAGAGTTACATTGGAGTAGTTAAAGATAACCTTTTTGGGATCACATGATTTGAGAGCAGAATTGGCACCTAAGTTAACAAGTTTTTTTTCATGGATCTGTTTTACATTTTTTCTCAAACCTTCAACTATACGTCTTATGAAAGTCTTCAAGCAGATAAAGTCTATATACGAAACTAAGTTGCGCAGTGCATTACGAGATTCATTGACTAATTGTTCAAGATTGTTTATTTCTTTTTCTTTTGTGAGTATTTCTAAATTTAATAGTTTTTCTTTCCATGATTGATAAAGTTCCGAGTTTTGTAAGCTTTTTTTGTATAATTTGAATTTCAAGAATTTGGGAAAGACATTGTAAGTCCTACAGCAATTAAGAAAGTATAGATCTAATTTTCTTTTTTCCAATCTGCACGAGCACTGTTCATATTTTCGAAACCCCTTTAGAGCTGGAGATCCATACCTGCTTCGTAGTATGTCAGTGATGGGTTTGTTCTTGGGGAACCTCAAGTAACAGATGAAGAGGATACACAGGGTAGTAGCAAACAGCATGGTGCAGGATACAAATGATGACCAGGTGGGGGGCCAGTACTTTATTTAGCAGTCAGACAAACGTTTCGACACTCGTGTGTCATCTTCAGTGTTCTAGAAAACAATAATAAAACATATAGCAAATATTTAAAAATAAAATCGCGAAAAGCGAGTATATTATAACTAAAAATGTAGCCTCAACATAGCTACACTGAGAAATATTTAATCACAATGGATATGTAGAGGGGCTGCCGAAAGGCAGTTATTAAGGGGGGGGGGGGGGGGGGTCTTTCTTTAAAAATATATAGAGACTCTAAAATCCTAAGGTTACCGGTATTACAGGAGTCAAGAATGCTAAAATCTTTATAGCTTACAGCAAGGTTACAACCGTAGCAATGCTCTCTCACGGCTGAATGAGGAGGGTTACTGATGGGGAGGCCGGTTCTACTGGACTGACCCTTGTGCTCATCCATCCTTACTTTGAGAGCTCGTATTGTGCTCCCAATGTAGCCATTTTTGCAAAATAGACAGGTAAATTTATAAACGATGGATGAGCGAAGTTCAGTGGGAAGTCTCTCTTTGTAGTGAAACAGGGATCGAATCTTAAATTCATTCTTGTGAATTATTTTAAAATTGATATGAGGGAAGAAATTAGGTAATATGTTGTTCAGTAATCTTTCTATTTTTTCTGATACCTTTCCAAGAAAGGGTAAACTAATATAAAAATCCTCCTTTTTAGCAGTGAGCACAGGTTGTCTAGGTTGGTACAATTTATTTAGGAAATTCCTCAATTGCTTGTTGAAGAGGTCACTGGTTAAGCCATTATTAATAAAAAAGTCTCTAAGGAAGGATATCTCGCAGTGAAAAAGGCTGTATGTCGAAGTCAAGTGGTACGCCCTGTGAAGAAGGGTTTTAATTGCATTAATTTTGAATCTGAGTGGACAGTAGCTAAAAAAGCTAATACCGAGACCGGAAAAGGTGGGTTTTCTAAAGATTGAGATAACAAGTATGTCATTAACTTTGATAAGTAGAAGGTCGAGGAATGGCAACGTGTTATTTACCTCGTTTTCGCTAGTTAATTTTATATTTTTGTGCTGTTTATTTAGGTAATTTAGAAACAAGGGGGTATGACTTTTATCTTTAAAGACCAGCAGGGTGTCGTCGACATATCTACGGTAGAGGATAGGTTTGAAAGTGGGAGGGCAGTTGTCTAGCCAGATTTGCTCCCAATAACATAGGACAACATTGGCTAAAGTACTGCCTAGTGGGGATCCCAACGCTACCCCATCAGTTTGTTTATAGATTTGGTTATTAAATATGAAATGGCAATCTTGTACGCATGCTGATAGAACGTTTCTGAAGAAGGATTGACTCATACCCATAAAAGTCTCAGATTGGTTGAACAAAAGTTTGACACAAAGTTTCAGTTAAGGGGACGTTGGTGAATAAGGAGGTTATATCAAAGCTACATAGGTATGACGAGGGAGGTAATTTGTAGTTTGAGAGGGAAGTGAACAATTCATATGAGTTCTTAAGGGTATAATCGTTCGTAGTGAATGCTGATAAAAGTTGGGAGCAAAATTTAGCAAGCTTATAAGAGGCAGTATTATATGCGGCAAGAATGGGTCGAAGAGGGACAGTGGTCTTATGGATCTTAGGGAGGCCATAAAGAAAAGCCAAGGATGAACCTGTAGGCTTCATAGCATTAGCTAATTGCTCCGAGACTGTATTTAAATTTACCATAGATTTAAGTAATCTATTTATTCGATCTTCGATTTTAAGGCTTTGTTTGAAAATATCAGTTTGAATTAGCTTAGTAAATTTGGAAACGTCTCCCAGGATGTCGTACATTTTTAAGAAATAGTCATCTTTGTTGAGTAACAACTCCTTTATCTTTGTCGGGACGACAGACCACTAGGTCTTCTTTCTTACCAAGTTGTTTGAGGATATTTATATCATTTTTTGTAAATATGGGGGAGAAGACATTTTGAGATTTAAAGCCATAGAATTCCTTACAGGCAACATTGCGAATAAATTGGACGACAGACTTAAATTCGACACCGGTAGTCAACCTACAAGTTTTAAGCCTAGAGACCAGGCTTTCGAAGGCAGTAAAGTATTGAAAAAAAAATTGGTTTAAAAATGGGCAGGTTAAAATCAAGTCCAAAGGACAGCAAAAAAGATTCTCTAGTAGACAGAGTTACATTGGAGTAGTTAAAGATAACCTTTTTGGGATCACATGATTTGAGAGCAGAATTGGCACCTAAGTTAACAATTTTTTTTTCATGGATCTGTTTTACATTTTTTCTCAAACCTTCAACTATACGTCTTATGAAAGTCTTCAAGCAGATAAAGTCTATATACGAAACTAAGTTGCGCAGTGCATTACGAGATTCATTGACTAATTGTTCAAGATTGTTTATTTCTTTTTCTTTTGTGAGTATTTCTAAATTTAAGTTTTTCTTTCCATGATTGATAAAGTTCCGAGTTTTGTAAGCTTTTTTTGTATAATTTGAATTTCAAGAATTTGGGAAAGACATTGTAAGTCCTACAGCAATTAAGAAAGTATAGATCTAATTTTCTTTTTTCCAATCTGCACGAGCACTGTTCATATTTTCGAAACCCCTTTAGAGCTGGAGATCCATACCTGCTTCGTAGTATGTCAGTGATGGGTTTGTTCTTGGGGAACCTCAAGTAACAGATGAAGAGGATACACAGGGTAGTAGCAAACAGCATGGTGCAGGATACAAATGATGACCAGGTGGGGGGCCAGTACTTTATTTAGCAGACAAACGTTTCGACACTCGTGTGTCATCTTCAGTGTTCTAGAAAACAATAATAAAACATATAGCAAATATTTAAAAATAAAATCGCGAAAAGCGAGTATATTATAACTAAAAATGTAGCCTCAACATAGCTACACTGAGAAATATTTAATCACAATGGATATGTAGAGGGGCTGCCGAAAGGCAGTTATTAAGGGGGGGGTCTTTCTTTAAAAATATATAGAGACTCTAAAATCCTAAGGTTACCGGTATTACAGGAGTCAAGAATGCTAAAATCTGTATAGCCTACAGCAAGGTTACAACCGTAGCAATGCTCTCTCACGGCTGAATGAGGAGGGTTACTGATGGGGAGGCCGGTTCTACTGGACTGACCCTTGTGCTCATCCATCCTTACTTTGAGAGCTCGTATTGTGCTCCCAATGTAGCCATTTTTGCAAAATGGACAGGTAAATTTATAAACGATGGATGAGCGAAGTTCAGTGGGAAGTCTATCTTTGTAGTGAAACAGGGATCGAATCTTAAATTCATTCTTGTGAATTATTTTAAAATTGATATGAGGGAAGAAATTAGGTAATTTGTTGTTCAGTAATCTTTCTATTTTTTCTGATACCTTTCCAAGAAAGGGTAAACTAATATAAAAATCCTCCTTTTTAGCAGTGAGCACAGGTTGTCTAGGTTGGTACAATTTATTTAGGAAATTCCTCAATTGCTTGTTGAAGAGGTCACTGGTTAAGCCATTATTAATAAAAAAGTCTCTAAGGAAGGATATCTCGCAGTGAAAAAGGCTGTATGTCGAAGTCAAGTGTGAAGAAGGGTTTTAATTGCATTAATTTTGAATCTGAGTGGACAGTAGCTAAAAAAGCTAATACCGAGACCGGAAAAGGTGGGTTTTCTAAAGATTGAGATAACAAGTATGTCATTAACTTTGATAAGTAGAAGGTCGAGGAATGGCAACGTGTTATTTACCTCGTTTTCGCTAGTTAATTTTATATTTTTGTGCTGTTTATTTAGGTAATTTAGAAACAAGGGGGTATGACTTTTATCTTTAAAGACCAGCAGGGTGTCGTGGACATATCTACGGTAGAGGATAGGTTTGAAAGTGGGAGGGCAGTTGTCTAGCCAGATTTGCTCCCAATAACATAGGACAACATTGGCTAAAGTACTGCCTAGTGGGGATCCCAACGCTACCCCATCAGTTTGTTTATAGATTTGGTTATTAAATATGAAATGGCAATCTTGTACGCATGCTGATAGAACGTTTCTGAAGAAGGATTGACTCATACCCATAAAAGTCTCAGATTGGTTGAACAAAAGTTTGACACAAAGGTTCAAAGTTTCAGTTAAGGGGACGTTGGTGAATAAGGAGGTTATATCAAAGCTACATAGGTATGACGAGGGAGGTAATTTGTAGTTTGAGAGGGAAGTGAACAATTCATATGAGTTCTTAAGGGTATAATCGTTCGTAGTGAATGCTGATAAAAGTTGGGAGCAAAATTTAGCAAGCTTATAAGAGGCAGTATTATATGCGGCAAGAAGGGGTCGAAGAGGGACAGTGGTCTTATGGATCTTAGGGAGGCCATAAAGAAAAGCCAAGGATGAACCTGTAGGCTTCATAGCATTAGCTAATTGCTCCGAGACTGTATTTAAATTTACCATAGATTTAAGTAATCTATTTATTCGATCTTCGATTTTAAGGCTTAGTTTGAAAATATCAGTTTGAGATAGCTTAGTAAATTTGGAAACGTCTCCCAGGATGTCGTACATTTTTAAGAAATAGTCATCTTTGTTGAGTAACACAACTCCTTTATCTTTGTCGGGACGACAGACCACTAGGTCTTCTTTCTTACCAAGTTGTTTGAGGATATTTATATCATTTTTTGTAAATATGGGGGAGAAGACATTTTGAGATTTAAAGCCATAGAATTCCTTACAGGCAACATTGCGAATAAATTGGACGACAGACTTAAATTCGACACCGGTAGTCAACCTACAAGTTTTAAGCCTAGAGACCAGGCTTTCGAAGGCAGTAAAGTATTGAAAAAAAATTGGTTTAAAAATGGGCAGGTTAAAATCAAGTCCAAAGGACAGCAAAAAAGATTCTCTAGTAGACAGAGTTACATTGGAGTAGTTAAAGATAACCTTTTTGGGATCACATGATTTGAGAGCAGAATTGGCACCTAAGTTAACAAGTTTTTTTTCATGGATCTGTTTTACATTTTTTCTCAAACCTTCAACTATACGTCTTATGAAAGTCTTCAAGCAGATAAAGTCTATATACGAAACTAAGTTGCGCAGTGCATTACGAGATTCATTGACTAATTGTTCAAGATTGTTTATTTCTTTTTCTTTTGTGAGTATTTCTAAATTTAATAGTTTTTCTTTCCATGATTGATAAAGTTCCGAGTTTTGTAAGCTTTTTTTGTATAATTTGAATTTCAAGAATTTGGGAAAGACATTGTAAGTCCTACAGCAATTAAGAAAGTATAGATCTAATTTTCTTTTTTCCAATCTGCACGAGCACTGTTCATATTTTCGAAACCCCTTTAGAGCTGGAGATCCATACCTGCTTCGTAGTATGTCAGTGATGGGTTTGTTCTTGGGGAACCTCAAGTAACAGATGAAGAGGATACACAGGGTAGTAGCAAACAGCATGGTGCAGGATACAAATGATGACCAGGTGGGGGGCCAGTACTTTATTTAGCAGTCAGACAAACGTTTCGACACTCGTGTGTCATCTTCAGTGTTCTAGAAAACAATAATAAAACATATAGCAAATATTTAAAAATAAAATCGCGAAAAGCGAGTATATTAGAACTAAAAATGTAGCCTCAACATAGCTACACTGAGAAATATTTAATCACAATGGATATGTAGAGGGGCTACCGAAAGGCAGTTATTAAGGGGGGGGGTCTTTCTTTAAAAATATATAGAGACTCTAAAATCCTAAGGTTACCGGTATTACAGGAGTCAAGAATGCTAAAATCTTTATAGCTTACAGCAAGGTTACAACCGTAGCAATGCTCTCTCACGGCTGAATGAGGAGGGTTACTGATGGGGAGGCCGGTTCTACTGGACTGACCCTTGTGCTCATCCATCCTTACTTTGAGAGCTCGTATTGTGCTCCCAATGTAGCCATTTTTGCAAAATGGACAGGTAAATTTATAAACGATGGATGAGCGAAGTTCAGTGGGAAGTCTCTCTTTGTAGTGTAACAGGGATCGAATCTTAAATTCATTCTTGTGAATTATTTTAAAATTGATATGAGGGAAGAAATTAGGTAATTTGTTGTTCAGTAATCTTTCTATTTTTTCTGATACCTTACCAAGAAAGGGTAAACTAATATAAAAATCCTCCTTTTTAGCAGTGAGCACAGGTTGTCTAGGTTGGTACAATTTATTTAGGAAATTCCTCAATTGCTTGTTGAAGAGGTCACTGGTTAAGCCATTATTAATAAAAAAGTCTCTAAGGAAGGATATCTCGCAGTGAAAAAGGCTGTATGTCGAAGTCAAGTGGTACGCCCTGTGAAGAAGGGTTTTAATTGCATTAATTTTGAATCTGAGTGGACAGTAGCTAAAAAAGCTAATACCGAGACCGGAAAAGGTGGGTTTTCTAAAGATTGAGATAACAAGTATGTCATTAACTTTGATAAGTAGAAGGTCGAGGAATGGCAACGTGTTATTTACCTCGTTTTCGCTAGTGAATTTTATATTTTTGTGCTGTTTATTTAGGTAATTTAGAAACAAGGGGGTATGACTTTTATCTTTAAAGACCAGCAGGGTGTCGTCGACATATCTACGGTAGAGGATAGGTTTGAAAGTGGGAGGGCAGTTGTCTAGCCAGATTTGCTCCCAATAACATAGGACAACATTGGCTAAAGTACTGCCTAGTGGGGATCCCAACGCTACCCCATCAGTTTGTTTATAGATTTGGTTATTAAATATGAAATGGCAATCTTGTACGCATGCTGATAGAACGTTTCTGAAGAAGGATTGACTCATACCCATAAAAGTCTCAGATTGGTTGAACAAAAGTTTGACACAAAGGTTCAAAGTTTCAGTTAAGGGGACGTTGGTGAATAAGGAGGTTATATCAAAGCTACATAGGTATGACGAGGGAGGTAATTTGTAGTTTGAGAGGGAAGTGAACAATTCATATGAGTTCTTAAGGGTATAATCGTTCGTAGTGAATGCTGATAAAAGTTGGGAGCAAAATTTAGCAAGCTTATAAGAGGCAGTATTATATGCGGCAAGAATGGGTCGAAGAGGGACAGTGGTCTTATGGATCTTAGGGAGGCCATAAAGAAAAGCCAAGGATGAACCTGTAGGCTTCATAGCATTAGCTAATTGCTCCGAGACTGTATTTAAATTTACCATAGATTTAAGTAATCTATTTATTCGATCTTCGATTTTAAGGCTTAGTTTGAAAATATCAGTTTGAATTAGCTTAGTAAATTTGGAAACGTCTCCCAGGATGTCGTACATTTTTAAGAAATAGTCATCTTTGTTGAGTAACACAACTCCTTTATCTTTGTCGGGACGACAGACCACTAGGTCTTCTTTCTTACCAAGTTGTTTGAGGATATTTATATCACATTTTGTAAATATGGGGGAGAAGACATTTTGAGATTTAAAGCCATAGAATTCCTTACAGGCAACATTGCGAATAAATTGGACGACAGACTTAAATTCGACACCGGTAGTCAACCTACAAGTTTTAAGCCTAGAGACCAGGCTTTCGAAGGCAGTAAAGTATTGAAAAAAAATTGGTTTAAAAATGGGCAGGTTAAAATCAAGTCCAAAGGACAGCAAAAAAGATTCTCTAGTAGACAGAGTTACATTGGAGTAGTTAAAGATAACCTTTTTGGGATCACATGATTTGAGAGCAGAATTGGCACCTAAGTTAACAAGTTTTTTTTCATGGATCTGTTTTACATTTTTTCTCAAACCTTCAACTATACGTCTTATGAAAGTCTTCAAGCAGATAAAGTCTATATACGAAACTAAGTTGCGCAGTGCATTACGAGATTCATGGACTAATTGTTCAGGATTGTTTATTTCTTTTTCTTTTGTGAGTATTTCTAAATTTAATAGTTTTTCTTTCCATGATTGATAAAGTTCCGAGTTTTGTAAGCTTTTTTTGTATAATTTGAATTTCAAGAATTTGGGAAAGACATTGTAAGTCCTACAGCAATTAAGAAAGTATAGATCTAATTTTCTTTTTTCCAATCTGCACGAGCACTGTTCATATTTTCGAAACCCCTTTAGAGCTGGAGATCCATACCTGCTTCGTAGTATGTCAGTGATGGGTTTGTTCTTGGGGAACCTCAAGTAACAGATGAAGAGGATACACAGGGTAGTAGCAAACAGCATGGTGCAGGATACAAATGATGACCAGGTGGGGGGCCAGTACTTTATTTAGCAGTCAGACAAACGTTTCGACACTCGTGTGTCATCTTCAGTGTTCTAGAAAACAATAATAAAACATATAGCAAATATTTAAAAATAAAATCGCGAAAAGCGAGTATATTATAACTAAAAATGTAGCCTCAACATAGCTACACTGAGAAATATTTAATCACAATGGATATGTAGAGGGGCTGCCGAAAGGCAGTTATTAAGGGGGGGGGGTCTTTCTTTAAAAATATATAGAGACTAAAATCCTAAGGTTACCGGTATTACAGTTGTCAAGAATGCTAAAATCTTTATAGCTTACAGCAAGGTTACAACCGTAGCAATGCTCTCTCACGGCTGAATGAGGAGGGTTACTGATGGGGAGGCCGGTTCTACTGGACTGACCCTTGTGCTCATCCATCCTTACTTTGAGAGCTCGTATTGTGCTCCCAATGTAGCCATTTTTGCAAAATGGACAGGTAAATTTATAAACGATGGATGAGCGAAGTTCAGTGGGAAGTCTCTCTTTGTAGTGAAACAGGGATCGAATCTTAAATTCATTCTTGTGAATTATTTTAAAATTGATATGAGGGAAGAAATTAGGTAATTTGTTGTTCAGTAATCTTTCTATTTTTTCTGATACCTTTCCAAGAAAGGGTAAACTAATATAAAAATCCTCCTTTTCAGCAGTGAGCACAGGTTGTCTAGGTTGGTACAATTTATTTAGGAAATTCCTCAATTGCTTGTTGAAGAGGTCACTGGTTAAGCCATTATTAATAAAAAAGTTTCTAAGGAAGGATATCTCGCAGTGAAAAAGGCTGTATGTCGAAGTCAAGTGGTACGCCCTGTGAAGAAGGGTTTTAATTGCATTAATTTTGAATCTGAGTGGACAGTAGCTAAAAAAGCTAATACCGAGACCGGAAAAGGTGGGTTTTCTAAAGATTGAGATAACAAGTATGTCATTAACTTTGATAAGTAGAAGGTCGAGGAATGGCAACGTGTTATTTACCTCGTTTTCGCTAGTGAATTTTATATTTTTGTGCCGTTTATTTAGGTAATTTAGAAACAAGGGGGTATGACTTTTATCTTTAAAGACCAGCAGGGTGTCGTCGACATATCTACGGTAGAGGATAGGTTTGAAAGTGGGAGGGCAGTTGTCTAGCCAGATTTGCTCCCAATAACATAGGACAACATTGGCTAAAGTACTGCCTAGTGGGGATCCCAACGCTACCCCATCAGTTTGTTTATAGATTTGGTTATTAAATATGAAATGGCAATCTTGTACGCATGCTGATAGAACGTTTCTGCAGAAGGATTGACTCATACCCATAAAAGTCTCAGATTGGTTGAACAAAAGTTTGACACAAAGGTTCAAAGTTTCAGTTAAGGGGACGTTGGTGAATAAGAAGGTTATATCAAAGCTACATAGGTATGACGAGGGAGGTAATTTGTAGTTTGAGAGGGAAGTGAACAATTCATATGAGTTCTTAAGGGTATAATCGTTCGTAGTGAATGCTGATAAAAGTTGGGAGCAAAATTTAGCAAGCTTATAAGAGGCAGTATTATATGCGGCAAGAATGGGTCGAAGAGGGACAGTGGTCTTATGGATCTTAGGGAGGCCATAAAGAAAAGCCAAGGATGAACCTGTAGGCTTCATAGCATTAGCTAATTGCTCCGAGACTGTATTTAAATTTACCATAGATTTAAGTAATCTATTTATTCGATCTTCGATTTTAAGGCTTAGTTTGAAAATATCAGTTTGAATTAGCTTAGTAAATTTGGAAACTTCTCCCAGGATGTCGTACATTTTTAAGAAATAGTCATCTTTGTTGAGTAACAACTCCTTTATCTTTGTCGGGACGACGGACCACTAGGTCTTCTTTCTTACCAAGTTGTTTGAGGATATTTATATCATTTTTTGTAAATATGGGGGAGAAGACATTTTGAGATTTAAAGCCATAGAATTCCTTACAGGCAACATTGCGAATAAATTGGACGACAGACTTAAATTCGACACCGGTAGTCAACCTACAAGTTTTAAGCCTAGAGACCAGGCTTTCGAAGGCAGTAAAGTATTGAAAAACAAATTGGTTTAAAAATGGGCAGGTTAAAATCAAGTCCAAAGGACAGCAAAAAAGATTCTCTAGTAGACAGAGTTACATTGGAGTAGTTAAAGATAACCTTTTTGGGATCACATGATTTGAGAGCAGAATTGGCACCTAAGTTAACAAGTTTTTTTTCATGGATCTGTTTTACATTTGTTCTCAAACCTTCAACTATACGTCTTATGAAAGTCTTCAAGCAGATAAAGTCTATATACGAAACTAAGTTGCGCAGTGCATTACGAGATTCATTGACTAATTGTTCAAGATTGTTTATTTCTTTTTCTTTTGTGAGTATTTCTAAATTTAATAGTTTTTCTCTCCATGATTGATAAAGTTCCGAGTTTTGTAAGCTTTTTTTGTATAATTTGAATTTCAAGAATTTGGGAAAGACATTGTAAGTCCTACAGCAATTAAGAAAGTATAGATCTAATTTTCTTTTTTCCAATCTGCACGAGCACTGTTCATATTTTCGAAACCCCTTTAGAGCTGGAGATCCATACCTGCTTCGTAGTATGTCAGTGATGGGTTTGTTCTTGGGGAACCTCAAGTAACAGATGAAGAGGATACACAGGGTAGTAGCAAACAGCATGGTGCAGGATACAAATGATGACCAGGTGGGGGGCCAGTACTTTATTTAGCAGTCAGACAAACGGTACGACACTCGTGTGTCATCTTCAGTGTTCTAGAAAACAATAATAAAACATATAGCAAATATTTAAAAATAAAATCGCGAAAAGCGAGTATATTATAACTAAAAATGTAGCCTCAACATAGCTACACTGAGAAATATTTAATCACAATGGATATGTAGAGGGGCTGCCGAAAGGCAGTTATTAAGGGGGGGGTCTTTCTTTAAAAATATATAGAGACTCTAAAATCCTAAGGTTACCGGTATTACAGGAGTCAAGAATGCTAAAATCTTTATAGCTTACAGCAAGGTTACAACCGTAGCAATGCTCTCTCACGGCTGAATGAGGAGGGTTACTGATGGGGAGGCCGGTTCTACTGGACTGACCCTTGTGCTCATCCATCCTTACTTTGAGAGCTCGTATTGTGCTCCCAATGTAGCCATTTTTGCAAAATGGACAGGTAAATTTATAAACGATGGATGAGCGAAGTTCAGTGGGAAGTCTCTCTTTGTAGTGAAACAGGGATCGAATCTTAAATTCATTCTTGTGAATTATTTTAAAATTGATATGAGGGAAGAAATTAGGTAATTTGTTGTTCAGTAATCTTTCTATTTTTTCTGATACCTTTCCAAGAAAGGGTAAACTAATATAAAAATCCTCCTTTTTAGCAGTGAGCACAGGTTGTCTAGGTTGGTACAATTTATTTAGGAAATTCCTCAATTGCTTGTTGAAGAGGTCACTGGTTAAGCCATTATTAATAAAAAAGTCTCTAAGGAAGGATATCTCGCAGTGAAAAAGGCTGTATGTCGAAGTCAAGTGGTACGCCCTGTGAAGAAGGGTTTTAATTGCATTAATTTTGAATCTGAGTGGACAGTAGCTAAAAAAGCTAATACCGAGACCGGAAAAGGTGGGTTTTCTAAAGATTGAGATAACAAGTATGTCATTAACTTTGATAAGTAGAAGGTCGAGGAATGGCAACGTGTTATTTACCTCGTTTTCGCTAGTGAATTTTATATTTTTGTGCCGTTTATTTAGGTAATTTAGAAACAAGGGGGTATGACTTTTATCTTTAAAGACCAGCAGGGTGTCGTCGACATATCTACGGTAGAGGATAGGTTTGAAAGTGGGAGGGCAGTTGTCTAGCCAGATTTGCTCCCAATAACATAGGACAACATTGGCTAAAGTACTGCCTAGTGGGGATCCCAACGCTACCCCATCAGTTTGTTTATAGATTTGGTTATTAAATATGAAATGGCAATCTTGTACGCATGCTGATAGAACGTTTCTGCAGAAGGATTGACTCATACCCATAAAAGTCTCAGATTGGTTGAACAAAAGTTTGACACAAAGGTTCAAAGTTTCAGTTAAGGGGACGTTGGTGAATAAGAAGGTTATATCAAAGCTACATAGGTATGACGAGGGAGGTAATTTGTAGTTTGAGAGGGAAGTGAACAATTCATATGAGTTCTTAAGGGTATAATCGTTCGTAGTGAATGCTGATAAAAGTTGGGAGCAAAATTTAGCAAGCTTATAAGAGGCAGTATTATATGCGGCAAGAATGGGTCGAAGAGGGACAGTGGTCTTATGGATCTTAGGGAGGCCATAAAGAAAAGCCAAGGATGAACCTGTAGGCTTCATAGCATTAGCTAATTGCTCCGAGACTGTATTTAAATTTACCATAGATTTAAGTAATCTATTTATTCGATCTTCGATTTTAAGGCTTAGTTTGAAAATATCAGTTTGAATTAGCTTAGTAAATTTGGAAACTTCTCCCAGGATGTCGTACATTTTTAAGAAATAGTCATCTTTGTTGAGTAAACAACTCCTTTATCTTTGTCGGGACGACAGACCACTAGGTCTTCTTTCTTACCAAGTTGTTTGAGGATATTTATATCATTTTTTGTAAATATGGGGGAGAAGACATTTTGAGATTTAAAGCCATAGAATTCCTTACAGGCAACATTGCGAATAAATTGGACGACAGACTTAAATTCGACACCGGTAGTCAACCTACAAGTTTTAAGCCTAGAGACCAGGCTTTCGAAGGCAGTAAAGTATTGAAAAAAAATTGTTTAAAAATGGGCAGGTTAAAATCAAGTCCAAAGGACAGCAAAAAAGATTCTCTAGTAGACAGAGTTACATTGGAGTAGTTAAAGATAACCTTTTTGGGATCACATGATTTGAGAGCAGAATTGGCACCTAAGTTAACAAGTTTTTTTTCATGGATCTGTTTTACATTTTTTCTCAAACCTTCAACTATACGTCTTATGAAAGTCTTCAAGCAGATAAAGTCTATATACGAAACTAAGTTGCGCAGTGCATTACGAGATTCATTGACTAATTGTTCAAGATTGTTTATTTCTTTTTCTTTTGTGAGTATTTCTAAATTTAATAGTTTTTCTTTCCATGATTGATAAAGTTCCGAGTTTTGTAAGCTTTTTTTGTATAATTTGAATTTCAAGAATTTGGGAAAGACATTGTAAGTCCTACAGCAATTAAGAAAGTAAAGATCTAATTGTTTTTTTCCAATCTGCACGAGCACTGTTCATATTTTCGAAACCCCTTTAGAGCTGGAGATCCATACCTGCTTCGTAGTATGTCAGTGATGGGTTTGTTCTTGGGGAACCTCAAGTAACAGATGAAGAGGATACACAGGGTAGTAGCAAACAACATGGTGCAGGATACAAATGATGACCAGGTGGGGGGCCAGTACTTTATTTAGCAGTCAGACAAACGTTTCGACACTCGTGTGTCATCTTCAGTGTTCTAGAAAACAATAATAAAACATATAGCAAATATTTAAAAATAAAATCGCGAAAAGCGAGTATATTATAACTAAAAATGTAGCCTCAACATAGCTACACTGAGAAATATTTAATCACAATGGATATGTAGAGGGGCTGCCGAAAGGCAGTTATTAAGGGGGGGGTCTTTCTTTAAAAATATATAGAGACTCTAAAATCCTAAGGTTACCGGTATTACAGGAGTCAAGAATGCTAAAATCTTTATAGCAAGGTTACAACCGTAGCAATGCTCTCTCACGGCTGAATGAGGAGGGTTACTGATGGGGAGGCCGGTTCTACTGGACTGACCCTTGTGCTCATCCATCCTTACTTTGAGAGCTCGTATTGTGCTCCCAATGTAGCCATTTTTGCAAAATGGACAGGTAAATAAACGATGGATGAGCGAAGTTCAGTGGGAAGTCTCTCTTTGTAGTGAAACAGGGATCGAATCTTAAATTCATTCTTGTGAATTATTTTAAAATTGATATGAGGGAAGAAATTAGGTAATTTGTTGTTCAGTAATCTTTCTATTTTTTCTGATACCTTTCCAAGAAAGGGTAAACTAATATAAAAATCCTCCTTTTTAGCAGTGAGCACAGGTTGTCTAGGTTGGTACAATTTATTTAGGAAATTCCTCAATTGCTTGTTGAAGAGGTCACTGGTTAAGCCATTATTAATAAAAAAGTCTCTAAGGAAGGATATCTCGCAGTGAAAAAGGCTGTATGTCGAAGTCAAGTGGTACGCCCTGTGAAGAAGGGTTTTTAATTGCATTAATTTTGAATCTGAGTGGACAGTAGCTAAAAAAGCTAATACCGAGACCGGAAAAGGTGGGTTTTCTAAAGATTGAGATAACAAGTATGTCATTAACTTTGATAAGTAGAAGGTCGAGGAATGGCAACGTGTTATTTACCTCGTTTTCGCTAGTTAATTTTATATTTTTGTGCTGTTTATTTATTTAGGTAATTTAGAAACAAGGGGGTATGACTTTTATCTTTAAAGACCAGCAGGGTGTCGTCGACATATCTACGGTAGAGGATAGGTTTGAAAGTGGGAGGGCAGTTGTCTAGCCAGATTTGCTCCCAATAACATAGGACAACATTGGCTAAAGTACTGCCTAGTGGGGATCCCAACGCTACCCCATCAGTTTGTTTATAGATTTGGTTATTAAATATGAAATGGCAATCTTGTACGCATGCTGATAGAACGTTTCTGAAGAAGGATTGACTCATACCCATAAAAGTCTCAGATTGGTTGAACAAAAGTTTGACACAAAGGTTCAAAGTTTCAGTTAAGGGGACGTTGGTGAATAAGGAGGTTATATCAAAGCTACATAGGTATGACGAGGGAGGTAATTTGTAGTTTGAGAGGGAAGTGAACAATTCATATGAGTTCTTAAGGGTATAATCGTTCGTAGTGAATGCTGATAAAAGTTGGGAGCAAAATTTAGCAAGCTTATAAGAGGCAGTATTATATGCGGCAAGAATGGGTCGAAGAGGGACAGTGGTCTTATGGATCTTAGGGAGGCCATAAAGAAAAGCCAAGGATGAACCTCTAGGCTTCATAGCATTAGCTAATTGCTCCGAGACTGTATTTAAATTTACCATAGATTTAAGTAATCTATTTATTCGATCTTCGATTTTAAGGCTTAGTTTGAAAATATCAGTTTGAATTAGCTTAGTAAATTTGGAAAACGTCTCCCAGGATGTCGTACATTTTTAAGAAATAGTCATCTTTGTTGAGTAACACAACTCCTTTATCTTTGTCGGGACGACAGACCACTAGGTCTTCTTTCTTACCAAGTTGTTTGAGGATATTTATATCATTTTTTGTAAATATGGGGGAGAAGACATTTTGAGATTTAAAGCCATAGAATTCCTTACAGGCAACATTGCGAATAAATTGGACGACAGACTTAAATTCGACACCGGTAGTCAACCTACAAGTTTTAAGCCTAGAGACCAGGCTTTCGAAGGCAGTAAAGTATTGAAAAAAAATTGGTTTAAAAATGGGCAGGTTAAAATCAAGTCCAAAGGACAGCAAAAAAGATTCTCTAGTAGACAGAGTTACATTGGAGTAGTTAAAGATAACCTTTTTGGGATCACATGATTTGAGAGCAGAATTGGCACCTAAGTTAACAATTTTTTTTTCATGGGTCTGTTTTACATTTTTTCTCAAACCTTCAACTATACGTCTTATACAAGTCTTCAAGCAGGTAAAGTCTATATACGAAACTAAGTTGCGCAGTGCATTACGAGATTCATTGACTAATTGTTCAAGATTGTTTATTTCTTTTTCTTTTGTGAGTATTTCTAAATTTAATAGTTTTTCTTTCCATGATTGATAAAGTTCCGAGTTTTGTAAGCTTTGTTTGTATAATTTGAATTTCAAGAATTTGGGAAAGACATTGTAAGTCCTACAGCAATTAAGAAAGTATAGATCTAAGTTTCTTTTTTCCAATCTGCACGAGCACTGTTCATATTTTCGAAACCCCTTTAGAGCTGGGGATCCATACCTGCTTCATAGTATGTCAGTGATGGGTTTGTTCTTGGGGAACCTCAAGTAACAGATGAAGAGGATACACAGGGTAGTAGCAAACAACATGGTGCAGGATACAAATGATGACCAGGTGGGGGGCCAGTACTTTATTTAGCAGTCAGACAAACGTCTGAGAGAGCATTGCTACGGTTGTAATCTTGCTGTAAGCTATAAAGATTTTAGCATTCTTGACTCCTGTAATACCGGTAACCTTAGGATTTTAGAGTCTCTATATACTTTTAAAGAAAGACCCCCCCTTAATAACTGCCTTTCGGCAGCCCCTCTACATATCCATTGTGATTAAATATTTCTCAGTGTAGCTATGTTGAGGCTACATTTTTAGTTATAATATACTCGCTTTTCGCGATTTTATTTTTAAATATTTGCTATATGTTTTATTATTGTTTTCTAGAACACTGAAGATGACACACGAGTGCCGAAACGTTGTCTGACTGCTAAATAAAGTACTGGCCCCCCACCTGGTAATAAATTGTATCCTGCACCATGCTGTTTGCTGCTACCCTGTGTATCCTCTTCATCTATATATATATATATATATATATATATATATATATATATACAGTATATGGATTATAGGATACTTTTTGACAGCCATTACAAATCTATTCAAAGAAAAATATGACGTTAGTGTTCACATAATATAAATGAACATGTTGACATCTTGAGTAAATTGTGTTCATAATCTTGAAGAGAGACGTGGTAGAGGTTTATATTATGGTCAATTAAAAGGAGAAACTTAGACACCCTGTTTTCAATGCCCTGCTCTGCATTTATATATTTCATTTTGAGAGAGGCATGAGGACTGTTGTTTGTATTTTAGTTTCATTTCTAGCACGTACTGGTATCTCTATTGTATTACCATTGTGGTTATAGCAGAACAATCCATACAGTTATGGTGTTGCACTTTTGTTATTTTATTTTTTATTTTTGATATATGTAATTAAGTATCAATGCTGACTTTATTGCTTTTAAACTGACTCAAATACAGTATTTGTTTAATAGGCTTGAATGGTAAGCGTATTATATATGTGATATATGTTTTACTGTAAATGTATACATTACGCAATACCTACACCACTACATCGGGCCATCCACCTCACCAATACCACCACCACCACACCACTATCAACATCATTACCACAATACCACCACCGCCACCAGCTCCACTATAAATATCACACCACCAAAACTACCATGTCACTATAAAACCACTAAATCACACCATCAACACGACTACAACAATAAATTCAGCTAAGCACAACTAATACCACACCATCATATCACAAATGCCACACCATCACATCACAAATACCACACCATCATATATCAAATACCACACCATCATATCAAAAATGTCACACCATCATATCACAAATGCCACACCATCATATCACAAAAACCACACTATCACATCACAAATAACACACCATCACATCACTATTACCACACAATCATATCACAAATGTCACACCATCATATCACAAATGCCACACCATCATATCACAAATACCACACCATCATATCTCAAATACCACACCATCACATCACTATTACCACACCATCATATCACAAATGCCACACTATCATATCACAAATACCACAACATCATATCTCAAATACCACACCATCATATCACAAATGTCACACCATCACATCACAAATACCACACCATCATATCTCAAATACCACACCATCATATCACAAATGTCACACCATCACATCACAAATACCACACCATCATATCTCAAATACCACACCATCATATCACAAATGTCACACCATCACATCACAAATACCACACCATCACATCACAAATACCACACCATCATATCTCAAATACCACGCCATCATATCTCAAATATCACACCATCATATCTCAAATACCACGCCATCATATCTCAAATAGCACATCATCATATCACAAATACCACATCATCATGTCACAAATACCGCACCATCACATCACAAATACCACTTCATCATATCACAAATACCACACCATTACATCACAAATACCACACCATCACATCATTATTACCACAACATCATAACACTACTACCACAACACCAAGATCACCCATATGCATTATACTAGCAGTACACATCTTCACCATCACTATTATACTACCAACACCATCTCCAACACTATCAACACAACCCGCATCACAATATTCAGCGCCACACCATTCCCACAACACAAGACTCACACCCAGTTCCGTCACTACAACTTACACCGTCACCAATACAAGCAACAACACCAACAACATACCATTACCTCCACCACAACGACCAACAACACCAACAGAACACCAATACCACCCGCGACCCAACCAACGTCAATACCTCCACCACTACCACCACAGCACTCCATCGCCACCAAAACATCAACATAAATGCCACCACAGAAACACACCACCAACACTAGCAGCGACCGACCCACCCAAGTCCGACGTATCAAAACCACACCACCTCCACCACAACACCACCAAGAACACCACCAACATCAACACAACAGATACATACCACCAACACCAACATCAACATCATGGGAACCAACCAACCAACAACACCAGCACCAGCAACAACAACAACACCTCAGAAACAAACCACCAACACCACCGCAAATCCAACATCAACACCATAGAACCCGTACCCCCCCCCCCCCGCCCCCCCCCCCTCCACCAACACCAAAACCAACAAAACCATCAACACCACAGAAACACACCACCACAAACATCACAGAAACACATCACCACCATCAACATCACAGAAACACACCATCAACACCACCACAGAAACACACCACCACCATCAACACCACAGAAACGCACCACCACCATTTACAGTACACCACATAAACAGACCACAACCACCACCACAGTAGCACACCACCACAGAAACACACCACCAACACCACCACAGAAACACACCACCATCACAACCACAGTAACACACCACCAACAAAACCACCACAGTAACACACCACCAACACCACCACAGTAACACACCACCAACAACACCACCATCTAGAGTATACCACAGAAACACACCACTAACACCACCATCTATACCACAGAAACACACCACCAGCACCACCATAGAAACACACCACCAAAAACACCATTATCTACAGTACACCACAGAAATAGACCACCAACACCACCACACAAACACACCACCAACACCACCAAAGCAACACACCACCAACAACACCATTATCTACAGTACACCACAGAAACACACCACCAACACCACCATCTACAGTAAAACACGCGACCACCAACATCACCACAGAAACACACGACCATCAACACCACCACAGAAACACACCACCAACGCCACCACAGAAACACACCACCAACACCACCACAGAAACACACCACCACCAACACCACCACAGAAACACACCACCAACAACATCACAGAAACAAACCACCAACACCACCACAGAAACACACCACCAACAACACCACCACAGAAACAAACCACCAACACCACCACAGAAACACACCACAGAAACACACCACCACCAACACCACCACAGAAACACACCAACAACACCACCATCTACACCACAAAAACACACCACCACTAACACCACATAACAACATCACATAAACAAACCACCAACAACACCACCACAGAAACACACCACCACAGAAACACACCACAGAAACACACCACCACCAACACCACCACAGAAACACACCAACAACACCACCATCTACACCACAAAAACACACCACCACTAACACCACCACAGAACCACACCACCAACACCACCACAGGAACACACCACCACCAACACCACCACAGAAACACACCACCATCTACACCACAGGAACACACCACCAACAACACCACAGAAACACACCACCGTGTGTCGTGTGTTCCACACGACCACCAACACCACCACAGAAACACACCACCAACACCACCATCTACACCACAGGAACACACCACCAACAACATCACCACATAAACACTCGACCACCAACACCACCACAGAAACACACCACCAACACATCACCACAGAAACACACCACCACCACCACAGAAACACACCACCAACACCATCACAGAAACACACCACCAACAACACCACCACAGAAACACCCCACCAACACCATCACAGAAACACACCACCACAAAAACACACCACCAACAACATCACCACAGAAACACACCACCACCACCAAAGAAACACACCACCAACACCATCACAGAAACACACCACCAACAACACCACCACAGAAACACACCACCAACAACATCACATAAACACACCCCCAACAACACTACCACAGAAACACACCACCAACGCCACCACAGAAACACACCACCACCAACACCACAGAAATACACCACCAACAACACCACCACAGAAACACACCACCAACACCACCACAGAAGCACACCACCAACACCACAACAGAAACACACAACCAACAACACCACCATTTACACCATAGAAACACACCACCAACACCACCACAGAAACACACCACCATCTACAATACACCACAGAAACGCATCGCCAACACCACCACAGAAACACACCACCAACACCACCACAGAAACACACCACCAACATCACCATAGAGACGCACCACCAACAACACCACAGAAACACACCACCACCACCAGCAACACCACATAAACACACCACCAACACCACCACAGAAACACACCACCAACAACACCACATAAACAAACCACCAACAACACCACCACAAAAACACACCACCACTAACACCACCACAAAAACACACCACCATCAACACCACCACAAAAACACACCACCACCAACACCACCACAAAAACACACCACCACCAACAACACCACATAAGCACACCACCATCAACACCACCACAGAAACACACCGCCATCAACACCATCACAAAAACACACCACTACCAACACCACCTCAGAAACACACCACCAACAACACCACATAAACACACCAACAACACCACCACAGAAACACACCACCAACACCAACACAGAAACACACCACCAACAGCAACATCACATAAACACACCACCAACACCACCACAGAAACACACCACCACCAACACCATAACAGAAACACACCACCACAGACACACACCACCAACAACAACACCTCAGAAACACACCACCAACAGCAACATCACATAAACACACCACCAACACCACCACAGAAACACACCACCACCAACACCATAACAGAAACACACCACCAGCAACACCACCACAGAAACACACCACCACTAACATCACCACAGAAACACACCACCACAGAAACACACCACCACCAACACCACCACAGAAACACACCACCACCAACACCACCATCAGGGACCCAGGCCGACGTACGTATCAAAAGCTAGACATTTACACATTTCTACATTTCCAGCTTTCATCCTATTTGCATGGCCAAATCTCGATACCAGTTCATGTATATTGCTGTTGGAGGCGCCCCATACATTATGCATGGACACCAGCCGCCACTTTGCTTTTCTGTGGGGATTGTCGATCTTTCACTCGTACTACCTTGCGCTTTTTCTTACACACACACACCCACACACACACACGCAGACATACACACTCGCACATACACACACACGGTGATATACACACACACATATACACACACTCTCTTATGCCATATTTCATTTACTGATGTATTTCGTTATTATTTATCTGTACGTCTTTGTGTCTCTTGCTCTTATGTTTTCTTGCTCTCGCTTTGGCTCTCTCTCTCTCTCTCTCTCTCTCTCTCTCTCTCTCTCTCTCTCTCTCTCTCTCTCTCTCTCTCTCTCTCTCTTATCAATTCTTATTTACAGACCATATTCTTCGAAGCGGCTATTGTATGAACTCTTCCTGGTGGCCGACAGATGGCTGATTTTCCTGTCTGTAGTTTAATATTTTTGTATTTAACCCTTTTTGGGCCGAGGGAGGTCATTTTACAACTACCTTGTTTTGCTCCATTACTTTAAGACGTTTCACCTTATGAATTTGGTGATAATATGACCCTTCACCTCATTCAGGTGTCGATTGTTTTCTGGGAGAGCGATAACGAGCCCATAACTTATAAGAAATCGGCCTTTGGCCGAAGAATCTACATATTTACCTTGACTGGGGTCTGGGTGAGCATTTCTTTTGATAGGAAGGAAGTCTAGATAATCGCTTGTCTTAGCCTAAAGGACAAACTAACATTGCTTGGTAAAATTTAACAAAATCTTCAATAATAATTAAACAAAATATCATAATAACCCCCAAGATGTATGACCAAATTGTTTTAAGTGAATTGTTCATTCTTTTGTTGATATTTTTTCAGTTATTTTTATTAATATTTAAATATTCATGGCAATTTTAGTTTTCTGTGTGTTTTTGGTAGTTCTCTCCTATTCAAAAACAAAAAAACAAACAAACAAAAAACACAGATAAAAGTACTGCCCCGTTTATAACTTGTTTTGTTTCATTCAGATTATCAAATAGCCTCATTCGTTTGTTTTGTATTTAGCTTGAATACATTATACTGTGTATCTAAACATATATAATTCAACGTTCCTATTATGTGCATGCTCCTTATGCTCTGATTTTCTCTGAGGTTGAGTATTTTGTTTCCCGTGAACAATATTAGTTTTATATTTTACTCAAGTAATTTATTACTTACCCCTTTGAGAATTCGATGACGCGTTTTTGACACATTGTGGTTGACAACAGGCGATATAATGGTGCTTAGGAAGGGGCTATGGAAAACAAAACAGACGCAATCATCTTAATTAACACTCTCACTCTTACAAATCCTTCCTTAGCTGAATCAAATCACCCAGTGATAGCTAAAATATAATGAAGACACGTTTCATCGTATACTAAAAGGGTTAATCCTTGGTATACTGTATATGTCGTGCTGTTGGTTTTAAATAATTAGTTTTACAGTTATTACTTACCGCCAGGTTCCTTCGTCATAGTTCATTATTTATTTATTTATATTTTTTTGAAATGCATAATGCTTCTTCCTACTTCCTGTTTCGTTAATCTTATTGTAATCGTGTTGTTTAGTTGTTGTCATTGTCACTTCAGTATCTCTACATCTTTCGGGGTGTTCTAAGTATTCTGATTACTTACTTATATTTTGGTAAATCTATT